>OZ018303.1:15946405-16546405 GCA_963969485.1 Nomada goodeniana
CTTCCGCGGCTCTGTTCCAACGTCCGCATGGTATACAGCTTACTTTCGAGTCGCTCGACCAATGGCCGCGTAAAGATACACTGGCCGACATTAGCAGTTACCCCGGCTCATAAATGTTCATTCTCCACGCTGGAGCTACGTCTGTGCGGTCGCGAACGAATATTTATGGCCGAGCCACAATTTTTCACCGACTTTGGCTCTTCGCGGGTCACCGTTGCGTCTGTCCCGCGTCGGTGGTTACGGTGGTCACGTAGCCGGAAACACGTACGAGGGTCATGAAATTATCGTGGTTTGCAAATTGCGTGCCTCCGCGAACTGACCCGGTCGGAATTTGTCCCCGCGAAGTAGTACAGGTCCCCATTTGGTCAGACGTTGACACAGAACGGGGCGGCGCAGTATTTAATCAAGCAACGCGTCCGGAGTTTCATACCTCGTCATCTCCTAGGTTCGTTTCGCGACGAGACCGCGCGCGCGATAAAAAAAAGACGAAACGGGACTGGGACGATATTGCGAACAGACGATAGAGATTTACGGAAAAGCTACGTGAACGTAAACGGTGATACGACCGGGGGGTCAGTGGTTTCGTTCTTCTCGTAGATCGTTTTTCGTTGCCATTGCCACCGAGGGAAACATTAATTACACTCCGTTCGCTAGGATAGAACGGATTCATAGCACCGAACATTCGCCGTTTGCGTTTTAATGTTAATTTCAGTCGTACGGGAAGAAGATTTATTAACTCCGCGTTGTTCTCGACGCGTTGCCCATGCCGCTATTAATTCCGTTTCACCGGCCCGCTTATCTCCAATTTCACAAAGTTTCTCCATTTCGACGGAATTACACCGCGCGCCGTTTTATTCCGTCGCGAATCAACGACGTTATTATCTATAGCAAATTTTGACCATTTGACAGAGTAGCAGCGGAGTCTCATCGTTCAGCGGTACTGTTCGTTTCCTTGAGACGCGTTCGCAATAATGTCTCGCCACTATCACCCCGCCACTTCCCATCCCCGAGGGACCCTTTCCAGATAATAAAAAGCAAAAACAAAATTATAAAAAGAACGGAATGAAAATCTAATTATAATAAAGAAAGGCAAACGAAGACGAGAGCGTCGCCTCTGGTCGACATACGCGTATAGGAGGACGGTTAGTGCCGGCACGCAGGTACATACTATTATCACACGTCACATTTATAGTTCCACCGCGGATCTCGCCGTTTTATTTCGAGAACGGTGTGACGGAGGGGATGAGGACACAGCTAATGTGTACCACGAGCCAGGGTGACCAGCCGTTCAACATCACGTGGTTGATGGACGACAAACCGATTCAGGTCAGGCCGGGTGACGGTGCGTCGGCGTCGTCCTCGGTGTCGTCGTCGGGCGGATCCATCGCGGCCGTCGTCCAGACGGGCAACAACATACAGATAAGCGACTATCCGCCGTTTTCCAGCATCCTGACGATAAATAACGTCAGCGCTAAGCACAGCGGGAACTACACGTGCCAGATCAGCAACGTCGCTGGCCTGGCCGAATACTCGACCAGCCTCTCTGTTGCTGGTTGGTGTCCCAAACGAGCGACAACAAAAATCGACATATGGTAGCATTAAATACCTGTGTACATAAACCGTGTGCCAGTCAGATATACCTGTCTCTGTACATTTCTTTCTGCGTGTGTGTGTGTGTATATACTATATATACGTCTGTATATACATACATATTACGGCGCAGAGATCGAGCTGTCTGCGAGGAATGATTGGAGTACTGCGGTGTACTCGAACGAGTTCGACTCGGGTGTCGGTTTTTCGCTATTCTCGATGACGCTACCTTCGCCTTATCTCGACACGCTCTCGCTGTCGCGGATTTCTTCCTCCCTGTCTCCGGGATGGAATTTCCCACCGAATTTGCCGGAAACTAAAATATTAAAAACATGTGACGTTGCTGGAAGGCTTTTTTTTCACAAGTCTGTTCACCCCGCCACGTGACCGCGTGGAGACGACGAGGACTCTATTTCACGGAGGAAACCGCCACCGCTCCTCCAACTTGCGGAGCATTCCCTTAAAAGTAAATAGCAGGACCGGCTGGCAGATGGCCCCCGTTCTTCCGAGGACACCGGCTGTTGGTTTGCAATTACATCCCCCCCTTACTACTACCCCTGGCTTTTACCATGGGGTTGCCCTGTGCATGCACCGAGCCTCCCGGCCCTTCGAGCGCGTTGTTTTTAACGCGAGCACGTTCTCCGAGTCCCGCGTTCATTTTCTCCAACGACGTCTCACGTTTCTCTCCCACCCATTTCTCCAAACGGCATTGCGAGCCTAGTTTTCCCCAGGCGGAAGTTTGCTGGCAGCCGGAACGGGGATCTCGCGGGGATACGGCACAGGCAAATTAGTTTCGAGTTTCCGGGTGGTACGGTAATGCGACTTTTCAAGAAGTTCCCGAGTCGTTCGACGATTTCGAAAGTCGCCGACACCCATTTCTCGGCCACGATCGAATCTAAATCACTTTCTATCTTCCTATGAATGGGGAGCAGTTTCGGGAGATCCGACGAGGAGCCTGCCATTCTTCCCATTGCGACTGCAAACTTTCCCATCGGGCAATGATTAAATTGCGGAATATTTATTGAAGGTGGCATGTGGACGAAGCAAGGTCGCAATACACACGATTATTCACAATGTTACAAAATAATAATTATTGCGCAATGGATGCAGCAATCCGGGTGTACACATTGCACGAATGGAAAGGACATCGATGAGGGCTGTAAAAATGGCACGCAAGTGTTACCTGCTATTTATTTTAGGTTTCAGTGATCGCTTTTGAATTGTCAGGTTCGCCGTATTATTGTTTGCGATATAAAAGAGCGCACACTATTTTTCGAAGGTGCTTCGAAGGTGCGCGACGAGAGTAGTGGCCAGAAGAACTTTGCAAGAATGTGCCGCGCTTTTACTTTTACACTTCAAACCGCTCGCGCAACGCGGAGCGTATTAAGAGCGTGTCACGCAGCGGCGAAACAGAATATTCTACCCTTCCATTCATATTCCCTAACAATAAGAGCCGACCGGTGTCGGGTAGCGGAACGCGCACGAAAACTACCGTAAATTCGAGTTATCCGCGTTATAACCGCGGATATATCAATGCGTCTGTGAATACGCGCGTCCGTCGTGATTTCGATATCGTTTTTTCGACAACGGCTCCAACGTTGCGCGTTTGTTCTACACGCCTGAAATAACACCGCCACTGTTTTATCCAGCTAACGAACTATTTTCCCAGTCTCCGCCTATCCATTCTGACCTTCGAAAATACAATGCGTCGCTGGGACAGTATCACGAATCGTGGACCATTAGTTGCAAAATAATTTCGACGGCCGGAACAGCGGGCCAGCCATCTTCGAGCGATCGTCAACATTTACACGCCTCGCTCGTGTAACTGAGATTCATTTCTCGCTAAATCCCAGACTTTTTGGAGTCTCCCGAACGCTATTGTCGACGGGTTGCAACACCATTGGAAGAGCCGTTAAACAACAGTCGCTACGGCCGATTGCGTCGTAAAATAAGGGATCGTAAATTAAATGGTTACAGTGCAATGAGCTCGACGTTATAGGAAGTCTATCTAGGTAGTCTTTTATGTATGGTAATTCTTGTAAAATCGACGACACGGACCTATCATTCGAACAATATAACAACGATGCGTGCAGTGACAATCCATTGTTAGTTCGAAACTCTCAGGAACCGAAAGCTCAAGGTGAATTATTTCATGGCTTAATCGAAATCGTGCAGGACGCAATAGCGCGCCGGCGGCAATCGCGAAACTCGCTCACGGCCGAAAGTTTTCGCGTCAGGCGAATTTAACGTCCTCGAGAGAGAGGGGGAGGTGGCTGGCCGAAATAGGGGCCAATCGAGTAGAAAATAGGGTGCTAGATTTTCGCCGATCAGCGAAACCTTCGAAATGATAAGAGCAACAATAGCCATGGCAACGCGCAATCTGCCGAGCAGACTTCCTTCGTGGACGATAAGTAACACCTGACTTTCCCCATTTGTTTCCACCGGTGTTGTATAAGACGCGTGTGCAAGGTTGGGTAGCGTGTAGATTCAGTATATCTGGCAGCGCGATGCGGATGTGAACAATGTCTGGCTAGTCGCTGGCGGAGCAGCTGAAACGGAAACGACGACATGTTCAGATAAACGCGCGCGTTACCTCCGTTATCGGATACACGTGTCCTAATGTGTATAAAATGACGGACGCGATCGTTGCTGGATAGTCGTCGCAAAAGAAGAGCGTATTCCGCTGGATGTACGTATAAACGATTCTTGGCATTCGTGCAACGCGAACACCAAGAATTTGCAAGTGTTCAAAGTTGCAGGGGGCACTGTTTCCCTTGAACTTGTCACCAGGTTACTTGGCAAGTAGCTCATCCTTGCCTAATATAATTCGCCAACTGAATAATACCGAAACGCCCAGTCCTCCCCATTGAATCAGATTCCGCTCTTTACTCATTTTACGAGTCGTAATTTCAAGGTTCTCCACGGGGCCAATTAATCACGGTGACTCTTTCGAAGACTAACATTTACGTTGACCGCGAAGATTGTTGAGAGTTCCCCGTTCTTCGAGTTCGTTCAATCTCTCGCCGTGAGTCTATTTAAGCTCATTGTTCGAAAACATTTACTCGTCCTTTTCATAAACCACGCCGCAGTCCGGCATCCGCGAGTAATTAAGTGTCGAGCCCTCCCCGTGGTCTCGTCGAGCGATTTCGATTCAAAGTTTCACGTTTCGGCCGACAATACGCGGCCGGAATACGAAACGAATTTCCCTGGGGCTGTTCACGGAAACGTGTCCCCGGAAAATAGCGGCGTGCACAGCCGAGATTTCGGTAATGTTTGCTTGGCGCACCACGAACGATAGTAAATGCGCTTTTAGGTCCGCCGGGCGTTCATCAACCACCGCTATCTTACTCCTGTCGCGTTTGTTTTGCCGCAACAGGTTCACGATCGTGCCCGAAGCTTTTCTTATTTAGAATTTCGTTTCCGTTCTACGAACGAGCCCCGTCTTTCGTCATCGACATCTTTCTGGCGAGAAAAGGACGGAAGATAAAAGTAAGAAGAATATAATATTCTTTAAGGAGGATACCGGACGTCTGCGGTAAGGTTATTGCGGGAACCGTGAGGCGGGTGACGAAAAAGAGAAGAAAAAGGAAAAGATCGAACCGTTTGAAACAATCGTTCCAATGGCATTGTTCCGGTGAACCGAACGATTCCAACTATTCCAGTTAACCGTATCTCGGGAAGACTCGACACCAGGTATTCGTATTCGGGTTAGCGGGTTCGTCGAAGACAATTTCCTCAAATGCCGGGGAGGTCGGCATAGCGGTCCGCATAGTGATTTCGAATGAAGTTGAGTCGAGGTCGGGGTGAGGTGTCCGATCGGAAGCGTATACCCATCGAGGAGTTTCCTTTTACGAACGAAGGGGTTCGATTTTGCATAACGTTTCGGTTTCACGTAACGCTGACACGGCACAGGTACTCCAATCTTCCTCGCGGCGACAGCACTTGCGCCTGTAAAAGTTTTTTGGAGAAGGACAGAAAATATATATATATATATATATATACATATATATCAATGTATATTATAAGACACGATCCGATTGGCCATAGCACACAAGCCGGAAGTCCAGGATTTTCCTCACGCAGCACAGAAAACGAACGAATATTTTTCTAGGGACGCAGGCTTACGTCGTACGGTTGACGTCTCTTCTTTTTTTTCTCTGTCTCTATCTCTACCTCTCCCATTCCTTCATTTTTAATGCATGCTAATTGACAAGCGCCGGTTAATCGCAGCGGGAGCGGATTCGGGGACACGAATTTTTTTTTTCCTACGTGCAATTATACCGGAAGAGAAGGTTTCGCCCGAGCGACACTTAAAGCAACGCCCAAGTTAATCCGTCGACGAGTCGGTAAGGCAAAAAGAGGAGGAATGAAGTGAAAAGAGATAAATAAATAAATGCATAAAGAGTGAAAGAAAGATGCTGAAAATAGAAATGAGAACGAAAGTTCCCTGATTGTTGTTATTACTTTCTTTTCTCGTTGTTTCATTAATATTTGTACATCCTTCACGATCATCAGCATTTGTAAGGAGTTCGATTTGTAGATCTCGAAAGTTCAGCGTGCTGGTTTCCAATTAGAATTAGAAAACGTTTGGTTGCTCGGCCGTTTCTTGTTGCGAACCAATGAATTTTTCTTTTCTTCTTTTCTGTCGTCGTTTTCCTATTTCTTGTTTTTTTTTTTCTTCTTTTTACACGTTTCACGCGTATTCATTGCGTAGAATTGTCACCCGTTTTCGTTCCTCTTCTCTTATCTTTTGTTCGACCTGATTTGTATTTTTCGTAGCGGTTTCCTATACCGAGAGAAACTAATTATATTGTGCTCGTGTAATGCAACAAAATGTCTGTGACAGATGTAAAAGCATGCGTTCGCGTAGTTAACGTTTACTGGTTCAGTACGTTTCCTCGTACGATTTATCGCCTACCTTTATATTGTATCTCTATATACATACAAGCAACTTGGAATGACGATGGAAAGATTGTTGAGAGTAACGTTTACATTATTTACTGTGTGCCTCGAAGTTTTCTGCGTGTTTCTTCATTGTACACTGATTTACAAGTAACGTAATTTTGTGATAGGTACCGTTTGCGTTGTCTGTGCGTTGTTCTTTAAACCAATCATTATTACATTATATATTTACCTCTTTTTTACTTGGCATGATGCCTGGCGTGTTTTTATATTTTTCAACTAAAACTAATCTTGCATGAAACAATTAAACCCCCACCCATTCCCCTGTTGAGGTATACTTTTCCCGATACAATATTTCCAGGGAATGCGTCCTCCTTTATTTAGCGACATCGAGCAACGAGTCCTATTTCTTTTTGAAATAATTTTTATTACTCCTGCACTCGGAAAATCGCTAATTTCTCCACGCACCGTTCCGTTTCATCGGAGTTGCACGGTTTCATTTAAAAATTACAGTCGCACGATTTTCTCATTTCTTTCTATTATTCCATTTCGTTCGTTACCATTTATGTTGTACTGTTCAATCATTGCTCGAATTTATTCCTGAAAATTAGCTCCCCCTGATTGAGATAACGAATGAGTAAACATCTTACCCCTCTAAATACGACATCGTCAATTCAAGTAGTCCAAACACAGACACCATCGGTTTTGTCGACGCACACGTTGCTATTCACTCTCTTAGCGATGCGTAAGTATGCAGCAACATCGAAACCCGTTGTAAATGCATGCGTTTAATGACACGAGTGCGCGAGTACAAACAGTAACACACGACAGCAAAGACAATGTAGTCGATAGATACGCCCTGATCGACGATTCTCGTCGACGAACATCTCCTCGTTTGATGGTCCTCCTACACCGTGCCGCCAGTATTGACCGGGAACAATGGCTAATTAGACGAACAAAGAATCATTTTTTTCGCTTTCGACTACTGAAGAGTTGGTGATTGATCTTTCTGGCACGTGTTCTGCACGCAGTGATTCCATATCCGGTTCGAAAGCCCGAGCCAATTATAATTTGTTCCCGGAGAGGCGAGTTAGTCGAAAGTTTTATTCGAAAAAGTTCTGGTCTTTGGTCATTCAATTAGTGAACCAGCCTTTCTCTGTTTCAATTTTGCTTTACCTTGCAATTGTTGAAATTCAACATATTCACTTTTACAATTTCAGTCTGTTTACAGCTACATAGATTGTCCGCGTGCAAATGGGAAATTGAAAAGAATACAGAAACTATACAATAGCAGCGTTCGCTTCGCGATTCCTAAATCCTCCAAACAAACTTGCGTCGGTCACGTGCCAGGTAAACCGATTGTTGTTCTATTCGGCCTATCGATACCAATAAGTGCTAGCAAATAGCCGCTTTGGTTACGATCTGGATAACACGGTGAGCCTTTGAACAAACCACACGCGAATGCGCTGTGCAATAGCGAAATCGCGACGAGACGATTCTAGTCACGGAAAAGTGACTAGACGAGGTGTAAAAGCGTGTCAATCGACGAGGATCGGTCGAGGGATCGGGCCGCGACGACGTAACGCTGGTTCCGAACGAACCGGAGATATAGAAGATTTCAAGTCAACTGGATCGTATTTTTAGTGCCACCACGGTGGACGGTGGAACCTATCGACCAGAATGCCGTTGTAAGTCACGGTGTCTCCATTCCCTGTCAGGCTGAAGGATTCCCTATTCCTACGGTGACTTGGAAGCAATCGATTGGTAAGTCATGACTCCTTAAAACCCGAGTTTCCAACTGTGGCCGTCTAGAGGTTGCGAGTTCTAAAAAAAAACATGCTTGCCATCTTGCCATGTGGACCTTGCTATGTTCTGTACGTTCGATCAAATATCACGATCATGGAAGTATTTCTACTCCAATGCGTAGAAGCAAAGTATTATCATTTTTATTATCGTCGTTTGAAACTTCAAAAGGATTCAAAGTGGAATGTTGTAGCGTGGCGAATTGCTTTTATTGTAAATTCCTCAGTCGCAACGAATATTTCTCAGCACGAAAATTGATTCGTACTTTCGTTTATATCGAAACTTCTATATCCGCTCCCATCGCGGGTTCTTTACTGCTGAAGCTGTCTGACTTATGGTAGTCTACTCCGCTGCAAAGTATTTTTCCGACGTAAAGGAATTCGTAACGAATCCCGCTTCGCGCACATGGACAGAACGTCTGTCGGTTTTTAAGTTCAATTTTATTTCCTGTCCCGAGCTGATGCCGCTTAATAAACGGAATTCCGTGTTTCCACTTTGAAGGCGCGTCCGCTTTTGCGGACAACTCGACTACGTCAAACTAATGTGTACCCGTGGTCGAGGACCATTAGCGGTTCTACTTTCTCGTTCTTTTCGAAGACATTCGTCCATAAGCTTGATAGATCTGATGAATTCAGGGCGGATTTTCCGCCGCAGTTTCGTTTAATTGGCAAGATCAATGGGCTTGGATCCTTTTTGACAGTGACAGACGAACGTGAAATTCTGTCGTTGAATGTCAAAGAGGATTCTGTAAAATGCAATGGCGGTTATTCTGGAAAAATGTAACTTGCTTGCAGTAAACTCGGCGTAACATAAAATTGAATAGAGAAACAGTGAAGCAGTCAACGCGTAGGTGAAAATTTAAAATTCCAGCGGCTGAAATCTATTCGTATGCTTATAAACATCGACGTAGACCTATTCGAAAGATGTTGCGATTCGATGCAGCCCTTTTGCCCCTTGGGTATTATTAAGCAGTCACCGGTAAGTTTACGACAGAACAGAATGAAATTCTTGATACTTCCTCTTTCGATCTTATCCCGTTTCGTTCCAAAGAGTTCAATAACTGGAATGACGTTCGCACGAATCCGATCGATCCTCGTTTTCATCAAGTTACAACTGCTGGGCGCAATTAACTCGGGGCTGTCAGGGTTTGGCGAACAGATCCGTCAGAAATTTCGCTGATCATCCGGTTTTCAACGGTCTCGTTCAATCTGAAATAAGCCCTCTGGTCGATGAAGCGGTAGTACAATTAGTTTCGCTGGTTCGCTGTTCGTGAACATTATATTGCCCCGCTCGAGAATGAAATGCCTTCCCTTCTTGGCCGGCCGCGATCCATCCATTTTCAGCTACTGCGTTCTCCATTGAACCACTTCAATTTCGCGGAAGTTCGGTCCGTTCGTTACGGGAGGAGTGCATTTTAAATTGGACCAACCGGAAGGAGTATTAATTAAACGATCTTCAACGGGGGGTTTCACCATCGAGAATTTTCAAAGGTTCAGTAATCATATCGTCTATCTTTTCGAGAAATCGAAAACCAGATTTCGCCAAGTACTATTCAGCGTTTTGCGTGACGCTGTATCTTTTCACGCAACACCGACCCTCTTTTGGACATTTACCCGTTTCCCGGTGTTTATTGTATCGGAAAGAGCGTCGGATGATGTTGATCCGCCGTCACCGTAACGTTCCCCTCCGTCGCGGAAAGGGAACGCGACGACCCTATGAATTTTCATCGATATTCTGATACTCGGCGAAAAGTTCTGTAACGTCGTAAACGCGTATCTCGCGCGCTACGCGAGACTTCCACAGGCGCGCAGCTCCCTATTCGTCAAATCGAACGAATGTATTGCGTGGAAACGAATCTCACAATTCTATAATATTTTCATTTCGAAAGAGAAAGGACGACTTTATTTCGTGCTTCACGTGAAACGAAAAATTGTTAACGAATTTCAGCCTTGGATAATCAGTTGAACGCATCGAACCTATGCAAAATATGCGATGCCTTTGAGCCTAAGAGCAAATAGTAACCGGGACCTAGTCACTTTAGACGCGTAATAGCTTGTCCCCTGGAACATTTAGGTGATACACCGGGCGACTACAGAGAACTGGGATACAGCGGCACAGAAGGAGCAGGGGTTGCCGGCAACGGGTCCTTGGTGATCCCACGGGTATCCAGAGATCATGCCGGCTTCTATCTATGCCAGGCGAGCAACGGCATCGGGCCCGGCCTCAGCAAGCTCATTCGACTAACAGTTCACGGTAAAATATTCACGCAACACCGAGTTACAAGCGGCTGGATCTGTGTCAGCCCGCGAACTTGGGATTCCGGCCACGACCAGCTGCTGCTCCGGAATTCTTCGTTTCGTGGCCGAATTTCTCTACCAGAAGCCGCGCCATTCCTATTGCATAGAGTGGAACGGTGCATGGGTGCGGTGCCGTTACGGTCTGCTTTCCCTGAAAGCACACCTTTTACTACCAACCACGTTGGATACGTTTCAATCGACTTATTCATCGTGCCGCTTAAATTGATTATAATTCCATATCAATTTTTGTTCCCTTTACTCTTAAGTGTATCTCCTTTTGTTGATAGGATCGCAGTAGCGGTATTCGTGGTATTGCGCTACTTCGAGCGCAATAATATTTCAAACGCATAAATTGCCCTACCAATTATCCTCGAGATCCGAACCTAATTACTTGAACTACCATGCCGTAATTGCGAGGAAAACTAGAGGCAACTAAAGCTTGCCGTGAAACTTTCGCGAAAGTCCGTCACTCGAGCTGCACCGTTCTCTACGCGGCGTTCCCCTCGGGCAAGAATTAACAGACGGAAATTAATGCACGATTCCTGATACAGCGGGCCCCCAGGTATCGGTGAAAACGCTGCAGGAGTCTGTACGACGAGGGGAGAGCGTTACGCTGCGATGCGAGGCCGAGGGAGATGCTCCTCTTGATCTCAGCTGGCGTGCACGTGACAGCAGAATCGATCCCAACTACGATGTTAGGTTTGTATCGAAATTAATCAACCGCCTTCCCTCCTGTACATGCCCCTGCTTAGCTGTCCAACGATCGATGAGAGTGACGTTTCGATCTCCCATCGATTGACAAGACAACGGCTTAATTACAATCCCAGTCGGTGGGGACAGACCGGCTGATTAACGCGTCACGTGTCCCCACTTCAAAGAGGAGCCTTGACACAACAAATAGAACGCCGGTATAAAATTTCGATCGTACGAAGCATTATATCGAACCTTTAATGCCAGCTGGTTACCTCGAGGGATGCAGCCTGCGTACTACGTCAGTTCCACTCCGCGGAGCGTGTGACTGACTGAGCGTCATAGTTGGGGAGTTTCCACGGAACACTTTCCCGAACAGCTCACTCAGCTCTGTGCTCCTCATTACGGAATTATTCCACTCATACCTTGTTTCATCCCCGTTAACTTCCGCTCGCGCAATTTTCCTCGATCACCGCACGTTCAACGTTCGTCGATATTTTTCAGCGATCTGCCGATTTTCGATCGACAGATTACAGAGAAAAGAGAATCTTCTTTCTACCGCGTGAACGTTGATAAATACCAGACTCCCTCTCTGATCCCGCAGGTACACGATGGACAACCAAAAGGTGTCGGGTCGCGTGATCTCGGAGCTGCGTATCACCCAAGCGAATCACATAGACCGTGGGGACTACATGTGCGTTGCGACGAACGCTTACGGCCATGCCATGGCCACCATAAACCTGCTGGTCCAGGAGCCACCGAATTTTCCACGAAGTTTACACATCGCCGAGCAAGGCAGCAGATCGTTGCTGTTGGCCTGGTCGTCCCCGTCCAGCGAGCAGGATCCAGCGCACGCTAGCTCTCCCATAACCAACTACATCGTCCAGTACAAGGAGGCACAGGGTAGGTTGGTCGAATAGCTTTGTACGGTGTTCAGTACACTCTCGCTGCGATGTATCGGTTGACGCGCTACGATTATCGTTCGACAATGATTCCTGTCCATCGGACATCCCTTGGAACGACGCATCGCGGCAGCTTGCCCATGGAAAGTTTGTCAAATCTTTGCCCCCCATTGCTGGAATTCGAACGTCGTTCGTATTCGGTTAATTGCGATTGATTGGAATTTGATTATCGACCTCGTCACGACGTTCGTCAGTTGTACGGCTCCGTTAGATGAAATGGAAATCAGCAGGTCACTGGGAGAAGCTTCCTGCGAGGATGCAGCTGGCCTCGAGACAGAGATGCGAGTCTCTGAAGCGTATTCGTGTATCGTGCACGTCGCGACTTCGATTCATCGCGGTCAAATAAGCATATCGATGAATCGGAATTGATAACGGGTTAGGTTTCGCGCTACGCTGAGAACGCTAGAATCATTTCGATCACTAGACTCGCATACTCATAGTGCGTTTGATGTCTCGGGTCACGTTCACACCACGTTGTTTTGTTTCATTTTGCCACTGTCGGTAGACTATAATAGAAGATACACTTTAGTAATGGAACTATTGAAGGAAAGTCTCGATAGAAGTTTCAATTACAACCCTGGGCGATTTCCCGAGTTTTCTCATATGAACCTGTTGCTATTACTTTACACAAGCATTAAGGTGACAGGTAGTGGAGGCGTAGTTAGGTGTTTTTTTGACGAACAGCCCCTCACCCGTTTCTCTTAGCTCCTGCCACCCACGTGCTTCGAGGCAAAATGAAAACTGATACATCAAAGAAAGGAAAATACCAACGCTGCTGGATACAATTAGAGTTGCCTGTGATTTGCGACTGTAATTCCAGAAACAGCGAATCCTTCCGTGTACCGTAGCGTGCGTTCTATTTGAAAATCTTCACCCCTGTCTACTTAAAACGGATTCGGATTAATCTTGAAAAAAAAGTCGTGCACTAATTGCACTAATTTCATAGGATGAAAGAAGTCGATGGCATCGATCCTTGGGATCCCAGTCCACTTCTCAGACCAGCCGCAGATAACGGAAACCCTCTACAGTCAGGTGATTTATTGCTGTAACATCCACGCGCGGAAAAAGACTCTTCGAGAACTCCTTTGGAATTCAAATAGCGAGCTCTTCACTTGCGAAGATGTTATCCATCGCACCACCGAGATCTGTCTTGGTGCGCCTCGACCCTCATCCCCTGTCGTTCGACTCGCTCGTAACGATTTTCGTACGGTGTGCGTCGGACGTTATATTCATTCTTCACCTCTTGCAGAAAATAGTCATTACCCGCAACGTGACCTGCTTTCTTCGCGCGCACAGTCTCGTTTTTAAACGTTGCCCGATGTTCATCGAAATTCGAACGGGAACGCTCTTCGACGTGCTGCGAACATTGAAACAGCCCGACAGTTTTTCCTCGTCGACTTCAGGAACGATCGATTCCCCTCGCAGATGTTCTTCGTTTGGAAAAATATCGCGAAGGTGAGACACAATCGTTCCTGAGAAACTTCCCTTCGAGCTATCCCGCCACAAAACCGTTCGATTTTTTTTCTTTAATACATCACGCACGAGAGACGGAGAACTTCATTACGGCCGCGACAGTTTTCATTTCGACCTTCTTTTGTTTACACGAACTTTCGCTGCGGAGTCTATATATTTTAATTGCTCCCCATCCAACGGCACAATCGCCGTTTCATTACGGACCGTCCGTGGGAAGGAGTCTCACTCATAATGTCCCGACGGTGCCACATTAAGACGCCATTATTGAACTGTCAGGCTCGATCTCAAGTTTGATCAATACCCGACAGCCCGGCCGCGGAGGCAATCGCGCGAATTGGAATTATATCGCAATACGGCAAACAATATATAATCAATCCAGCTGGAAATCGTCCAGCGCGAATCATCGTTTCTTTCTCGTTGATTCGTCGCTGATAGAACCTGCCGCGAGCCGGACTCTCGAACTTTCCCATCGATCCAATCCCCCGAAGTGGACCCAACGTAATAATAAACCGTCGTACCGAATCCTTCCGCAGCAAGCTAATTCACGGTCCGCGTGGTTCTTGAATTTTAATGGTAAGAATTGCGTCCCAAGTCTACCCCAGCTCAAGATCTCCCCTCCAGTCCGCGTTCGGTGGTCGAAAGTTTTTCAATTCTCGTGAAAGCCGTCGTTCCCCCGAGTTTCGTCGAATCAAACGCATTGTCGGCTGAAACGTCGGCTCGTCTCGGTCCAAGGGGGTGAAAAGAGCTGTTCCGTTGTGTTCGACAGTTATTCGACGACATTTAATTACGCCCCGCGGAATGACCCGTTTTTTCAAGCACGAGCAACCGGGCTCGGTCGCAAGGGGTGGTATATCGAGCGGTGGTTCTCGGTTTTCACGAAAGCGTGCCACAGCAAGGAAGTCGAAGTTTGCCACGAAGGTGGCTCGACGCTGGGCTTCTTCTCCTCTCTCCGTCTCTTGCCTATATTTTCTCCGCTGGCGGAAAGTTCTCTTTGAAAGGGACCGTATCGCCACCCCTTAGCACCCTCGCCCACTCGCCCTCAGGATCCATCCGGTCCCTCGTTAACTTCGGATGTCCTCATTTACGCCTAATCGACTCGAATCGCCTGGGCGCCGCTAAATTATCGAACTTAACACATAGAGGGGCAGCGGCCTGTCGTGGTGTGAACGCGCGTGAAACACCTTTTTCAGGGCAAGCACCGAGTCGGGAATACGCTGTCACGGCCGCCACGGGATTTCTTCTTGTCTCTATCGACTCCGGGATCGATCGTGCAGGCACGCTTGTTCTTCGATTCACCGACGAAACGGTTCATTGGTTTTTTTTTGTTCTTTTTTATTCTTTTTTGTCGTGCCCGGTGTTGCGGATTGAAAGTAAAAATAGACGGTTCGGTAGAAAATGAATTTTCGACGAATATCCACGGGCGTATTGGTGGGACAGAGGTGGAAGAGATATATGCCGTGGGAGCGCCCCGCGTTCAGTTGTGCCGCATGGCAGATTAACTGGTTTCGGAACAGAAGTCGTTCGATGATACTTCCGTGAACTTTGCACTCCTGGTCGACCACGAACCGCCTGTCCGTTCGCACGTTCAATTCTACAACCGCTCCGGGACGGATTACCGCTACTATGCCCGCTCTAGATAAAAATCAGCTCGGTTTTCTAATTGAAGAAAGATCTTTGCTCCCGCTCAAGGTAAAACACTCCTTGAACGTGAAATTGTTTGGGCAAGGTTACAACAGAATCTATAACAGTCAGGAACACCGAGATATCTTTTGGAAAGTTCCCCGCAACAGAACAAGTTTCCCTTGAAGTGGAGAAATATTTTCCTAAGCCGCGGGAAGTTGGTACGCGTTATTTCGATGCATACTGCAGCAGGCGTTCGATCGCAACCCTTAGAGTTTCGACCAAATTTTATAAACGCTCGACGGGGACCTTTCGTCTCTTTTCGATTTCATCATTTTTTATATTCAATCGAATACTTCTTCGCGTACGAAGATATTCTGTAAGCCACGAGCGCGTTTCAATCTTAAAACCGAACCATAAACGGCGCATCATTCGCCAACTTATCAGCGCGCAAAGTTGGCACAGTAGCTGTCTTCTCGCAAGACGGACGATCCCGATGGTTTCGTGTGACGCGTGTAAACGGCGTGCCGTAAATCCGTCGCGTAACACAGCGACCACACGATGCACAAGCCCTCTTAAGCGTTGTCGTTGCCTTTTGCTGGAAAGACGTGTGGCATGAGCACAACACGCAGAAGATGGTGGCAGGGGACAACACGGTCGCGCTGGTGTCGCCCCTAAAACCGGCAACATCCTACCACTTTCGGGTGCTTGCGGAAAATCACCTTGGAACATCAGCGCCAAGCGACATCCTTCATGTCAGTATCAAACGTTTCAGCATATCACAAATAAATGTATTCATTGTATCGCGTATTCATCTGTCCGTTCCGTTCGAGCATGCCCGTCGTTTCTTTAATTTACCGGTCGTCTCTCTTTCCACTGGGTTCCTCGTCTCCCTTCGACCGTACAACAACCACGACGATGGAAAACAACAACAAAAAAACAGGCCCAAACCGACGGGGAAATTCCCAGCGGACCGCCCAGACACGTAATAGCGGAGCCCTTAGGACCACAGCAAGTGAAGGTCACCTGGCAACCACCGGATCGATCCCTCTGGAATGGTGAACTTCTCGGATACACCATCAGCTACGCCAATCTCGGGTATCGTTATGCGCTTACGGCTGTTTCGAATAGTTTCCAGCACACTTTGGGATCGTAGAATTTATCCACGAGAAGGGGCGAGCTCGTTTCGCAGGGGGTCTCGGATCTTTGCCGATTAGTACAGCGATTCCATTGGCGATGAGTCGTACGATCGACACTCCTTTTTAGCACCGCGGGTAATCGTCGCGCGTTGTTCCCGAATCCCCGTTGAAAATGTTTCGCCGAGCGTTCGTTGCTCGCATCTTTTCCGGCCCGTCCGATTTACTGCAATCTTCTTCGTCGTGCTTATTATTGTTACCTCGTGTCACGGTGGAAGTTAATTTGGAATATAATAAATCTTCCGAGATGGATGCTTTCCGGGAGAAACTTTCGCGAAACTTTAATAAGCTTCCGCGGAAACGGCAACGGGGATTCAAATGAAATTCATTGTTAACCGTCCCGAATGCTAAACGATAGAATTCCAGAAAGTCCCTCGCGAGATATTTGCACGGAACGCCCGAGATTCTCGATTATAATTCGCGAAGAAGCCTGTCGGTTCGTTAGGTGGCGTCGGGAACCCGACGCGTCGATCGTTCGACCATTCGAATGCCCATTCGACAACGGGAAAAGGGAATTTCATATCGGCCGAAGATATGTACCGTTATCGGAGGAAGTTCGTGGAAATCAGAGGACCATTCTTCGCTCCAGTTTCCACGGGATTGCTTTAAGTATCGTTGAGTCCCGCGCGTTCCTTCTCGTGCTTTATCTTTCCGCCCCGAGGAACATCGACCGTGGCTTTATTTCAGAGGGAATGATCAATCGGTGAACATCAGCAGAGTTGGAATCACGGGGAACGGGGACGGGTCGTACAATTATACCCTAACCGGCCTGCGAAAGTACACCAAGTACAGCGTGGTGGTGAAGGCGTTCAATAATAAAGGCGACGGTCCAGGATCTGACCCGGTGACGGTGCAGACCCTCGAAGACGGTGAGCGAACGACGCCAAGGTTATTTCTTTTTCTTAATTTTTCGTTTCTGCCCTGCACTCTTCAGTTTAGATTTGATCGGAGTAACAGCGGATGCCATTTTACACCCAATCTTTTTTTCCCTCACGCTCGATTAAGTTTAATTTCATCGTCCATAAGACAATGATTGTCCCCTTTAACAATCCCCGCTGTCTCGCAATAAAGCGTGCACGCAAGGTGAAACAACGGGGAAACTAAACGACGAGAGATAATTTAAAGTATTCCTTCGAAATACTACGTCCCCTTGTGGCGGCGAAGTACGACAAAGGATAACAAAAGGGACTACAACAATTTGCGGATTAATATGGAGGAGGACATGGCGTGTCCCCGAGCTCTGATGAGAGCAGCGTTTCGTACGCAAGCACGAAATAGTGAAATTAATTTCCACGGCAGCGGTTTACGCCGGGCGGGCTGCAATAACACGAGATGACGTTAAAAGAGGGAGGGTTCTGCATGCGTGGCGTATCTTGCAGGGCGAGGCTCGTTAACTTGCGTCACTTTTTTGTTTTTTTTTTTTTACTTTTTACTCGAATTACCTGTTGTTCAAACTTGTTGAGCCTCGCCACGGCGAATCGAGGATAAAAACGGGGCATCTCGTTTGGAACGATTAAGTTCACGACAGTCGCGAAAGCTACTTCTGTCACGCGATGCCACCCACGGCGCGAGAGAAATTTCCGCGGGACCATTTGTTTTCATTTCGCGAAACGACGGGAATATTTCAAGCGGACTTGCGCGGTGTTTCGCCCCGCGTGGCGAATGAACGGGGAACGAGTGCGTCGAAACAAATGCCCAAACCGAGAATATTCCTTGCAATTTGTGTCCTCTTTCATAAATTAATTATCGCGACACAACATTCCCGGATTCATATTAGTACCGGACCTCTAAAAAAAAATATAACGCGAACAATACCAACCGCAATTGCGCGCATCAAAATAGGACGAACTAATACGTATATTTCAGGTTGCCTCGTGGACTGCTATAATTAACTAATATCCAGAGGGGGGCGAACCAACGTTTCCACAAATATCGGGGAACGTTTCGGTGCATGTTGAATTGAAGTTTAACGCGATCCTGCGATGCACCGCCGCAATACATGGAACGCGTCGTAGTCTGGCGTGATTTCCGTGGTTCGTTCCGCTGGAAACAATAGTTCCGCTTAATTGCGCGGTGTCCTTCGTTGGCGCTCGGGGAAACGGCCGTGCCATATCCGAACCACCTGAGAACCTATTTCGACGAAACGCAGAAAAGAAAACGAACAACAGCACTCTGCCTGCTGTAGAATTTCAAAGAAGGACACATTTTTCAAACACTTTCCGCCGAGTGCAACCGGAAACGTTCGACGACCCCGTTACACTTTCCCTTCCGTTTCGTTCGTGCCAGAGAATTCGAGGCAGCTAGCCATCGAACGAGCTTCCTCGGAAGAGGAACAGGCTTTTGTGCTCCGCGGAAACCACAAACATAGTGGATCCCCTTTGTGCACGCGTGCCACGCGAGCTCGTGCCGTTTTTCCGCATTTGATACTTGACCCAGTGGTGAGAGATCGCGATCTGTGGTCTACGCGTTCGTCACACCTTAACCGGATAGACGACGGTGCGTTCCGATGCGGTATTATGTGCGCAAAGTTTTCAAATGGCAAATTAACAATCAGAGACGGTGAATGTCTGCATTCAAGTTCCGCACAGAGGACTTAACTCCTTCGGCTCTTTGCCGTTCAACGAAGCCCGTCTCTTCAATCAAGACCCCTGTCCACTAGGCACCAGTCCACCCCTGTTCTGTCGTCGAATTTTCCCTGGAAACTGAAAACTCCTAGCCACTCCAGTACGGTAACTAGACCCACAACTTTGTCCCCTGCTTCTGCTCGAATTTCCACAGACACGGTAACGATCGACGCCCTTGTTCTCCCCGACCCGTGCCGTCCTACTAATAAAATCCGCTCCTAATTTAGTTTCTTCTTTAAACACAAACGGCGATGCTAAGGGCAACGCTCGTTACAATAAATATTCACCTTCGACCGGTTTTATTATCTGACGCAGTTCCAAGCGCTCCGCCGCAAAACGTGGCATGCGCTGCGCTAAATGGCCAGAACATTCAGGTGACCTGGAAACCACCACCTTCCGACAGAGTTCACGGGGTCGTGCAGGGATACAAGTTGCTGTACGAAGCGCCCAGCTCCGTTCTGGAACAGCAGACGGGAAGGGAGACGAATATCAGTCGTGCTTTGAGCACGGTGCTTCATGGTCTCAGCCCCTACACCAATTACACGGTACAGGTGCTAGCATACACCAGGGCTGGCGAGGGTGTCACGAGCAGCCCGGTCTCCTGCACCACCGAAGAAACAGGTAAACCGTGCACGAATTTAGCTGTCGTGTTTCGAGCTTCGCCTGCGGTGTATAAGCGAGCGTCGGCAAACAGAACGAAATTTTGCAGGGATGTTTCATTGGATTGGGATGGTTCGCAAAGGGGTGGTTGCGGGCTCATTCAATGATTTACGACGAGTACTTGGTGTTCCCTTCGCAGGAATTCTTTTTCGTGAATTTCTCGAGAAACTTTATAACTGCTTATTTATCGATTCTCGAGAAATGACAATATGCATCGAGAAACTTAAGTTGAAGAAAACGATTACAAATCCCATTTATAATAATTCGTAAAAGTTGATCAAAAAACGTGGAAGTGCAATAGGTCTGACTAAATTCTAGCTGAGCCTACGACTCCAGGGTTACACCTACTGGACTTCCGCGGCTTCTGTCGTTTAATCACTCGAGAATTCTCCACAATTCTTCCCGAGATGATTGGTGGATGATCGTGCACGTAACTCGAGTAGTATTGGGATACCAGGCTCATCGAAACGCAAACGGATTGCTCGCGTTAATGACGAATAGTACTGGGTGTATTAGAATTAATGAGTTCCTTGGAACGGCCGCGTGGATTCAATTGCACGGTGTATTTGCGTACCAATTTTCGACACATGATATGCGACGGTTGAATCCGATATTTCAAAAATTCCTACCCAAGTGGCCCCTCACTGTACAGGGAATTTTGCACGGGAACTTTTCAAAGGTATTTGGCGAATTGCGTGCACACTGGTGACGCTTGAATACGCCAACGGAGGGGGCCACTTGCAGCCGTGAATTTGCGAAAATCGTCTGGCGCTTAACGAGACCGGAGAAACGGGAATAAAAGAGTCAATGACAGAAACTTTAATGCGCCTTTGAAGTAACGATATGCACTCTGCCGCTCGGAAACTCTACGGTTGCTGGTTTTCCATTAAATCCGGCTTGCACACGCCGCCGAAATTTCGTAAAATAGGTCGGAAATAATTGTATCGCGTTATCGCGGGACTTGTAATAACGCGTCGGGCCGCAACTCCGAGCGTAGCGAAGCAGCGGGCGTAATCGAAATTTCGTGTATCGCAAAGAAAACGTGTTGGCTCGGTGAGTTTGTCAACGGTAGAAACTAGCGCGAGCGAATCCCGCCTCCCGATCCCGCGGATTTACTCGTCGTCCATGATAAATTCGTCGCCGAATGGCAAACATTCATTCGTTTTTGCGTTCGTGCAGCCAGCGACGAAGAAAGCGTTCCAAACATTTGATATACTCCCAAAGCAGGTCTCTACCCGCGGGAACGTTTGCAACTCTTAGATACACAATTTGCGATACACTCTTTCCTTGACGAACAACGAATTCCGTTCCGTATTACAACTGCGAGTGCCGTAACTATTTCTAGAAGAGACAGCTCACCAAAATAACATCAGCTAATTAGTTGCTCGATGCACCCCTACTTCATTTATCTGTGCCACCTAAATTTGATCTTGCCCGAATCCCGATACCATCGCTCAATTTAATCCACTCTGTCCGAAATTCAGAGACGACAGAAACGCTGTTCTAGAAGACGTTATCGCTACCGTACCAAGCTCGACGCGATCGATTATCGCCAACGTTCCCTGCCACCCTGTCCACCTTTTTTGACTTCGCATCCTGTACGCGCTATCACGTTGCCACTTTTTCTGGCCCCAGTTCCGGACGCGCCGGAGCGCGTGAAAGCCGTGACCAGCAACGAGGACGCGATCGTGATATCATGGCTGCCGCCGAGACGTCCGAACGGCGTTCTGACCAAGTACACCGTTTATATTCGGGTGTTGGACCAGGGCCAGGAGGTGAAGATCACTAAGAGCTCGCTGCCTGCGCAGAACCTGCATCACGAGGCGACGGGTTTGAAGCTGCGCGAATCCTACGAAGCCTGGGTTACGGCCTCGACCAAAGTGGGGCAAGGACCTAGCACTCCGGTCATCAAACTTCAGCTGAGCAATACTGGTAAGTCGTCGTGTGGCGAACGCGAAACTTTCGTCCGTGGAAAGAAACGTTTCTAACCAGACCCTCGATCTATATACCCTGCCTTTTTCTTCTGTTGCTTGTCCCGCCGGAGGGAATCGAATCGAGTCCAAAGAGTTGAGTCCACGGAACGATAGGCGAGCGCTTGGGAAATCGGGCCAATGAACAGAGCGGAAGCTTTATGAAAAATTCGTGATCCCGATCTCATGAGAAATCGCGTAATCACGGCTGTGTTACTTCTACGATGGATTCCCCGTGACGTTTCCACGCGATTCTGTTTCTCGATTTCTGATTCGCGCAGAATCTCGTGCGCTTTGTTGGCTCGAGCGTCAGGGAAGTCGAGGGAAATTCCGGCAAACGCGTTTAACGCTTCGGTTAACTCGTTCGGCGTGCATAGGATGTTTAATCGACGCGTCCTTTGGAAGCCTTCGTGTTTGAGTTCGCACGGATGTCGAGCTGCTAATGCACGGCAAGCAGACTTCGAAGTTATGCATTTTAATCGTGGGGCTCGGGTCTCCGTCGATAATTGAAGTCGTTTCGCGAAATCGGCGCTGGGCTTACGCTCCTCGACAGACCCGTTAAAAATTCCCAGCTCTCGTTCGTGAAACGGGAGCTCGACGAAGGTGAGATGGTTTTTCCGGGGGGGGGGGGGGTGTAGACCGGGCAAGTTTCGAAAGCGAACTCAAACACGGATCATAGCTGGTGGAAGTTTAACGAAAAGCAAGGATAACCTGGACTTTTAATTAGTTCCAGCGGCTATAATATCGTTCGGAGTACCGCTCGTGGTGCCATGGAGGGTGGACGTCAATATGGCTTGTCTCGCCGTTGGTAATCCACGACCGACGATGGAATGGCGTCGAGGTGACGTAAAGATGCACCAGAAGTAAGTGTGAAATGCGTGGACCGTTGGAGCTTTTGTTGATGCGCGTTCGTGTGTGCGTGATCATGGATTTCCACGTTAGATCCGATATCGGGCCGGACCACATGTTGACACTGAGGAACGTGCAAAGAACTCACGAGGGCAACTATTCCTGTCATGCGAAGAATCCCCTTGGATCGGACGAGATCGTGTACACACTGCAAGTACAAGGTGCGTGGATACGTACTAGATTCTTAACTCATTGCGCTACAAAGGTATTTCCAATGGTGTTCTCTACTTTAACAACTCTACAGAAACTGGCCAATACGTCTGGGCAAAAGAATCCAAAGATTTCTGAACGTTTCAATTGTTTTTTTCCCTTGGTATGGTACCTCAAATTTGTTCTCCGCGCGCGTTATCGTCGTTCAATAAATAGTTGAGAACTATTGGTTGAATAATTAGACGTAAGGGGACTAGAGATTCTGTTCCCGAGCAATTCGCAAACTGTAGTAGTATGCATTTTTCATTGACAGCGAAGTTTATAAGCATTATATTGGAACAGTTTCATAAGAATCATAAGACTGAATTCCCGTACAGTACCCCGAATTCAGTGATTCTAGAATAGGTCCGAAGGGGTTATTTTCATTTCGTCACTCCTAGCGGTACAACGATAGATTCAACTAAATCCAGAGAGTACGTGAAGAGAATCGGGTCAATGGGCCACGATTCTCTCCGAAAAAGCGACGTTAGAACGACGTTTCGTTCGTATAGCGAGGAACACGATTAACGCGGCAATACTCGACCGAAATACTTGATGGGCGGGGGGGGGGGGTAATACATTTGTCAGCTGGGATGGAAGGATTTGTTGAAAGTTACGGCAAACTATTTTCCGTGTCGATGGTAACGTCATCATTCTTCGTCGAATAATTCGAAACGCGTGGCTGGAAGACAACGCAGCTGAATACATTTGCCGGGGACACTTCGTTACCAGGAACGAACGTCACGCGAACCGACGCGACCACAGAACAACAGCTGGCGACGATACAATTTCGTCGTCCTCGAATGCACACGGCTGGTACGTGACAACGAACCGCGGAGAAAAACGGGGCGAATACATTGCCGGCGACGTCGAATAAGTTTCCTGATTTGCTTTCCTGTCAGGTATCGGAGTAACTTTGCCTTGAACCCAGAAAATGGAAAGTATGCAGGTTACACATTTGAACGATGCTACCCGTCCTTCCTATAATTAGTTTTCGGCGTGCAATCAATTTCTTGGAAACATATTCGTTCGAATTATCAGCGTCCCTCCTACTTTTGTTAAACAAACATTCCCCGACGCATTAATCGCCATCGCTTATTAATATGCGAATGGATAAATAGTAACACTTGTTCCAGGTTCGTTGCGCGAATTAATTCAAATACCTTTTGCGTTTAACGCCGCAGATCCTGTGCAAGGAATCGCTTGCAGGCTTGTATTCTCGTCTCTGAAGACATTCAACTAACTTTTAATTCCCGCGCATCCTTCTCTCATTCGTTCGGGATCACACTGTTCCCCGTTTCACGAGGATAATCAGTCGGCTAGACATTTTCAATCGATCAATCCTAACCGCTCTAATCGAGCAACTTTGAACAGTGCCACCGACTCCACCGACTTTGCTGGCCACTGCCACCACAACCGACGCAGTTCAGCTGCAGTGGAAACAGGGCGACAATGGCGGCGCCCCCATTAAGGGATTCCTGCTGGCCTTCCGACGGGAGTTCTCCGAGTGGGAGGAAGTGATGCTGGACCGAAAAGCAAACACACACCTCCTGGAGGAGTTGCAGTGCGGCACCAGGTACCAGTTCACTTTGGCGGCCTTCAACAGAATCGGTAGCGGAAGTGCGAGTAAAATCGAGACGGCCAAGACAAATGGGACCAAGCCAATGCCGCCTTCGAAGTATCAGCTGATCAAGGTGAACCAAACTTTCGTCACCTTAGAGCTGACCTCTTGGCACGACGGAGGATGTCCTTTACTGTACTTCGTTGTGGAGTATAGACGACTTCCTGGTGATTGGCTGCTAGGTGAGATAATTGTCATTGGATCAGGAAAAAAACGAGATACAAGTAAATATTGCAACTATGATAAATGTTCGACACGGCTAATGGTATTAACTATGGAAATGTGTAGCTTGAAAAGGGTTTGCCGTTGCATGTCATCGAATTACGATTACTTAAGGAGCTCAAATTTGCCTCCACGTAATATCTTCTTCGTTGGCGTTCATTGAACGTTATCACCGATACTTCAAATGTTTCGCAGCAGCTATTCAGATCTCCTTTGTTAGAAGATTGTCCCTAATGTCCGTGTCAGAATACCGCATATCTTTGCAGTCCGTTTCACCCGACGACCCTAATTCTGCTACAGTGTCCAATAACGTGTCGCCACAATCGAGATTCCCCATTGTCGACCTGGAAAGCGGCACCAAATACGAGCTCCGAGTTACCGCGTACAACAACGCCGGCTCCACACAAGCCGAATACCTGTTCGGCACACTGTCGCCGAGCGGCACCAATCGAATACACGACGAGCATCCGCTGGAAACCGAAGAATCCTCTCTGTTTTTCGACGCCCACGTGCTGGCGCCGAGCGTGATCTCACTCTTGGCCGTGTTCCTGGCCATAGCCGGTGTCTGCTTTTGTTTGAAAACACGTAAGTCCATGTCACCATCAGTATCTCCTCTCCGAGTTAACTCGATTTACCGTGCATCGCTGAAATCAAGATGTCAGGTGCGAGTATGGCGTATCGTTTGTTTCCACCACGCGTTTACGCGAAGCAATCAATGTATCTCGCGATCGATGTTCTCTCTATGCTCACGTTCTGCACGCTGCTCGCGTGTTAAATAATCGCTCGTATAATTAAAATCGAGCTAGGGTCGAACAAAGTAGCATCCGATCGATGCACAAATTGGCGATACTATTACAGTAGAACGAACGTATATTTAATCGTAGTTCAATCACGTGCAATCGTGTTCCAGTGTTACGCGGTTTAGCCCGATAGAAATAACTTTACACTGCCAATCTGAAGCTACCCTACGCACCCCACCCCCTCCCCTGTCTCTCTGACCGTACATCGACGAGCCCAAATTGGCCGATAAAATCCTGGGACGACCAAGGTGTAATAGTTCCTGAAAGCATCGATCGGCCGGACAGTGCGATATTCGCGTCCAATCGATCGCAAGGTAAACCGGACGAGACAGCTCCGATCGAAGGGTAGAAATCGGTCGTGGGGTTGGCATTCGAAGCACGCGGATAGGATTTCAACGCTGGCGGCAATTTGCATTAAGTCAGAAGGGCGTGCTGGCGCCGCGCTCGTGCCACTCGTCGTTATTGGGTAGCTAAACGTCGCAGGATTATACTCCAATTATGTACCCGTTCGTAGAAGGACCTTTGACGAGTGGCGAGCCACGAAATATCGCCGGTTAAATATCGGAAATTGATTCTCGATTTTCGTTTTCACCCTCCTTCGAGCCCGCACCCCTTCGTTTTCTTCGTCTGTTCTGGCACGCTGAATCTACTTCGGGTCTGATATTCGAGCCGGCTCGTATCGCCGCAGTGTCAACATCCACGAAGTCGCACATTCGCTCGGAGCGATTCGATTAATTAAAAGCCTGGCGAACGAGGCTGCCGCGCGTGCTTCATGCAATTATGCTTGACGCTATTGATGCTAACGCGGACGGAGCTGACACGCACTGGCAAATATTTATGCGCGGTTACGGCGGTGATTTCAACGTGTTCCGCATCTCACGATCGTTGATATTACTGTATTTTCGCCGCGTTTGCAAAGGTCTCCTCCCGTTACTTATGGCACAAGAGCAAGCGGAGATTTATATAACGGTGCATTCAGGTATTTCGGAAGTTGGAAACTTTGGTAGACGATTATTGAGGCTGATGAGATTCGGGGTACAGTCTCGCGATAGTGTTATCCGCAGCGAAGAGAAATGAATAAAGTTCGAAGAAGTGACAGGAAAGCATTCTTTCAACTAAAAACTCTTCTCCCGTTAATTGGTCCCGATGATTGCAGACGCAGAGCGATCGGGCAGAGCGAACGATCCGAATTCGCAAACGCAGGCCGCTCTGGAGAACAAGCACAACATGGAGCAGAGGGAACAATACTACGCGACCGTTAGGAAACCAGGCCAGCAGTCACCCTGTCGCGAGGTGAGCGCGCTGGAAAGAATACCAGAATATTCAGAAGACATTTATCCGTACGCCACCTTCAATCTGCCCGAGCAGGAGAACCTGTCGGCGAACCCGATGAGACAGGCGTTCTACTACGAACGCAGCGAAACGATGCTGCAGGGCAATCAGGTACGAGTAACCATGGAATAATTTTCGTTTCGGGGCGAATAAGTGATCAGCGCGATATTTTTCTGTGGAATAATTCGATCGATCGACAAAGGTGGGTCACTTCTGACGCGTCTTACCTGCGGCGTGTTACGGAAAAGAAATGTATCTTCATCGACAAGGTGGAACGATGTATCTGTGTGAACACGCGAGTAAGATCAGGTCGATGATATATCGCTTGTATACACGAAGCCGGATACGATAGAGAGAGAGAGAGATCAAAGTAGCACGAACTCGGTAACACAGATAGATATAAGGTGCTTCGTTGATATATCGTGCTCGATTTTACGTTTGACCCGCTGAGACTTTGCTTGCAAGCGAATGTAGTTTCATCCGTGGCTGAAAAGCTTGTTACTAAGCGGCAGAAACTTTTGGCAGGACATCTGTCCTTAGTATCTACAAAGGGGCCGTGTACATACACCGCGGTAGCGTGCCTGGCCCTCCTTCGAATACGTTGCCTCTCGATTTTTCACGAAAATATATTGATTTTAATTGCGTTGCGATTTATACGGAGGACACAGGTAACGTTTACACCTTGCAGTGTGACATGGACCAGTACACGAAAGTACGGGGAAGGGCGCGACGAAAGTCAAAGTCGTTCAAATCGGAATCAGAGGAATACGACACCCTTGGGTCCGACAGCGACACAGAGGTCGGCACTAGCAGCCGCACCGAATCATCGAATCACCTGGACGATTCTGGACCGGCGTCGATAATGACGCGGTCACCAGGGCCGAATTCGATTGGGCAGAGAGAGCAGCGGCTAGCCCTTGTCCCGAGGCCGGTTCATCATAGTAAGTTAGTATTCGATTTTCTGTGTCGACGCCGGCAACAGCCTTAAACAGCATCCAAGTCGCCACTAACGACTCACGTTTCTCGCATCAACGTGTCTCGCGTGCACCTTCCAGATGTGCTGTACCACACGCACGAATCAAGTACATCAACCGAGCCGTCACCAATTTCTGAGAGGAAGACCTTCCCGAGGCTCGAGAAGCAAAGGTAGGCAGAATGTATAATCGTATGCGTAAATATTCCCATGTATATCATAGAGGTGCGGGTCTTTGACGTTCCAAATTATATTGCTCGGAAATTGCTTTCAGAGCATTACAAATCATAGCAATTCCGAGACTAGGAAAGCAGATGCGCCAGAATCGACTTTGACTCACGAGTCTGCTCTAGCTCACTGCGGTTTTTCAATCATATCGTGAAATAGAATAACACCTTGCGTCTTCCGTACAAGTTTTAACCTACGTCAATCACTATCGAAGCACCTGAATTTCTTAATCTTGCAGGAATCAAGGAACAACGCCGGACATAGGGATGGACGGTCGCGTGCCGGGGATCCTGCGCCCTGTGTTAAAGCTCTCGGAAACCGGGATGCATTCGTACTCGAGAGGGGCATCTCCGAGTCAGCCGTCGAGGCCTGGCTCCTGCGATCGGCTAGGGAAAGAGCCGAGCCCGAGGAAATCGGTGGAGTCGTTGTGCCTGCTGGAGGAACCCGGGTCGTCCAGGATGGCAAGGAGGGAAGAGGATTGGGGCAGCGAGTTGTCTACGTTGGAACTGAAGCCGCCGACAGGTTTCACGGATCCGCACGAGACCAGCGAGGCCGAGTGCGACATCGACATGAAGCTGAAGCTCCACAGGAAGAGGACGGGTTTTCCTTCTAACTCGCTCTCGAAATCACCTAAAGACTTCACTATCACCGTTTAAGTGTGTTTAATCAAATATTCGCGGGGGAGGATGATGCACGGACGGAGAAACACGAAACGAAACGAAACACGGTTGCTGTATCGTATAAAGAGGTTTACACGCGCGCACGTAAACGCATAAAACACAGGCATGTAAAGATAATTAAAGATCCCAAAGCATGATGAGTGTTAATTCAAAAAGGTAAAACGTAAAAAAAGATTAAGAAAATATTTCCTCGCCGTTGAGATTGTCGGGATCCCCCAACGCTTCTCTGTGGATGGATGACTGTCTTTCCGAGTAACTATCGTCGACGATCCATTTACAATAAAGAGGTATTTTTGTAAGAAAAATGGAAAAAGGATAAAATATGTCTGGACGATTTTATTCTTAAACCTTGCCCCCTCGAGTGTTGGTGAAAAGATGTGCAAAGAAAGTACGAATGCTTTGTGTTATTCGTTTCCTACAAAAATCGCGGTTGGAATAAGTATCTCCAATTACGAATTTAAATAATTGCTTCCAGGTTTCGTTAGAGAGGATCGAGCAAATATTATACACAACGGCAGAACGTCATATTCGAAAATTTTCACCGATCAATCGCTTTCCATGCCATCAAAGATAGCGCTTCGTTAAAATGACAATTCGTGGATACAGACACTGCCATAAGCGAGACATCAATCAGCTTAATTGCCAACGCTTATCAGATGGGCGTCACTCGGATTTCCGCGGGACAGGAATTCGATTCTGAAATGACGCGCTGGAGATAGAATTATTCACGATATGTATCGATAAACGCGACATTTCAATCGGCCAAACGTGTTTCATTTATTCTCCAAAACGATGCATCGTGACTTTTTATTTTAATTAAAATTTCAATTAATATCGTTGATGCCAATGGTGTCTCTCGATATTTATACCAACGTGAGTCATGAAAGGTATTATAATTGCTCCGAATTTGACCAAATTTTTTTAACGCTGCATCGTTAATGATTTTCGGAGAACTATGCATTCTACAGAACGTTATTATAGAAGAACACAAATTTCCAGCAGAAAATAAGACATTTCCAAGTGGAACGTGCCCCTGGCCACCGTTTACCTACCTGTTACCTACCTCGATCCACGAACGCGCGACACAGGAACGAACACTAATCGCAAAGGAAATGGAAAGAAAAGATATTCGTGTCCGACGATATTAGTCGAGTGATTCCAGTCTTACGATTGGCGCAATGAAAACTCACGATTATTTTCGATAGTAAGAAGTGTATATTGCTACAATATACTTGTGGGATATCGATTGGAACAATGATCGCATCGGAGAAAGGGGGTGGGGAGCTGAGGCGGGAGTACGCTACTCTTCTACACGGCGGATACGTATACAACAAAGAAAAAACCGACAACATATCAGCTGTGACAATAGTTTGTTCGCGTATCAGCACGTATCGTGTAGTTGCATTTGTTGTTTTCTTTTTTTTTACCAGGATAGATCACAAGGAAATTCGTATTTAGAAAACAAATGAAATTTGTTTGCCGTTTTGTCGAATCGTGGTGAATCGTATAGAACGCGGGGTGGAAGTCGATCGCTGAACCACCCCGTTTTCTCGTCTATAAAATTATCGTCGAATATTTATATATGGCAGTCAAACAATGTTTCATTTCGTTGATCGTCTAAAATAGGGGCGCGGAATGTCTCGTAAAATTTCCTTCCTCTTCCTTCTTCATTGCTTTGCTCCTTTTGATTCTCCTTCGTTTTCTTGTTTCGTTCGTTTCGGTGAAAAGAGTGTCGCGATTAAACAATTGGCAGACAGTCGTTGGCAATGGTTCGTTTATGCGCAAATGGAAGAAAGAAAACCGCGAGGTTCACACGAACGAGGACAGTCGTCAAGGAAATCTGAACGATCGTCGGTTCGACATTTAACATTGAGTATTACGCAGGTAACTGGTTAACATTTATCTCAGTGTGTATACATCCATGCTAGCTTAGTATTTAATTGGTCAAGATACTGTTACGGTGAAAGGACGTACGTGTATCTTTTGTTTGCTCCATCTGTGCATTCGTCGCACGTTTTCTTTAAAGGTCGGTGAACGACAACAACCGGAAGCTGATACGATATCCAGGAGTAAACTAACGCGTCACACATTCAGTCGTTTCAGCTACCGATCGCCGTCTAATTTTATTTTTACGCATTTTCCAAATTTTTGTACTATAGTGAATTGAAACGTTGCTTGATAATCGTAATGCTAATACAGTCAGATTTTCGTCAGATCGTTTAATGAAACGCCAGCTGGCGAGCATGGAGAACATTTTGCAGCGTCGTTCTATTTAAAATTATCGTTCATTGGTACAAACAAATTACAGAAGTTTGTAATAGTCATATTCGACATTCGCCGTCGAGCTGTAAATACATAAAATTGTATCGTCGTCACAATTTGGGGGGGGGGGGATATATGAAATGTTCGATCCTTTACGCAGCTGCATTACGATGTAATCGTGCAAACGTTTAGGTAGCGTGTGATAAAAAAGTACGATGGTACGAGGAATGAAGGATCGAAGTCGCCGGGTTTGATCGATTAGGCCAATTAGAAAATTGAAACGCGAGTCGGATACTGTACCGTCAGTTCGATGCGAGTCGCGAAGCTTCTTCAATCTCGTTTTTTTGCCTTGCCTTTTCTCACTTGAATATTCTTATTTTCGTTTCGTCTAGAGCGCTACGCATTCCGTCCGATCGTCGGTTAGCTGAATGACAATTAATGCTTGTTTACTTAGTGTACACGTGAAACATCATGGATACGTATATAAAGAGCTCTTTTTATCGTAGGCCTGTGCGAATACTTGCATTTCAAATGCCGCGCGTCGATAGACTCGATGCCGCGGTAGAAACCAACGCTGAATGGAAACGATCGATATGGTACAATAATCATAAAAAAAAACCCCAATATTTCTTCTTAATTCGTTCGTTCGTTTGTCGTGTGTTGCAGTCTTACGATAGCGTGACGTTCTTACGTTCCCCTCGCGCGTATTCCCTACTTCGAATAATAGATACATGACACCGTTCGACCTGAAATTTACTCTAACACTATAACCGATTCCCCGATGACATACTCGTCCCGCTAGTTTTCTACTGGCTTTTGGTCGACTGTACGATCAAGCGTTCGACTCGAACAGTTCGCGGCACGATTCTGATTCACACAGATCTCCACCAAAATAGGCCTCGGGATATGCCCCACGTGACGCTGGTTCGCATTATCGAACGCTTATCTTCTATCGGACTTTGGATGGCCGCGTCCGCAGTTCGTTCGGCGCGACGTTCAAGAAAATTCATCCCGATCTTTCGGTTGCGCGTCAGAAAATTGATAAAAACAAAGAAAGACTAAGGTCAGAGGAAACCCGCGTAAAGAGATTTTAAAAACGAAACGTCGGAGTGTTAATACACACGGGGATCAAGCCTTGTCCGTGTATAAAGAAAAAAACGAAATGCAACGGGAGAGAGGTGCAGAAAGACAGCGGGTGAAACGACCGAAACATCGGGGAATGGAACGGTTCGAAAGTAATGCACGAACGGATTATCTTTGCAGTTAATTCGCACCGCGGCCAATGTACCCCCCTCGGGCAAACGAACGGCCGTAAACGCAGCCACGCGTTCATTGGAACTCGTTCCTGCGTGAGAAACCGGAACGCGTCGGGCGCGGAGAGACAACGACGGGAACGATGCGAATAACGTGTCGTTCCGTGATAACGTAAGAACCGAAACGAAATGAACGAGAAAAACGTGTGCGTCGTCGATTACGATTGTGTTATGCTGACTAGAGTCTAAATTATCTTTCTATACACACCTATCTCGTTATCCTCCGTATTAATTATGTATAATATTTATATATGTATAAACGATGGCCCGATCGATTTTCGTTCATAAAAATCGATCGATCCGCGCGCATCCTCGTTGCACGCTTATTTACCCTCACTCACGCGCGTCCCTTTCCTCGTTCACTCTTTCTCTCGCGCTCGCACATCTCACACGCACATACACCCTCCCTCTGCTCGTTTTCGTATTTTACTCTTTCGTATTCATATAGGTACATTCAAAATTTACGGTGCTTATCGTAAAATACAGTACAGGTTCGCGCTCGACGCCGATCGACGAGGTATCGTGGCATCGTGCAAACAAGAAAAGCGTTCGCCTCCGTTTCTTGCTTTTGTTATACTTTTCTCAGTGTTCTCGATTGCAGAGAAAGACAGGAACGGCTTTATCCACGCGAGTTCCACATCGAAAACTATCACACGGCTCGATAATCGAAAACACCAGCGAGACTTGAACGAAATGCGCGCGTACATGCACGTCCATCACGATATCTCGCGTGACGAGTCAATACGCGACGTTACAGTGTGTAGTCGTCCCTCATATCATAAATATCTGAATATAATATATATATATTTATATTTGCATTTATATTTATATATATTTATATTTGTATATATATATATATTTATATTTATATATATACTTTTCTCTCTTTATGTATACGTTTCGTTTCGCCGTGTGATCCTTCTTTTTTTCGCTCGCTTAAGCAATTAATAACAGTCAGTTCGTTCGATAGTATGCTATTTTAACTCTAAAAGAGCCTAGTCCGTTCGTCGTCGATTTTCCGTGGATTTATCTTTCTTATCGTCGGTACTATATAGATCGAATCTGTGTTCGTGTGCATGTGAATGTGTGTGCGGTGTATACTTGCGTCCAGACACGTATTTTACACCATGCTCAACGGTGTTCGCCATCTAATTACTCCTACTTACAGCGTAGCCGATATTACGTTAATATATCGCCTATGGTACAGACACGTTTAACTCTTTCTCGTCGTAGGGGAGGGATTCGCTGGGTCGATCGGCCCAGAGGAATTATCTACTTTCGTGATGCCTTCCGTTTCTACGGCCACGAATAGGAAGACATCGTATTGTTTCCGTCCAGCTCGAGCATCTACTTAGTTTCTCTAACTTGATTCGTCTGACACATGGTACAGTCACGATTACCATTCGTTCTCCTTTCGCGTAGCGTTGCCAATTGAATCTCTATCGTAAAATCTCCTCCGCGCGTTCGTCTAAAAGTGAAAAATTGAAATTCAGCCAGATTCAACGGGGTCGTACCGAGAATTACAAAACAAACAAATGGTAATCAGCCGCGACACATAGACGTTGCTGCTCGACACTGGACATCGGCTCGGTTTCATTGATACGCCGGATACCTGCGATGAACAGGCTCCAAGCGGTTGCGTTCGCTTCGTTACTGAATCATCGATCGAATTTTCTCGAAGCGATCGGTGGTAACTCGCGACCACGTCGATGGTAAAACATGAATGGGTGTCTGGGATCGAATTCGCCTAGGGGAAGTATACATTTCGGTGAAAGGTAGGGAAACGCGGTCAAAGATCGAAAAATCGAACGTTGTCCTTGTCGTACGATCAACGAACTTCATTAAACAATTTTCTCTTACTCTTTTTTAACCGTCGTCGAGATAATCGCTACCTGCCCCTCTCTCTCTCTCTCTCCCTCTCTCCCCTCATCGTTTCGTTATTATTTTTCTTAGCTTCGCCAACGTGTCCAAAAGTTAGCAAGAAATACGATTCGTAGATCTTTCGCGATTCTTTCGCACGCGAATGTCCAACAACTTCGCCCGGGCATTACCCTCCTATCTCTCCGACACGCGAATTACACCTAAAGTCTTATGTTTTACGGTCTTTCTTCGGATCCCCGAATAAATTGCATCGAAATTCGCCGATCAACTTTCGGACCGCGGTACGTCGGACGTCGTCGAGTGATAAAAACGATCACGTTTTCGATGTAAAGAAGCCGCGGTCCCTTGGCACCAACGCGTCGATCAGCCCCGAGGGAAGAAGCACGGTTTTACTTTAAGTAGGTTACATCGACATCGAGTTAAAACCGATAACGAGTTTAAGATCGTTCCATCGTCGGATTACGGTTACATCTTATTAACACGAATACGGTTACATACATGCACACACACACATATATATATATATATTTCTTAAGATTTTCTTTTTACATCGTTCGCGTTACTACACCGCGGCGTCGTCGTTCGTAAATTGACGGCAATAGATTGAAACGAGCGAAGACTGATAAGTATGCAGGAGAATTCTCTCGCCGGTGGACGAAAAGAGAGTTGAACAGACTGTTACGACAACGCCCCGTTGATGTATGCGATCTTGCGGACCTCGTTTCGCACCGAGAAAAGAAACTGTAAGATCCGTCCCCGGATCACGCGTATCGTCGCGGCGGTCACTGTCCTCTGTGTCCACATGCGAGCGAATCATTCTGGAGCGGCGACAAGGCGATGAATAACTTTCGCGTCTCACTCTAAAAACAGGAGATTGCCCGGTGTTGAATGAAGCACGCGCGCCCTTCTCTGCCACCTTGATCGTCCCAAGTTTCGATTCGGATGCACCAAGTGCGGCGTAACCAGATACTTTCATTCTTCCGCCATCTGTCTCCGTCGCGAATGCCGCCGCGGCGCCTATTCGACCTTCCCGTTCTTAGAACAAAGACCGCCGAATGATAATGAACGGGCGTCGCATTGCCCCAACGAGACCCGACCTTCCAGTTTCATCCTTGAACGTAACGAATTTCTCACCCCGCGATCGAAACGCGCGAATTCTCACGCTTCGGCGATTCTACGAGCTCGACGCGCCATTCATATTTTCCCCGCTGGCGCAGATCCCGAAACATTCGTACGCGCGATATTTGACACGGGTTCACGTTTCGCGCTTGTCGTGCTCCATTCGCGGCGCTCCTCTTCCTACATTAATGATCGTAGAAAAACGCGTGTAGAGGGCGAATCGAAGATGTCACGGTTCAATGGCAGTTTTCGTTTCGGCGCGTATCACGCGAAGGTGTACGCAGACTTATTTTACGCACGATTGTATTAGTCTTCGCGTTATCGGGAGTTCTAGCCGAGGGGACAGTCTTTCGTGGAGTGAAATTGATCAACGAATGGTCGCGTGACGAAGGAACTCGTGGCTAGAAAAAAACGGTGCGCCAGTATCGAATTGTATTTTCCTGTGTTTTGTTTGTAAATTGTATACGTATCACAATGAGAGTTTCGCTCGTCAAATTTTACTTGAACTGTTCGGCTTCGTCCTGGATATTGCCAGGGGGTTGTGTCACGACTGGAAACGAATTCTCGTTGGTCAGTGAACGCTTCGGATTGTCGTCGCCGTAGCTCCGTTTCCGTTCTGCCGCGTCCCGATATTCGAAAGCCGGGCGAAACGTAATTGAAAGCGGGACGTTTTCGCTGAATTAAATCGAACGGGTCAAGAGACGGTTTGAGATAGCAATTACAATGCGGGAACCAGACTATCTCGCGGACGCAAGACACGTCAGCAAGAGTAGCTCTCGCGTTTGCCATTGTTCGTCGAAATAATTTGGAACGTCGGCATTGCGATTCCCCCCTTGGTTCTCCTTACCATATCTATTTCGTTAGAAACGTTCCTGTACGCGGGACATCGCTCGCATGATATCATACGCACGACGCAACATGCTTACGAACAACTCTTGGATCCTCAATTCCTTGTGACATTGCATATGTTTGCGGCGACGAGACGAGAAAGAGAGGAGGCGCGACGTTCTTGACATCGTCGTCGATCGATGAAGAAACGGGGATGCGCATCCGATGCGCAAAGCGCAACGCACGACCATGCAAGTTCGATTGATCGGTCCCCGGCCGCACGATAAAACCGTGGTACGGTGCTCAACAACGAAACGAGGGCGAATATAAACGATTCTTTGGTAAAGAAGTGGTCGAATGATCCAACTTATGTAAACGTGAGGAGCGTGTACGCGTGTGTGAGGGAGATTGTGAGTGTGCGCGTATGCGTGTCGATGCGTGTATGTACAAAAAACAAGGAGTGTGCACTTATCTACACGATGAACGGGTTAAGGGAAAGTCCGGTAACGGCGTGCGTTAGCAAGTGTGTTTTTGGCACCCAGCAACGCCGAAAACGAGGCTACCCCCCAATACTTTTCTTCCCTCTTTTCTTTTCTCCCTGCGCAACGCGTGTACGCGCGCGCGCCGAGTCGACGCGATTAATTATTTACACTAATGGTGCTCGAGAATCCCCTTTTCGCTGATTCTGGGGCTCGAGTCGCCGTTCTTCCGTTGGCCACGAGGTCGCGTCCAAATCCGGAACTCCTTGCGCTCCGGCCTCCGCGGAGCGTCGAAGAAAAAAAAGGAACATTCGTAAACGCGCTCCGTAACACCGGCGTTTACCTGTTGTCCGCTACACAAACGCGCGTACAATCCTACGGCTGCGTTTATGTATACAGTTCCGTACACCTTGACCCGCGTGTACAAAGCAACACGCGGGACGCGTTCGCGCGTTTCAACGGGAATACGCGTAAATACGCGTCGTGAATTTCGTGCCACACGCCACGCAGGTAGGTCGAGACCCGATTTACTCGTAAGGCTCGAACCATGTCCGTCCGCGTCGCTGGGTCGCGCTCGTCGCTCGATTTATAAATATTTACACAGCCATCGTCGTAGGTCTAACGCAACAGACTTACTCACGGGATCAGGATTAAACTTCGGGCAGTGGGGAGCTCGATCGGTTACAGCGGCTCGGATGGGCTCGAGGTAACACTGCAACCGAAGATAGGCAGGCATCATTGAGGCAACATCTTGCAGCTGGTCTCCATACCTTCCGGTGGCATACGCATGCTGCCGTTCGTCACGTAACCGTTCGCGTCGACGATCACGGACACGCTGCCCGGATGATTGTGATAGCTCACGTTCCGATGGGTCATCACGATATTTTTCTCGTGCTCGTTCCCCGCGTGGGTGAACATGCAACTTTCGCTGCTTCGGCTGCTGCACGGTTCTATCGTGTGGTCCACGCGAATCGGCATGGTGTAGTCCGACATCGAGTTCACTTCCACCGTTGTGTACTCTCTGATCATTGCTGGCTTCGGCGAGTAATCCATCGGCATGTGCTGCATGGACGAGGTGGCCACGTCGGCTGGATCCGTTATCGCGGACACGTGGCCATTCGCCATCGAGTACAGGTCGGGCTCGTCGTGACCCTTCGACGACAGCATGCTCTCCAGGCACTGGTACAGTAGCGCGTAGTCCTCCTGCGAAGGGAGAATCGTGTTGGTAACGATAGGAGAGGAGGAGAACGACCGCTCGGGAGAAAGGAGAATACGAAGCGTCGATGATAAATTATACCTTCGACCGGAAGACCCCGGGCCGCTTCATGTAGAGCAGTTTCGCGAACATATAAATGTCGGCGCTCCTCTCGAAGTCCGTCTGCTTGTTCAATGTCGTGAGCAGAATAAATATCGCCGCCTCGACTCCGCCGTACCTGTGGCAGTTGATCGATGTTACGCCTGTGCTTATTGGAAGGTTAGGAAAATAAGATTGTCCCTGAGGCTCACCTATCCATCACGACGATAGGCCCATTTTGATAGTCCCGATGCAAATCGTGAATCAGGGTCACGAGGGGCCGGGGATCGGCATTGTGCGGCCAGAAGCCGGGCTGAGATCGGGAGCCTTGTACGATTTTCACCTTCAGCTCGTAATCCTCTTGCTCGGATCGAACTACGAATTCACGTTGGATCATTCCGCTCGCGGTTTCTTTGATTCCACACGATCGTACACGGAAAACCTCTGACCCCAGATCTTTGCCTTCGGCCGGCCAAAATTCCGGATACTCCTGTGAATCGGTTGGGCGTTAAATAAAACGGTCGAATTATTCGCTTACGATTAGTTTTACGGGCAAATGAATGCGCAAAATGATTTACATCGTTGCACTCGGTTAGCATCACTACGGTCCGCGCGTTAGACTCCCACATCATCTGCCAGAACTCCATGATCGTATTCTCCATTGGATGTTGAGTGATGATGAATTCACGATTGTGATGGAAGCCGGCGATCCACGTAGCGTTTATGTAGTCGCTCCCGTCGATCGCGGCCTTCGGGGTCAAGTGGACGCGAGCCGTTTCGATCGAGATGACATCTTGGTTTCGATTCTTCTGTAGATTGCACGGTTTGATCGAGGACACCAGGTTGAACTCTTTCGGTTTCCACGATGTCACCAGCTGGAGCGATATTGTGTTAGAGAAACAGCGGAACGACGAAAACGAAGCTCGCTACGAATAATAGTACCTTGTACTGTGCCTCGAGGTTGTTCCACGCATCGGTGTTAACGTTGCTAGGATTCAGCATAGCCTGGACGTACTCCAGCAAATTATTTACATCGATATTGGTTTCACCGCTCTCAATGGCCTCTTGGAGAGCATGATGAATGAACACGTATTGTTCCTCGGTCTGAACCAGCAAGTTTCGCTGCGTACGGATGTGCTTCAAAAATCCGAACACGTTCACCTCGTTTTTGCATTTGGCCTGTTTCAGCATTGTGTCGATGACGATGTAGGTGCCCGTTCGCCCAACGCCAGCGCTGAAGAGAAGAGCATGCTTTGTTTCAATCTCCGGGACCTCGCGGCGTGTCGCATTTAAAAAGAACTCGGTTATCTACCTGCAGTGGACAACGATTGGCCCCGCATCCGGAGGATTGGCATTGGAAGATTTCCGAATGAAGCTCAGAACTGGCAACGGATGCTCAGGGACTCCATGATCGGGCCATCCTGTGTAATGGTATTGCCAAACGATGCGTTCACCCAGGTTGACTCCGTTCTTCCTTTTCTTCACCTGCAAATGTAAATAATATTTGTCACGTCGCAGAATTAAATTGGAACAAATATAAAAGAGATATACAGCTGCCGCTGCGAGGGTACTAACTTTTAGGTGACGAATTTGAAGAGTGCGAATGGTGTACGTCGCCATGACGTCTTGCCTCAGCAAAGTTACTTGAATGTGCCCGTAAGTCTTGGATACTTCGTCGGTGTTAGGCCAGTACATATCACATTTTTTCTGCAAACAAGAGAATCGGACAATTTCGAGCAACCCTTTGTACGAAGAACTACGAGTTAGTAGAAAGGTCTCGCCAACACTTACGCGACTGCGTTCAACCAGATTCGTGATCATGACGATGATGGATACTCTCTGTTCCCATACCATACGCCAGAATCCATCGAACGTCGGTGGCAGTGGGCCCTGTGTGCCGATGTACGCGCGTGCACGTTGCCAACCATCGATGTAATTCGCATTTACGTAATCGTGGCCCCTCATTTTGTGCGAGCCTCCGCCGCACGATAACAACTGCACTCGTGTATGGTCATCTATGAACCGAGATTTCTCATTGAATCGACATATCACATTCGTACGCTTATTCGATTGCTGCCAGATATCGAAGCAGCCTGTTTTGAGGCGCATTTCATTGCAACTTTGCTTCACATCGCCTCGGCTATACTCGATATTAATTCATTGTGACTCGATCTGGAGTCCCGCGTCAACGACTCGTTACCCTTTTGGATATACCCTTTCCCGTTTGCTTCGGTACTTTCAATTAAATCCCGAGAAATCATGTCGCCAATCGACCAGGTAACTGTCCCTCCTCTCTCGCCCGTCGCCGTTGACAGGCATTAACGAACAGAAACGCGAGGCATCTGTGACCCCATTGTCGAGTGCTGCCGGTCACTCACATTAACAGCGAACGAGAACAGCTCTTTAATCCGATAACACTGCGAACGATCGAGGCAAGTGGGCTTAGCGTCGCGAATTTCGAGCGCTCAAGCATCCAGTCCTAAGCGAACCGGCGACACTTACGCCTCTTATCTGAACGACGACTGATACCTTATCGGTGTAAGATCGTAAGAGATTTTCATTTCTCGCTTTTCCAGATAAACCGAAGGACCTTATCGCGGAAGAAAAATGCTCAATGCTAGACGAACAATCGTGCAAGTTCGTTACGAACGAGCATTCTATTTTGGTTACGCATTCGATAAGAGCCGGGTGTGCTGCGCCCGTTCATGAAAGACCTCCGTTTTAGCATACGAGATAATTCACGATAGATAATCGGGACTAATACGGTCGTTTCGTATCGAGTAATAGGGTTGAATATTAATCTAAGGGACGTACTAGACAAAGGAAGCGATTGAATGAAACCGTTCAGACACGCTGCACCAATTCACCCTCCCGGTGCCTGCGATAGTTTCACGAATCAAACGAAAGTTGTTCCGTTTCAAATAGAAAGCGAGCGTAATTTCAACTCTATTGGAGGCCGCTTCCACGCGCGGCCGCCGACGTTGCGACGATTGTGAACTTCCGATACGGCCGATTACAAATTGTCGCACCGCCGGGCCTCTCTGTCTCTGTTTCGTCGACGTTACGTACGTGCACGACAACGAGCGAACAAAGCAACGCGCCGATGCAAAGAAAACGGGGAATAAAAACGTGCCACCGCCCCGGGTGAATCGATCTGTCAAATATTCGAATCGCCGCTGCAGTGGAAACGCACGGCGGTCTGTAAACCGCAAAAATAAAAGGGAACCTCGCGATCGCGAAGGGGGAAGCCGCCCTAAGAATAGAACTTCAGTTGCCGATGGTTCGAAATCGTCAAAGATTCGAACGCGACAATAAATATCGCGACTACTCACATGCAAGTATATTCTGGTATCTGTTCTTCTCTTTGTTCTCGACGTATTGGGAATTCTCCGCGGTGAACTTGCCGCACTCCGATTGAATGAACTCGTACTGCTTGCTGAACCCGATGTCCCCGTCCGCGTGCAGGTTCGCCACATGCTGCACGAATTTCTGAATGACGACCGCGGTACGCTCGTCGTCCTGCTCGCTGTTCTCCCATTCCTGAAGCACGGTGCTGTGCCGATAGTTGAGGAAGTAGTACGCTAGTTTCCTGAAAATTGGCCTCAGGCAAGGCCTAATCAGTTTCCTCGTAAGCACGCATTCCAAACGAAAAGGCAAATGAAACGTAAACGGGCCCGCGGAACAAAGGGGTTTCCGAGACAGGTCAGCTGCGAATTTCGAACCGCAACGGCGCTTGCAGTGCGCCGTATAGAAAGCAATAAAAGACGCGCAGCTACGTTCGTTTCCCCCGTGCATTTTTCTTTTAATAATCTCACGCGATCGTCCATCGAAATAAGTGGGCGTGGCCGATTTTCCTTTCTCCTATTTCGGAACTTACACCTCGTGGAACTTGTTCATCCCGTCGTCGCGTTTCTCGCGCTATCCATTATACTGGGGAGGGTCGCAAAGCGTTCAAGACGACGCGGGGCGAGAAGATCGAGGCGAACGTTCCTCGAACAACGTCTGCAACGACCGCGTACGCAGCAACGTCTCGTCCGTGACCCAGAATGAATTTCTTCTCTACGAGTCGTTCGCCGGCCTGCCGCACGGTTTCGAGCGTGAATCGACGTCCTTGAGCATCCTCGTCGATCGTCCAGGTAAAAAAAAAAACGCGATTGCACGCGGCGACACGTGCTCCGGTACGCGGCGACCAATTGACGAAACTTCTGACGAAACGAAAGAGACGTGCCGATCCCGTTCGCGAGACGCCGCTACTCGACTGGCTGCGAGACTTTACTTTGCCGTTATTGCCGGCCGTTATCGCGCACGATAAGGGGTCAGTCAGCGACAGAGAGGGAGAGAGATTACGGGAAGCGTCGCACTGGTAGGGTTAAGCGGACGGCGGGGAGGGGACGATTAGCCGGAGAAGCACCTAGGTTGAACGTGTTCACCGTTCGTGTTATTGTGTCTCTGTCGCTTTAGCCGATCGCCGAACACGGCTAGTCTAAATATCGCGAACGAGACCTGATACACACGGGCCGGTCGGGACAGCGGATGCACCGGCTGCGTGAATGCGACGTGGACCGTTTGTAATTGCACGATGACGACCGAACGGCTATTATCGTATTATCGGGCTGAGGTGTTGCACCTGCGAAGCTGAATGAGCGAACGAGACGCTGAGCGGTGAACGCGCGAATGTTGAGCTCGGGGCACCGAGTTACACGCCGATTTGTGGAAGAGTATTGGCTGCGGTGTTCGGACGTTGAATGTTTTTTTTTTTTTTTTTTTTTTTAATATAAAGTATAATGAAATAAAAGAAACGAGAGAAAGAAGAATACCACGGAGAATGAAGGACGTAGAATATAACGTAGTTTGAAAGATAAAATGCTTGATCCTCACCATAAGACGAAGGACGTGATCATCAGCATCACTGCCAGACAGACACAAATCATCCCGGCCACCACGCCGCTGCTGAACCCTCTGCTGCTGTGCGATAATAACGGTGGAACCCTGTCACAATTGCGTATGCCCCGTACCGTCCGTGGAATTGAGGCTTCTCCGCGTATAATCAACTGATCGTCGATAGCGCTTCGCGTGCCTCCGCGCACCACGATTTCGTACACGCTGTTCATCGTCAGATTAGGTATGATCATCTGTGGACCAGTACACGCATTTGTTTTTCTCGTTCTCTTTGAGCCAACTTTAATCGTGCACGTTGGTGTCTACGATCTAGATTGCGAGGGTCAACGGGGAATTCAACGGGACAAGGAAGTTCGTTTGTTTCGTGCATTTCCGTCAAGTCTGTAGCTCCCCTAGATGCTATGATTGTTCATGGATGTTCTCTAGCAGACGTGCAACTAAACAATCGATACTTTATCTTTAAAAAAAAGTACACAGATAACCGTGCGCGACGGAAGAAAAGTTCGATTAGAAGGAAAAAAAAAAAGAAACGCGTAGCGATCGAGTCCCAGTCAAAGGATCTTTGGAAGCTCCCCGGGATGGCCGTTCGCAGAGGAAACACGGCGACGAGGAAAGTGGAAATACTGGTGAAGGTGGTGCAGCGAAACAAAACGTACAGCGCTCTCGAGGTAATTCTTCTCTGTCATCAGTTCGATCTCCTCGTAATGGTTGTCGTTCTCGATTCGATAGTTGATGAAGTAGTAGTCGATCGAGCCCCAGAATATGTTGGGCCTCGCCCACTGAATGTACACGGAGTCATGGGTCGGGCAAGTGACGTTCAAGATTAACGGGGCGCTCGGTCCTGAAATATCGGTGCGACGAATGATATGGTCAGAAGGATCGCCCTCGTTCCTCCACGTGAACGCCTTCACCCATATCTTGTACTCGGTGTTCGGGTCTGTAAAAAGAAAAGATAGAAATGATCGATTAATCAGCGAGGCGCGATTGTACAGTATGCGAGGGGGGGAAAAAAAATGTCCCGATTAAATGAAACTCTGCCGCGGGTCTATAATAGTACCGCGGGTATAATAATAATTTGATGATCGATAATCAATTAAATTATTAAGTATCCGTATGGTTCTCGTATGGTCTTCACGAAAGATATTTCTGACGAATTATTTATCTTGGTATGAACAGCGGATCGAATACCCTGTACGAATACCAGAATCTATCGCGTTATCTAACAATACATTCACCTGCAGCCATCGAGCGAGAACACGTAATACAGCGTGCCGATAGCAGTTCCAGCTCATCGTCGAGCTAAATTCTTCCACTACCCGAACGACAATTCTCGTAATGAATGTAAGAAAATTTTTTTGCCCAATCTTGGCCTACCCTCGAGCAAGGAAAAAACGCGGAATTCGCGAAAAAAATGGAACAGTTCCTCCGTCTCGCAGCATCGAACTTACCCAGTTCCTTCAGGATGAATTCGTTAATGGGTCCATCGTACTCCTCAGTTCTGTACGTCTTGGCCTCGGTGTAATCGGAATGCATATAATAAATGCGGTAACCGGAAATGATCCCATTGGCGTACTCCGGCTCGGTCCATGATAATTCGATGGTGGTGGAAGTGATTTCGTGCGAGGAAAGGTTCAACGGTTTCGTTGGCGCTGAAACGAATAAACAGAAGTGAGCGATTAATAAGCACAACGAGAAGAAACGAAACATTCCAGCAGGATTTCCATGAAATTTCTTGCACGTCAACGTGAACGCCATCCGTGCGTTCGAGTATCGCCTGTAATCGAGATGTTTTCGTCCTTGATCCAAGTGTTCCAAAGAAAGCACTTTACGCGATCAGCAGGAAAGAGGATTTTCAGTGCTCCAGATGAAGCACCGCTCGAAAACGCGAAGCTCCGTAAACTATTTTTCGGTCGATGCACTCGACGCGGTGTCGCTTTTCCGCATTTTCGCCAGTCGCTCGTGATCGTCCAAGGCGCCTTTCCAATTTCCCGCGCACAAAGACGAGAGCGAGCTCGCGACGTCCGAAGTCTGAATAATTAATTTCGCCTCGAGTGTCTTCTCAGACCCCTCGCGCGCCGCGACGAGTAACTCTATAGACACCATTCACTTTTCGTACAAGTGACCGCAGCCTCTGGGATCGGGTCTTGCCTTCTCCGCAAGCCGTTTCGTCTGGAAAGCTACGCGCCCTGGAATAACCAGCCGACGAAACAATCGAAACGGATGAAGCTGTCGAACGAGAAGTTCGAACAGAAACGAGACGATCTGCCGCTGTTTGCATGGCTTCGCGATTGAATTTCGGGAAGTTTTAGCAACGACGCGTCGTCAAGGGTGGCGGCGAAGCTGGTGGATGGTTTCGATCGTTGTTCAGCGCGAATCGAATTCGAATCGAGCGAACAGATTCGCGAATGCGATGAACCTAAACGTGGCAGGCCTTTCGTCGAAAACGTTCGTCCTGTGCAATGCCACCCGGCCGTGTTTCCGATTTCAAACGATATCCCGTGCTCGAAACGGATTTCGATAATGCCCACCTATACCCTTCGGTGCTTCTCCGTGTAACGCAATACTCCAACGCGTCGACGAAACATTCGGGTACGCTTTAAGCGACGTTCAATTGCCGTGTATTATACGGGCACGGGAGGGAATATTCTTGCGAAGCGAAGAAACCGAAACGCGAATTCGCTTGGAAATATACAGGCGTCGTTTCGTCAGGGTTGGACTATGTATATACTATATCGGGAAACCTCGGTGCGCACGTGTACACGGAACCTAAAGCGGCACATAACACATAACGTTAGATATCGAACAGACGTGGTGGCAACGTGACATGAATGGCAAAGGCGATCAAGCGAAAATTGTATACATTGGGGCGACGGGAGTGATTTGTTTTCAAACTGTGAAATGAGAACAAAACCTATCAGTTTTAATTTTATTCGATAAACTAATGTCTATAATGCGTTTCTTAACGCTGATAGAGAATATAGCCATGTTTCGGTACACGCGATCCTCCTCCGTCGCGTAAAACTTCTCCGTGCTACGAGAACCCAAGCCGCAGTAGGGGAAACGACTCTTTTCCATTCGTATTTACAGCGCGTTCGTGACAATTGGCCGTGAACACGCTTCACAAATCGCAGACAAACCGTGTCGAATAAGATCGTGGGCCCATGGCGAATGGGCAAGGTCGAACGCGCGGTTCGCTCTCCATCCGGGCAAGAAAAGCTCTCGAAGAGAAAGGTGAGAACCTGCTGAAACGATTACGTCGGGGTCTCGTGCCTTTTTGTCGAAGACTTTTCCAAGCTGCGCGTGACCAACGGAGAACGCGTTCCGCACACGTCTATAGCCGTCGCTGCTCAATTACGGAGAACAGCGGTTCTTTGATTTATCTGGATGCAAAGCGAGAGCTACGGTTGCATATTTTACGCGAATCTGTAGCGGTTGGCGCAACGTTTGGTCCAGTTTCCTCGCGCGTAGATTAAGAGCTACGTGGCTCCTCCGTGGCTGGACGCAACTGGATCGGCCTCAGAAAATATGCGACGGATGGAATATGTTTGCGCGGGGCGACTGATGGGTGATAGCGGTTGGATAACGTTTCGGGGAACAATTTACCCCAAATCGGTTCGACGTAGGAGAAAATTAATCGGCGGGGCGGAATGTCGTTAAAATTGCGCGAAACACCGTCGATACCGCTGTCAAATATTTAATTAACGAGATAAGTTCGATTTCGCCGTCCACGGATTTTTCGCAGCACGTAATATGCACTCCGAGGCCTGAGCCCCGCCTGCCGGTACTTGAATAACCGATTCCGTGTCTGGTCGGAGATGCATAAGAGAGGAACGGGCGAAAGTGGCTTTATTAGGATCGATTCGCAATGAGTAACGGTGCCCGGAGTGAAAGGAACGGTTGATAATAAAAGCAGCGTTAGTCCGCTACCTGTTTCGCGTTGCGTGTCTCCCTGGTTTCCGGCACGGCAATTTTATGAACTTGAATCGCTCCTACCGCTTTGCTAATCGATTGCGTTACACGAGCCTTCGCTGTTGCGATTTCGTCCTCGGGGACCGACGCCGTAGCTAAACCACTCGCAGCCTTAACGCGTATCACGTTGGATGAGTCACGGTGCTCGTCGACGTTCGGCATTCTCCTCGAAGGATACATTGTTTTGAGAAAGACCGGTGTCGCAAAATATGGAAATCGAATTCGGGGCCGGACATTTCACAATTTCGCCGGGGCCCGCAATTCACCAGACACCGAGCTCACCAAAACGATATACGTAGTGAACGTCGGAGTCGCCACCAATTTCGATTTACTACATCGTCTACCCGGAGATGTTCCTCGTGTCGAAATCTTCGACCGTATCGGAGCGAGGTGACACCCGAAGGGCGGAACGACACGAAGAGGCTATTAGCACAAGCTGCGTGTGCCGCGGGACGGGCGGCAAACACGGCCAGACATTTCCGAGCAAGCGAATTACTGTCCACGACCTTGGCACCCACCACCCTGCCGCTTAAAAATAGACCGTCTGGATACCTCGTGCACGCGCAACGTGCCTCGACTTTCAAAAACGTGCGAAATCGAGAAAAACGGCGGGTCAACGCGCGACGCATTCGAATTTCCATAATTTCGTATATACCTCGGCGACGTCATCGGGTCAGCTGGAGTGACTTCTGCGGCGTCGAAAGGAAGATGTCCTCGTTTGCACGCGCGTCACGCGTTGCAGGAACAACAATCGCCGGCGAGCAGAGCTACGAATGCTGACCGAATTGACGCGGCGGGAAGAAAAGATTCCAGCCGGAAGACGGGCCGACGAATTTTTCGCGGACCGGAAACGCGACTCGTTTCCCGCCGCTGGGGAACGGCGAGGATCGAGTGACGATCTCTCGGATCCGCTTCCTCTCGCGGGAACTAGTCTCGCGTCCGTGCGTCGCAACACGATCGCGGCCAGGGGAAACACAGCGAGCTGTTTTCATGCATCTGTGACAACGTACACGCCCGCGAATCCGCGTCCGACCGCTTACGTAAGTCTTAACCGCGCAAGTGCGTTTCTGGATAACAAGTACGTATGGGAGAAGAGGTGTGGATCGAAAGCGAGATAACGCGAACCTGCGCTACGCTGTATTAGGTAGACAGGTAATGCGGATTCCGCGAGAGAAATGTGATACACGCGCGCTGCGCCTTGTTCCACGGAATCGAGACGGAAAAGGAAATGAGCTGCGCTCCAGCCTGGACTGCACGCAACAGTTCCAATATGTTTTCGCGAATATTCGACGAATATCGCATCGGGAATGTTTGTGCGATGCGTCGAAGTTGGAACAGCTTGGATAAACGGAACGATTTTCCTATGAGAATTTCGCGACGATATCCGGGCAACACGTTTCAGATGTTAGAATGGTAGGGACGAGGTTCACTGTAATGTCATCAACGATAAAGCAACCCGCGCAGGGATTTCATTTCTCGCGTGCTCCGCTTCGCCCCGGTTTATTCGCCGCCGCTGGGGCGTTGCTCCAAGTTCAACAGAACCATCAATTAATGTTACGAGTCACGGCTGCTTTTACACCTGTTTCTGTCTGCTACACAGTGGTACTTCCTGCTTTCCAGCGGCGATCGCTTACGAATGCATTACTCCGAGAGGTCCGTAAAATTTTTACAGCGAAACGGAGTGACTCTCGAACGAACACGAAGGGAAACGATGAAAAACGGCCACCCAATCGTTTTCACGCTTACATTATTTATTCCCCCTCCGTAACGCCTAGCGAAAAATCTTCCTGAAAACAAAACGAAAAGATCGTCACCATAAATCGTGCGAGTGGATTTACCTCGATAAATGTCACTGTCGTTCTCCGTGGAGGAGACAGGCACCGTGTAGGTGGTTTGCTCGTATGTCTGGTCGTCCGTGTACGCGATCGGGTCAGCGGATGCTAACAGTATCCGCAGAATGACAGCCACTGCGGCCGCAAACTGAGCGGCACTAACTATCCTGGCCCACGACATTTTCGTTTCGCAGCTGCCGCTGTTGAAGCTCGCTCCCTCGCTCGCTCGCTCTCCGCGCGGCTATTTCACGAATTCGCCCATCCTCGTTGCTCCGGCCGGCGTTCTCATCCCGTTGATTTCACCCTTTCAATTGCGCTTCGCGCGTGCACGCACACCAACAACGAGAACAACACGCGACAGGACGGTCCATCGGGCGAATCGAGTTTCCGCGAATGTTCATAGCTGTTCCCTTTTTCTTCGGCTCGACTGCCTGGCCACGTTACATCGTGGACCCGTGATCCGCTGTACATGGGCACGGCTTGCGCCGTCTCATTGCACTGTTCGTTCGCCCGAAAGAACCCGTTCGAATTGCGATTACAACGTCGGATACGTTCACTGCCGCACGTTCATTTTCTAATTCGGTATCTGCGTCGGCGAATCGATCTGTCCGTTCGTGCGGCCGTCGTGCTCCTTGGGTGCCTGAAGGAATAGGAAATTGTAGGAGGTACACCGGGCAACGGGGTTCGCGGCTAACGAAGCAGCGATTGCGTTCGCGTTGCGTCCCCGCGGCCCGATGTGCCGCCGCGAGTCGGGTCGCATACACGGACGTGCAACGTGACCGGAATATTAACGTGGCTCAAGATCGAACTGGCTACTCCAATTTGCCCTCCCCCCACCCCCCTCGACGGACCTTTCGCTCTATCATTCTTATCCTTTGTTTGCCGAACCGCGAGAGGTATGCGCGTACAGTGCTCGAAGCACGGGAATCGCGGAATGGAGATACAGACCGTGGCAAACGGAGGGAAAAGATAAATTGAATCCTCGGCTCGCGCGTCGTCCTAATTGCGCCGTCGAGTGCCTCAATTAGTCGGAATTATGACCTCGATTGTTTCTCCGTCGAGCCGTCCACCGGCAGCAGAAAGCAGCAACACCGACTCGCTGCCGGCAGCAACGAGCGCGTCTCGTTCGCCGGTCGCCCGGCAATAATTACACGGCCCCTCTGGAACGATTTTAAAGCGGCCTCCCCTTATATTTTTAGTGCGCCAAGACCGAGGGGGACGCGCGGCCGTACGCCAACGCGGCGCGGGTTGTCGGCGACCCGGCGACATTCGTTTCACGCTTCCAGTGGAAGAGTCGAGGGGGGCGACCCGCGGTACTCGCGAGCAACAGCTTCGGGAGGGTATCCACGATTCGTTTCTGTTGCTGCATCGATACGGTTCGTTCTATCCTCGCGATTCCATAGAAAGCGGAGAGACGGTTTCCCGGGAAGAGATCGTATATTTAGTGGAGGTTGCTCGTCGGGGAGTTTCTCCTTAGACGCTGGGAATATGGTGCGCATACGAACAAAGGGGAATTGTCCGCGTTTAATTTAGAAGACAGCGCCGGCTAACCGAGGACTCGTAATTGTGACTCAACGATTGCGATATTAGCCGCAAGTTAGCCGAGTACCGGCCGCGGCGACGCTGCACGCGTGCACGAGCACCGCGAGCCTTGACATTTATACGTCACGGAGAAACTTCGCGTCCTGCGCTCATCCTGGTTGCGCGGAAAACCTGGGCGGAAAGTATTACAAACGCTGGCTGTGCGTGCCCAGATACGACGGCCCTCGGTCGTCGAGGGTGAACGCGGAAAAACGTTTCCGGCGATCTCCGAATGAAAATTCGAGTTCCGCAATAAAAATGATGACTCACTCGTGTGCCGTGCCTCGACGAGTACGAGTACACCTATACAGAGTGTATCGCAACACGTGGCCGTCGGTTCAAGGGTAGGCTCGGGACATTAAAATAAAGAAAAAAGGAGAAGAAACGAACGTTGTACAACCGCGTGCCCCGTCTTTGAACCCGACTTCGAATTACAATGACGTTTTTCGTCGGAACGATTAAGACGGCTATTCCACGCCTCTCTTGAAACCAGGAACAATTTATGGGACGTTAATAAACCGTGCGTGCCAAATGATTCTTCAGGGTTACAGCGCGAGATTGTCGCTACCGCGGCACTCCAACTGTCTCTGTGCTGGCGTGCAAATAGCACTTTTCGTGCATCGAGTTTCGTCCCCTGCATAAAATCATCGGGAGAACGTCGGTGTATCGGCGCTGCATTTCCGGTGCAACCATCGAGAGGCTATCGACCATTTCCTTGCTGCTTCCGTGTTAGAAGAAAGGGATCGGAGAAGAGAGAGGCGAACGCTGCTTCCGATTCTAATATCCTACGCGGCAAGAAATATCCAATTCAGCGACGAGGCGCCGGAAAACGCGCAACTCTGGCCTCCGCGAATCGGGCGGCATTATGCAGCGGTGCATTTGCATAGGTCGGTCGCACCGGTGACATCGTGTCGCATGAGATCGAAAGCCGGTCGACGTGCAGTACGGGAATCGATTCTTTCCGAGCGAGACGCCGCTTTTCAGGTAGCCGGTTTCGAGGGCGAAGGGTGTTGCCCTTTGTCTTCGATGACACTCGTTATACCTGACGCCGGGCCGGCCGAGCCGCTCGATTTCGCAGAGAGCGAATTTTCCAACGCTCCGAGGGAAAGCCGTCGACGAGGCGACGTTTCGTTGCACACGCGACGAAGGTCGATTAAAGTGGTCTATATATCTGCGACGAACACGCTGTGCTCGCGGATACCTGCGAGAATAAATTATCAAAGCGGATGACATTGACATGTTTTCCGTGCGGAGCTCCGTAAACGAGTAGCTACCTGTTATTTACGCGGCTAAGATTTCGCCTACGTCCCGGAATATTGGAAAGCCCCCACCGGTTTACCTGTGTATATCGCGGTGCCGATGCACTTTAGGAAAACAACTCGAGAACGATTGTCCTATGAATGGACGCGGCGCGGCGGCGCCACGCAGCACTACGAAAATCACCTACGAGCCAAGAGAAATTGCCCCGATCGGAGCGTATCCGAGCAAAATTCGACACCCCCGCGACGCGTATATTCGTATGGCGAATTGAATGTACTGCCCCAGCGTCGTTTTGGCACCGTGCGAAGAACCCTTCGGGTCATATCGACCGTTCAACCTCGAGCCACGATTCCGCCCACGTCGGACTTGTACCGGGTCCACGTACCGGCACGATCATTACTAACGCAACCTTGTCCGTTTCGTGTATCCTCCGTCGTGCAAGAGAAACGATCCAACCAGCGGTGTAACGCGGATCACTGCAAAACTTTCTCACACTAGGCGTCACTGGCACTGAAAAGGCGTCGTTCGCACGGCGAATCAAACGCCATTTCGTTGTCGGAACGCACAAAGGATTCGCGGACAGCCTCGCGGAACGGATAGAAACGTGCACCGACCAAATCCTGGCCGGGATCGCCTCGCATGGACGATGGAGCCAGCAAACGGAGCAGCTTCGCGATCCTGCCAAAGTGACAAAACACTGTGCTGGTCCGTCGGGGAACATGCACACAACTGGCTCGCACGACCACCAACACACAACGTTCTCTTGCGTACGGCAAACCGTGACTCCGGTTCTGTGCGCTCGCTTCTCCGGCTGGCTTCCAGTCGGGACGAGAACAGCCGACACAGAGAGGGAGAGGCTCACGCTGCGAGCGCACACTAAAGCACCGACGTCCTGTGTGAAACGTGTACGTACAGCGGGGTTGCAGCGTGAGGGTGAATCCATGAAAGTACCGACGGGCGCACGTACAGACACGCACACAGTTTCTGGCAAGCCGGCATGCACGTGTGCTGGAAAATGTGCGTGAGAGAAAGAAAAAGGGATAGGAGAGAGGGAGAGGGAGAGCGAGAGAGGGGTGGGGAGAGATAGAGAGGACACAGGCTACAGTCGCACATGAAAAGAAGGCCCGGCAGTGGTGTACATGTGGTATGTACATGTAGCGTCGTGATTGTACGCGTTTTCCCTCGGCCGTTCCCGCTTATCGCATCTTCTTCCGCGCCGAGACGAGAGGCGACTGTGTCGTGTCACGTTCACCACGTACACCTCAGTACTCTTCCCGTGGAGGCACCGCATGGTGGAGTGAAAAATCGTGGAAAATCGATCGGAGAAGGAAAAGGCGCGCCGGTGGCGACGACCGAAACGGCACGGCAGACCACTTCTCGCTTGCCCATCCCGTTCATTCCTCCTGTTCTCGCGTTCTCCGTCATCGCCTTTCCTCCTGCTCCTACATCGTAATACCTCTATACATATTTCTAATCCTTTCCCTGCTCGTCCACTTCCATCCCGGCTTATCCGCCAACGCTTCCGTCTTCTTGCGTTTCCTCCTTTGAGAAACCTGGCCGTCCCTTTCTCTTTATTTTTCAGCCCCCTTTGCTTTCGCCAGGCGTGTCTTCGGTCCTTGTCCCTCGTCCGTTTCTACCCGCGCGCTGTCCCCGTCGTCGTGGTCTGTGCCCTGCGCCCAGCCGCGTGTATGGATTTTTGCAGAAACCGAGATGTGCGGAATACGCGCGGACGGTCTGCGATCGCGATGAAACAGTGGCGATCGAGGACTAATCTTGACGTGGACTGGGCTCGTGTGATTCATGAATCATGAAACAACGACTGCAGGTCACTGAAAAACGCGCGGGCGGCCATGAAGACCCGAGCGTGCCCTCTCACGACAGCCAAGCGCCGCTATAATGACAGCCGCTCGCAAGACAAGGAGAATAAGCAGCTGGAAATCTGCTGGCAGTCGAGCTTTCAGGGACGCAGAATTCGATCTTCGTCCTACGTGGTTGTAACTCTCATTGTCAAGAACGTGATTAGAGTGTAGAGTATCTGACGATCTTTGGGCAGCCGATAGCAATCTCTTGGGCGATTTTGGAGCAGGATCGTTAGGGCGCTACGAACGGCGGCGATGATTTTGTACAAGTTTCTTCGTAGAATCGTGTATCTTATAAAATAATGAGGAATGCATATACATGTATGTATATAAGTACTTTGTTTCTTTGTTCCCCTTGGGCGTATTAGTCATATTGTATATACATTGGGACTCCTTGGGTAGGAAAATTACGTTCTGAGTAAGCACGAATCTGTTAATGCGTTTGGCAAATTATTCATCCGCAGATGCGATCGTCGTTTAAATTGATAAAGATTTTTACATGTATACACGTGGTAAGGCGTATAACTTTTTTTGTTTGGCACGAATTTTCAAGTTTGATCTTTCTGCAATTTCAGTAGTTCAGCCGATCGAAAGAAGAGGGATATGCAGTCGAGGATCGCGGGAGGGCAAAGTTTGAAGATCTTACAGAAATCGAGGGCATAGAGATGGATGAACCATCGGAAAAAGTCATGCACGAAAGAAGTCCATCGTGCCTGAAATAGCAACGACTTGTATCAACTTTCCGAAATGTAACATTCATATTTGCGTATTGCCAAGCGATTCTATGGTGAATTCGAATGACAATAACTGCGGCAGTTATATGTAAAAAGATTGCATGGTATCTTCTGGCCATTACGTCAACGAGTCTTATCTGACTCTCGCGTAATCTTATTCAACTGATTTCGTACGACATATAGAAATGCACCAGTTTCCAGCGCGTAATTAAGTTATTCACTTACAGTTTAACGATCACAGGCCATCATAAAATTATACTTCATGCTCCGCATAGACTAATTACGTGGAAACATAAAGAAAAATGTTAGAATCTTGATACGAGTTTTATAAAACTCGTGTGGGCGTTAATCGGTTCTTGTCATTCTGTCGTAAAGGAGAAACCAGGCATTTGATAAACGGCCCAACAAATTTAACCATTCTCCTTTACTTTTTGGGGATAAATTTTATGCCGGTCGGTTTTATTTTCGACTATATTAATCTACTTTTAAGACCTAAGGGACTTTTTATGCTACCTTTTAAATATCCGGTATGACAAACTCGCCATTTGATCACAGTCGAGATATAGGAATAGGGAAATCAGCCAATGAATTTTTCGGGCAGGAATATCCAGAGATCCGAGAACCCCATACCATTTCTGTATCGCACACAACGTTATCAACAGATAATAGAAAACGATATTAGCGCTCTCTGTCGTAGATATTGAAGTTAAATAATTTCTTGTTCTTTGCAGCAAACGCTTGCGGGACAGCATAGTTTTCGATTGACATCAATAATTTGTAATTGTGAGTGCGTAACTTTATTTACGTTTATTACGTTATTACGTTTACCTTTATTCCGTGTATTTCTGCAATGAATTGTTATATATATATCTGTTATGTACATTATTTTATAATTATTTTATTTAGTTGATATTATGTGCATTTTAATATTTCCTTAATTAAGTAATATTAATTTGAATAAGATCTACCAACTGCGCACTATATGCAAAATCAGGATTATAATAAATAATTTACGTATGCATAAGTGGCTCTAATTTATATTTATAAATTTCTACCGAATAACTATTTCAACTAAACAACGCTGAACGAAATTACTGGATTTTTGTAATTAACAACTCCTTTAATACTACACTGTCCGTTTCTTATCCCATAAACACATAGTACCGTGGCAGTACTCTCAATTTTAAATTCTAAAGCGGGAAATTTGTAAAAAAAAACCTAAGTCACAAATAACTAAAGTACTCCGTACACATTCCAGGAATATCCGAAAACTTAATTTCCAGATATTCTGGCAAAATTTACGCTGAAAATCGTGGATTTGTATTAGAAGAATATGATGTGCGAGGAGGTTTCCGAACATCGGTAGTTCCTAGAAATTACATCACGTTCCAGGAATTTCCAAGCGATTAAATCTCTCAGTTTCTGGAAAAATATCAGCTGAAAATCGTCGATTTGTACCAGGAGATCATGTAAACATAATAATCGACTTCTTAAAATCAAGGTAAACGATGCTGCTGCACGAAAACAAACGAGTTGTAAATCCTACTGGCGCTATATACCTTATATGAACAATTTCAAAATTCGTTTGAAAATTCCACAGTAACTATTCATGACAGTTGCTCTAAAAGGGGAAAAGAGTGTTCCTTGAATCTATACCTTTAATTGGACACGTCGTTCATTAAAATCGATACAGCAGAAGCCGACATAAGTGGATTTGTTTAAAGAAATTCAAAACAATTCTGATTATTGCGACTGGTAGGCCTCCTACATCAATAATCAACAGACATAAATTAAAGGTATCAGTATAAGCCATCATTTCCAGTACGTGTGAACGTTATTTCATGTGCAGGTAATTTGTTATAAAGAATTAAACGATTCAAATTGTTCTTACGGCCAACTACATATAGTTAGGGCAAGGGGATATTTTTTATCTTGTAGCTTATTCTTTTCCCTTTCATTTGACATCCTATTTATTAAAAAACAAGCCCCAGGAAGAGAGTTCACAATTTTTTAAGAATTTGCCGGTAATGGTATGTCGATAAACGTACATGTGGCGCCATCTCGCGTTGGCGGCCTTTTTCACAGTTTTCGACACCGCCAAAACCGAATTCCTGGATGTCATCGTTAATTTGAACAATTGCGTTTTTCTCGGCTTCTACTCAGTATTTTTTAATCGCACTTGTCTTAAACTAGAGCTAGCGATAATAGCTATCTGCTCCAATAGATGCAACTGGCCCTGTTGGTTTAAATGTTATTAACAATTGGAAAATCGGCATAAATGCACTCGGGGTCACTGCAAATATCTCGGCTTCTGTATTCGCAACATTTATGATCGAATACTCAAAATGAAGATAAGAGATGTCACTAAACGACAATAAACGATTTACAAATTCTGCATTCGCGGTTTGTTTTTTATAAACAATTTAACATTCCTTTGAGAATTGGACTGAAGCTATAAAGAAGAGTCAATCTGATAGTGAATCAGATTGTTCCTTGAACCAAGAACATCAATTTGAGAGGACCTGGATCAAAATGGGCCGAGTAGAACGCGAGAAAATTGAATTTGTTCAAACATGTTAAAAACAAATGCGATTACCGCCACTTCCAGGCGAGATACATGAATGTCCAGTGAACATAAATTAAAGCCAGGCGTACAAAGTACAATATCCAACAGGTGGGAACATTATTCAACGTGAAGTTCATTTGGTATGAACAATTAAATATTTGAAATTGTTATTTCGGCCAATTAGATATAGTTAGGGAAGGGGGTATTCATTATAGCGTAGCTTATTCGTTTCCCTTTCATTTGACACCCTATTTATTGAAAAACGTGCCCCAGGAGCCGAGATAACAATTTTTTAAATGTTTGCCGGTAATGGTATGTCGATAAGCGTACATGTGGCGCCATCTCGCGTTTGCGGCCTGTTTCGCAGTTTTCGTCACCGCCAAAACCGAATTCCTGGATTACATCGTTAATTTGAACAATTGCGTTTTTCTCGGCTTCCACTCAGTATTTTTTAACCGAACTTGTCTTAAATTAAAGCTACGGACCTTAGCTATATTCTGAAAAATTACAGCAATGTGGTTTAACTGTTATTAACAATTGGAAAATCGACAAAAATGCACTCCAGGTCATTGCAATTATCTCGGCTTCTGGATTCGCTACATTTATGAACGAATACTCAAAATGAAGATAAGAGATGCCACTAAACAGTTGAAAGTGTTATTACGGCGAACTACATATAGTTACGGCAAGGGGGCATTTTTTATCGTACAGTTTATTCGTTTCCCTGCCTTTTGGGACGTCGTTGATTAAAATTCAGCGAGGAGAACGAGAATGTTGGCCGTAATAACAATTTCAGTTGTTTAATTGTTAATAACAAATGAACTGCACATGGAATAATGTTCACACCTACTGGAGATGGTAGTTTATACAGCTACCTTTAATTCATGTGTGTTTATCATTGATGTAGGAGGCCTACAAGTCGCAATAATCGGAATTGTTTATAATTTCTTTAAACAAATTGAATTATCTCGGCTTCAGCTGATTCGATTTTAATCAACGACGTTTCGAATTAAAGCTATTGATTTAAGGAACAATCCGCGCCATTCCATTCCTCTTTATAGAGCAACTCTCAAGTATAGTTACTGTGGGATTTTCAAACGAATACTTAATTGTTTATAAAAATCTAAACCGTTCAGGCAGTATTTGTAAATTGTTTATTACCGCGTAGCGGCATCTCCTACCTTCAGTTTGAGCACTCGATCATTATTCTAGCGCCTCCAGAAGCCGAGATAATTGCATTGTCCCGGAGTGCATTTTTGCCGATTTTTCAATTGTTAATAACATTTGAACCACAAGGGTCACATTGTTTCATTTGCTGGAGAAGATAAGTACGATCCCTAGCTTTACTTTAAGACAGGTCCGGTTAATAAATACTGAGTAGAAGCCGAGAAAAACGAACTTGTTCAAATTAACGATGAAATCCAGGAATTCGGTTTTGGCGGTGACGAAAACTGCGAAACAGGCTGCAAACACGAGATGGCGCCACATGTAGGTTTATCGACATACCATTACCGGCAAACTTTTACAAAATTGTTATCTCTGCTCCTGAGGGTTGTTTTTTAATAAATAGGATGTCAAATGAGGTTGAAAAGAAGAAGCTACAAGATAAAAAATATCCCCTTACCCTTACTATATGTAGTTGGCCGTAATAACAATGTCAATTGTTTAATTGTTTATAACAAATTAACTGCACGTGGAATATTGTTCACACCTACTGACGATGGTAACTTGTACTGATACCTTTAATTTATATCTGTGGATCATTGATGTAGGAGGCCTACAAGTCGCAATACTCGGAATTGTTTATAATTTCTTTCAACAAATTCAATTATCCCGCGTTCTGTTGGGTCGATTTTGATCAGCTACATCTCAAATTGAAGCTCTTGGTTCAAGGAACAATCTGATTCACGATTAGATCGGACCTCGTGAATAGTTTCGGTGCCATACTGAAATGAATTATTTATTTGATTATAAAACATGAACAGCAGATGTAGCATTTGTAAATCGTTCATTGCCGTGTGGCAGCATCCCTTTTCATCATTTTAAGCACTCGATCATTATGCTAGCGCCTCCAGAAGCCGAGATAATTGCATTGACCAGGAGTGCATTTTTGCCGATTTTTCAATTGCTCATAACATTTAAACCAACAGGGCCATATTGTTGCATCTGTTGGAGCAGATAGCTATTATCCCTAGCTTTAGTTTAAGACAATTCCGGTTAAAAAATACTGTGTACAAGCCGAGAAAAACGAACTTGTTCAAATTAACGATGAAATCCAGGAATTCGGTTTTGGCGGTGACGAAAACTGCTGAAAAGGTCGCCAACGCGAGATGGCGCCACATGTACGTTGATCGACATACCATTACCGGAAAACATTTAAAAAATTATTATCTCAGCTCCTGGGGTATGTTTTTTAATAAATAGGATGTCAAATGAAAGGGAAAAGAATAAGCTACAAGATAAAACACATCCCCTGACCCTAACTATATGTAGTTGGCCGTAATAACAATGTCAATTGTTTAATTGTTTATAACAAATGAACTTTACATTGAATAATGTTCCCACCTGTTGGATATTGTAGTTTGTATGTCTGGTTTTAATTTATGTCCACTGGACATTGATGTATCTCGCCAGGAACTGGCGGTAATCGCATTTGTTTATAATATCCTTAAACAAATTCAATTATCTCGCGTTCTACTCGGCCCATTTTAATCAACGCCCACTTAAATTGATGCTCTTAGTTCAAGGAACTATCTGTTTCACTATTAGATTGACCCTCGTTTATAGCTTCGGTCCAATTCTGAAACGAATTGTTAAATTGTTTATAAAATATAAATCGCGAATGCAGAATTTATAAATCGTTTATTGTCGGTTAGTGGCATCTCTTATCTTCATTTTGAGTATTCGATCGATGTGTAAAAAGCTATGAAAGCTATGCGTGACTCCTATCCCCAACACTGCTTCAGTAAATAATAGTCGGTCAACTGAACACTGTTCACGAGCACAGGACGCTCAAATCAGTGCCTGATTTCTGAGTCGATATGGTAGTTATGTGGGGCCACGAGTGTCCATAAGGAGATTTGTCTATTCCTATATCTCGTCTGTGATTTTATGGTATTGCTGATAAGTGCACATCAACGAAGGGATTTCCCCTTTCGAATTGGGTTAACGCAGATACCTTCAAACTTTCGTTCATACGTTTATATTCTTATAAGATAGGAGGATATTTTGAAGCGCCCTGTTTTATTGATAAATTCGATCTCAAGGCGTTGAATTTTCCCCGCATAAGCATAATAGGGATAACGTTTAATCCTCTCATATTTAATTCTAACGTGTAAAATATATTATTAAACTCACCTCCGTCATCAGTCATTACTGAAACTGTGGTTGTAGGGCCGTTACCCTCTCGGTTGAACACCTGCAACGACACCAAGTATTGGGTGTACGTTTGCAGATTGCGTATGGTATGATTCTGGAACGAAAATGAACGTGTAAAATTGATTAGAATGCCAATGGACACCGTATCATCGTATACTGTTGAAGTAACTTACGTCCACGTCTGGGTTACGTATGTAAACCTCTTTTGTTCCCATATGCTGTTTATCTCGGGGCTTGTACTCAATTCGATAGCCAAGAAATTCGCCGTGAATGGTGTCAGGACTCGGTGCTTTCCACGCTAAATAAATGGAAGTGGCCGATATGTTGTGAGCGCTGGTAATTATGGGCTTACCGGAGGGCACTGAAACGATGAAATAGAGAATAGACGCGTCAATGATCGTTGGAAAGTCTGCGAGACTGTATCGGCGCTTCGTCGAGTATCAGAATAATATTCCAATCAGTCAATCAAAACAGTTTTCACTAATAAATACTTTTTCGAATTCGTTTACTTGTTCTAAAGGCTAAAATACCGTTAAAAAAATATATCTGGAATACTATTTACACCCTTATCGGGATCTCTAGCTGAACCTCGCAATCGGTAATTGGCATCCGGCTCGCACTTTCCGGTAATCACCATGTAATTGACTGGGTCTCACTTGTTTGTACCAAATTGTAATTGATTTCCGCGTTAGAGATGCGTTTCACCGTTAACAAAATTAAAGGTCGACGTTAATTAACAATGGAAGCCAGGAAAGGGGAACAGATATTCTAGCATCAAATTAAACAAATGGTTTTCATATTCCTCGTAGGAGAAGAACCACGAATTTATCAGCTCACGATGGTTAATGCGCGCATCTGTGATAGGGGATATCGAAACGGCGAGATCAACACGACTACCATTCAAGTTTCATTCCTATCGGATAAAAAACATATTCGTGATGATTGTTTGACAATCCGATCGCAATAAATATCGCCACGATCGCATTTATTTCCCCCCCCCCTATGTACGCTGTCGCGGGATGAAATTTGAACGAGCACACTTAATCGCATTTTCCATTATTCCCCAGTTCCTCCACCCCCTAACTCTCTCTATTTCTCTACTGATGCAGATCGCACATTTCAATTGACACCCACCCGTAATATTTTTCACAACTGATAGCTTGTGACTCGTTTAAAACTCGGTATCCATGTAATTAAATACACCAAGAGTAATGGGGAGTCCGGCCGGCTAATTGAAACAGGAAACATCGTTCCGTTCGAAAATAACGACGATTCCCCCCTATTTGTCACAAATACTCGGTATGCATTTGTCGACCGATTCTACTTGCGAGACGTGGAATGAAATGCAATAGAATTTTCATGCTATCGCAATCCTCTTCGTCTACCTCCTCGTGGTATTCGAGACTCAATGTTTAATATATCCCCTGCGAAATTCTCACCGTCATATTTTCTACTCTACCACGGTTGGAACACTGCATAAGGATATGTTATTTCATTACTTTCCTCCTGGCACTGACAATACCCCGCTTTCCCCCCCGATCCCCGAATACCAAGTTCCGTTGCTAAGGAATGTATGCACGATTTCCTACGATAACGCAGAATACAAGAATATTAAAAAAGCGAGGAGACACAGAAGTCGAGGGAAATCTGAAAACGATAAATCGTATACGAAACAGTATACGAAAAGTACTAAAACTTCGTGTCGTCATGTATCGTCGGGATCAATGAACGAAACATGCAGAATTATTAGCGCACAGTGAAGGACATTGTGGCGGGTCAGGCATTGCAAGAATAGAGGGTACGCGATAAGTCTTTCACGCAATTCCGGGCGAACTGCCCCGGGCAATTCGGCGCAGTAATAAATGCGAGCGCCGCTCGTTTTTGCCGTCGCTAAATCTGCGTTAAATTATTATAATCCCGGGCCGGAACTACGTTCATGACAGCCGCGCTTGCCTTTATGCCCCCCCCGCGATAAAAGCGCGCAACGTTGGCGCCTCCACCGAAAACTTCGCTAACATTTCAATGAAATTTCATTAAATCGTTCCACGTTTTTCAACCCGGCCTTCGATTTGCTTAATATAAACTTCGCCCGCCATAACGACTAAAAAAAAAAAATTAATTCAATACCCGTGCGATCGTAAAGGCCGACGTCACGCTAGCCGACGATCCTGCAAACTAAATAGACGTGGCTCGCATTTCAACGATATTCCTGCAATAAAAACGCCCCTGCTTCGCGATCTACACCCCCGCCGCGTATCGTCGCGATACGTAAAACGAGGAGTCAGCCGCGGAAGAAGACGTCGAACCACTTGTGGGGGTTTGTAATAGTAGGCGGTGAAATTGACATAAACTGCCAAGATCTCTTATCAGCACCGAAGGGAAATTTAAGTTGGGCTCGCGACGATTCGCGACGAAAAGATCCAACGATCCCCCAGGTGTCTACGTTCAACTTCATGAGTCCGGGTTGATTAGAGGGCCGCGGATGTTACCGAAATTAGTCCGCGTGGTTGCGTCGCGAATCGTGCAATTTTCGGGCGGACTTACCCCCCCTCCGCGTGGTGCTCGCGTATATACGCCGACACGGCTGTCCCAATGGCTAATTGGTGGCTCTGTTACGCCATATATTTATGGGGACAGGCGAACGACCTCCGGAAACAGGAACGAGACCGGTTGTACGTATTGGTCCCGGGCTAAAGTGGTAGGAGAAGTTTCGTTGGCGCCCTATTGATCTGGGTGAGACAGAGAACGGCGGGGGCTAGTGAGGGGGTGGCTTTAAAGAGGGACGGAGACAGAGAAATGGCAGCGTTTCATTTAAGCCAGCCGTGGATTCCTGTACAACGGCAGCGACGTGGCATCGTCCTCTCGAATCCTCGTGGAGCCGCACACGAACGCCGGCGAATTAGTAACGTGAATTAGAATATGCCGGAGATAAATTGCGCGAGCGTACTCGATGTTGACGCATTATCAGCTAATCGGGCCAGCGTCCATTCAATTTCGTTCGTCTCGTCCTGGTTGGCCGACGACCATCGTGGTTGTAGCGCTCGGGTGATCGAGGAAACCAATCGGTATGGAATAATTTCGGCGAAATATTTCGAAACTGCGAAGGGCGGATCGTGAACTGCTTTGGGTACAGGTGTAGCTAATTCGGGGTACCTGTAGTTACAGGATAGAGACCAGCAACGTTTAAACGTAGGAAGGAAGTTAAACGAACGAAGGGGTGGGAGATGGAGGAGAAAAAACAGGAAGGTTCCGTAGTATCTCATTAACGACTCCAAAGGGGTGGAATGTTTGCCGACTGCAAAATTAATTATTCTCTGAAGGCGTATCTGCTTGCGCGAAGAGATTAGAGTCGGTCCTGGACCGGGGAAGATCAAAGGATCGCCCAGATAACTCGCTGAAATGTTATTAAAAAAAAGGAAACGCGTAAACACAAATACAGTTATCCGGTGTCCCAAAGGCAAGCCGGTTCGAGTAACGAAACCCGCCGATGGAATCCGCGCTATTTTCACCGAATTCGCTCATGCGTTATCATCGCTACGGATCACCCTATTTATCCCTATCGCTCATCTGAATGCGCCGACCTCTCTTAATTGTCTGTTTATTACCCCAATAATTGTCACCGTCCCGTTATTACCGCCGGTGCATCGCTGAGGTTTTTCCACCGTTTGTACAGTGACATTGTGTCTGACGGCAAATTTGTCGCCGTCTACGTAATGAAAGATATTCCCAATCCGATGGGAAATATTGCCCGTCGATTGAATTATTATCTATTGATCGTCTAACGACCAGAGCTAGCTGTTTCGCTGGCGCGCGCACGCCACCTGCAATTAGCCAATTTCCGAAATTAATTTGTTTTCGTTTTGGATGTTAGACCAGCTAACGTCAGCTGACACTGATTACAAATAGTTTGAGGAATATGTTCGCGTTATGGAATCGTAATTTTCGTGAGTGGATAAACAAACCTTCACGGTGATCAATCAATATCGCATCGAGGTTCGCGGCGCGGCGAAAATTCGGTCGCCGATCAGATTTCATCCAGTGTTCGGGCCCAAACAGTAGACCCATAAAGCCATCGAATTCCTTAAAATATAATTATTTACGTGTCGGGTACAATTCCTATATTCCACAGCTGCAAGCTATATATCTATAAATTCATACATCGCCTTTTTTAGGATTACTAGGTTTTATTGAAACTCACAGCGCTTTATGGCTTTACAATCTGCTAACCTTTAGCTGCACATGTGGACTCGGCGCACGGCACCCTCCAGGTCAGTCACTACCTGAGAGTGACCGGTAATTAGGGGCGGTGATTTCCACTTCTACTAGATTTTGGAATATCCCTTCCGTCACCTATTTACATCGACAAACCATCTGAACTAACCAATCAGCATATTACCAACAGCAACACGCCCATCACCAGGTTTTTGCGAGTCTTCGTTAGAGCGAACCTAACGAAGACTCGGTAGTACGACCAGATCGTCAAATACGATCACATCAGCAATAGTTACATCAACATCACCTTGCAATATCATCATCTTAAGAATCACTACATCAATTTAAAGTATCAACGATACCGTCAGAATCTGTGCAACTCCCTCAAGGTCTTTACACCACCTTGCGAGGCAATCTTTCCATCACCGTTGACTAGTCGTAGTTAATTATCATTTTGTACAGTAACATGTAAATATACGACTATTTATCAAGTGAACATCAATTATCACCTCCTTACAACACCTAATATAACTAGCCCTCACGGCATTAATTTGCCGTAGAGCGCAACGGTCATCGTGCTTTTGATTAACCGTCAATTCGCGAGCTGAGAACCGTACATCCAGCGATCGGAGTTCGTTTTAGCACATATTTCATTATGCATATTGTTTATTCTCCGGCCACGATCGATATTTCGAATTTCATCCGCGCGGTTCATTTCGCGGCGCTACGCCACGGATTTTTCCTTCGACGAGCCGTTTTTTTTAAAAAATTCATTCGTCCCGTCGCAGCAAGAGCACGCTGTCACGCTTGACATATTACTTGTCGCTCGCTATCGAGTAAAGGTTTGTCATCCGGCTTCAAATGCGAACTCACCCCGTGCTCAGAAAGACTTCATCGATTTTCAGATGCGATGTCACATCGGTTGCCGCGAAACGACCAATCGAATTACGTTCCTGAATTACCCGCGGCGTTCAGCCGTACGGGTCGAAGGAGAAAGAGTCTGTAGCTCGTCAGACGGATCGAGCACGTTGAATCAATTGTCTGTACAGAGCTCCGATTCGCATTTAATTCGTACTGGATTAAAATCGTTCGACGTAGTCCCTTTTATGGCGCGACACAGATTATATTCAGAACGTTGCAAAGAACGGACAATTTTCGTCGAAGAAACGAAATTGAATTTTTTTATTTTCGTTGAACGTCGAACATTCGGCGCGTCGATGTTTTTCTTCATCGCGCGGCGTCATTGCCGATGCTTCTCATGAAAACGGCGTTTAAATGTCGCTTCCGATCGCGATGTATCGGAAAACATAGCGAGAGAAACGGGGAAAAACAGAACAGGCCCGAGGCGAACAATATCGTGACATGAATATAATCGTGTTCGGTTTAACAACTCGTAACGTTTCTGTTCGCCCCCTTTTTTTTCGTCGCTACTCGCGCACCCCTCCTTCGCGTTCCGTTTTGTTCGTGTGCGTGCTCGTTCCCTATACGAAACAACCGACGGTCTCTGGTGTTTAAACTAGTAATTGACAAGAGTTCGCGCGATCGCCGATGCGGGACACTATTGATAACTGGATAATTATTCCCATCTCATCATAATGAACTGGCTGTGTTCACGAATTTATGTATTTAATAGCATCGATTTCGCTTGCCCGTGTTGCCGGGGAAGCGGAGATCGCAGAACGATCGTCGTATTTAGATATCGATCGGGCATCGGAAACCATCGAGCCAAATTTGGAAATTCGTGTCCATTGTACCCGTATTTGCTGTATGGTTGAACGCGCCGCGATTTCTTTTTTCTCTGCCGGGTACATCACCGTGTTTTACGACCCGGGTTTTAATTAATTTCGAACGTTTACCTATCGGGTTTGCTAGTGTACATGGAGTAGATTTTTTCGTCATTTTTATTATTTATTCGACGTGTTACTTTTTATTTTTTTGTTTTTTAGTGGATTTCAAACTGAATTGGTCGAGGATTGATTTTTCCTATATTATTGGTTCGATTTTTGATATAACGAATATCAGTTAAATGTAATTCACCCAGTTGCAAGTATTTTGCCGAATTATAGAATATTGTGCTGTTTCGAAAGATGCAAAATTAATCTCGTTCGTTAAGCAGTTGCAATAAGCCGGTTTATTAAATGCGCGTTTATCGCGTCGTTAATTACTGACTTTCAACAGACAGCTTATTACCAACAACAGTATATCGTCATTTTAACATCAATACGATAAGCATTGCGTTTCCTTCATAAATATGGATCGGTTCGTGACAAATAAAAGCGTGTCGGTGATTCACATCGATGGAATAGAAACACGGATTTTACATCCCAATAGGCTTGCTAACATATTCGTATCCCTTAGTCGAATATAATACATTGGTATGTACATACATGTGAGCTTGAAATTTCGGTAGCCAGACTTACAAGAGAAATTAGATAATTGCTTCTTTCTCATTATTCGCAAAATAGCAATATCAATTGACAAATTTAAGTTTCAGACAGTTATTATAAATGCAATTTATTTTCGTTTATGAATTTTCTGTTCACTCAAATATTGTGTAGTAGTTAATCGTGAACGTGTAAACTCATCTATAGGCAACACGCTGATGCCCTCGTGTGCACGCAGAACGTTTAAACGGCAAGAATCGAATTCCAAAAAGAATTTTCACGATGACGGAGTCGTAGAATCAGCTAACTGTTGCTCAGTACCCGTAGAAACCCAACAGGTACGATCCAAGGAACGTAAGTTGAGCCGAACGTTGATCAGAACTCGCAGAAGTCCAGCCAGGATGACCCAACGAGCGTGTATTGAGTAAAAATTTGATCGGAACCCATAGATCGGGTTCAGACCGGGCCGATTGATACTACAATAAATTGCTCTCGACGGTCGAGCGCAGCGATCCGATATTTTAATCATATTTCCCTACTGTTCTATCGGGTTCATTCGTAGCGTGTCGGACGAATTAATCGAGCAATACGATTTATCAATCGTCGACTCCGTTGTAACTCAATATTTATCCCGAATGGCTATGCCGTTCAAACACATCGGTTTTCGGACGTTAAATTTTCCATCCGGTCATTGGATAACAGTTTAACTGATTTCCATGCTTAGGTTATTATCACTTGAGAAGTTTGATATTAATGATTGATGCAGTATTGGAAATCGAGCTGGTTTTTTCATCGCGTCCGGTCAATACGGATCCGATTCGCCGAGTGGCTTTCAATATTTCCGCGATCCGCCAAATTAAATTTCCGTACTGATAACCCCGTTTAATTAATAATGCATTCGATAACGAGGGATAATCATAAATTGCAAGCAATATATTCACCCCGGGCTCCCTAAAAGATAAAACGGTGTGCCGCAAATGATTCGCTAAATGCCGTGTTTGTGTGATACACATATTTCAAAGCATAAGATAAACATCGAGGAACGATCAATCGCGGGGGCTGGCGTATCAATTTAGCGAAGCGTTCCATTCCAATTTTGCGAAAACAAACCCCGGTGTGTGTGTAACTGTTTAACGATTCCGCCTCTAATTGTAGCCACAGGTGCCGTTTCGCAACGCCACTTCGCCTCGAAAATATCGCAGGGAATCGGTAAACTCGAAATCGAACAAAAAACGCCTCCATCCCCTCTTAGAAAAGTCAACCCCCCTTTCGTAATGCCACCACGCTAGAACATCTATGGGGGCAACGTGCCGTAAGAAATTCCATGTATACTAAAGTCGCGGCCATCATTTTTTTTCCCTCCAAGAACTTCCTAACTGTCCTCGAAGAAGGTCGGCTAATAAATTCTATGTATACTAAACTAAGATGCCCGTTCCCGATGCTGTATCAAACATTCAGCGAGGGAAATCCCGTACAGCTAATCCCATCAGCGAGACGTGTACAAGTAACGCGTTAATTGCCACACCCGATACGCATGGGAATCGGGGTCATGGGAGCAGAATGTGGCGTTAACCATCGTCGTCTTTGTCGTCGTCGCCGTCTACGCCGTCTTCGCCGTCGTCGTCGTCGTCGTTGTCGTAGTCACGCTGCAAAGTTTGTCGAGAGTCGTGAATATACATACAGCAGGCGTCGACCAATCCCGGAGGCGTTGACAGAATTTATAGGGCTCAACTCACGCGCGCGGTCCGCTCAACCTATTTTCCAACCTGAACCATACCGGGCCATTCGAGTGGCGAGAAAGGGAGAGAAAAGCTGGCCGGACCGCTCCAGTTAAGCGCAGCTGTACACTGTTCCTTCCGGTGCTGCAATTAGCGCCTCTTTAGTTGGCTATGCCAGTCTCGCGAGGCCGCCTGGTCACGGGAAGTCGGGCCGTACCGGTCATTCTTCTCGCTCTCCCTGTTTTTCTTCTCCTTGGAACACTTCTTTCTATATAGGGTTTCACGGTTTCCACTTCCCTCTGAATGGTCGGATTCGGAGCGTTTGCTTTCGCGAGCATGAACATTGCCCCGAAGGGACTCGTTCCGTTGGACACCTTCCGCTAGATTTTATGTCTATTATCATTCCCCATGGTGTTTTTGGCTAATGCTCCACTCGATGTCTCCGGAGAAGTTACGAGTGCTTCGCTTGGGAATTGACTATTACTACTTGTGGACCGGGGGAACAAGAATCGTATAGAAAGAAGTACCGGTTATGGCATTTTGGGACGAGATGTTCGTATCGCGCTTCACGGGTTGGGGTGAATTTGCAATGATTCAAGATTGGACAAATTGATCGAAAGCGGAGAATGAAATGTAGTCTGTAGTTGTTCATGTAGATATATATGTGTATATATATATATATATATACGTACGTTCACGAAGAGTAACGCCATAGTAAGTCTCCTCGCTGGGCTTGCTTCGTCCCATAGCGTTCACCGCTGAAACACGGAAGCTGTAGATGGTGAACGGATGCAGGTTCGTGATGTTGTAGAAGGTATTGTTGTTCGGCGTTACGATTTCCTCTGTTGCGTTCCACGTTCCATTTTCTCCGATCCTGAAGACAATTGTGCGGTCGTTAGTGCTGCACGTGTAAACACGAGCATTTACCATTGGAAACAAAAGTTTCCGATGAAAACCCCCCGACGATTTTCTCTATACGGTAACTGCGCGAAGGCACGCAGGTTTACTGGCTGCAGATATTTCTCGAATACTCGATCTTCGTTCACAAATAACCCGTCGGAATTATCTGTTCCCCACGATTCACGTATACCCAAGACGGTTTACCAGAAATAAAATGATCCCGTTGATCGATACGGAAATTACGAAACCCTCCAATCGTACGAACTATCCTAATAGAGTGTAACACGTATTCGACTTGGTGGTTGATTAGAATCCAATGGATCGTCAATGACCGCGTGGCGACTATATTTAGACATTAATGGAATATATCGGCAGATCGCTCACGTTTCGGACGTGGAATCCTAGAATGCTAATGGGCATCGTGAATGTAGCACACGATTAATTAATGTCCGAGTATTGGGTCGCTGCGAAACAGCAACAGCGTTTTACAACGTTTCAACTAATTGTAAGTTTCGATGACGCGACACTCTGGCTGTTCGTGAGATTTTACCCTCTTGCGTGCTGCACGGGTCCCCTTCGCTGGTATATCTCCTAATTAATACTGGCCATTAATTGTCGTGCGAACCATCGCGGAAAGTTCTGTGGCAGCTGTGCTCCGTGTAATTGCCACATTTTGCCTTTGGTTGAATCGCTTTTTTGGCGCCTACGCGATTGGTTAATTTCTAAAGACGGTGGCGCAATTCGAAGGGATTTGAGTAGCTGATTATGAAAATGATTTAGATTGCTCATTTATCGTTTTGAGATATTTCAATATCTAGATGAGGCTAAGTTACTCAAAGGAATATATTTCTGTGATCGTAGGAGGAACAAGTATATTTATCGTCGTAAAATAATTCTTTTATTCATTCGCGAATTTTTAATAAGAATTAATGGCGGAGCTTATTTCCCGATATCTGAAATACGCGAGACCATTTTCATAAATTCACCGGCACGTTTATACATTTCAAAGTGTACTGTCGTCAAATTGTCAAAATCAAATATATCCAACTGCAGCAGGAGAATGATATTTCCGCATACCGAAACATTGTTTCTAAAAGTAAGTTTCATTTAATAATTCCAATTTATCTGTCACGTAAAGCAAGGATTTTTTTCTCTTTTAATTAATTTCCCGGCCGTGTCCTGATTGTTCTAAGTGAAACTCATATCAGAGCTTTGCGCAAAAGTCTGAACAAATTTGAATTCTTCATCGGGGCGTGTATCGCGAAATTTTATAACATTCACCGTAGTATTTTCCTGTTCATCGCTTTTTCTTCGTTTGTCCGTTTTTTGTCGAAACCGAGGAAGCCGGAACTAAAGAATTTTTAACCACCGACGGCTTTCGTTCGTTCATATCCTGTTACATCCAGGATAGACTCAATTCCGCGAATTCCACTGATGTTTCTACAAATTATAGAAACTTTATTCAACGTTTCTGTTTTGTGGTTCTTCAGCCATTCATCGTGATCAAAACTTGCATTGTTCCCCTATTCATCATGCCCCATCCCCTGGACGTTCAACACGGTATATGTATAAACATTTCGACTTAGGTCTAGTAAAGGAAATTAGATCAACAATTAGTTCAGAAGCATGATTATTGGATATATTATAGCAGCGTATTAGTTTCAGCGTTTATTTACTTCCCAGTAAATTTCGAACATTACGCGCAGACCGTTGTATTAGAAAATATTTCAGTTTGCAGCGATGCAGCAACGATGAAAATTGTTCAAAATATACGCCAGCCAGCATTACGGTAATTAATAGCTGGTTGTCGTGGGATATTTTATTACCGTGAAAAACTCTCGCAAAATTACTCCAGAAAATGTTTTGATATTTCGTTGCCGCGTCAAATAGTTAGATCAACCGCAGGGAACAAAGCGCGAACAATTACACCCCTGTTAGCTTTTGACCTTTCCGCAAACGTTTCACTACATTTCTATCTCCCCCCCCCACCGCCGTGACTTTTCCTCCCCCATCTACCTTTGAAATCAATGTAACACCCAGGCGGGGTTACACGGGGCATAAAAATTATTTCGAGCTGGCAATATTTCGTACCCGCGGGAATACCAACAAAATAAAGCGGACAACTCGTTTCCAATTAACGTCACTCGCTCGCCGTTTATTCAGCTCTTCGAGTTGCTTATCGTTTGTACAAGCAGATCATTTCAATTTTGGTCACGCTCGGGACACGATCATTCACTGGCTTTTCCATGGAGCATAGAAATCGATATCGTTGCGCCGCGTCGATTTAAATTCAGCCAGGCCATTTTCCCTTCGACCCTTGTCTCGCGTTCCTGGTCCCCTCCGTTATTAGATCCGCGTTACCAGCCGAATTGTGTATCGATTTCGAATCTGTCGCTGTCCGGGTGTATCAAACGGGAGGAATGGAAATTGTCGTTCCTCTCGAGATCGTACGGGAAAATTTGAAAAGAGATTACGCGAACTCGAACAACTCGAATTCGTTTCGTTTTTGAAGTCCGCCCAGAGCACCTCCAATTTGACCTGTCCTCGGAGAGGGCGAGAAAAGAAGAAAAGAACGAAAAAATATGTCCCAGCAAGGAATGCCCCCGTTCTGTTTCACGTTCCGCGCCCGCCTCGCTCCCGTTCCCGGCTAAAACTTTTACCCTCGAAGGAATAGACCAGCCGTCCTCAAGAAACGGCCCATCGTATCAGAAATTTTGATTCGTCGCTGCTTCCCGGCGTAGCCCGACCCCGCCGTCAAAATAAATCGTCGCCGTCCAACTTTTCGATCAACGAGCACCGCCCGTAAGAGAGACAGCTTGTCGCTGATGGAAACGCAGGCCATTCGTTTTCGAAGAAGCGGATCGCAGCTCACCTGTTCACCTGAACGCGAGACAACTCTGCTCCCCATTGTTCGCCGACCGCGGCCAGACGAATTAACTTGCAAACGCTCGTACCGATCGAGTACGACGACGGTCAATAGCCTCGCGAACATTTAACCGAAACTCCCGCATTTACTTGCTGGCCCCTATCGACAGAGAGGCAAGCATTACCGCATTGCCCGTCCCGTTTACTCCGTCTATTCACTGCGCCCCCTTCGTCTCAATCGGAAATCAAGTTGTCGATTTCATTCCGGTAGAATCGAGGGAAACGCGGGGTGGTGTATCGTGTCGTTCGAAAGGCGATGCCACGGTCGCGAAAGAGAAACCGATGCCATTGCGCTATTTCTCCGAGGGTCGCGAGCATAATGCATTTCCAGACTCGGATATATCGCGCTTCGAGTCGCGGTGTATCGTGCCCGGTTATTGAACGGCCCCCTCTGCCTCTTTGCTGGGCTCGTGTCGCCCGACTCGACTTTGCGTGCACAGAAATTCCGTGTGCAAGCACGCGCGGCACGAGCAAAAATAACACCGTGACCGTGCTTCGGGCGTGATTATCATAATGGCGACCGTGAAATCAGCCTCTCTGCAACCTGTTTGATTCCATCGGGGTCGCGGAGCTTTTTTTCCCCCTTCTCTTCCTCCTTTCTTCCTTTCCCCGTCCTTCGTACCTGCTCGGATGTTGCGTCGGTTGGCTGGAACCGCCACGACGGCGGGGGAAGCCACTCAACGAACGGCGCCGATATTAAGAATGACCGATATTTGCTTCTTCCACGGCGAAAGCCGAAATGCCCCGATCGTTTCGAAACGGCCCGATGTCCCGATCGTCCGTTGAGCGTGCACACGCGTGCAGAGAATACAACGTGAATTGATCGTTGCGAATTTCGAACGACGATCGGAGGACCGCGTCGTGTAATGCATCGACGAAATCAAATTTTCGCACGCCCACGTGTGCGCGTACACCGACGAAACGGCATTGTCATTTTTACACAGACGTCGGGGATAATAGAATTCTTTCTTCCGGGTTTTTAAAAGTAATTATTTCAACGGCGCGAGCGCGCGGTCTTATTTTCTTCGCTGTTCATTTAATATGTATACGGCGTATGCAAAGCGCTGGCCGCGAGAAGAATTTTAATAGACAATGAGATTCAAATTTCTTTCAGGAATAAATTTAGTATCCTCTCGTTAGATCTCGCGCTACTACGATCACGTGTATAACAGAAACACCGTTTAGGACAATTACGGGCAAGCAATATCTCGTTCGATCTCGTTCGGATTTCTGAATCATCCGCGACAAATGCTTGATAAATCCCGTCGTCAACCCTCTGCGCACGTTGCCCTTCCTTTCCTCGACTCGTTGGCTCGTTATTCATCGATGTCACAAAGGATACCGTGAACACATATCGTTTCGATGGCCGCGGCACTTTTCCCCCAAAAAATTACGGTCTCAGGTTGCCCGTATCGTACGTCTGAACCACCTGTTCCTAAGCTTTGCGGCGTGTCGTTACTCAGCCACGAAATAAAACGGATGTCATTATGGGGACTAAACACCTGCACAAAGCGGGCGTACCGAAAAACGTTTCATCCAGGCGTTCCCACGTGTCGCACCCACGGGACAGATTTCTCGCAATCTCATCGCATTACGAGCGGAACAAAGCAGCTGGCACGGGCTAAGAGTAACGAGAAAAGGATCGCACGCTGTTTCCCACTCGCGATTCAAACGCCCGTCAAAACAGGGGCATGTTACGCACGAAATCATCGATCCTCCCACCCCGGCTAACAGCTTTTTTTCGTGTGCTCGCCACCCTCCCCGTTGCAATAGTCTCGTCGTTATTAAATCAATCGACGGGCGAAACCTGCCATAAAAATGGATCTCGATATATCGAAATACGGGGGGCGCTTTTACGAGCACACTACATCATCATTGACAACCGTCTTGTAAAAATAAACTGTCCCGCGAGCGTTGCCGCGCGTAATTCACCAGGCGACGCGTTGACGCCGTCCGTCTGCCCCCTCGTCATTCTCGCGGGCAGACGGACATTTTTTAACAACTCTGTGGGCTGGCAGGGCAGGTCGAGTGGTCTCGATCAATTTTAGTTCCGCCGTCTACGTTGTCTGGGAATCCTTTTGTCTCGAGGTTAATTCGCGGGAATAAAGAAGAACGATGTCGTGGAATTTTGTTGTCATTGAATCCATTTCTTGGAAAGTATATAAAATAATATCGACGAAATATAGAATACAGAATGCACGACAGTGCAATGGTTTTGACATAAACTGACGCCAGAAGTCACCCCCCTTGACAGTTGTATCAGGGCTACTACGTAGACATTAAAAGCTGGGGCCACGAAATTCGTCGAAACTATATTAACTTACGTGACGCGTAGGTACGCGGTAAGTAGAGCACGTCACGAATGACACAGTAAATATGCGGCGGCCACGTGACCCACAAGTACACACCCTCGTCGTCGAAAACGTATTCCACCTGTCAAAGTTTAGATAACGAGCAAATCACGTTACACGTAATATCGCGTTCCGAAAACACTGTCTACGATGGTTATCCGTGTCACGTTAGCCGGGATCTGTGCAATTAATTAAGTTGCAGCCGGTTTAATGGGGATCTAGTTATCTGCTTGATTGGCCCGCACGTACCATTCGAATTTCATTGACGTACTTATTTTCAGTTTCCATCTTCCGCGAAGATGCCTCGGCTCGATATCCCATGGCTTCCTGAAACAAAGGGACCGCAGCGAGGAAACTGGGTCGTCCGAACGACAGAGAAAGCTTCGTAAATGATCTCAATTATATTCTTAGTTAACACAGGAACGAGCTTTCAACCCCATCCCGCATTCTTCGAACTGTATTTCCGTGAAAACCGGTGTTTCTCACGGTAGCCGCCGCGAGACCAGCCTTTGTTATCGAGCTTTAATTCCCGTCCGGCGTTGTTTCGCTTTATCTTTCCAGCGTTCTGTTGTTTCAGTACACAGCCTGCGGGAAAGATCGTCGGGGAATTCGATCGTACGTAAGCAACGGCTGCGATGCGTTTTTGTTCCGAAACGCTGATTACAAATCGTCGAGCAATATCGAACAGCCTGTCGAATTGTCGACGAAAGACGATATTTGAAACGACGCGAAAACGCGCCTCGATCCGTCCGGCGAACCCGATTGAACTTTGTGATACAAACGTATCCCGTACCCGTGGATAACGGGTGTTCGACAGTGGACCGTTCGCCGTTCAGGACCGCTTTATTAAATCGCTTTATTAAATCGCACGCAAGTGCATTGTTTTCGCCAGCCACGTTTACTTTTGGCGCACGTTTAACGGGGACCGCGCGCACTCGACGTCGGATAATTATTTCGACTAAACGGCCGGCGTCGAGGCGCACAACGACATCGTTTTAAAACATGACATCTCATTAATTACACTGTGCACGGGTTCCATTAAAATTCGTGCCCGTTTCGCGTCGAACGAGAGTAACTGGGGTCGGGGGAAATATTACCGTCGAATACTGCGAGCGGCAGCTTTTTCCCTCTTATACGCGCGGTACGTACGTACGCGAGCAACGAGAGCACGGTGCCACATTCAGTTTGTCCTTTCCGGTTGACGGTGTTTTTTGCACGCTGTCGACTACCCCGTTCGTCGTTTCCCCCCCGGTTTCGCTAATTAAGTACATTTTTACCTTAATACCTCGACAACAAGGGACGGCGTTTTTCCGCGGTGTTTTAAGGGTGCCGCGGCCTCGACGCGGCTTCGTTTGTCGACGCAGGAATTATCCGAGTGGGAAGTATCGTTGCGGATAGGGTTATCGGAGCGACGGAGCGGCGAATAGAGAGGTAGAGAACGGGAGAGCTCGATCCAATGCTCGTCACGTTGCCTGTCAGGGATCTGTGGATCTTGTCGCCGAGGAGCAGATAGCGCGGCGACACGCTACTCTCTGTATCCACTGCGGCCACGACCGCCGTTTACGCCAGCACGGATAGGAATAGTAAATTGAACCGCACTATCTGCTTGGCCACGTATCGCGCACCTACATTCTGCACGAACGAACAGGCGAAACGTCAATGATAATCCGGCCGGGCGTTCGAATTTTGAGTAATGAACGGGACGCGCCTGTGGGCGGTCTCCGTCGGGATACGCTAAATCTGTTTCGGCCCGCTTCGCAAACACACGGGAAGAACTTGTAGCCCCGTCCACGATGGGAAAGACCTTTCAACGACAGCGGAAAGACGGGCTAGCAGAGAAATGTAGAATAATGCATGTGGTTTATGGACAGAGGGATTTGTACGGCGAATAGCAGTGCTAGAAAATGCCGGAGGGTCAGGAATTTATGCCCCATTCCTTTCCTGCCTATCAACATAAATATTGCCAACGGACATGCTGGCCGAATACGAATCATACGGGGACAGGCGAGACCCGTGGTCGAATTAAAAATAACGTAATTGCCGGTAAACCCGCTTCGCATGATCCATAAATCGACGCGTCAGAAATATCCTGGACAGACTGTCGGCGGGTTCGTCGATTCTCCGTGCGGACGGGCACGGAATTGGTGCGATTCGCGATTAAGACAAGGTTGGCGCGTTCATTCGTAATGATTAATTGCTGTTTCGCTGAAACGTTCGTAATATTTCGCTCGTATCGGATAATTGTTAACGGGCAGAAGTTTCGTCTGGCCCCGTGCCGCGGTGGAATCGATATCGGACGATTGCACGGAGAACGGCGAAAATATTCGACGTCTAAATGAATCGAAGACAAGTCTCGAGGTGCAATATAAACGACAGCGAGAGGACGTTCTTTTTCGCGCGACAATTTTGCCACGGTTCGCGAAATATTTCATCGGTCGAATTCCCGCGTGGCGCGTACACGGGAGCAGCGCTAAACATTTCCAAATATTTGCCGTTTTCGGTCTCCACGGTTCACATCGGAGCTCTCCAGGGTGGGATATTTTCCACCGGAACAGAATTTGCCAAAAGAGGCCCGGAGCTGGCTGCGGCGCCAGTCATGAGAATAAATTCGCCGCTGATCCGAGCAATTATTTTCGCGGCCACCGGGTCCCTGTTTTTCTTTTTTTTTTTTCTTTTTTCCGTTCAAACAAATCCCCGTTCCAGGAAAATAACGTTAGGCGTTTCTTGTTACTTTCAACCGGAAACCATCGATCTGACGCGCGGCCGGCGCCGTTAAATTGTCACGACAAAGATATCGCCCGCGTTTTTCTTCGTTTACCCGGGGAACAGAAGTTTCTGGGCCGAACGGATCGATGCGATTTGCCTCTCGAATTTGGCGTGCTCGTACGAAAGGCTTAAAAGGAAGAACCGTCAAGGGACACGATATTTCCTCTCTTTCGTTTATACCGCGTTACAAATTGATTCCTTTCGGAACGCCTGGGCGAACGATGCAAGATTTTTGGAAACGAATGTATCGTTTTTCAGCTGATTCGAAAACCAATCGGGCACCTAGTGAAATCGAATCCTCTCGACGGCCGCGGCGGGGCAAAAATAATAAGCGCGTAGGAAATGCGGAACGAAAAACCGATGGGAAATCCAATCGAGAACCTGCAAGCAAATAGAATGGAATAGCACAGCGGCCCCTCCATGTTACGTTGATAGTCGTAGAATTTCGTTAACGAGAATCGTTACGGATAACCGACGTGTCTACCCCGTTCGCAGGCCCAAGGCGATATTCCGCCCCTTTCTAGAAGTTGTTTCGTCAGCTGTTGTTTCGCCGCGGAAACAATCCCCCCCGCGTCGTGGATGATTCGCGCAGCCCTTTTCGTATTCGCGCCGCTGTGAATGCAGCGAAACTCGTTTTAATAAATTATAAGTTTGCGCGGACGGCTCTGTATTATTCAACTTTGAGAAGAGACAGCAGTCTGTTTATCGTAATCGGTGGACCGCAAATTGTTACCCTCCTTGCTGTTACATTTCGGCAACACGATGTTGGTAACTCCGCGGTTTTAATGATACACGGGTTCTGCCGCGAGAACGGAATCGAGAAGAATGGAAAAGCGACGGTCGAAACCGCCGGCAAAATTTCGAAGGAATTCATTGTTGAGTGCTAAATTACTCAGCTCTACGTAATTCGAATAATTCGCGTGTGGGTTACATTATTGCGCGCAACTAGACTCTGCGGGATCGTCCGCGTTTCGGTGCGGCCAGCTTCTACAATATTTACGCTCGAACAACGAGATAATTTTGGCGAGAGAGAGAGAGAGAGAGAGAGAGAGAGAGAGACTCGGTTAAGACTACGCTGGTGTCGAATTTTTCGGCTGGAAATTCCGCGACAATATTAGGTCGTCCTATAAATTCCAACTCGTCCCGTTTAATATTAATTGCGCGCATGCAGATCTGCCAGAACGCCCTTGAAGGTACATCCTTTTCTCATTTGACGATATTTTTTATTTAAACAACGAGCCCCAATTAAAACTATTTATGAGGGATCGAGGATTGGCATTCTAAATTGCGAGAAAAATTCTCCCCGACCGCGTAACGTTGCACCGTTGCAATAGCGAGGCGGAATAAAATTTGTATAAATTTAATACCATTCCGTTGCCTCCAAACTAATTGGAAATGTAACGCCACATTATCATATTACCGGGCAGCGTTCATAAATGTTCATAAATGCATGAGGCGCACGGTGCGCGTACCACCCGCCGCAATTTTCTTTTTTCCACTATCTTTGAATGCCAAACGATCCAATTCGAATCCGGCCCGCGCCGAATCTACGGCGGCCGTGCTGATACTGATTACAAGCTGCTCGTTACACCGCTATCGTGCGTGTAGTGCGAGGCTCTGGTCGTTGTTCTTGGCTCAACCGGAAGCAAGCTTTGCGGACATCAAATCTGTACCAGGCCCGTGCCCCAGAGTTGGTCGAAACACGACGATCTCGAGCCACTATTTGGATCTACGTTTCACGTGTGCCATAATAACGTATGGTTACGGCGACGGGGGTTAAACTCGTGTGCCGCCGTGTAACACACACGCCTGTCTTCCAGCGGCGGGTATTTACGCGCGTGTGTCCTCAGGGCGTAACCCGGGTGATTTACGTTCTCCACGCGACAATATGTCAGCGAACGACAGCAAAGGTGCGACGCGTTGCACATTTTTCCTATCGACTCGTCGAAAAATCGTGGAAAAATCGTGGAAAAATCGTCGAATAGATAGTTTGCAGGGGTGCGGCTAGAGCGTCGCTGTACGCGTAAATTGGATGATACGCTCGGAACTGCCGACGCTGTTTCGAAGATTCCGGATTAGCGCGAGCCGCGGCGGGTGAACGGGTTCGACGCGGGGTAATTGAAGTGGCGGCTCGTTGCTCGTTTGATTTGTAAATCGCTCGGGGCAACGTTCAGTGTTCGAGCCAGCTCTTTTTGCGACGGGAACGGGCTCGACAAAGCGGCACCGGACAAAATCATGAAACGAAAACGAAACCAAGAGCGGCCCACCTGACCTAGGAGTATCGCGGCTTTGTGTACAGAACTGTCTAGCCCCGAGTGGAAGTAATTATTTAATATTTAACTCGCTGGTGGCGCGTGTAAACGTTTCGTTTCGGCCCGCAGCTTGCGTTTTTAATTTCTCCTATGGCGGATTCTGTTCGCTGTACATAGGACGTGGTGATTTCAAAGCGGATTCGGAAGCTACGACAGAAAGGAATAATTGCTCCCCTTTGTGCGTTGTTCTCGTGGTTTCCCTTTACCGCTCGACGTGATATTGTTGTGCAACGTCACGATTCGTTCACTTTTACAGCGAACAAGCGTAAATGAATGACTGAACGAATGAATGAACGAGCGGTCACTACGTTCGAAGTACATGGACCAATACGTAGGAGTAGGAAATACGAATGATGATTACATTTTTTCTCCCACTTTCTTCTTTTTACCGAAAGAAATTTTATCGTGTTTTAACCGTTACTTCAAACTGTTGTGTCGCGTCCGTCGGATCTATCTTTCTATGCAATATGTACCGGTGTCAAAGAGAAATTGTGCATCATTACAAGGGCCGGGCGGAAGAAAAAGGAAGCGCTCCAATTCCCCTACGGAATCACCTGGAGTGGATAGGAAAGGTGTCAGGTGTGTCTCGTCGGACAATTTGGTCACGAGCCTATTATTCTGGTCTTATTCAATCTCATGGTCCGTGCCTGAATAAATCGGCGTCATTTCCTCGCGAATCGCCGGCTCTACGTTTTTCTTTCTTCCCATTTCACGGCTGTGCCCTTTCTCGCCCCGTCCCTCTCCACTCGTTCCTATCTCTCCACTGGCAGAATGCAGTCGATTCAATTCGAAGTGGCTTCCGAGAGTGGAAGTAGCTCTTCGAGATATATTAAGGGCCTTCGAGGAAGTTGATCGAACTCCGTTCTTCGTCTGCCTAAAATGATCTGGGAGAACGTTAAAGCCGAGGGCAGGAGGTTCAAAGGGAGAAGAGATTGGCTTATGGCGGGTCGTCGCACGCGAGCAGCGAACAATTAAAGGGGAAACGAACAACGTGCGGGGAGTAGCTTGAAAATCAATTTCGCTTCGTTAAAAAATGTTTCTATTTTATTGCACGGCAATAATAATTAAGTATCGAGGATGGAACAGCCTTATGACTGCGTATTCCACAATTTTATGGCCGCGAAATATTCTTTGAAGTTGCAATAAAAATAAATTCACCGATTTGATTAAATCGAGATTTTAGATAGACGACATCTGTCGCAGAGTTAAAAGTTTAAGCAATATATATATATAAATATAATAGGATAGATATCCTGTTTCGTCGCCGTTACAACCGCAATTTGGAAAGAGAGCAATCGACAGAGAAGTGAGGGACGATCGACAGGGGTGTTTCGTGCCCGCGGCTGAAAAACGAATAAAAGTTTTCCGATCCCCAAAACTTTTTACGACTTCATTTTTACCGTGATTTCGACCTCTGCCAATAAACGCGGACCTCGATTCTTAATAATACCGCGGCCATTCCGCGTTATTGTTACAAAAGCTAAAAATCCACTACCGCAAGCGAGAATCTGGCGGTTGAAAAATTCTCGCGGTACGAAGCTGACTTTCCCGAACTCTCGGATTTCTGAGTTAGGAAAAGTAATATCGCGAGCCGCGATACTACTAGAGGACTTATAATCGTGCAAATTGGTTTCTTCAGTTGCGACACCGGGACCAATGTCTCGAGGTGACTATAAATTCTACTCTCATGAATTTTCATTGCGTCTCTTCGGTTTCCCTTCCACGTTTGCTTCCCTTCAGCTTCTGTTTACGGTGAATCGTCGTGAAGCGTCGACGAGCGGCAATGGAATTACAAAGGGAGCCACCACTTTCGGAGGCATCGGTCCGGAAACGTTGCGGCGCAATTTCACGTTTCGCCGTGTCGCGAAAGTTAATTGACAAAACTGCTGTCACCCGGGCGCCCCGATTTTGATGCTTTATGGTCGCGAGGGTGAAAAATATTGGCGTTTCGACAGGACGGGCCGACGCGACGGGCCGATCCGGGGAAAATAAACACCAACCCGAGGCCGCAATACCTCGTTATTTAATTGTTTCGCATCGGTCTGTTAGTCGTTGAGGGTTTTCCGTCCGTTTCGGTCTACGCTCTCCTGTCTTCCCTACGGTTATTCTAATTGGACAGCGAAACGTGTAATCGAGTCGGTTACGCGGTGGAAAGTGCCCGCGGCGGTGGAAGGAAAAGGAAAATTGAAACTGGAACCGCGGTTTAGTTTCGATTACTGTCGATTCGATCATCGAGCGAGTGAAGTTTTCCCGGGCCACCGAATAACACGGTAAACGTTAAAAGGAGGCAATCGACCAAACGGCGATCAATTCTGCGAAATCGTTTCATTGCAGACAATTCCTGCCGCCTTCGGAAATTTTCGGAAATGTCATTGGACAGATTAATACGAGAGTATCTTGTTCGCCAGAGCACGGGCGAAGGAAATCGATCTCGAAGATCGATTTGATCGCCGGATAGGATCGCCGGCCAGATCGTCCGTGGAATTATGTAACAACGAAGGTCGCCGGGCAAACCGGGTACAATTACTCCCTGATGATTCGCAGCCGAGAGTGCAGATGCTGGTTCACCTGGAAGCAGTTTCTCGGGGATTTCGCGCTTCCGCAGGAGAAACTGTGGGGCAAATGGGGCGGCGGAACCGAGGCGAGAAAGCGGCGGGTGTCGGTTCTTCGCGTTGCGTTCGGCGCGAACGACGACGACGCTGTAATCGAATGGTCATTTGCTAAAGCGACGTCTCGACCGAGAGAACCACCAGCTGACGTTTCTCGATTAGATACCAGCCGGGAATTGGATTGCAGCCGCCGGGAAAGGGTCGTCGCCGCTTTTCGGTCGACCTATTTGCAAATACCAGGGCCTGGGCATTAGTGATAACAACGCGGAAGGATAATCGTTCCTCGAGAGTTTCGCTTCTCGATACAGAGGACGAGTTCTGTTTCTTATTCGGAGATTGGAGGAGAAGGCGTGCAAAGTTTGCGGACGGACGATTCGAGCGGAGGGGAGAGAAAAGGAGGAAATGAGAAGAGATGGATCAGAACGAAAAAAGGGTGAAAAAGGGTGGAAGGAAGAGCGTGGCGGTGAAAGGAAGATGGATAGAGTGGAATCGATTGACATTGGAAACGTTTTAACGTTCCCGCGAAGCGGTGTACAAAATCGGGCGCACGCCTCCATTTATGTAAATAGCTTATCCACGGGTTGTTAGGTACATAATACCCTACGGGGTAAAATCTCCATATGAATATTACGCATTAATGGACGCGATACAGGCCTGTTCATATGTTAATGCTTCACCGGTGTGACACGGCGGTGTGCAAATTAACATCGAGCACGGAAAAATCTTCTATTTGCCCCGAGCCGACAGTGTAGTCCTCGTGATATTTCCGAGGCGGGACCACTGTAATTACCATTCGTCCGGAGGTAATTGTGGTGTTGAGTGGCGGTGCACCGTGATTGATTTATGATAATGGGCATCGGAATTCCTGTTATATGTATCCCGCATTACATTCGAAAGTCGCTATTAAGTTGGAGCAATTGCGCTTGGAATAAATAATAAATAATGTTGGGCTTGTTTGTAGCACGAATTTCACATTTGCACCTACGGTTCCATTGAACGCACAATCTCGGGACACCGATTTCGTTTGACGCGGTTCGCGAAAATTGTGCAACATCTTACCGTTGACCGAGGCGTGTGCGGTTGTAAACGTTGCATGGAATTCGAATGCGCAGAAAAGGACCCACTGCAACGCAGTCGCAGGATAGCGACGAATTTGAAAACGAGGTCTGGTCAGACAAGGGAGCTAGAGCGCGCACAGCAGAAGAGGCTAAAAAGAAACGAGAAGATATGAAAGGGTTGACACGGTAGCAGAAAAAGAAATTAGCGGAACGGTAGGACAATTTTTTCTCAACGTGTGGAAGCCTTTACGGCGAGTTCCGTAACGAGATGCTGCGTGAACATTCTCAACGAACGTCGGTATTAAACCGCCCAGCTAGTAAAACTATTACGTAGGTTACACTCTAGCTCCGTCGTCGAGCTCCCGGTCGAAATTTTCGAAGATCGTGCTCAATTTCAAACTAATTTCATTAAGGGGATCATCGGGCGGGCGAGTCGTGCTCGGCTCTTTACGGCTGGGTCGTTTAACTTTTCGGTCGCTAACCGTGGAAAAAGCTTGCGGAGAGGAGAGGTTAATTAAACTAATGCAAAAGTATACAAGAGAAGGAGCCGCCGGGAAATATTGAGAGTTCGTATCCAGCTTGATCTCGACGGCCCATCCAATTGAATTTTCTTCGAGGAAACACAGCGAGGGATATCTTCCAGTACTTCCTGTTCCACGAGAACGATCGGCCCTACTCCATTTCGACGCCGATCGCGAACGCGTAGGCGAGAATTATTTGTTATGAATTTACGACCGACGGTGTAAACGCGAAACCACCCCCCCGCCAGTTTATCCTATAGATGATTTAACGGCGAGGCGTAGCCGTGTGCGTGTGCGTGTTCGTGTCAGCTAGCGCGATTGCCATCAGTGAATAATTTCACGAACTGTAGCCTTTCTGGAAATGAAACGCAGTCACAAACCGTCCCGGGTAATCCATAGCTGTTAAAATACACGGTAATTCGATATCCGCAGCTCGTTTTACATTTATTGCCGGATAAGGCAGTGGACAGCCAAGTAAATTTCGATGCTTGGTACAGGCCGGTTGTTATTATTGCGATGAACCATATCCCGTTTCGATTTTCACTCGCAAATCACGGTGGTTCTCGTATAATTGGGATGAAAGCATCGGTGAACTGGGTCGCCTAGCCAGTTGTTGTTTTTTTTTTTTTTTTTTTTTTATACCGGCGAGTTGAAACGTACATACATATAAACAACGGGACCAAAGAACAACCAGAGCGAACCCGTTGTTTTTACTTGGCGCTTGATACGCGTGGAATAATTGCATCGGTGGATATTAATTGGTGCATGACAGCAAAGCTGTATAGGAAAAATTGTATCAGTCCATTGCGACAAAAAAAAAAAAAACGATACGTTTGTTGGATGTTTCCCCGTCGTTATGTGCTCCTCCTTTGTGCTCCGCTATCAGCAAAAACTACGTTCTTCCCCGACGTTACCCCGGCCGTCCTATGACAGAACGTTTTAGTCTATGTAAGAATAAAAGAATGAAGGAAAATCGTGATAAGATTCTTCTTTCAAGCGAGGGTTATCAGACGCGGAGGGGTCCCAGGACATTAGCGTTAATTTAACAGGATGATGTATTCGCATTAATTGGCTCGGGCTAATTTCAACGTAATTAAGGAAGCTCACGGTGTCTCCGGTTCCTTCGTAGAAGTAGATTTGGCCGCGGGCCCAGAAGATGAAACGTTGAAAGAGTCTCGGGCACGGTGCGAAGAACCGTGGGACGTGATCGCAAGCTGGCGGTACCATTCATTTCTAAATACAGCGGACGAAAGTAAAACGTGCAGAATGCTGGCTAGAAGTGCGATGTAATCGATTTACTTAAACTGAATAATTGCGGTTCGTTTCCGGATACCATCGTGTGTTCGCAACAATAGAACTTTTTTCCGTAGCTGAAATAAAGCAATTTCGTTGAACCTATTGTACATCCCGGGAAACCTGCTTTGTAAAATACGACCAAACTTTCGCGCTACCCTCGAAACTCCGAACTCTTTAATCAGTCGCGCTTCATTCGGGATCATTGCAAATTGGATTGACCAACGCGTGGCTGCGGGCCGAAGGCTGACTAGACGCCGCCCTATTCTACTTACCAGGTCAGCCTTCGTAGAATTCAACTCGCCTGATTAGACACCGTTCAGTTCCACTACGTTCAAACGGCTACCGTCTCGCTTTGCTTCCCCGTGACAAAGAGCACTGTACCATTCTCCTCGTTCATCGAGAGATCGCGTGTCTTGCCGACGACAGATAGACGACAATAATTGTACTCGCGTCTCTCCCAGTTCGAACGTTCCGGAGTGCGCCGAATATTCATCCAGCCATTGAGCTTCACGCAAACAACAGTTCTTCCATTTTCGCCGGTCACAAAACCAGAATCACCGTCATTGTCGCCGGTGCGCATTCAAAAACAGCCACTGCTTTACGATTTCTCATTCCACCACCGCCACCGTTGAAGCACCGCGAAAGTGCGTAATCCACAGGGGTTAAGTGTGCTCGATAGACCGTTAAAGGTAACGACCGTGTTTGCGAAGCGTGCCGTGTCGCTGAAGTTACGCTCGAACTTCCATAATGCTATAGATTCGAGAGGCTGGCCCGGAGGAAAGGGTCCTCGAGCGGGTGAACGTCGGTTCCGATCGTGGCACTCGCTCCTCTTTCATCTATATACGCTGGCCATTTACTAATAAATAGCGGAGCGGCGAACAATGCGCGGTAACGTGTCGGGCTATCGGCGAAGGAATGAGCCGTGACCGAAAGAATGGCCTTCCGGCGACGAGTGCCGTCGTTGTGCTTCAACCAGGAAACCATCGAAATCACGCTACCCCCGTCCGTGCAGAATAGTCGCGATAAAGCCGCTCGGCTCGTCCATTCGTACCTTTCGGTATAAATAAATCCCCGTTTTTCGTCTTTTAAATATTGTTTCCACGTATCTCCACCGCGGTTTCGCAGAGATGTATCCGGCCCGCTATAATAAATTCTTGCGGGAGACTTAGAACCAGTGTTTCGGAATGTATCGATAATATCTCCGGTTTCAGCCTGAAGAAAATGCAGAATCGCCGGCCAGTTGACGAGCAAACAATTGCCCTTTGTAATTGAGAAGCGGTGGTGTCTCGACGAGGTTTATGGGGAGATCGGTGTTAATTATTCCAATGTGTACTAATTGCTGATTCGGTGGATTATCTGGTTATCTACTCGTGCAACTGGTCTCCCTCTTTACCCGCTCACCTCTCCGACGTTTTCCTATCTCTCTTCCTCTATCGCACGGTGCTTAGCGGCTTATGTGGCTCGACCTGGTGGTTTGAGGTTTCACAAAGATTCTCGATCGAATTTCCATCGTTTTCATATTTATCCCGTTCCAACTCAGCTGCATCCTCAACGATCGTTCGTTTCGAAAATGATTTCCCGGCTGCGGCGGCGTTAGCGGAGAACGTTCCAGCGTTACTTTCCCGTTTATCGCCGTTAATATCCAGTGTATTCGTCGCGTAAATATCGCGGGAGCATTCAGGCAAAATGGTTCAGCAGATTACACGGCGAAAAGTAGCAGATAATAGCGGTCGAAATTACCTGGCGGTGGTTCGTTAGTAATAATTAGGGGCGTTAGCAATAATTAATAAGAATGTCGTGAGGTTAACTGTGCGAGGTGGTGGGCGGGGGATTCTTCTATTATGCGGAACCCTATTATCGTTCAGAAGCTGATTAAAGAATGGCCTCGCTTTTGATAATATTCGACACTTATCCAATTGTCTAATCGCGGCTTGAATACTATTTTAACGAGGGGACAGTATTTACCAGGAATTAATTGGCAATTAATTTTCAAGCCGGGTACACGCTTTGTACGCGTACCGATCGAACAACTTTTCTGAAATCCGCTTTAATTAACTCGCCCGTCTTGTTTACTTCAACGTGTTTCATTCTCGACCGTGCAGGGGAAAAATGAGGGAAAAAACGCGGAGGCTAGAAGGGGCGAGAGAAAAATAAAAAATGTTGGGAAAAATTTGTGCGCTACAGGGAAAATAAAATCTAAATCGACGAAGGTACCGCCGGCCGCCATTTTACCCGCAGTTTAAAAAGGTTTTAAGTATCCAAAGGCTTATAATACCGGTCCAGGCCGCCGGGACCACGAAGATTCGCTATGAACTAATCTCCTTGAATTTATGGACCGGCCCGATAGCGTTCCCGCCTTCCTTTTACCTTAATTCTAACCCAGGCTGCTCATTTCGCCCTCACGAATTCCACCCAGCATTTTTTTTTTCCTTTCATTTTCACCCCGGCCACCGCCCGCTTTTCCTTCCCATTCCCCCTTTTCCTTTTTTTTCATTTCCGTTTCGCATTAAGTTTCCCCGCCCGGCGAACAATAGAATTTAACGCGACCGCCGTTATCGATCTTGCACAAAAACTCAAATGCAGTTACATGCCCGGTTTGCCTCACGCACTGGCCGACGTCTTGCACATTTTCATACTCGTTCAATTTTTCGCCGCTCCGCCACCTCCCTCCACCTCCCTAAACAAATTAGCTCGTCCAATCTTTTTCGGATCGATCAACAATTCACCGACCAATTTCTTCAACCGCGACGGCCCGCTTTTTCCACGACAACGATTCTATTTCAGAGTCCGACCGCAACGACGATTCACTGTTTCGCTATGACGATACGAACATTTGCATACGCCATACCAGCCTTTCTACGCTGGATCAAAAATACCGGTCGATCGCTAGGCGCTCTAGCCTCCCGCGAATTGTGCCAATTTCCCCGCACGATTTACTATTCGATTTCCGTTCTCCTTTTTTCACCAGCCGAGGGATCGTCCACGGAGGTTCTTCCGGTATAGTTCGCGACCGCGATCGATAGATCCGCCGGACAGCAGCCATTCATATTTATAGAGGGTCGCGGATCGCGGGCTGTAACATTATTCAGCGGAGGTAGGAAGCGCGCGACAGGCAACGCGGCTCGTTAAAAATTGAATCTATCTGCGCGGTCGAGCTTGAAATTCAAATTCGGCGAGGAACAGCCGCGCCTGTCGGACCTTCCAGCCTATAATCGATACATACACGCATCGACATGGTCGTGCCGAACCGGCAATCGGCCCGCACGACTATCGAGATATCGCGGCGGGGGGATCCGAAAAAAAAAGAAAAAAAAAGAGGAACGACACGGAGAATTTGACACGGTGAAATATTTCAATCGACATTTCGATATATATATATACGCTCTTTTGGCCGCCATTAATTCCTAGCTTGGAAAATGGAAAGTGTCCATTGGAACAAATTTGATCGTGCGCTGAATGCGGCAACGTATACGCGGCCGTTTCGACGCGGATGAACCGCGGGGAGCGTGGCGTTTTTAAATAACCGGGGTAGATCGCGATCCATTGTATCATTTACCGATTTACACGAACAATGGAAGAATGCGCGCGCGTTGCACTGTACGTGAATGCAATACCATCAAGAAATCAGAAAGCCAATACGTCGATATGCGTACAGTTGAATATTTACGCCGCTGAAACACTCTGCGCGATTAAACAAATATCCACCGTGGAATAATAATAGTTATGGCACCGCGGACGACGATTCTTCGGCTAACAACCATTGCTGCCCGGCGCCCTTCATTATATTTAATTCCATCTTGCGCTGATTACACTGGGAATACTTAAGTCGGGCACGGTATTTTTTAATTACGACTGATGCAGCAGCGTAGACGAGCCAGCCGGCGCGTCGTTTCATCGATCGCCTCCCCGGTGCCTGGCCACTTCCTCGAATATTGCAAAACCCCGAAGAAACCGCGAAAATCTTCGCCGTGACCGCTCGTTCCCTCGAACACGCTCGAGGCAGAGAAGAGTGAAAGGGGGCCGGGATGAAGGAGATTAATTTCGCTGGGATCTGTTCGAGGCAGCCAGACATACCTACGCATTCTGATCGGGATGGCCTCAATGGAGTCCTCCTCCCTGCTGTTCTTCAGCTTTAAAGGATACCCGGACTGATTAATTAAAAATAAGAGCGAGGAGTTCGAGTGACGAGGGTTTGAAACGGTTTTCGTCGTTTTCTGTTCGCCCGGCGCACGGGATTTCACTTAGAAAAGCGACTCGTTGGAGTTTCTGAAAAATAGAGGCAACTCCGGAACCTCGAACCACCGCTCGCAGAGCAAACCTCAAGCCATCTTATACGCTGCGCGTCAGATTTTTAAGAGGAGCCTAACAGAAACATCCCTCTAATACCTACTTCGAAGATACTCCGAGCCGCGGATGTCGCTGCGGTTATTTACTAACAACAATTTCAATCTACGTGCGCCGCATTCGCCCCGGTAAGAAACAAAAGGAATCGAAACGCATCGAAAACATGGAGCAGCGTCGCCGCAAACAACGTTGACCCATTTTCTTAAAATCGGTTCCAAGGAAAACAGGCGCATGTCGGAAAGGAAACAATTTGACCAGGATCTTCGAAGAAGCATCGACGACGGTAGCCACCGAGTCCGGCCAGTTCGGACGGCTTAATTTACACGGAATCGCATCGGGCGCAGTCAGATATAACCCGGGCATTCTGATCGGCGGGTGAATGGAGTGGTCGCACGGTTTATCTTCGCCGGCGAAGGGCACCGCAACCCCGACGATTAATCGCCCGGTCGAACAATGGAAAGTAACCCGACGGTTTAATCTGCGCCACGAATGAATTAATCGCGGAGGACAGGTGGCACGGGGACCTCTTCCGGTTGCTAGGCGACGCCAGATTTCGCTGTGGGACGCGGAAGCCCCGGATCCAACCGCGTCTCTAAGAGCCCTCTAATTCTAAGCCGCCTAATCTAAACGACACTTCTGACTTGTCCACCGGGTGATTAAACGGTCCGCGTGTTTCCTACGTTTCGCTCTTTTTGCCCGGCATCGGTTCACCGAGATCGATCGTCCCGCGGCCGAGAAAAAGTCGAAGAATGAATATCCGTGTTTTACTGGCGCGAAGTTCCAGCGCCGTCGTAAGTCAGTGGTCAGGTTTTTCAGCAACGGTGCGGGTCAAGTGTCAGGGTGACGGGGATTTTCACCCTGGTTTCTCGGGTTCGTTCTTGCCACCGTTTTCTTTGGGGTTAAGTATTATGACACGGGGGAAGTAGAACGCCGATCAATCGGCTGTGCCGAGAGACACGTCGAAAGGTAATATTTGTTTGCGTTTCCCCGTGAAATTAATGGACCGCCAAATTGTCGGTGAAATATAGCCGCCTTTGAACAGGTGTAACATTGTACGAATAAAAATCGTACGACAATCGACCTGGGTTCATTTTATAGAGCAAAGTTTATTCTACTTTCGCGTCGCCGTACTGAATTTCATCGAAGGCCATTTTACATTAATAAAACAGCGGAAATCTGATGGTACTTTTCATCTCCGAACATTTTTCTAAATGAAACGTCTCCCCTTTCCAACGTTCGCGCTAAAGTTCGCGCACGATTTTTCTTCAATCTCCAAATTTCGAAGAAAGTCCTTTCTGAGAATGGCGGTGTCAATGTGACTTTTCAATATATATATATTCGTCTGTCCACCCGAATCAACCACGAGTACACGACTCGCGGACATAGCTTTTCGATTAACCGCCGCGATCGATCTCCGAAATCGCGATGTCCGCTGTACAGTTACACAGACAACGGCGCCGTGGTTGAAAGCTTTAGCCGTGGCTCCTGATGTTTTCACGGATGGCGGTTCGGGTACGTCAATCGACGCGATGGATCAAAGGGAAAAATCGCGGCGGACGTGGCCTCGTTAAAAACGCATAACTCTGCCTAGGCGGAAGCCAAGGGAGCGTAAATTCTGCAGGCACTCCGTAGAGAAGAGAGATAGCGAGGGTACGTATGCCGAGAAAAGCGGTGGACGGAAAAAATCCGGCGGAAGCCACGGACCGCGGAAAACGAAAGTCGACGTCGACTGGAAACGAAGAGTGAACGCGTGAGGGAGAATGTGGCTGCTGGAATAGAGGCGAGGGGTTGGGGGGTGGGGGGTGAATTCGGTCGGCCGCAATTCCACGGATTATTTCCAGCACATATTTTCACGTTAATGACAATTATTATCCGGGTTGGACATGCGCCGCTGTCTAGCGGCCACGGTTCTCTCAGACAATTGCATTATTTATACGGTGGTGGGGTGGGCTGAACGTTTTTGGAATGGCAGGTTTTTTTTTTTTGTCACTTTCAGGGGCCGGGAAGTCGTGCGCTGGAACAGCAAATGGTTCGACGGGAACGGAGAGCCGAGACGCCGCCGCCGAATAGATTCGTCCCGTTGAAATTTCGAGCAAGGTTTCCCGATTTATCATTCTGGCCAAGTCGACCGTGGGCGAAATAATATTACCCGATTCCAGCCCGTTGTTTGCTTAATTCCCGTGGTATCTCACTGTTCCGTTTCACTGTCCTGCCGTGCTGCCAATTCTCCGTCCGTTATATCCCATTGGCCGGCACGTGGAAATCTTCTTTCTTTTGCTTTACCACAGGTGGCCGGTTGGTTATCCGCGATTTTCGATTAATTTGTTTCGCTTTCAGTTGCGCGACATTTCGCTCGCAAGTATGCCGGCTTCGGGATTACGCGTGAATCAATTAACCCGGCACGGTTGCGTGCAGCCTGTCCTCGTTAAACGTTTCGCAGACAATATGCAAAGGTATCGGCGGCGACTAGCGGTGAAATCTAACCTAATTAAGCTAACAACAGAGAACCGGGAGCTGCACGGGGACGCACGAGCGATTCCAATGGATATCCCGAAGGAGAAGATAAGACCTTTGAAATATCGACAGCGGCTGAAGGGTGTATAGAGGTCGAGACAGAGAGATAATCCCCCGGAGAGGTCCCCGCCACGGAGCTTAACCAGTCAGGGATAATCACCGTAAGGTACCTCCTACATCCACGTAAAACGGTATCGACGTCGGCGATCGTCTCGAATTTCAACGAGGCCGCAATAAAGATTCGTCAGACGCTTACCCCAGGAGTCCTAGATGAGTCGAGTTCAGTGGCTTTTTCCTTTCCCCCCTTCCGTTTTTCTCTATTTCTCTCGCCGCTCCGTTGGCCTCCGTCGAGAGATTAGAATCCGCGAACCTGCTGGGGAATTTCTCAGGATTTGCGGCCACGAAAATTGAAGTCGCTCCTGACGCGCAAAAGTCTCCGTTTTTCTTTCTTTTTTTTTTTGCACGAAGGAATTTATTCTTTCGAGGACTGAGAGAATTGTGAACGCGAATGCTGGATATGCTAGATGGGACGCGACGAGTCGCGGAAAATACCAAAGGAAGGGGCTAATTGGATGTAACGTTGTTAACTGACGGTGTTTTGATTTATCGGCTGTGCAGAATCGATAATAAATAAAGCAAACGATGAATAACTATTGAAACGAGGATACACGAACGGTTACGATTTTAAGCGCGATAAATAAAAAAATTCTGGCGATTAATCGTTGCAAATAAATCACGTTCCTCCGACGTTTCCAAGGGGCATGAAACATTGCCATTACTTGCAAAACGATCTGACAAGAATAACCTTTGTCAGCCCGTTCGTCGTGCAGATATTATCGGCGCTACCTTCTATTATGCATACTAAAATATTGTAGCACAAAAAGTACTTGCGTTCTAATACGCGACGCGTCGCGACAAAATACCAATCCCCCGGCGTTATCAATTACTCACACTACAGCACGAAGGTCCGCGCTAATCTCTATCGATGATAGACTCGATATCGAGCAAATATCGCAGGATGAAGGGTGAAACAGCCAGCGGGGGCTATAGGTGCACGCCGCCTGGTGCCGGCAAATGAGGCAACGGTAGAACGCGCACGATCCTCTAATCAGCAGCTTATCGACACTTTTCAATATGCACACGGTTGGAAGTCCGCTGCCCGAGAGAAATAAAGATTTAATTCGATTGCCGATAATTAGTTACATGGCGTTCTAACGGGCTGCTAATAACAGGATTTCACGTAGAAATCCGGCGAATTAGCAACTGGCCGAAAAGCTGTAATTGCTGGTAGCCGTAATGTCCGCGGAAAGCAGGATTCCAGCTATGCTATAGATATACAAATCTGTGAATTGCGACGCACGCGTTACCCTGTCCACTGGTGTCAAATTCTCGCGTGCTCGAGGGGATGATCCTGTGCCGCACGCGCAACGTTTCTCATAACTTTCGTAACACGTCGACGCGACGCTTTAAAGCTTTCCGCTCGAAAGGGCGCTGGGCAAAGGGGGTGAAGAATAAGATGGAAGTGTAGGAAAGGCGAGGGTGGCGGATTTAAAACGCCTGAAATCTGGGAAAGTGTCGTTAAGCCGAAGATTAATCTATCCGTAAAGGCTCGCAACGAGTGGACGCGTTACCGGCCCGTAATGTAGATATGCAAACGAGCTCGCGGACCGCTTATCGCGAGCTTATCGATTTTTGGCATGTGTTTAATGCCGGTAACAAAGTGGAAAGGTCAATCCCGGGAAAAATGACAGAGTAATACAGTTTCGCTTCCATCGATTCAGTCTCCATCGTTCAGCAGTTCGGTTTACGCGCAACTGTTGTTACAGTTGCTTGTTGAAACCCGAAATCGATATTAAATATTAATTTAAACAGAATCGCCATCGCGCAACATTAGCTTGCGCAAGTGTCAGTTCGCAGGCAACCAGGTCACAGGCAACCAGGTCACAGGCCTCGCGTTAATGGAAACGCGGAATTAACATCGAAGGTGGCTAAATTTGTTTCACGACTTCTGCCCTCGCCGACCGATTTTCGTTCACTTCACGGTGAAATTTCGCTTCCCACTATTTCACGTATTCCGCTTTCCTCGCGTTCCCCGATAAAAGTGACCAAACAATTCGTAGCGCGGGCGACTGCGACATATTTCATGCTGCCGCGATTCAGCGCCGACCGTCGACCACAGGAATTTATTAAATCGCCAAATTTATACACCACCGAAGAATTTTTCAACCGGCTCGTAAGATTACATTTTCGCCGCGATGCAAAATTGATTTCGCGCCCGCCGAGGGCACCGGAAACGGGCTGCGCCTTTTAAACGGAACGGCTCGTGCCCGGCCGCGTCGATAAAGTGGGCATTTAAACGCGTGGAATAAATCGCGCCCTCCCTAATAAATCTTCCCACGTCAACCCGCCCCGATCGTCCCGCGTTTTTCCGGCGATGCACGCGCGAGCTTTCACGGCCCATCCGTCCCTCGTCCCTTGTCGGGCCAAGACCAGCCGTTACCTTTTCTCGCATCCACGAATATATTCCTGCTCGTCTCTCCCGGCGCTACACTTTTTTTTTTCCTCTTACGTCGACCGTGAAATTGCTTGTCCCGCGCGGCGCTGGCGGCTTCCTCGTCGCCTTCGTTCCTCATTCTTTCATCGTACTCGCCGCACTTTTGAATTGCCTCGAAAGGCGTCGCGTCGCGAGCTAGGGCCGGGACAACGCGCGGAATTAAAAGCATTTGTTTTAATCGTCAGCGTGGACAACTCGGGAAGCCAGTGCAAATCGGGTGTCCACAAGTGTACGGAGATTCAACTGGATGAATGTCGGAGTTCGACGGGCAATGGTACCGAAACTATTGGCGGTGCATCGAAGGAAATTTTCATCGTCTACGCTAAGCGAGTAATCGAGCGGAGAATCTTGGCCCATCGTTTCTCTGTTGTATTTGGCAGAAATATGAAGGTCCGGTATACCCGGCGAATGCAACCGAAACGAATAGACGGAAAGATTCATGCGGCTGTCCGCGTGCAATTCCGAAACTTGTTAGCGCCGCGGACATCTAAGTAGAATAGGTCTGTCTTTTCGTTGCCGGTGGGTCTCCGGAGGATCCAGCCAATCAGGATCTTTATAATTAAGTTTTCCGTCTAATTTTCGCGATGGCCGATTAACCTACGTTCCCTCAACTCCGCAAAACTCTCCCCTTCCATGGGCGTAGCAGTGGTACAGTTTCTGGAATTAAGCCGGCTGACCCGGGCCATGTATCGCGCGAGCAAGGGCTCGCTGATGGAAACGGCGAATCTCTCAGGGATTTCCGACAAGGATCAGAACCTTCGCCCGTTTTCCTTTCTCCTTTCTCCTTTCTTTTCTTTGCATTCCCCTTTAACCGTAACCCCTCGTTGTGAAGGGATACGTATCGAGAGGGAATCCGTTTCACGAATGCGTCTGATACTTTCGACAAGCGCGGTGTTTTATTCGCCTGACGGATCGGTGTCGTTCCACGGAACAGCTCTCTAAAGTATTCCAATTGTTACGTCGAAACTACGATAACGATTTGGTTATATCCGTTCGATCTTTCTGTCGCTACTTTCATTGCCATTACCAACGTCTCTGTTACATTAACTGTTATTTAACTGAAAATAATAATTGCTGTAGCTTTCGATGGAAGCGTCGTTTTGTATTGTAAAAAATAACAACCACTATTTCCTCTACAGAACGACGCGCCGTCAAGCGACATTTCAATATTTGGAAAATGTTTCCAATCGTCGGAAGTGTGCACCCGACGCGATTCGATTAAAAAAAGAACCGAGTGCCTATGAACATTCTCGATGTTACTTTCATACGTGTCATCTGTCCCCATTGTCTCCTGACGTATTGTTTGATCAGGCCACGAGCGCAAGTAATACATGGCCACGATGAAACAGGTCAATGGTTTTATCTGCAGCCTTTCATCGTCCCGTTTCGCCGAAATGAAATTAACGAGATGCTTCAAATACAATCTATCGATAACGGGCCGGCCACTTAACGAACGGCCTACGCGGGCGAAACTGGGAACAAAGTCGGCCACCGGTTTCGATTCGATTGCGTGTCACGCAGATGACATTAATGCGTTATTAAAATCGCGAAAGGACGCGACTACGGAAGAATTGAACAGCGAGTTTCAGCTACGAGATTGTTTTTCGACGGCAAATTCACGTTTCAAGTTGCGGCCAACGGCATACCGTAGCTTCCGCTACGCCGAATCGGCGTGTTTCATTTTAGTGATATTAAATAATCGCCGTCCGTGTTCGATTTAATTTACAAATTGTTCTCCGCTTCTGACCTACCTCGATAACGAAGGAAGTAATACAACCTTCGTTTATACGCCACTCCAATAACGCATTCGTTTCGTTTTAACGAATGCCCCGCGCATTTGAATAAAATATTCCAGCAATTGTTTTGTATTTGATTAAGTATTCTGCGCGCTAATTGCTCGGATACGAAGCAAGCAATCGATACGTCTCCGAGCTCAATTCACGTGTCCTTAGAAGAGCTGGGTGTTTATCGTTCAAGGGGCGACTTTTTGCGGGTATCGGAGAAAGCTGGCTGATAACACGACCCTATTCCCGGGACAAGTGGAGATCCAGCTTAAATCTTCCGTGTAGCATTGGCAAGGAAACCCGAGTCCTTCAATCGTACAGCGAATGATTCACGTGCACTGGTAATAGAACACGGCGGAACGGCGTTCAATATCCAGGAAGCCCACGCGATAATGATAAAGCTTTCAGAGTGCACGCAACGTTTAAGTAATAATTCGACTTCGAATTTTATTCTCGGTATAATGGTACAATCACTGTTACTGTCATGGCTGGGTAAAGTGTATGCAACAGCATCACGTAGGTTACACGGAAGACAGCGAATGAATTATTCCAGGAAATTGATTGGTCTCCCTATAAAAGCAGGAAGATTGATAGTCCGTCTAGTCGGACGAGCGGGACCATAGCAAGCGATTACTTTCCAGTCGACAGTTCATTAAACCTCATAGAAATAAAACCCTCGGCGTGAATTTAAGAGGATATTCTTCTTTTTCCGTAGAATAGCCTCCCTCTCCGTCGAACAATTTCTTCGGGCCATTAAAGCTTCCATTATAAACGCGTTGATTCGCTGCGAGAAACGCGAAAGACTTTGCGATTAGCCTGATCGAAAATGATCAGAGCAATTCCCGTTCACTGCCGTATCGGAACTAAAAATTCCGGGATACTCGCGAGCCGCTGAAGAGTCGCAATCTTTTGTTTTTTGCTCGTCGCGGGTAATGTTGAATTTTCAATTTCACCTGTGAAACTCGTAGAACGAGTCGTTCGTCGTTCGCGAAACTTTCGATGTCGTCCATCGCCCGAGAGAATCGTGTCCGAGACACGGCATTGTGAAGAGAGTTCATCGTCAAAACGACGGTTGATTTCCACGAAGATTAATAATCCGCGGGCCGAACGACTGCGGACCGTCCGCGGCTTCGATGGCAACTCCGCAGGGTTCGAGGGAAATGCGGAGGGCGAAACTGAATGGCTGGCAATGGGGACGAGATGGAGGGCGAGGAAGGAAGTTTGTCGGAACTTTATTATAAAACTAATATTTTCCAAGTTCTATGAGGTATTACGATAGTTTTCTGAAAGGGCCTGCCAGCTAGAGCGGTAAGACGAAATGGTTCCGCGGACGAAACTTCAATATTCGGCGACCATAACGACACCAACTGATATATTATTTCCTATAACTTCTCTCGTCTCTCACGGCTTTGTCTGGGCCCACGGAACGAGAATAAGAAGATCGGAAAAGAAACTTGATTAAGAATTCCGTCTCCTTTGGCCCTCGCTTTATCTTCTTCTGTTCTGCGCCTCACCCTTTCCGGCCTCGTCGCTTCGCTCCTCTCTTTTTCGCGCTCGATGTGATTGCCATTTAAGTCCGGCGAAATGAATCATCGTACGTGCGAGGTCTGCCACGACGCGGCGATTCGAGTTTAACATCTAAACGTACCACCGTACCCCGCAATATAATTCCCAATTTCTTTAGCAAGGAGATTCAACGTATCCACCTGCATCCATGTCAAACGTACGATCGTGCATGCAATTGGCAAGGTGACAAGTAGATCAAGACGCAACTAGTCAGACACATCAGGCACGTGCGTGCACACTTCGACCGCTTAGCTGTATCGATAATTAAATTATTATCGCCCGACAAGTTTCAAGAACTCAATACATATTTAAGAAAATCATTCGCAGTTTTATTAAGCCCTTGTTATTGACGGCGTCGAGTTCAACTCAGCGTGCCGCTAGAAAAGTAAAAAATAAAACGACGATATCAGGTGAAGATGGGCGGTATTCGCGAAACGAGAAAGCGTTTAAAACGGTACGGAAAGCGGATTTGACTGGAATCTTATTAGAATACTGATTTACGAGCCGCTGTAATTTAAAACTATTTATGAAGCGTTACCGCGCGAGCCCGGCATCCATTACATCGAGCGGCAGTGAGGCCGTAAAAAAAAGAAACCCTCCCCCCCCGGCAGAGATGAAAATTGAAGATTGAAGATCTACTTTCCGCGCCGTGGACCGACTCCCATTGTCTTCCTTCCTCAAAGACTCAAACTAATTTTCTTCCTCGACCAAACCCCCCTGCCGCCGTAGCATCGCCACCCCCGACTTATCCCACCTCCGACGCTCCGTGCTTTTTCTTTCCTTCCATTTTCTTCGCCGCCCTGCCGGCCATTTCTTGCACCTAAATTCGCGCGGCTTCATTTGGCGGCGCGGCGAGCAATAAAAAACACTGCTCAACGGCGAGCCGAGCGGAACGAGCGAAGCTTAATAACGCGACGCGACCGAACCCGACACTGCGAATCGTCGTAATAGAGGCGGCGGTTGACTCGTCGCCGTGGAAAATTCATAAACGCGCGTGCGACTGGTCCGCGCGTTCAATGGAACCTGCATTCCAAAGCCCCTTCTTCTCGTTTCCCCATTTCCTTTCGCGACAATACTTATCCCCGCTGGAAAACCGAATGTCCATCCGGCGTCTTTCGACTAGTGTCGCGGACGCGCTCCCGGATCGAAGTCGCGTTTCGAGCGGCATCGGGACACGTGCGACGAATTGCGTTAAACCCGCGAACTTAAAAGGCCACTCGAGCCTTCTCGATTTACGCGGCGCCCGGTGCAAAGTTATGGCAACGACCGTACTCCCCGCTGACAGTTGGCACGACCGGTTCCATCGATAATACCGCAACCAGTTGGCAGAAAGGATTAGAGGGAAAGGGAAACAGCGGAACGAGAAAAAGGGGACAATCATACGCGCGTCTTTCCTTCCCCTTCCGAAACGAACCTCCGACCTCTTTCTGCACATTTGCGCAGCGTTTTCGTGCGCGCGAGTCTCGTCGAGTGGTCATCCGATATACGCGCCGCCTTGGAAAGTTGATGGCGAATTTCTTCGTGGATAGTCGGAGGAACGAGCGAGCCGGGGATAAGTGCGAGGTCGAGCTTTCTTTTCGTGCGTGAAGAAAGAATGAGCAGAGCGGGGAAAGGCGAGTAAGTGAAAAAGGAACGGAAGAAAAGAATGAGGGAGACAGGCAGGAAGAACGGGAGGAGATAACGGGTCCAGGAAAAGCGAGGGAGAACAAAAGGGTGCCTATCGACACCGCAGTTCTTATCCCTAGTAACTCCTTTTATTTTATCCGTTTCCGTTCCTCGAGCCACGGGGCTAAAGTATCCGAAAGATAATCAGACTCTGAGACGTACTCGAATGCAGACGGCTATTTCGTGCCGCGCCCCTTGTCCCTGCCGTGCCCACCCATTGAATCAGGCGATGGAAAATATCAATGTGAAACGCAGAAGAAAGAAAATCAAGTACTTGGACGGAGAAATGTTGCGGACAGAAACTTCGGCCCTATCGGGTGAAACATTTTTCCGATTATCTCCTCTCGATGCGCGACGTCTGGTGTTGTATGATGCGAAGGAGGATTCTTTTGCCGGCGAAACGCAGGTGCGATTGGACGAGCAATTGCTAATTCGAAACGGTGACATTCATTTTCGCGAGACTTACCTAGTTTCGATGACGTAATGCGAGATCGGGTTGTTGTGTGAATTGCGACTCGCTGCCCAAGTCAGAAAAGCGGACCTGGTCTTGTAATTGGACACAATAGGACGGTCCGGTGGATCGGCCACATCTGAAAGAAAAATTTCCAAGTTTCACTTAGGATTTGAACAATTTGAATCGCCTGTGCTGGATTTGTTGAGCGATTCAGTTTGCTCGAGCTTAACTCTAAATTGGATTTAATTCGCGCGATAAGACCGCTTGAAATTTTCCTACCGGCCTTACGCGTGATATCCATCCTACCTTCGACCCAAATAAATTAAAACGTACGTCAACTTTATTATAGTAGTACCCTTTAAATGACAGAGGAAGTGCCGTTGATAAAACAATTCTTTCCCGTACCGCAACTGCTTGCTTCATTGTTCATGCCTTTAAAGCTAATTCCCATAAGTGAACTTACATGTCCGCAGCCCCCCCCCCCCCCCACGTAAAGCCACTGCTGTTGCTCTTGATTTTAAATATTAATTAATGCTGTTATCATCACAAGAATGCTTGTCAGCGTTACGTTGATTATGAATTGAATGAAGCTGCATAGAGCAGAAGCAGAGAGAAATATGCAGCAGCGGCTTATTTTAAAAAATCGCTCCTTTTAATTGTATCCTGTTTTAACGCACTCCATGTACGCGAACCAGACCGATCATGTAAACAGCCTCAGCCACCGTTGGAGTCGACCATTTAATATGCATCACCATTCGACCCACGGAGATATAACGTTCCGTGTACGTTGCACATGATCACAAATGAGAACAGGGGGGCGTCAACCCTCGCGCGATTAAGTCGATAGCCACCCTTGGCTCGCGGAGCAGGTCCAGTAGAAAATCACGGGGAACGCGGGCCAATTAATCGTTCATTGGAAGAGAAAGAGGAAAGAGAAATCTGTTTAGTTTTATGTTCGTCAGACGATTTCGAAAAAGTCCCCGTTTCTTTAGAATTTTGTTCATTCTTTGTTTTTTGTCTCCTGATATCTGGAGGGGAAGAATCGTTTGATTCGATTCGATACTCAAGGTAGGGAGAATTGGTTACAGCAGGTAGTTGATTGTAACGCCATTAGGAATCAATACGTGGGAGTTCCGGGCGTACAAAAACAGTCGAGCCGAAATAGAAGCCTTTTCACGATGATTCTTTTCTCGCTGGCCCACGGGAAAATCAATAAAAATACCATCAAATTATCCAACAGATACTGGATAGAACCTTCTCCGCGTTTCGAATGCCATAACACTCACCCCTGCCGAAATAATGGTTGGCTGTTTCTCTTCCTTTTTTTATAATGAAGAAATCTTATTGATCGTCTAATTAATTAAGCACCTAGTTGAACGGCGCGCTCCATTAACAATCCAGTTCCATCTCTTCCTTAACAAATTACCCGATTGTAGCATGATTTATTTTTCTGTAACAAACACCACAAAGACGGACCGCCGGCGATCGGTCGGAAGGGGAGCGAAAAATAAAACGTATTGTCGCCGCTGAACGGACTCGATCTTGTCGGGTTGGAAAAATAATCGCCGGTCGACAGCGACGGGTCGAAAAACGATGCGGGCTCGTTTGTGCAGTCTTATCGGGCGAACGTCGTAACGTGAACGGGGCGTGGATCGAATTCTCTCGGACTTATTGGCCGGCTCGGTGGACCCTTCAGTTTTTCGAATATGTACCCGCTTCTGTTCAAATAATCGAAACAGTTCGTGAACGGAGCATGATTGAACGAACTTTTGACGGACTGAACTTTCCCCCGAATTTTTTGGTTCGATGTTTTCTGTTGTTTCACGGCCGAATAGAGAGCGTAACAATTTTTTCTGTGGACACTGGAACATACCGTTCGTCGAATTCTGTTTGGCTTTGAACTACCAAACGGATCTGTGAAAGGTTCCAATATTTTGGTACAGCGTATAGAATACGTATCTACATATGCGGCATGTAGGAACCTTTCCTTGGCGTATCAAAGTACACATTGTTTCGGAACGTCAATATTTAAGCGTGGCAATGTATTTATAGATGAAGATATTATTATCCACGTGAATGTTCCCTCCTTTCCAATGTTTTTCTAAGTTCTCAAACATTAAACGAAGGTAAGATTGATTAATGTTAAAGAAGACAGAGGGTGGTTGGGAACCAGTGGTACGGCAAGACGTGATTAATTTAAATTGAAGCTGCTTTAATTGGCACGTGACGTGGTAAATTTCGCAAATGGAAACGCGTGTGCACATGTATGCACAGTTTAGGGCAAGGAGATCCTCGAGGCGTGTGCCGCCTTCGCTGGCCACGGCGTTACATACAATTTTTCTCAATTATACTCAACCACGCTGGCGGAACTCGGCACGAAATATGTCTTCTGTTCTAGGTAACGAGCATCCGCGGACGCTTGACACCCGGAAGTTGTATAGGTTGCACTGCATACTGACGTAACTGAACACCCAGGGTTGCCGACGTTTCGCGCCGTCCTTTGCTTTACGTAAAATATACATCCCGGAGAAATCGCTCGCAAAAAATTTAGAAGCGGTTTGTTCCATTGTGAAATCTTTCCCTTCAATCAGTAACTTCCGGTTCCATTTCGCGTGGACCTTTGCAAATTTCTGAAGAAGGAAGGCATCTTCAGTTTTCCGTCCCGTTTTCTGATATGAAAAAGTCCTCGAAAAATACTATTTAAAGCCGCAAAAATAGAAGTATATTTTAATGGTGCACGATACATATTATATATCCAGGAGGAAGCATGGATTTAGAGATATACGTGGAAGATTTAAAGCATTCCAGGGTTTAAAAACAGATTTATAAACGGGAGCACCATGAGTAGGGGCAATTTTGCTAGGAGCATCAGCGCCGTGTTTCGAATCGATTTCAGCCGCTGTAGCCGACAAAGAAAAATTGAGAAAGAAGCATCGTTTCTTGCGGAGAAACGGGCGGAGGATAAACTTTAAAAGGATAAACTGTCTACCAAGGTTTCATCCACTCGATTCAGCGGTTCGGTCGCTATAGAAAACACAAACTGTTGTTTCAGATGGAATATCGCTCACGTGACTCGGCCAAGCAAGACCGAAAGTTTAAAAAGATTTCCCCCGCATTATCCGCAAATACGGAACAGCAAACGAATTCGTCATTAACAAACGTCCAATAGCGGAAATTATCAAATAAATTCCATCTCGCAACCCTCGTATGCTTAATATATAATGCATATTAAATGCTTGTATTTAACTTTGAACGCATCGATTAATTTTAATTCAAGCCAATGTTATGCGTATACAAATTATAGGAACTCAGGAGCATTTAATTTTCAATCCTTGCCGGCGTAGAGGTGGAAAAACCCGTAGATCATTTTATACGCCCCGAACACGTCTGATCCGGGTATAATAAATGCGTGTGGAATAAACGGGACAAACTGGGTGACGGGGAGGATAGATCCCCCTCTGCGCAACGATATTTCCGATTGATAAATATCTACACCCACATTCCCGTCGCCTTTACGTCGCTCTTCTGTGAACCCGTCCAGGCATTTCACGGTATTTCCCTTCCAGTTGGCATATCTGTAAACATTTTTCCCTTGGACCATCCGGGGACCCGGGACTATCGTAAGAAAGGGGGAAAACGAGATTACGCAAGGCCGACGTGCAAAGTGAAAAATCGCAAAGTGTCCCGAGGAAATTGGCCTGTGGTCCACCCTTGGTCCTTGTTTTCCCTGGGATATCGATTCAATTCGCTTGGATTTCGTTGGTTCGCGTGAATCTACAGCGGATGAGGAGCTGGAACCCAGGTGTCGAGCGTTAGCCAGAAATAGAAGATGGTTCCCAGCAAGAGCGCTGAGAAACCCTTTGAAGGTGAAAGGGTTTACCTGCAACCTTGCATTTTCATCCATTTTAAGTGCCTTCTTTTTGTCTTCCCTACGGTTTACCCTTTGTGCATCCGTCGGGTCGATTTTTCAAAGAACGAGACGTCCCTCGTCCGTGGAGCGGGTTGCTCTGAAAGACCGTACACTTAACTGTTTCGTTCCGCCGCAGTCAACTTTCTTCGTAATCGGCATTGTTCTCGACGCGGGGCACCATTCACCAGCCAAACAGTATTATTAACCTTATAATTTGTTGCAAACGCTTCAATTTTCGCCTCGTTAACGCGGCATCGCGTCGTGCGGGATATTTTCCTGTTTACGCGTCGCCGGTACATAATACGTCGATTCGTGTAAATTTCGAATTACATATTTGCGCGTTCCACGAGCCAATACTACCAGGGGCGACCGCAAATTTATCGCGAACGGCTAGCCACCCCCGGGTTGACACAATCGACATGTTTTACGCTGGAGAATTAATAACCCGCGGGCCGGGAGACCAAAAACTCTCCGGAGCGTCGATTATGTTCATTAAAAGCAAATAATCGACGCTGTACACCGGGGCGGAACGGAATTAGATTTAAAATCGTACCGGGGCAAATGGGAAAGCAACCGGGGCGCTGTTCGTTCTAGAAAATTATGCGGCGAACGGTACAATCGTCCGGCCGATTTCGTATGTACGAGCGTAAAAATTAATCGTGAACGGGTTTAATATTCCGCGCGGTTACGGCACCGCCCGGTGATATTACGGGAGCTCCACCCGGTCGCCGCACCGTCGCGCTCGCTCTGTATTTTCCATTAGAAATCCCTAGAAAAGGAGCACGGAAGAGGGTCGAGGAGTGGTTTTTGGTGATAGGGGGGATGGGGTGGTCAAGTGGAAACACGGTCAGGATTCTCTGTTCGAATTTTTTCGGGGCGCGTACGGCGCACGGTGCGGAAACTCGAGCTACCCTGACTCTCTCGCATCGCGGCTTTTCCTAACTGGTCGGCCAACCAGCTAGTCAGCCTCTAACCATTCCAGCACCAAGGACGCGAATCGTGCGGCCGGATAAAACGTAGAACAGAAAGGGCAGAATAGAACAGACCCGGCTGGTCTGGGACACGGAATACGTTCCATCAAAAACACCGCCGCGAAATCAGCGAGCAGCCAGTACCTTTACACGGAACCCTCTTCGCGCGGAACCCAGACGCGGAATTTTATACGCCCGCACGCGACTTTCTGGTTTGTATTTCGTTCTGGCTCTTGGCAACCTTGACGCGAGGGGGACAGTTGATTTTTTCGCAAAAGAAATGGACAGACGCGGTTCTTCTTTTCGCGAGAGATGCCTCGTTTGGGTGACTATTGTTTTCCCAGTCGAGCGTTACACGATTCGTTTTCCTGCCAAGTAGCTGAAATCGCGAATTTCCTATTCAAGAAACGCGTAGGCGGAGCGTTCGAAATCGATTTGGACTTTGTCGCGTACGATGAAGTCGCGGCTCGACGGGGCGAACGGTCCGCATTTCATTCGGAACCGTCTGCCGCGTCGAAAAGCCGGGCGGAAGAACTTTCGCGAAGTGTGCAATATCCGAATAACGCTGGGCAAATATCCGTTCAACGCGAGGAGAGACATAAAGAGATACAATATTGATGGAGCGATAGAGCGGTGTGACACGGCTACGGAGAATTCGGTTTCTAGTCCCCTTGTAAAAGGCCGTACACGCTTCCACGATTTCGATAAGCATCCAGGGCGACTGTAGCCGAACTTTGATGTGCGTTTCGAGACGACAGGAACGATCGACGGCGGGGGGCCGTTGCAGAGATTCCGCCGCCGGAAGTCTAAAAGGTTCTCGAAGAGTTCATTCCGATTCGGCCAGATTTTCATTCCTTTCTCCATCTAGCCGGCCTCGTGCCCCCATCCGTACAGATGCGGGTAAGCGCGAACACATGCGCCCGGCCAAAGTGCAACGTGTCGGGAACAGTAACGGTGGTGTGCGTACGCGAAGTAAAAATGTCGCGAAGGAAAGTTGAAATACAGACGTGACAGGGGGTTTTCCAAATGGGTTCCCGGTGTTTTCGCGTCTAGTTTCGCTTCATCTCCGACTGTATTGACAAGCTGGATCCCATATACGTGTAATATTTGTTCACCTATCCGCGAGTCTGTTTGTCGACCCAACGACGCGACGCGACGTCGCGTTCCAACACCGTATAAGCGAGCACATATATGATTTTGTCTGGGCCACGCTGAGTTTCCGTTCCGCCTCGACGTCAACCTTCCATTTGCACATGCACAACGAGCGGGTGTCTGGAGCAAACGACAGTGGGAAGAAATCGAGGAAATAGTTGCTCGGTCCCGGGGGCGGTTCTCTTTTGACTTGATCTGAATTCGAAATTTTTTGGACGGATCCTCTCTCACGGGCTGCGCGGATCTCGCGTGAAACCGGTCGGAATTAATCGAATATAAAATAGCGCATTAGAAGCGGATGGAGTTCCGTCCTGGCTTCGGGGTGTATCTTGAATATTTCATTGCACGATCCGGGCGTCAGTGAATTTTTGGACACGACTAATTTTCCTACCAATGTGTCGCTCCGTGGCAGTTCGGCTATTCGTCGGGGTCGGATAAATGTGAATTAAATGCTGAATAGGAATGACGAACGACGAGCCGCGCAACGTAATTGTCTGCCGGAGTTTTTTTCCTTCCAGATGTGTTGCTTACACTTTGTTTCATCGATGTAATAACAAAAGGGGAAAGGAATAACGAGGGCAAGGAAAATAGAAGGTAAAAAGAGAAACGCAGCCGCAGTGTTTGCGGTTCTGAGAATTGTTTGTTTGCACAACGGCCGAACGTTCCGCGCGCAAATAGTTCAGACAGAATTACCGATAGGTCCCTGTAATCCCTCGCAAAAATACACGCTCGCGGTTTCACCGGGGACAGCTGACTGAAATAAGACGAGAAATAGTCGTGGGTACGGCCGAGGGTGAGGCTGGGCAAAAAGAGAAACCGTGGACGCGCCCACTCTTGCAAATGTTTTACTTGCGTCTCGGATGCTTTAAGTACGCCTGCTGAAGCACAAAGACAAATGTTGCCGCGAATAACCCATTTGTTTAGCGCGACGTAATACTTGCGGTTGCTGCTGGAAAAACCTCGGACGAAATAATGGCGTTCTGCGACGTCACCGAGGAGCTTTTCAGAAAGGGTAACAACCCCTGCGCGAACAAAAAGCCAATCGGTTGAGGGGCGACGCGAGCTTGTAGCAAACAAATTTCGAGTGCTACACGTATCGGTCGGCGTGTATATTCGGCGACAAGAACAAACGATGGGTTAATGAGAAAATGATAAAAGGAGTATAATTGCAGGAGCACCCCTAGGGAAAACAAAGGGGGAAGATATAGAGATAAGCGCAGAAGTTAGTCTTGACATAACAGACTGGAAGGAGAATAAAAACTTTTATTTCATAGGACAGCTATGAGAGTGGGACAATGCCTTCTGGGAAACGAAGGATGCAGAGTTCTTTTCAATTCACCAGGCCGATTAAATATTTTTGATTAAACTTTATTCGCGCACGGTATCATCTGAGCGTACACCTAAACTGTCGAAGAAAGCGCTGGCAATATATTTTCGGATTCGCCGGGTAAACAGCGTCGCCCATTCATTTCGTCGTCCTCCGTAAATGAAGCTTAAGCTAAACCTCACGATTTGCCGACGCGCCACAAAAAACCCAAACCTGCGGCAAAATTTAATTCGATCCAACATCGATACGCTTTCCCCTTCCGTTCGCCTCGAATACGATCTAGCCCAAGGTGAATTTTTACGTGTTTTACAAGGTAATTTTTTTCGTAAAATAGACAAAGCTTCCGCAGCTTTTATTTTCACGAATTTATATATCACGCGGCTTCGTTGCTAGCAATAGTATATTGTCAAACGCACGACAAAGATTGTTGAAAATCTACATTATATTATCTCCAATCGAAGAGGAAGTTCGAAGATTTGCCTCTGACGTATAAACCGCATAGCCGAACGAAAACAACGGAAGCTGGGTAAGGACCATCGCGTGGCAAATGTTTCGTTGCTCAAAGGGGATCAAAACAATTGCTCGACTGTCAGGCAAACATTCTCGATTACTCGTTTCACGGTATACCGTTTAGGGGGGGTGGGATCGTAGCAGTCGGCCTACCATTAACTGAAACGTGATTCAGCCGGGACAAAACGGCCAGCTCACAAAGGATCCGCCGCATAAAAACGTCCCGAGGAGAGGCCTTAATTAGAATTTAACCAAGAACGAGCGATACAGGTGCGTGCGCGCGGAAACAGCGAGCGGATTTTTTAATCGCGGCGCTGTAATTGTTGACGTTACCGCAAAACGTTTGCCACCGATGCTGCACTTTGATTCGAAAGCTTTCCCGTTTCTCGTCCCCTCTCTATGTTTTATTTCCCTTGTCCCTCACTCTCGTTCTGTCTCTCTCCGTTTTTGGTCATTGTCCACGGGTCAGCGTTGTTTTTTCGAGGGTCACCGTTGACGATCCGTCGAAACGTTGGGCACTCAATTTTCTGCGGCTTTAAATACCGCGCGCTAACAAACCCAAAATCGATGCGATACCAATCCCGCCATGGTCTCGCGATACTAAGCCGTCCCCCGCGACGAAGGTCATCCGCCCCGCGTCGTTCGGTTTATTCAACTTTTATTACCGACTCGCGGACACCATTGGCCGAAGCGGCGCTGACATAGCGAACACCATAGACGAGGGATCGTGACCCGAAATTTACGTTGCCACGTCGGGCGCTTTATTTTTCCCGGTTTGATGGCGTCTAGGTAAACGTCCTAATGGTTCCTCGGCGCGCTTTTATAATCGTTAGCGTTGTAATTAGCATTTAACCGGCGCCGTTAAGTTTCAACGAGGTACGTGAACTACGATATTCATAAATTTCGAACCCCGGTTATCGCGCCCTCGATAGTCCCGCGCGAGTCGCAAAAACGTTGCAACGTGAAGCAGGATATTTATTATTAAACAGGGGCGATAACTTTCAGGTAAATCATATTTTTCTATCGTTACAAAGAGTAGCGGGCAGAGAGGAACTCTCGCGGGCAACTTTCTCGACAAAGTTCTCGAGGAACTTGCACCGTTCCACTGTAATCCTCTTCCTCTATCTTGTTCTCCGTTTATTGTTTCGTTAGAACGCCGATGCCGGCGTTCTCCTAAGCGATGCATTCATGAAACCCAGCGGAGAAGCACGGAACAAAGTGTTCCCTTGTAAAACTGTTAAGAAGATTCGAACGACGCTGTCTCCGTTTCATTTTTTAATTCATCTCGCGTTCGCGCTTGAAAAAGGAAAGCTCGCCGCGGGTCCGATACATCGATCCTTTTCGATACCAGCTGATGCTTCCGTCAAGGATGGAAGAAAGACACGAATCAAGCGCCGTTGATTCACGAGAAATAGCAGTTAGAAAGGGGGCACAGACCCGCGCGTGAATCAATGCCACCGCGGGAAATCATCTGCTAGGCAAACGGGCGGTAACGAAGCGGAGGGCGCCGAAATTTGTCGGGAGATACGGGCCGGCGAAATTTCCAGCTGGAAGTACGAGGCGGTTACGAATTAGCATCTACAAGCGGCGACAGAGAGTTCCCAAAATTCGGCTGGGCGGAACTGGCTGACGTTTCATTACGACATAAATGTCCGCGTCCATATCTGAGATAGTCCTGCAGCGTGTTCCCAGCCGCCTCCTCCCGATATCCTCCTCCTTTTTGGCCGTGTCTTGCGGTCCTCCTTCTTCCAGCGGCGTTGCTCGCGGTAGTCGTTCGTTGTCGTCGTTGGCGCAACCCCGACTGCGGGGAAACAATTACGCCGAGACAAAAGATAACGCGTGGAGCCGGTGTGGAACTTTGCCAAAAGTGTCAAGTCCGGTCTCGCAGCCGCGACGCTCCACCGTGGCTCGTGGGGTTGGCATTCGTGTCCTACGGAGTCTAACACATTCACGGCGCACCGAAGATTCGTCGTTTGTCGAAACTTTTCACCTCGACGACGAGCCACCCTGTACTGCGACCACCGCCGGGGAATGCTATGCTCGCCGAGAAACGGAGAACCACGTGATGCAAATCGGACGAATCAGTTCTTGCATCGTTCAGAGGGTCCAGGGAAATGGGAATTTTTAATTTTCCACGGTCATTGTATGCGTCAGAAATTCTAGCTGCTCCGCAATGGTTCGGTTCGCGGGGAACAGGACAGTTCGCGTTTGTATATTCGAAATACCGTCGCCCTGGTTTACCCTGTCATCGAAAACAATTAGCCCGCGACGTGGATCGTTGGATCTCCGGCAAATTTTCCGCATTCCGCGTAATAATCGCGGACATCTTTCTCCCAGCGAGATGCGAATGTACACGCGACGACGATAACGTCGCAATCAATTTCGATTTGAGCCCGACGTATGTAATATGAAACCAGTCGAGCGACAGGACACGCGCGGAATTCCCGAAACGCAAAGCGCAATTTCGCTACTGGCGAACCCGTGTGGAGGGGGGGGGGGGGGGGATGACAAAAATGCTGTTCATAGTAATGCAAAGCGTTAGAGTTTCATCCGATGCGCGCACATGACGATTAAACCGGATCCATCACCTCGGAAAGTTCGCGTCATTAACGAACCGTAAACCCTTTACTGGCGTTCCACTGGGGTAATAATTGCAGCACTTTTGAAACCGCACTAACCCCCACCCCTCCCCTTGCCCCTGGAGAACACGTTACCGGTTATAGCCATCGTGCAGTAACCTCGTAGAGAAGGTACTCGACGATGGCCTAAGTGGATTTACCGACTACGATTTAATCCGGAATCGAATAAAGAATCATAGATTGAGCTTCAGCATCGTGATATTACAGATTTCCCAGCTTCATCCTCGTAACCGTCGCGGTTTACGCTGCAACGCGATCGGTTCGAGCAGAATCGTGCGTAATATCCTTGAAAGGTATCCCGTCCAGACAGATTTACGTTACAGAATTCCTTACAAAAGGATTTTCTTCGCGCACAGAGGAGCCCGTCTCCCGGTTCAAGAAGAACGTCTACCAGCCGTAATCGCGAGAGCGTTCTTCGAACACCGGGGTGGGGCACGGCGGCGTACTCGAACCCCGAAAGAAATCGTCTACGGCCACCGCAGGACGGCGCGGCGCAGAGAATGGAGGAAGGGTTCGCAGAATTTATACGTAAGATAATGTATGTATATCGAGGTGTTTCGTCGGTCTCGCAAACAAACGTAGCTTATTTTTGTTGCAAAGGGCCGGCCGGCTAAAGAATGTCCCGCGTTTGATTTATACCCCACCCCGTCGCGCGGATGTTCTGGATACGCAAACGTCTCTTCTGCCTCGCGCCGGATTGTTGTCCCGCGCGTCGTTTCGTATAGCGCGAGCGTGAGCGCGGGGATCCTCGTCTGACGGGCCACCTTCGCCCCGATTTATAGCGGAATTTCGATCCACCCCTTTATCCACCGTCTGTCACGGGCGATCCTCTCTTTACGATACCAGCGGAACGGCGATTTTTCCTCGAGGATCGAAAATTCGATGAAAGATCGTGAGATTCCGCGCGTGAACAAGGCACGTCTTTAGGGCTGCCTTGCAACATAAATTATATTGCCGAAAATCAAGGTGTCAACGGACGTGATACATCGCCCTGTAACGATCGATTCTCGCGGATGACACAAAGGCCACGACGTCGCGGAGGGGGAAACTCAATATCCATGCTGCCAGAAAAATGTCGCTCTGCTATTTCACAAAAGAAACCCGATGCCAGGAAACCATTATTCTCGGACAATTCTTGCTACATTCGACTCGCTTCCTCTCAAAATTGGATGTTCCATCGGCGTGGCCACGGGTCCACGTGGACGTATCGGGGATCCGCCATCGACCACGGTTTTATTATCGAATTTTCGAGACTGCAATCACGATGCCTTCCTGTGCACGCGGCGAAAATAATCGCGACGCCTCGCCATGAGAACGTCCAGATGGGACGACATTGAATTTGTAGCGGTGCTGATTGTGAATAGAACGTCGGGCATCGATTATTCAGGTGTGTCACGAGCAATTGCCCCGTTGTTGTATATTCGGGCGGCCGGTGCCTGCTGGAAATTTGCGAGGGATGGGTTAAGAAGATTCCTGATAGCTCTTTATCCATACATAAAGGTATACGTTATCGTGTATCGAATGTCGGCGACGATTAAATGTCGAATGTTTATCGCAAGAAGGAAATAAACGGCTGGCGCAAGTAGAGATGCCTCGTTGCCTTGTTCGACGCAGACACGGCAACGAAAACAGTGGTACCCGGCTAATAACAAGGCGCTTGAAGCTGTGGGTAATCAGACCGCCCCAATAAACCGTTTCGTCGCTCAAATACACCTACTTTGCCAATTACCTGGCGCGGCCACTTCGCCAATTAGAACACCGGCCAGTCGATTCTCTGTACGTAAAATGCCGTCACGCGTGCCCGTGTTATCGGCTCGCCAACTAATGAGCACGTCAAGTTCGTGCGCCTAGGTCCAAGGATGTAACGAACCCTGTCGCGCGTCACGATTATTCCACGAAACACCGGAGGCAGAAATTCCAATACACTTTGGCGCATGGCAGTTCGTCGCGTTCGCTGTCGGGAGAGTTGAAAAAATTTTCATTACCAAACTCGTTCGATCGGAAAGTTCGTTACGGTATTTGGAGCGAAGCGGGCAGCTCCTCTACGATATTCGACGGAAAGGGGAGGGACGCCTGCGTTCGGACTGTGCGAGACGAAACGGACTTCTTTGATGCACCGTCGAGATCGTCGCGGGTAGAAAAACGGTGCGGCGACACCGCCGCAATCAGCAGCTCGTGATTAAACGCTTAAGCGTAGACAGTTTTTTGGCAACGCTCGGCCTTTTCCGACCAAAAATTTAATTAGCCGCCCGAAATGATCTGGCAAACGTTTGCGCCTGGCACACCGGTGGCTGAACCTGTTCGACAGGCTCCCTTTATTTTCCGTCGGCGAGATCCTTCTCAAACGGCGCGCGTTTCTGCTGCAATTGGTGCTCGTTGCGAATTTGCGAACAAACTTCGGGGAAAATATTAGCCGCGATCCGTTGAAGGAAGGACGAACACCGGGTTCCCTGTATTTTTATCGAGATGAACGAAGGAATGAAAAAGCGGGAGGAGGAGGAGTAGGAGGAGGAGGAGGAGGGAGGTGGATTGCAAACGAAAGCTGAAGAATACGCTGGCGAAATACGAAGCTTCGGGAATACATGTCCGGTTGGAAAATCGGATTCCCGAGGAAATATTCGGTTTTTATCGACGCGGAGCGGAAGACGCGGCGGCTTACGCGGGTGGATCCAACGTTATCCAACGTATTCTGTGTTCACCGCCTTTCTGGAAACCGGCGCCGACGTGGAGTCGATTTATTCGCGAACGATTCAAACTTCTGCGATCGCGGCGGTATCTATCGGTTGTCGGTCGAGAAGAATTTAATGGACTTTCTTAAGTTCGGAATAGCTGGATATTATATCGGGCTTGTCAGCGGTGACAAAATGACGTCACCGGTAGCGAAGGAGCCTTTTTCGGATCGATGATAGTCCTCGGCTGGGATTACAGCCCGTAAAGGAACGAGAACCACGTCGCAGAGGATCTAAAGTCTCGGGACGCCGCCCGTTCTTACGGGCAGGAATTTTCAGGCGTCAGGCTTCCCGGGGAAATTTACGGCGAGGTCACAGCTTGGATCGCCATGAACAGTGCTCACCCTCCTTTATCCGAGCTTGTTATCGTTCTGAACCTTTTGCCCTTGCAGGAATTACATACATACGTGCCGCCACAGATATGAAAGCACGTGTGTATGGAGGTTCGTATACGTGCACGGGAACATACACAGACGGATCGTATATACGATATATGTGCACCTATGCACACACGTGTGCAGCGCGGTCGCAAGCGACCGCTTGGACAGCGCAAAATTTAATTTTGATAATAAGTGCCCCGTATCTTCCCGAAGAAATACCCCCGTTCGATTTCTACGGGCGTAGCAGAACTCGCGGCTCGAGATCGGTTTCGTTGAACGAAAGAAATCGTCGATCGGACGAGAACGTAATAATGGTCGTATAAAAAAGTTTCAGACGATATTGAGTTGCACGAAAGATTGCCGAGATCACGGAACTCCGGGGGATTGCGTTTTTTAAGACACAACTTTGCAGCGGGACACTTAACTTTTTCGTTTTATCGCGCGTAAGGGAGGGAAGAAATCCGGTTTCGTTCCGCGACCGAATCGAATGAACTTCTGATTTGCTGCTGCTCGAACAGCTTGTACTTATATACCTCGGAGGTGGGCGTAGCCAGGTCGATGTTTGGACTGTGTGCTGTTTGCTCAAAACTGACCTTCCCTTCCCTTCGGAAAGGATAACAGTGATGAACAGGTTGACTTTGATAGAACTCCTAAGGGAAGCGATGTTAACTCTCGAGAGCTTGCTCGGAATTTCGACCGCACCTGTGGCAATAGGAATCTTAACCCTATTAAAAAATCCTTCGTAGCTCTCGTGTAGTCGAGTTTATGCGCCACTTTAATCTATAAGCTATTTCTTCAGCGTTCAGCGTTGAACGCGACGCTGGTCGATTCAAGAGGGTTTATTACTTGAAAGGTCTTGAAATACTTCGAGGCGGTTCTCGGCGTATTACCAGTGATACTTCCTTTGTACGTTCTATTTCGAAAGCGGTAGATCGAATATGGCGATCGCGGCGCACCTGAAATTCGGGGAAAATCCGAGACAATGAAACGATCACGTATTAAATAACCTTCGCATCACTCCTTTCCACATTTCTCTCCCTCTGACTCTTCCTTTTGCTAGCTCTTTCCGTGTCTCTCGGGGCGCACATCGGATTTCAAAAACTCCAAATACACGTCACAGTGTCTGGCTTATTGCATATTCTTTATTGCAGGTGCTACGCGTGTCCCCCAGTCGCAGCTGAACGCGCTACATCCATTTTCAAATGGCTGACATGCGCGCGCGGTTTTATCGTGCCACGATTCTATCTTTCCATGGGTACTCGCTTTTTTCGCGGGCCCCGGTCGTGTGTCAAAGGCTCGGCTTTCGAGCCAGTGCCAAATTGAGTTTTAACGCCGCGAGAGATCCGCAGGAAGGAGACGTTCCGAGGGAAGAACGATCTCGTCGAGATAAGGCGGCCGATTGAATAGAAAATACGTTCTCGCGCGTGCTGACGCGATCGAGCAGTCGATTCATCGGTCTATAATTTAATCAGAAGCGGCGATGGTCCGGCAAACTGTGGTTCTTTTTCACAATAATACCACAGATACTCGAGGCGGCGAGTGATTCCTTTTTCTCGTGGTGCCGGGTACGAGTCCGTCGCAATTACGTTGTTTAACAAGAATTCAACATTTCATTAATATCATTGGCTCTCCATTAGGCCATTCGTATTCGCGCGCAAGCCGTTCCTAGTTCCGCGGAATATTTATTCCCCTAATGCTGTTTTCTTCGCTTCAAAGTGGTCGGTCAATATAATTTCCCCTTTGTGGGCGCGATTCAGCTGCCTGTTTCCGAGATTTAAATGGAAAAACTTGCTCTTTCTCCTCGTCGGTTCCCGTGTTTTTTTAACCTTTCAACTCGCTCGCGCGATGCCGTCGGAACATAGTACCGGTAACGATCATCGGGCTCGGAAAACGGGCGAAATCAGCTACAATCCGTCCCTTCGCGCTGCTCTCCTACGCACGCATAACGATCCGCGACCCCGTAATTGGATTAGTCGTTAATTAGTTGCTCGTTCGAAACGGTCCCACCGTTTTTACTCGCACGTTAATTCACCGCGAAACGCAGACGTATCGTTTTCCCGTCACTTTTGCTGCACCATCGGCCGGCGGACGATTTAATTCCGCTTTTCGATGACCAGCTGCAACCAAAACTGTCACGCGCCGCCGGACCCGGCTATAAATTCGATCCCGCGAATCGTCGAACGGCCGGACAACATTTTTATGACGGCGAATTTTAACACGGACGACCTACGTGATCACGCGAATACCCGTGAATCGGGCTCACTCTCGATGCACAAAATACGACGGTAACGTTCGATTAATTGACGATAGGCCAATCGAATCTAATTGGCAGGTGAAACGCTACCAGATCCCTCCTATTCGCGTCCCTACATTCGCCCTATGCACGGGAGACACTTGTCGACCGATCGAACGTCGTTCCGGGAAACGAGCGAACGAGCAAACGTAGAAATTTAAGCGGTCGTTCTGAAGCGAAAATCGCCCGGACGAACGAACCTGGCGAAGCTGTAGTGCGGAGTAAACGAAGGACAGTGTGTACCTTTCAGAGATCGTATCTGAAATTATCCCTGGCGGTGGGCGCAACGAAAGGGACGAGCCCGGCAAGGATCACGCCGGCGGGGATTGTCACGCGAATCCCTCGTCCATCCGGTGTAATAGCGTGCTGCATAATTCCCATGTATATTATCAACACGAGCGTTCGTCATCTTTTTAAGCAGCCCGCTGGAAGAGTCCATTGTTTCTCGCTGCCGCTTTTGAGGTTCGCGCACTCGTTGCGCGTTAAATCCCTCCGTGAACGCTTCGGCCAGATTCTGTGGCTCGTTTCAATTATACAATTCGGGCGATTCTAATAAATATTGCTGTGCGATATCGCGAGCACGTTGGAATTGGTCTGCACGGTTGGAGAGTTCCGGTGTACAGCATGGCGGAAGAATAGGTGAAGGTGGAGAGTAGAGGAGATACGACGAAAGTAGGGGGCCTACGCGGCGTGGTAAGGAGATAAAACAAAACGGGCGACAGTGGAGCAGAGAAATATGGAAAGGGATAGGTAGATGGGCTCGTAGAAGGGGGCACAGGTTCGAAGATGAAGAGGCGGCAGTTTAAGTTGGCGGGGTGTTAGTGAAAAGGCGGGCATTAAAGCGTCAGACCACGTCTTGTATGCATCCCTAGGGCCGCGGATGAGGTATCGTCAAAAAAGGAGGGCGGCACCTGTAAATCAGTGTAATCGGTGACCTGCCCCGGGAGTACATTACAATAATTTATGGCCAACCCCCCTAAGACGTAAAAAGACACCGTGTTATCCGCCGTCGTTCTTTCCGTTTCTCTCGCGCCTCTTTCTACCGAACGATAAGGGTAGCGAGTATCGTCGTGGCGCCGCGGACGATTAGACGGCAAGCTTTACGAGCCGCCACGGTCATGGTGCGTGACTTATGAGCACCGATGCGGAGTCCTCCTGGCGCATTGAGGCGGAAATATTTTCGCCGGCGCTAATAAACGTTTCGGGGACCTGAAGTTTTTACTGCGTAGCGGTTCGTCGTGGGACGGTGCCCCCAATGAAATTAGAAGCGTCATGAAAATATTGAACGGTGCCGCTCGCCTCGGCCGCTTATTCGTTAAACTTTATCGCTCGACAGGCGGAGCACCCGCGAGCTTCTTTCGATTGCGCCGGAGGCGGGGCTCATTAGAATTCTACGGACGGCACCGGGGACTTAGAAAAATACACGGAAACGTTGCACGAAAGAAGCCGCGCAGCCAATTCTGCCAGAACTTGAGCACGGCACGCGAAATAACACGTTTCGCCTGCGACGTTTTCAGATCGCCCAAGCGACGCCGCTCAACCTGCATCCATTTATATATTCTCCGGGGACGGTGTCGGATCGTGTCGAGCGTCGATTCCCCGGCACCACCCACCTATGGCCCGAGTCTGAAACACGTTCGGAGCCGTCGAGGTTTAAAGCGTTACCAGGGAGACCATAGGGGGTTCAATTGACAAGAAGGCGCGGAGAATGCGCCCGTCACTCGAGTTTCATAGATTCTCCGGTACGAGCGTACGATTGCGGCGAACTCGGCCGGAGCAGATCAAAACTGGACAAGGGAAACTTGGCGGAAACTTGACTGACCTCCGGCGCACAGTTCGCGACGAACGTAGAGAAGACCGTGAACCATCCTGTCCCCCTCCTGTCCACGCGACCAGGTAGAGATTCGGGTTCGAAGCGGAACGCGTCATTGTATCGGAAACCTGGCGGTCGATCGATTCCACGACCATCGAATTTCGACCCTATTATGTTGATTCCGCTGTCTGGGCCGGGGCTGATAAATAATTCCGAGCGACTCGCGGAGAATTTCGAAAATCACGGCGACCGATATTCGGTCGCCTGGCCATTCCGCGGTGTTTGACCGTCGAAATTTCATACGACTCGGGCAAACGTGGCAGCGGGAAAATATTAGACGCTCGGACGTTTACCCTTCAGATCGCGGGTGGCACGAAGCGGCCATGGCGGCCATGGGGACGTGCGCACACACCGAATCCCGTGGGAATCAAATTCATGTGGATGCATCGGGGCAGAGGATTAGGCAACAAGCGTATCCGCGGGGAATTTTCCGCCGATCGTGCTATCCGATATCGTTTGCAGCCAGATGCTGTTCCATACGTTTTCCCCCTGAACTTAGACCCGTTGTCGTGCCACTTCGAATGTCTTTTTATCTCTCGCGACGCTGTCCACTTTGTTACGTATCGCAGTGCCTACGCGATTAATTGCTCTTCGAATCTTCCGTCATGGAAGTTTGACGTGCGGGATTTGGCGAACGTTATGTTTGCATTGGACAAAAGTTTCGCTCGCGCGAAACCCATCACTGTCCATCCCTATACGTTCACTTTGTTCCTCATGCCCCGCGGTGTTGATACAAGAGTCCACGGAATCGTCAGAAATTCTGCTTAATTCGATCTCTAACATGGCGATCGACCGTCGCAGAATCAGAGTGTTTCGCGTTTATGATTCGCGTCCCGACGATCGTCATCCCTTCGACGCGTATTCTCGGGCAAAGTCGAGCTTCTGCTGGCGTATTGACACGTCGCGGCTTGTGTGTTCCGTCAGCCGTGAAAGCGTGTATTTGCCCCAGCCACGAGCAGCTCGAGCCAGTCGACGACTTCTCGATGCGTTCGGGAGCACGCGGCTGCAAGCGAAGCGCAGACGATTCGAGTGTCTAGAGAATGGAAATCTGCGACGACGAACGGGCGATTTGGATTATCTGTTCGCCGGCGAATCGAGTGGCACTTTAGCTGAAAAGTATTTCAGGTATTGCGACGATATTAACATTTGCGGGGGTGTTTCCCTTGCGTTGTAAATATTCTAATTTTCCATCTGCAAGTTTTCGGTGACCGCGGGAATATAAAAATGCGCGCACCCGTCACTGCCTTTTCCGGTGTCGAAATATCTGGCTGTTGCCGAATATGAAATATCTGGCCCTCAACGTGCGTGACCGGATGACCCTGTTTCACTGCACGCGGTTACAAAGCGCAACAGACCCCAGGTGAACGTTCCAACGAGCTGCAATCGTTCGAAGCAGCACGATGATTAATGAAAGTAATAAGAATTCAGATTGGTCACTCGTTCGAATTGCGAAAACGGTTCGACGCGATCCACAGGGAAAAAGAAACGAGACCGAGTGAAAGAGTCAGAAGGAGATCGAACGGCCAACAGGGAGATCCTGTGCAGCAATTTAAATCGCGCCAGATGGGTACCTGGCCTGCAGGATTTCACTGCTGCCGGTCCTTTTTCTTGCGACAATTGCGACTGGAAATTGCGTACTAGACAAACCGGATTCATCCGTGTGCACCCTCCTCTCCTTTGTTTCTTCGCGTTAATATATCCGCCCTCTTCTCTCTCCCATTCCCGCGAAACACGCCGAGACTACTAATTGTGCACTAACAATAAAGCCATTATCGACGCGGCTGATTGGAAAGTTGAAAAAAACGGAAAACGAGCCGCCGCTTCCGTTTTCATCGCAACGAAACTTTCGTAGCTTTAGCTAACGAAGCTGGTTACCCTTAATGTCCACGAAACCGACTTTGGCCTTCCTTTTAGTTCCACCGTGCAATTTCCAGGTGTCTCGCGCGAATGGAGAAACATGCCGCGTCCGAATGAAAAGTTCAGAGTTCCGGTCCAGTAAAACCCGTCTGGTTTCAATGGGGCCACGTCGCATACGCCCCCCAAATTCCATAGGTCTAAGTAGATTAAACCTGACCCACGGTATTTTGAGAATCGTTGTTAAAGTTGATCACGCTGGTAGTTTGGCCGGTAATATAATTATCCGCTCCAGGGATTTGATGGAAGTTTAAAATTTCGGTGGCTGGCGGTTCATCGGGTAGCCCAGGTGTTAAGCCGACGTCCGTTTCAAACTTCGTTCCCGTCATCGTTCAGAACTTTCTGTAATGCGGTCACACAGCGCCAAGGTATCCCGAGTGTGAGGGTCATCGCTGCTATCGCGTTACACGCTCGTATCGCGGACAATCGAATTATCCCGCTAATGCCCGGCGTGTTATGGGCGAACAATTCATACTCGTCGCTGGCGAGTTTCTAATCGCCGGGCATTTAAAGCGGGATCTCGGGGGTCGATCGGCGCCGCGTTCTCGAATCCCCGGGGCGCAGGTCAACGCGGATAGAATCGGTCGAAATTAATTGTGGATCGACGCGGAAGACGCGACAACTTTCGAAATTGATTGACTCTCGAATTCGAATCGACTGCCCCGTCCGTGAATCGCGCATAACTAACGTTGCCGCTATCTCTCCGCGTGCTTCCCAATTCGATTAACTTACGCGTTCATAAACTCCTGGCATCATCGTGCATCATCGTGGCCCAGTTGCATACATCGAAACAAACTAAAGTCTTTCGAGCTTCTTACAGACGCATCATCCGAATCGTTCTTTCGCAATTTCTTGAAAAGTCGCCGCAAGAACTCGTCAAGTGCCACGAAAAGGGAATCCGTTGAGATATCGGCGGCATTGTCGCCGTCGGGTAGGTGGTTGCATCGTGTCGCAAACACTGTATCCAGAACGGTTCATGGCGCGGAATGGCAGGGCTCGAAAAGAGTGGAAGCGTCTGGAGCCATTTGCAGAGTTCGCGATCTGGATTGATGCGTCTTCGGCCGACCCCGCGGAGTAAAGTGTTTTCAAGCGCGGAGGCGCCAACGGTCCCCGCGCCTGCCCCCCTGCTCGAGTACGGTCAACCGTGTTTCAAAGCGGTCGTATGTACGGCCGTCGAAAATCGCCGATAAAACTGTCGGTGTTGGGGAGGGGAGGGGGGGCGTGGAAGTTAGGTCGAGCAGCGGCTCGCCACGGGGCCAGCAATCCGATAAATATCGGGCGTCTTCGCGGTGACGCGATCTCGCCGTCTCGTCGCTTCGAAACGCCGGCCCGTGAAGTTGATCAAGCGTGCCATTAAACAGCAGCCAATTATCGGTTTACACGGGCTCGATTAATTATTACGACGGGGCGATGGATCGTTTCGCGATAAAATTGGCAAAGCCGGATTGATATGGATACGGGCGTGAAAGGGATGAATCGGGGTCGCCAGACAAGGGTCGCGCCCGTAGGAAAAAGTGAATTCGAACGTGATCGACGACGCCGGCTCGCGAATTGTTTTCCTCGATCCGATTGCGGCGGGAACGCGGAAATTTTGCGCGCACCATCGAGAAACTTTTATTTCCGCTCGTCCCGTGGACGCCAGCGAACGAACACGCTCGGCCGCGTTTAAACGGTGCACCGTTTACTTCGTGGCCGTAAAGCAAGCAAATAGGGAAAAGAAAAGGGTGGTACCGCGAACGAAATTAAAGGTCTGGTTCGGAGAAATTTTCCAACGCGTTCAAAGCTCCTTTAATCGCCAGACAGAGAATATGACTAACAATTAGAGTTTACTAAGGACTTTAACCACCTCCCACTCACCACACTAATAAAACGTTAGAGCGTACCCAATAACGCCGGTATAATTTCAAGAACTCATGATTACTATGGTATATGACGATCGGTCGTGATATCTTAAAATCGAGTCGGTCCGTCGACTATTTTATGGAACGCTTTTCACGCTGCGGCACATATTTCGCGCGAAAGCTTTTACATCCTCCACGCTCTGTCCATTTTGCTCGCTGCCGACGGTTAAACTAGGTAAAGCTCTAGTTTCGGTTCGAGTCCGCAGGAGACGGCTCTCATTCTCGGTTTAATAGAGCCTGCACACTCTCGATCAACCCTCCCTCGCCTCCCTGTCACCTTTTTCCCTCTCTCGTGGCCCTTTTTGTTTCGGGCGTCGAATCGATCCACGGACAGAGACGGAATCGCGGGACCAGCTGCGACACATTTGTTACGGTTTCAGAAGAGGGATTCCCGGAGACGCGTTTCTGACCGAAATGCACGGCCGGCCGTTCCGTCGATGAAATTCAGTCGCAAGAGAAGGAAGGACGGGTTATTTGCCACGGCCAACGGATTTCCCCGGCCGTTAAACGAATCTGATAGGAACGCGCAAGTGGTAATTTGCGGCAGCAGCCCTCCGATAATATGTATCGAACCACTTCATTAATGTGTCCGGAATTCGGCGAGTGCGACGAAATGAAATTCCTCCATCGCGCTTTTTCGAAAAATGTGAACCTGCTCCGTCCTGTTCTTCCGTGCAAGGCCCGCAACAAATATTTTGTTCTCAGCGCACAATGTCGCAGGGAGCGAGTTCCGCGTCCAATACGTCGTAGGGCTCTTCGTCGGTATTTCGAGCCGAGAAATTGCTATTTATTCGGTGAACGTTGAGCGGGGAGTCGAACGAGCGGAACGGGTAGAGAAGCTAGTCGACATAACCATTTGGCCGGCTCGAAATCCATTACCGGCGAAACTATGAAGTTATCGTGCCACTACTTGCCAACTACAAGCCACGCCTGACGAAATGTAGGCCGTTTCTGGTTCAAGGTGCTCCATCGCCAGCGCCAGTCTTCGAACGATCGTTATGGTCGAGAAAGGAATTCGAGACACTCTCGAAAATGTAGCTACCATTGCTATATTGCACATCGAGGGGGACGATGATGCGAGTGCTTTGGATGGTTCGGTTCCGCGGGAAAGGGAAATATGGTTTGCTACAGAATTTTCGAGAAAATTTCATCCATTTCAAAGAACTTTGGTAATTGTTGTAATAAAATCAGCAAACGATTATTCCTGGATTAAACCGCCCCCGTTTTTCGTTTATCTACAATTGACTTCCTGCGTGTAAAAGAATTGCAGCGATTCGACGAACTTTCGTACGTATAATTTAGGTATTTCTAAACACTTGTCAAATGCACCTTGCGATTGATCAAACGCGATCCACGTTTTCGTTCTGGCCCAATGAACTGCAAACGCGATTCTTCCCTGCCAAGGCGAGAGACGGGAAGAAATGGGTGCCGCTCGAGATGCAAATCGTTGTGCGTTCCGTGGCAACAAATCTGCTCGTGCTTCGAGTGAGTCTTTAGTCTTAAAGTCGATCATACCGTTGAATTTGTGTGCGGAAAAGGTATTTCGAGCATCAGACGCTTCAGTGCGGGGAAGCGTGTTGAGAAATTGTTGTCCAGCGAACAACACCTTCGAGTAATTGAGCTGTCCACGTCCTGATCTTCATTCTAGTTCAATGATCATTTTGGAATCGTACGTTTGACAGTGAGGACATAAAAATTGATGAATGTTAAATAGAGAAGAGACAGTTCGTTTCTAAATTCTACATAATTCTACATTTATACCTAATACGAGCTAGCATCTAAAAAATGACGATTATAAATAGATATTAACGTATTACGTTTTGTGAGTACTTCTATTTCGGCGCGTCGGTCAACGCCGATTTGATTGTTTCCACCTAAATTGTGGAGGAGAAACGGTATGAGAGAAAATATCTCTACTGGCGAACGATGCCGAGAATGCATGAGACGGAGTATGTATAATTTCGCCATATCGATCATGATTACGCTCGGAATGTGACTAAATGAAGCCAGTGGGGTCCAATCTGGGGAGGTCTGCGACACGTGACCCAGTCAATTCTGTCGTATCCAGATGCCGATCTTCTAAAACTAAAAGTCGCCGTAACCCTTTTATGCAGCGTCCGTACATTATATATAATTCCCGGGGACCATCTGATTGACACGCTGAATATTTCATACCGGTACCCTCGTTATCGTATCGATCCCATCGGAAACCTTTCTTTCGTGCCAAGAGAATTTCTTGTAATTCCCTGGTAACCTCTGATAATTTCAAAATAGCGCGGCCATTAATTTAAACGATCCTCGAATCAGTTTCTCCCGGGTGTGCAACTAAACGCGTTGATGTAATTAATTATCGCACTAGCATTGATAGATTGCTGGTGAATTATTAAACTTTGAGGTTTAAACGCCGCGGAAACGAACGCAGTTGGTATGCTATAAAAATTTCTGCTCATTTTTTTATCGCCGGCATCAAGCATCCGGAAATTAAGTTTCGCCTTATCGTCCATGGAATCGAGACGACCTTAGTCGTGACTGATTTTTCGAGGAATGCATGCGAGAACCGAACAAATTATACTCGGCACGGAATTAGCGACGCCCCCCCCCCTCCCCCACCACCCCACTCGCCGCTGTTAGCGCATGACGGTGAGTTTCCGAATCGCCAGAATCTTGTTACGACCGATCGTAAAGCTTAGAACTAGGAATAATGCCGGTAGCTGAAAACAGTAATGGCATATTACCGGCCAGGTCTGCAATAGCGGGCGTGGATTGAAACGGAACGCAGCAGCGACGTCGTAAAACAGCAACGACTGTCGACGGACGTGCATGGAAATCGATGGGGGAGACACAGGTTTCGGCTATCGACTCGTGGGCCGACTACAAAACGGATCGTAGCGGTCGTTGCAACGTGGCACAAAAGCAGCACGACCAAATGGGTAACAAGACCGCGAGAACCAAAAGACGGGCACAGACGCAGCGATGGAATCGAGTGAAATTAAGGAGCGACACGTTCGATCAATCCGGAACTATTGCTTCTACAGGACTGCAGTGTCGTTCCGAAACCATTTTAGTACGGCAGACCAACCGATTACGATAATTTCGTTTCCCAAGACGAATATAAATTTGGATCTCCGAACGATATCCCGGCGCTGCACCAAGTTCTGCCGCGTGCTAGCGGTTCGCAGAGATGCAGGAGAATAAGGGGTATCGGAAAGCGTGAATCGGACTTTATTCCGCGCACAATAGTACCACTATTTCGTCCAGGCTGGCCAGCAACAGTGACCAGCAGGTTTGCTACCTATGTCATTTGGGAGCTGTTCTAGCTGCGCCCCGCTGGAAACAACTAGGAAGTCGGTTTAGAACTTGGATGCCCCAAGTGTTTCGCGATCTAACTCGGCGAACCCATAAATCGCTGCCCGACCGCGCATTACCACATTCTAGTTTGTCTACCCGTGAACTACCCTTCTCGCGATTGTAGCCCGCCCATGGGTTTTCTTGCAACCGTGTTAATTTATTCGGCGCCGATACAGCGGCAAACAATCGCTCGGAATCGAAACGCGACGCATAATGATCGGCTGGTAACAGATTAGACTTCTTCTGTTTGCTCGTACGCGTATACACGTTTTGATTCGGTTTCGCGATGGGCACGCGGTGTGAATTCGCGTTAGATTCGCGGCCAAAAATAATACGGCTGTTTGTCAAACCAGTGGCACGCGAGTCGTGTCGATTGGAAGCGTAACTTCTCTATTTGATTTTCCAATTAATCCGCGCGTCCGCGTTCTCGCAGCGCGTTGCTTGTCCACGCGATAACGTATTTCACTGCGTCCCGTGTCACATAATTTCCGACTAATGGATACATCGATCACATGCAGAACGCAGATACCGAGCTTCCGGTTGGATAATGAGATGCCGGTGTACGCGAGCCTCGACGAAAGAAGAATCCTTGGAAAGTATTGTTTCGACGTGAGGTCTTAAATTCACGTGTCGGATTAATTTCTTCCGGGAAACGTAAAACAGTCCCTCGGCTACGTCCGTGGAATCGAATAATTCATACCAAATAATGATTACTGAAACATCTACTAGAATATCGATCTGCTTTGTATAAATACATCATAGCTCGCCAGAATTAAAAGGCTGATAATGAATGCAATTACGCTCGAAATCGATTAAAATTTCGACCGAATGCTTGCCTGGCAAGTGCGTAATACCTTATCAAAAATTGACACGGCCAGACAGGAGCGTCTCCTTATTAATCGCCACGCAGCGCACCCGCGACCGTTTTAGCCAATATGCCCGGACGGAGCCCAGTTTTTCTCCAGAGACCCGCAATCGTGCGGCGATAATCCACGTTGATGCGAATCGTGCCTGTCCGACTGTCATTACGGCGACGGAATCGAGTCAGCAAATTATTCACGCACGACGCCTTGTGACGGCCCTAACGATCTGTTTCCCTTCGCGGATACGTCTGCCAGTCTTGCCACATGTTACTATCACGGCCGATCTTGAAATTCAATGGCGGTCATTCTAACTGCAGCAAAAATGAGCTGCATACCCTCTGTTATCGGGGCGAGGGATAAATTTCTGTTTCCTGTGGCTCGAAAGCAACGATGGATGAATGAGAGGCTACTGCGAATTAATATTTGAAAACCTGGCCCGCGATCGTCAATCTTCCTCAAGAATTGTACAGAATAATGCTAATAATAATTACTATTGATCTTGACAGAAATTTCTCTCCAATTTTTGATGCCCCCGTCCGATTCTTGTATTATTAATACAGATATTATTATTATTGTTCCTGAGATTTGAATAATGTCTGTGCCCCGATTCGGCAGCCCCTAAATCCCATCACTGCGAAACTTTTCAGCGAAAACCAAAGATCGATAATCGACTCCCGCTGCCAGAGCGGGATCGATGCTGCCGCGGTTCGCTTCAAAGACTTTATCCTCGAACGTGCAACTCGATTCGACGTTGCAATCGAGATGTCCAGGCTCGCATGCAGCTGCGCCTAATCCAGCCAATTTCTTTTCCACCGCTGCTATCAATCTTTGGCCGGGACGCGGCCCCCGACCCGGCCAGCGTCTGCAACATTAACGACAAATTACCGGTGTTCCGTGCACTGACCAGACGAGCTTCGACAAATGAGAAAGTTCCGGGAGAGCCGGTTTCAGAAAATAGCTAACCTCCTCCACCTTCGCCTCTGCCTCTTCCGCCCGGGGCTAATGCGTTCCGCATCCAAAGTTTCTGCCCGCGCGACCGAGGACAAAGTTTCGCGCGTGTCCCCGTCCGTTTCCCAAAGTTAAGGCCAGTCGGACTTCGGTTCCTGAAATTCTTATTAATGTTTCAGCCGAAAGTAGCCGGGAGAAGCGGCTCAGTCGCTCGACCCATTGCGGGAGCATTAAACGAATACGTTGTGCGAGTTTTCCGCGCTATCCGACGTGCTTTCCTCTGGCCCGCCCCGTTAATCTTTCCTTTATAGAGTATCGACTGTCGAGTTTAACCGAACTTCCCGCCAACTTCCCACCGCTTAATACACCGACAGCCGGTCGGCGTCTAATTTATTTTCCGGAGCGCCCACCAGTTCGTGTCGCCGCGGCGTACCCCGCGAAGACAACTTCTTGCCGGCCCTCGGAATTAACGCGATTCCGTATTTCGATTTTTCAACCGCCGCCCTTTGTTCCATTTAATTATAGAGCTGGGTCGACTCGATTAAGGGGGTAGCGTCTCCCGGTTGGCCGAACGGCGACGTCTCTCGAGAACGGCTCCAGAGCACAGCGATTAGTTCCGTTCCTCTGAAGAATAGTCTGTTGGCCCGGTAAATGCGGAAATAAACAGAACGCGTACACCGTAGAAGAAGCCTCCCGGTACTCTGGTATAATTATGTCACTAATATGAAAGATGAGCTTCCTTTAGAGGTACCTTCTTGTTGCCCTTCGCCGCCGGCAAGCCGTCCTCTTCCCTTTTCTTCGGGAACACCATTTCCTCCGGCTGTCCCGGGAGAACGATTGCGACATCAGCTTACACGAGCTTTTTCTTTCTAATAAACAATTCCTTTCCGTCTCTACCGTGCAGTTTACGACCTCGAGGCAGACGTTGCCGAACGTTCTTTCGGTGAAATCTTTCCCCGAATAATTCAGTTGCTGACAATTGCTTAGATATTCAGGATTACCCCTTCAATACGTATCGAAATAGGCACTTAAATTCCTCTCCCCCCCTCCCCATTCAATTTCAACGAGGTCCACGCAATTTCGCTCGTCGGACACCGTTCCAGTTCCCAGGCAAAAGGTGAACCGTCTAACTTCCACTACCCCGAATGGTAATCGCGGATTCTCCGTGAATGGAGCACGCCCCCTAATGCCAACCATAAGAAAGGAAGCTCGCGTTCGCCCTCCAGACTTGCTACCTAACGACGCATCGTCCCTCTTGCTTAACCTTTGACTATCTACAGCTTCCGCTAAGTTAATTAAACGACCGCCGTGTGTCTGTTAAACTGAATTCCGAATCGTCTTGGAGCGCACGATCGTTCATGGCCCCTCGTAGATTGCGCGATTCTTTTTGCAACTTCGATCGAAGCAACGGGCGAAAGGGGGCGGTGAATCGAAGTTGAGTTATCCACGGATAAATGGAATTTACCGCCGAATGGATGGACAGTTTCATTTAACCGAAAAAGTGCAAGGGGTGGCCGGTTTGCAGTTACCCGCGAACGGCAGCATGCGATAGACCCTTCGTAAATTTGAAATATCTCCTGCTTCTTTAAACGCTCTTGGCGAGGGTAACCATCGGTCTATATCTGAACTTCAAGGAAACTTCCGCGCGGTCATCGAAAAGCCGGGAAGCTTCTATTCGTGTCGTGCCGCTCGAAGAACGATCGAGAGAAGTTAAATGTCATTTATAACCGGGCCGGTGGCGGCTGACCGTCACGGTGGTCACAATAATCGCGTACAAATGAAATTATTGCCGCATCCTGACGTTAACTACCGTAAATTGATGGAATTCCGGGCCGGTAACGCGTTTAACGGGCGCCAGACGCGGTTAAAATGGGCCGAGCACATTTTGACCAGGAAAGTTCGTAATTGCATCGGACAAGTTAATTACTGGTAATGAGCGGCCGGAACGATATCTTGCAGTTACGGCGAAATAAAGACGAGTCAATCGATACTGCAATCATGTCCGAAAGCTATCCTTGTTCCCTGCCTCTGCCTCGTCTGCTTTTTCCCTCTCATCGAGGAACGGCAAATGGCGGGTCGAAGAATTCCTAATTGCTCGCAGACTGGCACTGGGTATCTCAAACTGTCAAAATAATCGAGGTTAAGGAATTCCGAACTCTGAATCGATTGTGACTTGCGACTTGTGCTTCTTGAATATAAAATTTAGCGGAGAAAATAAAATTGTCACTCGCGCAGAGACTTTATATTATTATCCAGAAATGCATTTTATTCAGTTCACGAAACAAATTCGCGGCCGTCGCGAATTTTTCGATCGCCCTTAGTGACTACGTAATAAATAGGTGACTTCCGTTGGAATCGTGAACAGAGATTGCCCTACGCGTACAAGGATCGATACGCGTATTTACGCAAAACTCTGTCCCCAATTAGCAACGCGATAAAACGTTAAAACCCGCGAATCTGTAATCGTTTAGAGCCACCTCTTAGAATCCGCCCCCGTTACGTAAATTGCACGCCTGCTTCCCCCACAGAACATTGTGGTACACCCACGCACGCGAAGAAAAATATACGCTGGCCCATCGTTAAACCTTTTCGAACAACACGTGCGGCCTTAAAAGCACGACGACACGTTGTCCCTTCCGCGAACGGTATAAATTATTAAAGATGCGGCTGGTACGCGGGCAAATGGCACAGAGGGGTGGGTAATTAGGGGGGGGGGGGTGATCAGATACAGGGGTCACGCAGGTATAGCATGCTTGTTTGCCGGTCAGCTTCTTGGAAGCTCAATTGCTGTTTCGATCGCCGGAGGCAACGGGGGGTTCGGTGACAATCACGAATCGACCGAAGGGGGATGAGCGGCGATTTATCCACCGTCGAAATTGCTCGGCGCTCTTAATAACCCAGAAGCGGCTTTCCGCGTGTAAAAAGGTCCCGTGTCTAAAGTGATTCGGGTTAATCCGTATCGATCGATCGTTATCTTTATTCGCGCCGCTGTCCGCAGAGGGGTACGTTCCCGCGTCCACTTCGAATTTCCATGTCGCGACAGATTCGCCTGTAATTTTATACGAAATTAAGTGCCGTCGCAGGCCGTGGCTTTTCGTTCGATAAAACGTTCCTGGCGCAGAGAAAATCTGCCGCGTTTGCCCGTTCATTATTTCGCGAAATAAATGGAACCGCCTCGGTCGCTAATTTTTTCTGTCGCGCCACGCGAACGGGTTAAATAAATGAACGAATGGAACCACGTTGAACTGGAAATGCTCCTGCGAGGAGATCAAAAGTCGTCCCCCATTTTATGTTTTCGAATCGGCAACGTTAATTATTGAAACGTATCGGGGATATTGTTCTTTGCTAAAATACAAGGAGCAAATTGGAGAGGACTTCTGTATTAGAATCGTTTCGGCTTGCGTGAATTCCAGCACGGCGTAACTTCCGGGTGGCAACGGTGACCCATTTCCAGCGTTATCTAAGAGGCAGCTGCCTTAATCGAGGCGAAATTCCAATGCAAGAAGGTTCGCGATTACAATGGCCCATCCGGTAGTTACATTCTCGCGTATTTCCCAATGAACGCAGAGATTCTTTTTTTTCGACTGCTACCTCGGAAAAGGAACAACTTCTCGATTAGAGGGCACTCTACACGTCTCGCCAGAGTTCAGCTCGTAATCGAATCGCCGAATACCGAGAATCCCGATGCTCCCCGTATCCATTGTTGTCTCATAATGCTTACTGTCTGTCACTTTGTGCGACAACGGGGACAGTGAACGGGAGATTCTATCTGTGCACAGAACGTGCGTAGGTACGAACGTCTGTCTGCATCGTTGTGCGCGCACTCCAAAAGACAAGATAATTAACGTGTCCCAACTGCGCTCGGCATCCAATTTAATTTGCGCTAAAGGAGTGGATGTCGAGAATTGAATCTTGCCGTTGGCCCAGGGTCCGCGGTCCTGGTTTCCCTCGGCTTGCCAATCCCGTCGGTTAGGCCATCAAAAGTATTCGGCGCGATGAAAAACTTTGTTCTAGATTGATGCGCTTACGGCCTTAAGCGAGGCGGCCTTTTTTTCGCGAGCGATATTTACTCCCGATCAATCACTCGAGCTGGAGGAGGGTTCGAGTACCTTTCACGGCCGTCTACGATATCGTGACCGATTCCAGCTCGTTGAACGGTCCCACCCACGGTTCCAACGAAAGGTGCTTCGAATTTCATGCCGGCCAAAATGGGGGAAACGAAGCGCCACTCGTCCCCGGAGGACTGAAAAACAATCGGGCGAACACCCCGCTACGGGTTCGACCAACGTCCCGGAAATTCCTTCCCCTCTAAAACGTGACGGGGTTTGTCCCCTTCGTCAGTTCCACTGCACGAGTGTAATTCACTTGGCGTGGGCATCCGGATAAGCGGATCGGGGCCGTGGTTCGCGCTATTAAATCATCCTAAGACGTTCATGCGCATCGAAACGGGGATCATATGATTCGCATGTGCACACGCTCTCGTTTCTCCGCGGGAAACGATCGGGGCTGTCTCGTGGAGCTGGAATTTATTTCCCGTCAGATGAAATTCAGTTTACGCCTGACCGGTCTGTCCTGGCTTCTCTCGCCGATCTGGGGGTGTAAACAGAGCGAGAGACGCGCCGTTGGGTCTTGATGGAATTTCTTCGCGATTTACGATGCCCGCGAATGATTGTTTTGCGATTATGTTTCGCGGACCGGTGGATCTTAATAACTCGCAGGTAAACGGCGCAACGTGGGTACCTTAACGGTAAGAACAGGAGTGTGTGTCCCATTTGTCCAACCGAGGATCAGCCCTGGACTCCCGTCGTGCCGTTTCGACGGTGGCAATCTAGTTGGACATAATCGGGAATCCATGTTCTAATCTGAGCCCTAATGAAATCCTCGTGTGTAGTTGTAACTAGATGGGGTTGCTCTGTTGGCGGCGCGGGGTGTGAAACAGCATCGGTTTCGAAATAAATGTCACGGCGTAATTGAACCAGCCACCTTTGCCGTCACAGCGAAATCCGTCAAAGCGAACTACTTGGGGCAAACAGGTTGGCTACGCGATCAAATTAACCGACCGACGCTTTGTTCGGCACTGGAAACGAAACCTTGGATTATCGACCGAACCCAATAAATGATATCCATTGTACCTGAAACCGCGCACTGTGACAAAGGTATCGCGTGGCCAAGGTATAAAGAGCATGCACGGTCGACGTGTCGCGCGGAATACAATTCGACGACCCTTTAAAAGCACCGAAACAGGCTGAAGACTTCGAGGGAGACGCAACGACGGAAAAAATCACGAACGCTTTAACCGTAGTGTTCGTGCCGTTCGCGACTTTGTTCGTTCGCCTAGGCTTCTAAAGGCAGACGCCAGCGAGCTGCTCGGGGCTGTTGTTGTTCCGCCCCTTTGAAAGCGTACTTCGAAGTGAATGGTCGCGGACTGGGGCTGCGATTATTTTCGGTGTATCTCTAATGCAGTTCGAAAGAGAATGCTCGATATCGATATTCGTATAAGCATAGTTTATTAAAGCCACTTTTACAGCCACTTTTTAACATCCCTTAACGCCCTGCCTTTTACATTTTTATCTCGTCAAATCCGCCTCTTCTCTCCCCCTCCAACATTTTCTGCCCTTACCGTTACTTATTTATCATTTGAACGGTCGGGCTTCCTGTAATCCAACAGAATATTCTGTGCTACAAATAATGCATAGGTTCTACGCGTAATGCATCGCAAGTTAATGTCGCTGATAATTCGTACAAAACCTCTCTTAAAGTCAGCGCTTTATAACATACGCTTAAACACGTGAGTTAAATGAAACCTGCCCTCCTTGCAGTTCAACATGATGATAATTTAACACCACGACGATTGCCGCCCGCAGATCCCACGCAATCTCAGCCCCGGAAATCTCCCTTACGTAAAACCCTTGCGCCCATCCACCGTCACGCCTATTTATTGTCGAAGCGTTCACAACTCGGATAACTCATCGAAATCTATCCACCCCAACGAGGGGAGACAATATAGCTGGCCAGGGTGTCCTGTCGGCAGCCGTGTCCGACACGGCGGCACGTTCGATTTTATTCCGCCGCCTCGTCGCCATCTCTTCCTGCGTACAAGAGGTCTTGCCCGTCGCGAAACACCCATCCCGAAACGTGTACCTGTATCGCGCGGAAAGCTGAATCGATCCAGATTCACGGTTTCGGACGAGGATCACAGCCCAGCGCCGTGCATCTTGACGCCCGACCATAAATCTCCATCGCGTCCCCCGTTCTGCATCCGCACGCGTGTATCAGCCTGCACTGTCCATGAATATATGGATGTTCGCGAATCCGCGCAAGGGGCATTGAATTCGCCGGGACGGAACAGCTTCGCCTCGAATCGCCAACTCGTTGCACCCTCGGCGACCGTTTCCCTTGCTCCTATCACGTTTTTATATCAACTACGGTCGCCGTTCTATGCGGCCGCGTTTGACGAGAAACCGTTGAACGGGGAAGGGAGATTTTTATTACGGGGTAATGGGGACATTTTGAATAGCGACTGATATTCGCGAAGAAATTCTTCGCGACACGGATCGAAGATGAAACGTTTCCTACGATTTCGACAATAGAATTGGCTGGTTACAAGGAGCCTCGTATAACAGGGTGCCAGGATCCAGCGAACCGTTCGACGAAGGTGCATTGAAAACCCCCATCCGAGTCGAACTTCGAAATTCCGCGTACCCCGCATACACCGAGCCGTCTTGCCGTTCGGTCCATTCGTTTGTTATTTATTCACTCGACCGAGCCTCGTGACCAAAATGAAATGTAAATTCATCCGATGCGCGGGTGTTTGGTCGCGCGTCGAAATTCAATAATACAGGAGGTCGCTGGGAGGTATGTAGGTTAGAACGCGCGGCGAATTTCAGCGCCGGCGCGCCGCGGCGTCGAGCTTTCCGACGCGTCAAACGGGCCAGAAGTAAAAAACGCCTCGGTGGAATTGCATTCTATTCCGGTACCGGGAACAAAGAGCTTTCACAGAGCTGTTCGCCAACCGCCCCCCTGCCCCCATCTCTCTTTATTTGATCTCTTAGGAGGAGACGCGATAATCTAATAGAGCCTGAATAAGAGCATCGACTGGAGGGAGGCAAGGTTCATTTCCCTTGCCGCGCGCGCGCGCGCCCCGAAGCGCATATACATTACGCTCGCGGAGGGCGGCGCTCAAACGGCCGCGATGAAAAGTAATATCTTGATAGGTACACGGAGCGCCAGAAACGTTACCGCTATAAACCGAAGCTTTCAAGCCTCTGCTCCTGTCGCGAGGACGTACGTTTTTACACGACGGGAGAGAGCGGTGGCAGCTTCAGTCAGAGACGCGGGTAACTTTCTTCTCCTCCGTTCCAATTTGCCGCGCGCGGAACCGCGTGGCGCGCCTCGAATTTGATTCCCTTCTGCTCGCGAACGGATCTTGCCGAACCGCCACCGAGCGAAGAAGAGTAATAACCACGGCGACTGTTGGCCGCATGACAAATGGACGAACGTCGTTCGATAATTTCGCCAGGGGTGCGGAGCAACGTCAGGTACGAAAAGGCTATGCAGGATATTGCGAGGTGCATTCGACGCAACGCGGAAAGGCGAAACGCGTCATCGATCACCGAGGCTTAACTCGCGGGAGGAAAGAGCCGTTCGACGGACTTTCGTAATCTGTTTCATATCGAATAATCTACTTACGCGATGCGGATTCCCCGGCCGCGTCGCTCGAAACCGCGATTTATGGTATCAAAGCGTTTGCGACTCGGGCAGCGGTGCCGTTCGTTCGGCCAATTAATCGTTGCTGCCAACCGGGGCCCCGGTGGCTGGGGGGGGGGGGCAACCGTTTTAACGAAATTACCGCGATTTCTGCTGTGATTATTCGCATCCGCGCCTCCCGGGTTGACGCTCCGAGTGTCAAGGACGCTGGCGGTACGTTTCCGAATTATCTCGCGGATTCACCAGTTAAGGTCTTTCACCAGTTAACCAGGTACGCGCCAGGTGAAAATTCAGCTACTCGTATTTGGGACGTTCGAGATGTGTACAGACAAGGAAATGGGCCGAAAAGTTTTGGCTGGCAGTGAAACTCAGGATGGTCCAGTTCAAGCAACACTGACAGATAGGGCGACTTGACACGTCACCGTTTAACGGGCTAGTTATCGACCTCGTAGTTCATGTACAGTTCGAGGTACCTCACGTGCTTGTAAGTCGGTCGCAACACGGTGTGTTTCATGGGTTTCCCCGTGAATCACTGTCGAATGGATCCGCAGCCAGCCTAGATCGTGATGCCCAGCCAACGATGCCGAGTGATAACTGAGAATGATCGAAATTCACCGGGAATGAAAATTCCGCAGACCTTCGTGCAGTTTCAATCCGTGCCGGCATAGATGCAACTATTTCAATTGCGATTAAAATTGAAACAATAACGGCGCGAATAAGATGGCCGAACAATTATCCAGTTAATCGCGCAAGCTGTAACACTCGACGCCCCTCGCACGATTTCGGTAGTCTATTTGCAGGAACGGAAATTGTAATGCAAGAATAATTTCCGGCTAACGAACCGAATGAGCCATGTCAAGCTTCACGCTACCACGAGACCCGGCGAGCAAGCTGAAATATTAGTTTCTCGTATCGATAATTACACTGTGCCGAGCTACGATACAATACGTAGCTGAACAGCGTTAATAATCCACGTGCCTCGTACAACGTGCACAAAGAAGCGGTATAACGATATTTCCGATGCAAATTATTTCCACGCCGAGGCATGCCCCCCCCTCATTACGAGTCGTGAACGAGGTGTTGCAAAAACCGTTCAGTTAATTGCAATTAGTATCCCGTATAATCCGACACGTCCCGCCGGCGAGCTACGAATCAAATTACGAATCAAGACTTTTTAACCGTCGACGTATCGTAGTATAGATTCGAGTAACCGAACGATTTTCAACGTTTAACGAGTCGCTCGACGAAACCAGGGTGCAACAATAAGGGGGAACGGGTGAAATAGAACCCTTGAGAATGGAACGTACACAGGGAACGTCTTCGTTGGGCGTGCTGGCCGCAATATAATTAATGCAAATTAACTCTTTGTCGATCACCGGTAAAAGGAACGGCGGCAGTTCGCAGAGGTACTTAATAAATTTACCAAGTCCCGACCAGATGAACCTTATATTCCACGCAGCGCCTTCGTTGCACGTAACGATGATAACTGAATGGCTACTGTTCACGGGGCTCTAGCATCGTTCACGCGAATAGATACCGAGCATATTCTTCGTTTCACCGTGGCCGTGTAATAAATTTCGTTCGTTAATCCGTTCACGGCAGCGCGCTGGATGCTTATTAAACGGCGGCCCCGCGTTGCTGAAAATGTTGCCAAGTTCAAAGTTGCAAGTTTAGATGCTGTGCACTTTTTCCACCTTCAGTCTTCGTATATCATATTTCAGGATATTCTGATAATACCTGCCCGTTTGCGTATATATATCTTTTCATAATCTTTCATCGGCAGAATAGACCGATCAATATAAAGAACATATATTATATATATAATATATCATATATATATATATGTATATATATATATCATATATATATATATATCATATACATACGTACGTAAGTTTCCGCAGGGTGTTTCCATTGAAAAATAGAAACACGTTATTCGGGGAAACGATCGTTCCGGCGACCGATGCAATTCGAAATCTCACGAAGAGAACGATATCAATAAGGTCCGCGAGATTCAATTTCAGGAATGCGTAAGCTTACAGTTGGAAACAGGGATGAGTTTTCCGTCAGCCAGTCGAGCGAACGTCGAAAAAGTTGCGGCACCCGCGCGACGAATCTGTACGGGATTTCCAACTTTTATCGAACACCAATTGCTGTCCCGCAGACAATTTTCCACGCAGCCCGTCCCGCTTATAAATATCTCTGTACTTCCGTGGAACTTTAAAGGGCCACGCAACGTTTCAAACGTTCGACGTTAAATGTCGCGCGAACAATAAATCGACAAACACTCTCCAGTGATATCGATTGAACAAAATTCCGTCCATACTGTCACGACACCCATGCATCGGCGGGTTGCAACGGCGAATACGAAATGACGCACGGCGTAAACGTTGTCGAACGGAATCGTAACCTTCCTCGACGACAATTCCGTCCGGTTGCCTCACTTGCGTCGAGTTTCCGTTCGTCCTCGCGCGATAGGAGACAGCTTGGCTGCGGCGTCTTCGGATAAACGGCCGTGCGGCCGCCTAAAATCTGCGTTCGGTGTAAATAGCGGTGCAGTCGCGAAACTGAGGCAAACGACAGCGCGCCGGGGTGGGAACGAGGGTTAGCGTACAAAGAGGGAGGATGCTCATAATTCTCCCGTCTGAAAACGGGCCGGCGCGGCGCGTTGAAACTTGCACCGGGAGCGAGGCCGAAGCACATTGTGCCGGGCCTCGCTGTAAATCTACATTCAAAAAGGGAATATAGAAAATGCCGGCATAATTGCCTTCCGGATTAAAAGAGTGTACGTACGTGTCTACGTGGCGCGCTCAATTTCACCGGGGCAATAAATTTGCACCCCCGCCTAGGAAACAGGGAAAGGGACGGAGGTCGGGGTGAAATAAAATCGTCGCTCGTCGCCATCACCTTGTGACCCGACGCGTTGCTCGTCCGTGAAAAAAAGTCGGAAATTAATCTCGAAACTTTGTCCATCAACCCGGGTCAGTCGTGAAGCAGTCGGGCTCTGGGCGAGGACAACTAAGGGTGCGCGAAAACTGCGACACGAGTTCGTTAATTCAGTGATATTTAAAGAACGACAAGAGCATTACCGCGATTACGAAACGAATCAATCCCCCCCCCCCCCACTGCCGGACAAGATAAAGTGGATATTCTTAGAATCGATACACGTAATTGGAGAAAACTCGATGTCAATAGAGGAAGAGAATTACAGTTAAGCGATAACGGAAAGTTCCTGCAGAGTCTACAGTGGACCGTTCAATGGGAAGATTATTCGCAGCTGACTAATTCGCGAAACAAATTAAGCCTCCTCGAGCGAACGATCGGCTTCCTCGAGCGGGAGGAAATTCGCGCGAATCCTCGAGCCGCTTGTCCCGTCCAGATAATGATATTTGCAAAGGAAACCGAGCGTCTCGATGATTTTCCCGAGTTGCTTAAGCGCCGCGGAAAGTCCCCCGCGATTCTGCGAATACGGTGGAGGCGCTCGCGGGACGGAAACGACGTGGGATAATGGATCGCTGGAGGGAATCGAAGGAAACTGGCTCGTAGGCGGGACGTTGCACGTCGATGAAGCCGACATGACACGTCTGTCAGCTAGCAGTCTTGGAAGGCGTGGTAGTCGTCCGCCTGTCTACCGGCTGGATACGAAATGAATCAAAGAGCTTTGACGCCCTTCGGATGCATGAATAATGCAACGTCGCGATCCAATTTATAACTCGCGCCCCGCCGTAATATGTATTACGCCGTGTTACGTGGCACGCGGACCCGTGTGATATGTGGCGCGGCAAAGAAGCCCGGGGAATATTTCAGAGTGCTCGGTGTTCGCGTTTGCTTAATTGAATGGGTGTCGCCCGGGACCGGGACCGTGCAACCGATCCCTGACATTTGCGTGCGTCCCCGAAACGAGCGCGGACTCTTTCACCGCAACGATTATAAAGCTGGGGCCCTTCGTTGAAAGGCTCGGTAACTCGGCCGACAGCGATGAATCTGATTGCAGCGTGGCTTTGTCCTTGCGGTCGCAACACCTCCTGGGCTGAGGTGGTATCTGGATAATTAAAGGCGTCCAGCCGGCCCCGTTATTCGGGTAATTGTGCTTTCGACGATTCCACGGGGTGACTCGGCGAATGGTCTCTGGGAACGATGGTTTGTGATTCTCGCGAAGCGGCGTACTTCGCGAGGCGTCAATCGTTATTCATTGTTCATGAGACGCGGGGACGGAACAGTTTCAGACATTGACACCCGTTCGACTGATTTCACGTTCGCGACTCGACTTAATCGCAAAAGCGACAACGACAGCTCCCCGACCTGCCCCCTGTCCGATAACTGCAAATTAATAATATCACCGGGTCGGCACAGGTGCATTATGCACACCGCGCAAATGCCACGTACACCGCTATGCAGCAGACCGGACGGCTGACAAGCGGTGCCAGTTCACCCTGACTGGTGGACCGTGGGTTTTGATGTTTAGATTAGGATGCTACCAGGGGCGTCCCGGCCAATTATAGAAACCCGAGACAGTTGAGATTTGCCGTTGCTCGCAAGGCTACCTAAAACGCTCGGCGTGCTGCGCCGTTACGGCGATGGCCGAGTCCACGATGAATATCAATCCAGCGGCGCGCCTATCACGACGGGGCCGTTCATTTCTAATTGACAGCAGAGGGGTCGACCTCGTCAATGTATTAATCGCCGTTGCCTCGAGAAAATAGTGGTGACAGTCTTCGACAGGTTAGTCGACTTCCAATTGAATGTCCGCTCGGCCATGGAAACAAGCCAAGCGATCGCAGAGGAGACGAGATTGGCCAGGTTGCGGACGAACGCGTGCGAACTTATCGGCTACGAGCAGGTGCTATCGCGGCCCGACATTAATGAGCTGCATTCTATCTGTTCTATTGCGTGATTGAGTCGCGCCGGTGTGCCCGCTCAATCGTTCCGACCTCTCTTACTCTATTCTGTGGCTATGATCGCCTCCTCTCGCTTTTGTCCGCGAGCTTTTGTGCCTCCCGTACACGCTCGGATTGTCGCGCATTTTAATTACGAGCGTTATCGACGGCGATTGTTAGTCTCCGGGGATGATTCGGGCCGAAGCAGAGAAGTTGCAGCGAGCTTCGGGCCAATTATAGGATTTGTCGATTTTCTGCTGTCAACGCGATTAAACGCGCGATCCACGGGCTCGCCCTTCTGGGAGAAAATTTCCGGCATCGACATTGATGCAACGATTCTTAAGGCAGCGTATCGTGAAAGTTCTTTGGCGAGAGCGCGGGCTTTAATGAGGAGACGAGTGTTAGACTTGATGCTTGCCAAATATTTAGATCCGAGTCAAGGGAGCTCCGGGTAATTTCGCGTGGAGGACGATATATCGTAAAGTACACAGATCTATTTGGTGTACTCTTCAATTAATTAATATAAAGATTGCTAACACAGCTACCGTGTTCGGTTTAATTATATATGCAGGTTGTTGGCTGTAGAAGAGGGGCCTGGCACGTTTAAAGTTTTATTACGAATACGTCGTAAAAGTTACTCGAGTAAAACGGAGCAGAAAATACCTACAAATCGCGGCGGGGCGAATTAAATGTAACCGCGGCGAAATTCGTTCTCAACGATGCTGGGCAGCATTTCAATTTCAAGTAATTTATCGAAACCAAAACTTATCGTCCGCCGATGGGACCTGCGTCGTCCCCTCAACTTCGCCGCCGAAATCATATTCATCTGCAGAAACGACGGCTGTCTCCAGGTGTCGTCGCGAAACACGTTCCCACTGCGAATTCGTCAGAAGTTACTCCTTGGCCTGTAACGTTAATCGAGCATCGCCAACCCTCTCGCTGGGAATAGTCGCTAACGCGAAAGTTGCTTCTGCGACGCGGTCATTTTCCTCGTGGTCAGTTCCAGGTAACGGCGTAATAGATACGAAAGGGGAAACTCGCAAACGACGAGGATAAAGTTGCCGGGCCACGAATCCTCAACAGACCGACCGATAAATTCGAAAGGCGAATATTAGTCCCGTTGGACACCAACAACTTTCACGTATGGGACACGTAGGCTGTGACAGTTCGAAAATGGCGCCGCTAATGCAGTCTGGATTGAAATGTATTTTTGGGGGACGATGGGATGGTTGCAAACCAAGGTAAACTTTGTCGATCGAAGCAATAGAAAATGAACGTGTCCCAATGGAAGGTTTCCGTTTTTCGTTGGGCTTCAGTGTTTTCAAGAAAATTGGTACCTTTTTTAGGGAACATATCAGTTTGAATTTATAATATAATATTGATTGGAAGATCGTAGTTCTGGAAGCTCTTTCAAAGATGAAGAAAAACGAGGCGATCGTTCGAACATCACTAAGTTCAAAATTTTTCAAACACGGCCGGAGCTCTGTGGTCGCGGGCGTTGAAAGTTTGAAAACGACCCGGACACCGGTGATGTTTCTCGCAATGATAATGCAGTTTAAGTAAATCGCCCGGGGACGTGCAGCTCGGCATCACTCCGTTTCATCCGAACTTTACGAAATTTTTCGTGTCCGCTTAAAAGTTGCCCATGCTTCGGGTGGCGCCCAGAGAACCGCGGAAATATTTCCTCTGTTACAATCTTCCATCCCTCGTTGCACAGGAAGCGGGAGAAGTACCGTAATTAATTGAATCATTCAACCGCTGTGGCGATAGGAAGAAGTACAACCGTTTTTCATATCAATTCAGCGGAAAAAGTTTTTCTCTTCGTTCTCTGTCGAACGAGCACAGCGAAGTCGAGTCGCGGAGCGGCCAGACGACATACCGATAGAGCTCGACGATTATTCTAATCTTTCCTAATACCAATGCTTCGTCGATCGCTACCGAATCCCGGGAATACGCAAACGGTTGTTACACGGGGGGCAAACGCGCGTTAACGCGTCGCCAAACACCGGGTGCCGGATTTTCCTTGACTACATTAGCTGAAACACGTCGTACACATGCGGCTGATCTTCGCGCCACGAGAATCTATGTTAATTTCATAGCGTTTCGTGGATGGTAAGCTGGAGGGCTATCGGCTCGTTATTAGCCCATCGCTATTGCTCTCGGTTATACTGCTCGATTATAACGGGGCACAGCGATATTGGATTTCGAACTGCGATGCGGATGCGTAAACGTACCGGAGTCCATATGCATATTCCCGTTGTATTGTAATCAGCGTGCCGCTACCACGGACCGCCGATTTCGAATATTCAAGCAATTTTTCGTACTCACATTCGTCGCGGACCGTTCGCGGGCTCGTGGGCCACGTGACGCTGTCACGGGTGCAGGATCGTTATGAATTTATCCCGGGTTCATAGCTCGGATGGTCTCTTCGATTTCAGCTAATACGATCTTAAGCGTGTTTCGATGATTCGCATCGAGTAGCGTACGTATCGATTATATAGGCCGCCGACGAAGCGGAGGGGAGAACCTGGTGAATTTAAACGCGCGCCTAGCCAGAGGCGGTCGATAGCGCGAATTCGAATTCCCTTCGGGAGTCGTGTGTGCGTCAAAATTCGGAGATCGTACTCAATGTATGTTTCAATAGGAGCTTCCCCGCCCCGTAGATTTCGTCGAGATATCCCGTCGCTCCGCTTGCAAATATCGCCGTGAGACGTTTTCTTCGGCGTCACGTACATCCTGCTGTATTATACCGGATACCGGGAGAGTGCACGCGGACGCAGGCACGACGGCCACACGGAGGAAATATATTACACGTTTTTCACTTAAAAAGCAAATTTGATATTCAGTCCGCCCTGATCCGTGAATATCAATATCTGGGACGTTGGCGAGCACGGTTTACTTAAGGATCCACCCTGGTGGCTTCAAAGCTGTCCGTGGGCCTCGTGTGTAACTTCGTATCGGCAGAGTTTCGAGTTGAACCGAGCTTAGGGTGCAATTAAGGTGTCCTGGGAATTATGGCGCTAGGAATCGTTCGGTACGATCGCCATCAGAGTTTGACTTCGCTAACGATATTAATAGTTCAGTCGAAAATGTGACCCGTCGCCGGCGAATACTAATTACGTTCCCCTGCATCAATACTGGATGAATATATTACGCATTCAACGAAAGCTCGGGGAAATATTGGAGGATCGAAAGAAGTTTCCCATCCCTGGTCGACCGCTCTTCGTGATCGAGCCTCGTAACGGGCGGTGAGCCTCTAGTCGTACAAGCTGCAAGATTGTTTCCCCGGGTGTAACGATCTTCCCAGAGTAATTGCAGAGTTGTTCCAGTCGACTCAGCACGGGGGTGACAGTCACGAGGAAAAGAGGATGCCGTGTGATCGGAAGTAGAAGGAAGGATGGCGGACACCTCGTTGGGGCGGGGATCGGTCGGATCGTAAATTTTCAAATATTTTCCTGGCCAAAGTAAATCAGGAGCTCGCGGAGTGCGGCGTATGCAGAAACGCGGCATTCAATTTCCCCCGACTCGCGTTCGACTATTTTGGTTCGTCCCGTTCGAACCTGCCACCAGGGAATCGATAGTTTGCACTCGTTAATGCCGACTTTCCATTTGGATCGGCGCGCCGATCATTATCAGCCGTCTAAATGAAAGAATAACAATTATACGCAAACTTCCGGCTTCCATTCCATCCCCATAATTCTATATCCGAAGACGGTCGCCCCGTGAACGTCGGATGCTAAAACAGATATTATCGATACTTTTATGTTAATGGAAGTCGACTGCCTGGGGCGCGTCTAATAGCGAAGAGCAATAAGTAGCGATGGTCGGCCATGCACAGACAATCGAGCGAGCAAGTTTCATACGACGCGATATGTCATGCTACCTCGTCCTTCGAATTCTGGCTATCACGACGAAAACATCTTTATGTTAATTGAAATTGATGGTCAGCGACGTCTGGGCGGTAGCGAGTAGCGTGTGTCGGCTATAGCCAGACGGTAGTATCGATTCAGCGGAATTACGTTACGGGCGGTAATTCTTGTCCCCGTTTTAATTCTAGGTATCGTAGCGAAATGAATTGCACGTAACGATTCCGAAAATACGCAGTCGACGGTATAGTTGATGAACTGCAAGTAGGCCAAGCTTGTTATGACCAGACACTGATGCCATTTGTTCCTCAAGCTACCTTCCGCAATGAATAATACAATAATTCTCTCCGTACTTTTGATTAATCGGTATTGCCTGCCCACTGGCCAAGTCTGCGAGCGAGCCTTGTAGTCACCGAGTTTTCTGCATCGCAGCAGAAATATCTTCTCTCGTTGAACCTATCAGTTAGAGCTGCATTAGTAGTATACGCCGGGTATGATCAGACGTCGACGTAACTCGGCGCACCATAACTTTCTCGTTAATGAACGGGAAACGTTGTACATATGGCTGACCACGGTACACGAGAACCTATTTACCGTGTTTTCGAGCAGAAACAAATCGGATTCAGGAAGAAACAGTTTCTCCGTGAACGAGAACACGGCCGCAGTCCGATCCAATGTAATTGGCGGCCGGTGAATTATTCATAATTCAGCGGCCGTGTAATAAAATAATATCGAATCCGTACGGGACGGGATCAATCGAGCGGATTCGGGTGTTTTCTACACGCCGCTGGCACGATTACGGTTCGACAAGCGCCACCGAAGCGTTTACAGCCGCAAAACACAGGTTCACGCGAACCCGACCGTGCACACGGCACGCCATTGTCCAGACGCGTATTATATCCCCTCGCGGGCGATCTGGAGCGGTATTTCTCGCGCTGGTCGTGAACGGTACACGCTTCCGTGTCAACAAAATCATAAATAAAGCACGGCCAGTCTCGCTTTTCGAGCCGTTGCTGTCTGCCGTGTATCGATTCGACGCCAAGTTACGAGACGCGTGCTTGACTGACGGGTATAAAGGTAAAAATAAAAACACACGACGAAACGTACACATATCGAGGGCGATGTACATATTGTGCATCGATAAAGAGAAGTGGATGGGGGAAGAAACAAAGGCATCTGTACGCCCATCTCCTCGATATTCCATTCGCGTATCGGCTCGACTCGCCATTCACGATATCCGCATTCCCCGACAACAAAGGGTAAATAAAACCCGCATCGGCTACGATTTTCAGATTAAATTGTCCGCCCTCCTGCCACCGCACCGGGCCAATGTTTATCGCCGTTGGAATACCAGACAGGAGAAACGCGCAGCCGATAAGACGTCGAGGAATTAAAGCGACCCCCTTCGATTTGGTATCGAGGGCCGCAGCCGCGATTCCATGAACGATACGTCGTAGAAAAGCATCGGGCCGAGGTCGGAGCAGAAACGACGGATACAGTTAATGCTGTGTATCGATGGCACGGCTTACCCAATCGCGAGCAACGTAACTTCGCCGGTGAAAACTTTCGCCCGCCGCGACAGACACTTTGTTCAGCCTTAACTACTAATTGATCGGAAAATCCCATTGCTGATCCTGATACATTATATTCTGTCTGTGTCGCGTAGATCAAAGCACTCGGCGTCCCGGATCGAGTTGAAGTTCCTCTATTAAGCTAACCTCCGCTTTCAACTTACGCGGCACCGGGAAATTTGTCCACGTCCACCACCGGTGGCCACGTCCGAAAACTTCTCCACGTGTCCACCAGGGCATTCTCTCACTTTCTCCCACGCGAGCGGCCCGCGTACAGCGGCTGTTCCGTGGTCGAACGAGTTTCCGTTCCGCGCTAATTTAATATGCATTAACCGCAACGTCGCCTAGGTGACGGTATTAGCCTAATTGAAACAAGAGGAATGTCGATAACACGGCCCCGCGGCGTATAAAAATGAATCGTGCCGGATTAACTAAATTCCGGGGCAATTTCATTAAGTCCAATGGCGCAGGCGGAGTGCGCCATCGCTACGTTTCACCGACTTATTGCCCCTCAGCTTTAAATAACCCTACTCACTCCAGAGACACGGGTCCCATTCACCCCGTTATTGTCGCGCACCCGTCGGCTGGTTTGACGGCGCCCCGTGTCACCCACGGCGTGCAATTTTGTATTCATAACGCAGTCTCCGTTCAATTTTCAGGGGATATCGCTTATTTCGCCCCTCCCGGATTTCGTCATAGCCAGTCTTCGGAAGAGTCGCGCAACCAGCAGCCAAACGAGACGCGTGTTCCCCGAAGCATCGGGTATCGCTCGGTCTTTCTCTCGATTTTCCTTCAGCTAGTTATTCCACGGGACAATCTTCGACTCACCGTCCCATTACCGCGGAACTGTTCCATTACTTAAACCGATAGCCTCGGTCGCGCCACTGGAAACACCAACGGCGATTTATCGCGATCCCCAACGAAACTATTCACTTGGCGGGGGCGCAAACTCTACGCCAGACTACGTCCGCAATTATTCATAATTTATATTCCACCGCTTTACGCACGCGATATCCCGGCCCGTGAATCTTTCTTACGTTCCAAGGCGTTGCGGGGCCGGCCGGTCGTTGAAAATAGGATAAATCGTTGATAAATTATGGCGGTCGGGAGAAAGCGCGATCGTCTGCCGGCTCGACGCTTATCGAAACCCAAACCCGTCTAATTGCGAGCAATTAATCATTGGCAGGTGGTCATTGATGGGCCGAAACTGCCGGTGTCCCCGCATCGCTGCACCCTTTTTACGGAAACACCGTCAATTCGCCGTGCCGCATTGCCGATGAATTTTTCCACTGGCTACCGGCAAATTATCGGACGGAAATTATAGTTTTAATGACCCGTCGATATGATTGGAATATAATTTCTATGTAATATTGATCGTCGCCAGCTGCAGTATCCCAGTGAGAGTACGATTTTCGGCGACTGTATAAAAATGAATGCCCACTTCTTACGGCATCGCGATAATAATTGTTTATGTAATATGTATCGTTGCAGATGTATCGGTGTACCCCTTGCTCCACGATCCCTCGTCGAAAGTTAAATGCAAGCACGTCATTGTCGCCGTGACCTATTTATCAACTCGTTTTCAGGGCGTAGCTTTTAATATTCTCAAGTTACAAAGGGTGTCTCGTGAATTGTGTTGTTTCAGCGCAGCGTTCACCTCACGAGGAACCATGGAACGAACAGTCAATTTCCTGCGCTGTCTCGGCGTGGCGAGCCCCTGTCAAAGACAAATGTTGAAATTAAAAGAGAGCATAGCAGCACCTCGGTGGTGCACAAAGCTTCTCTTACTAGTATCCAGTCTCGCGTCTCTCTCAAGGGAGAGTCATTACTGACGTCACCCGTTGCCCCTCGCCGTGTAATTCCGCGTTCCCCACTCGTCCCTCTTTGAAGATGTCTACGCTACGTGCGTTTCAAAGCGCTTTATTGGAAGTGGGGGAGCGTTCGTGAAAAAGAATCGTAATGGGAAAGCTTGACTTTGACAAATAGATATCGAATGAATCGTATAGCTACGATTTGGGCAAATCTTCGTCGCGTGCGCGCTGCTGCGAGTCTGATTTTGTCCTCGGACAAGCCGCGGAAGAATATCAAACAGCATCAACAATCGCTAAAGCTTTGAACGCAGTCACAAAGTGGTTTCGATGGCCGGCGTCTCCTAAGCATCGCTCGACGCACCAGTCGCCGGGGGAACCGAGAAGGAAATTTATTTCTCTGGACCGGTCGAGAGTGTCCCGGCAAGGAAAGCTCGTATCTTCTTTCCTACATTATAAATTTCCCAGCGCGTGTTGCCCCGGTTGTGCGCGAGAAAAGCTCCGGCAATATTTCACGACGTCCGAGGCAACGCGTGGGCGCAAAAGCTTCGGAAGAACGAAAACGTTTCCGCAGCTTCGTTTCATTATATCAACGAGACGTCCAGCCAAGGCGACCACGGATAAAACCGCTGGGCACGGATTACGATGCAAGCAAAAACGATGATTCGTCATATCCCCGCGATGTGTCCCGCGGGTGGTGCATTCGTCTTGGCTGAGTTTGAAACACAGGTCCCTCTTCCCCTAGTACGCTAGCGTGTTGTTCGCGTTTCGTCGAATAATGCATCCGGACGCAACAACGCGCTATCTGATTCTGGCAAGGGTTGCGATACTGCGGCTGGCATCGTGCCACCGTTCTATCAGCGTAATTATTTTTATGCTCCACTCTCTGCTCTCCCTCCCTCTCTCTCTCTACCTCTCCGCTCCACCCGATATTTGCCTTGTCGCAGGGGCCACTGCACGCATTTCAATACTTCGTGTCGGCGTCCAGTCTTCTTGACCTACCCTTGCACCCTGGCCCGACCTGATTCTCATTCCGCGATAACGCTTGAGGGCACTGAATTTGAAAGGATGCCGATGTGTCGCGTGTTTCCATTCTACGCCTCGAGAACCCGTGGACGTAGCGTTGTTCCCTCCCCGTCTGTTCACCCATGACCCGATTTCATTCGTCGAACCACTAGCACGGTGAAACGTGCGCGAAATTTCATTCACGATATTTCGACGACGTTCAATGCTTTCGATGTCACCGCTGACACTCCTCGACCGCCTGAAAAATGGACGAATACTCCGTCCTCGCGGTGTTCTTTATTTCCGTGGTTCTAAATGGGTAAAGCGAACATCGCGGTCCTTCTCAATACCTTTTTATAAAGCAGTCGCAAAGCCATCAATATTTATTGCCGAAGCAGTGCGCCACTAAGTGACAGCTTTCTTCAATGTTCGATTCGACGTATCCTCGCACGTTCAATAATGCTGCACATAGATGCCTGTACGATCGAATTTCATCTCGTCCGTTTCATTCATCCTTTCGTCGTTCCACACAGCAATCCTGGGCTCCTACGCTCATCGCTGTACGCAAGATATCCATGTGCCAGGTACCGATATTTCACCAGCGAGTATTACCATTTCGATTAGCAGGATTCCAACCTAAGACAACAACTTGCCTCGGGGTGGATCCCTTTCAGCGGGTAGTTTCATCCATCCCGTGGCAACACGAATGGCAACAGAGGGATCTGGCGTGTCCGATTCGCGGACATGGACAGGCTAGACCTGCATAATTACTCGGGTGACGGAGTTAACAGTGCCGCGCCTTTGCGATACGATCTTCCGTCACGCAGATACCATACGACCTCTATGGTGAATCTATTCAGAGATCACTAGATCAGATGCGCGGACAGGCTACGCGGGATCACCTCAATTGCACAGGTGTGAGTTCTTTAGAGAAGTGTCGGCCGATTCCATCGAATCCGATATATGTACCTCTGGTTTACCTGTGTTTCACGACCGAGCTCGCGCCCACGCGACAAATCTTCCTGTCCAATCACGACGGGCAACACACGGCCGATGGCTTTGTCTTGCGATCGCAGACGCTGCCTCTGTCGGCGCACACTGGATTATCGTCGCTTATGACCGTTGCTTGTACAACTGGCGCACGATTTCCACTTTGATAGAGAAATTTCGATTATCCGGTTAGAGGTGTCCCTGGCGGATACAGAGATTGCTGGGGGGGCGGAAGGAAATAATATCGAGAATGTTTTTCGTGCGAAATCTATGGATAAATTTAACATTGCCTGCATTCTTAGATCGCGGAGATGCCGCGAGCTAGGGGAAGATATTGAACTTGCTATTCTCCGAGATGCGCGATGGATTTGATTTGAGGCGAAAATTATCCGGATGATCGGTCCCTTTGTATAGAAATAGAGGCGGTAGATAAATTCTTGCGGCAATTGTCGCCAAGATACAGGGAATGCTTGGTACGTAACGGTGGGGAGGAAATATTCGTGACATTCGGAGACATTCGTCTTCGTCCGGGAAGAGAATCCCTTCGCAATCTGTCACGTGTATTATATTATAGACGATCGTTTACGAAAATGTCAATTGTTTGCCGCACCTGTTGTCGAACGATTTCCATCGATCAATCGCACGGGTCTTTTTACAAACCTGCGCGGCCCTGGGTCTCCTGGGACTTTAACGTGCAACAACTTTTCGTCATATGAACGGAGTCCAATGGTGCTTAGCGCACGACTGAATGTTAATGAAACCGCGATTAAAACTTTTCCGCGTTATCAATATAATCGGAGGCCAATTCGGCCAGGAATTTCCGGGAAACATTGCTGGAATTAGACAGCTCGTGGAAATGTACAAATTCGTAAGCTCTGAACAAATTCGTCCAGGGCGATTAATCGCGCGTGCTTCAATAATTGCGAAACATTTCGAAGAAACGAACCCTGCATTCCTACTAGGGAATCTCTTATCGCTGATCGAATTCCACGATAAGCGTTACGACCCCGACCGCGATTCCCACGCAAGAAACAAGAAGAAATCTCGAAGATACGAGAGCGTACCAATGGAAGGGTCAATTTGCAGAACAGTTGAAAGAACGACCGAAAAGATATATCCACTTGTTCGTAGTTCGGACTGTTTCAAGGAACCGTTCCGGTTCGTTTCCAAGACTCATGCAATTGGATCGGCCGGCATAGCAGGAACTAAGTAAATTTCCCACCATTTCCAGGACTCTCGGCCATTTATGCTGAGTAAATTTGCCATTTGTTTCTTTTCCATTCCGGGGCATCGTCTGCCCGGAAGCACGGGCGATCGTTATAGAATCCGCAGGATGGTGGCGCCTACGTTTTCTCCACCACCCTTGCCACGGTGGTTATCGACTTCGCTTGGAGATTTAACTGGTGGAAACGGAGTCGCCGTTCTGAGTTATTAAGAGCGTTCGCCTCGGTTAATTAATGTTACGCGGAGCCCCGGTCCGAAAACCGTCGGGCGAACTGCAATTAAGGCCGCCAGGATTATTCCGAACGTTCTACCCGGGGGGGCTGCGACATCCCGCGGAAAATATCTCGCGATGGAACCTGCCCACCGGGAAAATATGGTCGCAAAAAGCTCGCTGCACTTTTCCGCGGTGTGATTTGCGCCCTGCGCGAACCTCCGGCCAAAATGACCGTCTCGCCTCGAACGATGAAACTTTCTAACACATTATTCCCATACGCTCCTTTCGGGGCGAGGAGGGCCGAATAAACAGATCGGACAGAGGAGGATAACAAGGTCGACCACGGTCTTCGGCCGAATCGTCAATTAGCAGGGACAGGAGCGCTTCGATTTACGTCAGCGACGATATTGAATTTATGCCCGTCACAGTGTACGGTATTTGGGCTTGAGAGGGGACCGTCATACAACAGATTGCGCTGTCCCGAGTAGTCGCCATTGGGTCGGAACGAGATTTTTGACGGCTGTCGCGACGCGTTTTCGATGACACTGCTTGCCCTGGTGAATCTGATAATAATCATCGTACACGCAGCTCAACCGTTTCGCCGGGCAACGATCGTGCGGTCGGACACGTGCGATATGCGTCAGGTTATCGCGCAATCTTCCGTCTGATCGTTTCGCGAGGTAAAGCAAAAAAATTCCACGGCGCGAAAGTGACGTGGAATAGGCTGGCATGGAAGCGGGAAACAGGCGGGACGGACTCTTTCTTTTCTTTCTCTCTTTCACCGGAGTGGAAATAAGGCCGTGTGTACTTTGAAAGCGGAATGTTCGGCCGGACGGTCGGTAAATTTATCGGTCGCGTTACTCCTGGGTCCATTTCGTAGTTCGCAGCGAACGGGTGCTCTCTGCTAACCAGCACCGGTGCTAGCTGGCCACGGAAGCTTTAGATCTATCGGCTGGTCCACTCTGGGGGATGCTAACCTGTCCAAAGGTTGCTCTTCCCCTTGTAGCGCCGTCTACGGTTCTCGGTTAACGCCCCTCCCATCCCTGTTCTCTTTCTTTTTCTTCCCACGCTGTTACGTATCGGATTATATCTCTTCTTCGACGAACTGCACGTCCGCTACAGAGAGATATAGAGCCAGGCTGCCCTCGATCGTGCACCTCGGATGCCGCTGGGAATTTCGCCAATATACCGGGGACTGGGCCAAATTAGACTAAATTTTTCACATTCTCCGAATCGTTCCACCGTGGATGCCTTCGACTCTTCGGTACAAGATTTTCCCCCGTCACATCTTTCTGTCAATTATGCTCTCGGCGATGTTTAATACGAGCCGGAAATACAGAGGTCGAGCCTGCGTTCCGATCGAATTTAATCGCCCGCGGGAAATTTTACGACTATATCGCCGCGAGTGGAAGGAAATCGAATTTCCTTCCCCGAATGTTTGGTACCTCCGGTTTTGGCCGTTTCCACTGGCAGACGATTCGATAATAGCGTCGCAATTTATCCACAGACCTCGTCTTTGAGAATCTACCACACGGCCCATCGCTCCTAGACTTTGATATCTCTTCTGTGCGAAGAAGATCGCGCGATAAAGAGCTCACACCTGTCGAAATTACTCGATAAAAATATCAGTCGCCACCTGTCGCGGCCCGTTACGAGACACCACTCGGGGCGCACGGGTGCATCGCCCACGGAGAGACGAGAGGCTGTGGCCTGCATCGATGCGCCCGCTAACCCACTACGAGTTGACAAAGCGAATATAATGCAGCGATAGGAAGAACGAAGACTGAGCCCCCCGCCGAAACCCCATCCATTTCCGCAAGGGTGACATTTCTATCGGGACGTAGCTTCTCCTTTAAAACTTTCCCGAAGAATGCAGAGGCGTGTATAGACTCGGTCCTTGCACTCACCCCCTGCCACCCTTCGCGTTCCCCTGTCAGACGCTGCTATCGTTTCATACCCCCCGGTACAACGATACCGAGCGCATTTTTCTATTTGCGTTTCGCAATTTACGAGGGAACGGCGAATATTCACCGGAACATTCCGCCTCCCGCTTCCACCCTTTATCGTCCGACCCCCGTGTACACCTTTCTCTCGCGGATGTTTGCATCCTCTCCCCTCCCTCTGGTCTAGTTACTTCTCTGCTCCGCCCGCGTTCCATGCACGCGGTCGTTGCAACTTTATTGAGACCCAAGCGGGATTCACCTCCCTCGAGGCCGCTTTGCTCGCGTTCCCCTATTTGCGCGTTTCACTTATTCACCCCGGCTATCTCCCAGCGATCTTATTAATTTGCCGGGCTGCACGCCCCGCGATAATGTCCCCGTGTCCCGAGGAAACGAAAATCATCGGGCGAGGTGCCATTCGCATGCAAGATCCGTGCCGCGCGTATTCAGCGTTGTTCGAGCGCATTCCACGGCATCGCTGGCGACGCGAAAAATTCTTATTTCGACAAGCCGGCACTCTCGACGCCACGTCCGTTGCATTTCATTTACTTCTGCCTCGATTTTTCCTCTTTATTTGCCGCGTCGTGTGCCATTGAAGGCTGTCGACGAATATCGGCTCTGGAGGGTTGGGGGGGGGGGGGGCGTTCGATTCTAACGCCGACAGGTAGGCGTGAATGAGCGAACAAAAAACGTGCACCTTTGAAGTGCCGACGCGTCGGTGTACGGCGCATAGACGCTGTTCGTGTCGAATACTTGACGCAACGTACGATCGAGGTTGCACGAAGATTTTCGTTCGCATAACGAATCCGGTGGAAATAAGACGGGCGAAGTGGGAAGGGTAATTGATTGAACTGCGCTCCATTATTCGAATGCTGATGGATGAATAAGAATTCGCGTTGGATCGAGTTTCATTAGTATTAAAGCATCGTCGAAGGAAAGATGAAACGACAGTTTATGAAATTGGACTTCTCGTCTTACGAATTCGTTACGCCCTCAAAGTTTCCTGAAAAGCATCGTAAACTCTGCTCGCATTATGATTATGATTACTGCTTTTCCGCCAACTAACCGTCGCGTCTATCCTGTTTAATAACTACGTTGCATCAGCATGCTCGGAGATCTCCGGAGCTCGAGCATCGTCAACATTCTTCGACGTGTAATGTTACGGTAATCCGGGACGGGATGATCCCAGCGCGCTTTAATACTTCTTGAAGCCGAAGTCGAAACTTTAAGGGGCACGTTCGATTCGAGGCGGACACCGTGCGAGAAAAAAGAAATATATTCAACTGCTTGCCGACGTGCGTCGTCCACCCGCGAACGTTTCGCGTCGCTTAATTCCATTGCTGCGACGTGATAAATGGACGAGACAGCAACGCGTTGTCGCGAAGGAAGCGGACAAAAAAAAAACGCAAGCCGCTATTCAACCACTCTTCCGAGCAATCAACGCCTTCGCGGAAAGATACAAAACAACCCTTCAACCGGAACAAGCATATCGTCGGGCTAGTCGAAAAATCGAAATATCAATTAGCCGTGAGTGTAGCGACGCGTCGAATATGGAAGCTTGTGCTCGATAGTCATTCGGTAAAAGCATAGATATCCGTTCGGATGGGAGAACGGAAGACTAACGATCGAGTCTAAATCACTACAATAAACCACCTCGATATCGACACGCTTCGGCTATGATAGCAGCCTTCAATCTGGCCGCAAAACCGAGCGGATACCTGCGCCAGGCGTCGCGTCGCACTTACGGCTCGCGCGGATAGGAGAAGTCGATTGGCGTCGAGCTCTGATTGCGTTCTGGCGTGTCTTCGATATTTAAGCCTGCGGTGTGAAAGTTCAATGGGAACGATGATCGGCCGTCGAGAAGCGGATATATCTTCCGTGACCGGGCGCGTGTCCGTTTTATTCCGTTTCGCGTCCGCAATCGGCCGAAATCCTGAATTGAACACCGCGAATAGAGCACGAGGAAACAGAAGGGAGGATCTAAAGTGTTGATCCTGGTTGGGGATTTCAGGGGGAATTAAACGAGGTGGTGCTCCCAATATTTCTGTATTTCCAATGACGCGTTCCCCGGGGGAGACGATGCCGAGTGTCTGGTGGAAACGAGAGGTCAGGGAGGGTCGGCGGAGCAATCGGAAATGAGGTCCATCCGTCTGCGTCGTTCCGATGGTGACAATGGAGGATTCAGGGTGTTGGGATCTCTTTCGTTGCAAGACTGGAACTTCTAACTGTACTCAGCAGGCCGATCTGAGTGATTGGTCTCCTCGAAGACACGTATTTCACCAAATAATACGTTTCTTTATTTATTTCTGCATCTTCGTCGGGGTTGTCTGTACGAAATGAATTTATCACCGGGTCGTTTCCTGTTATCTTCGCATTATGTATATCCCCTGCGTTCGGTAAGCATTTCGCAGAAACTCCATTTCGACGTGAATATTTTTGATGGCGAAATACGATTCGTTCTTTTTTCTACAATTTTTTTTAACGAAAAGCGTACACGAAGGATTTCCCCGTCCAATAATGCATGCCAATTCGCATCGCTAATTCACTCCGCCTCGCCGTATTCTCTTTTACCTCTCGACCCTCGCGCATCGTCGCCGCGACCTTAAATTTTAAACGATAATTCCTCTCCACTTTCGCGAAGCATCGCTTCCCTCGGCTTCAACACCTTCCTTCCACCATCTCGCGCGACTCGTAATCGCGTCCACGATATCGAAAGCCACGAGGGCGGCGGAACAGTTGTTTCGCCAACTTCGCCGCGAAATTTCCCTTAAGCGCGCTTGACAATCCAACCTCGTTACAGCAACAATAATATATCAACAAAGTGGACGGCTACCGCTTATCGTGTTTCGTGCTCCAACCAACGGCGACCACCTCCGCCCTTTATTATATTTTTTCTCGGTGAGATATCTGCATCCAAACTGGTTAGGAACTGTCCGCGAAGTAACATTATCGTTATTCAGTGAATGCAGCAATTTCCCTTGAGCTGTTTCCCGCACGGTCCGCGACTTTTGTCGTTCCTCTGGTCACGAAAATCCAACCGAGGCCTTTATCCGCATCCAACACGAGCGTATCACACCGCCGGACGAAAAACTGTGATTTACATTACGGGCAACGGAAAGTCGAGCTCTTGCTGTGCTCCAGCGTGCCACGTGTTCTTGTTCAACGGGAACTGCATCAACCTTCTGGTCCACAGTGTTTTCGGTTCGTAGACGGTTGAACACGCGTCAGCGCGAACAATGCTGCGGCATCGCGCTGGTTATCACGACGAATGCACCTGGAGTCTGCGACACCAGTCGTATGTAGGGCGCGATCGATCGACTCGAACGGATCGCCGATGAGAATCGTTAATGTTCTCGACGAAAAGTGTTCTTAATTGTGGGATCGCCGCGTCGTTCTCGGTGGACGGGCCGTAATTAATTTGCGGTTACAACGCGTGTACACGTGTACCCGCGACCGATGACCAATAACGGTAATTATACTAATTAAGTTCGTACCTGAGCGCGGCATGCTGCATGTCTCCTGCCACTACGACAGTGAATCCATGTACAGGTATTAATAGGACGGAGGTATTCGTTGCTGTCGGGCCCGGCTGCCTGGGTGATTAAAGATCGCTTTGTTGCTCGACGAAGTTGTTACGTGCCACAAATAGAGCGCCGGTTGCACGTATGACATAATACAGCGACGTATTATTGCGACCGTGGCCCTGGAATACTTTGCACGCGAACCTATGCATGCAGATAGGTCGAAATATTACAATGGTCGGCATTGCTTCTCTCGTAGGCCTTCCAATCGGAATTGTATTCGGTACGGCGACAAGTGGTTATCGAGGAATGTCTAGCTGGGTTCAACGGATGTTGGTTAATTTAGTATGATTATGGGAATTAGTGTTAAGTACTGGCACCAGCTGCTACGAGACGATGGTCGTTGAACGTAAGTGGCAAGATCTATTCGATAAGGCACTATATATCCACTCTGGTATAGTTGATTTATTATTAATCTCGCTTACCAGGGCGAAACGAATAATCAAGATTCTTGAATCGCCCCCACCCCCCTCAATTGTAATATGTACACTATCTTACGGGCTTCACCCTCGAACACACCAACTACGCGTGTGTACACGTTAGCGTGTGACTTAATCAAAGAATTCACGCGGTGTCTCATCGAGCGAATGTCCATGGAATTTCTGGAAAGGCAAATTAGATGGAAGCAAGGGAGGTTGGAACATGCGAACCGCATAACTCAGCGAACATGAACGGGGCAGGATAGTTTCGAATGTACCGTGTAAACGAATTTCGCGTTGTCTTTGCGTCGCTTGACTCGCAACCGATCCCTCGCACTCGAATCCCATGCCGGCACCCCCCCCCCGGTTGTTAAACAACAGGCGATGTAATTTCACTCAAAGTCGAACGGATAGCTCGTTCACGCCGCGTCTACGGTCGGATGGGTTCGTCCGCCGAGCGAAACGAAACAAAACTCTCTTCGGTTGTCGGATCACGTCGCCGACAGCGATCGGGTACATTGTTTTCCGATTTCCTGCCGGCTTTACGACGGTTTAATGCCGGGTCCGGACGATTGCTAAAAATTTACGATATCTGTTGAGCCAACAGCGCTCTAACGTTTAACGCCGTGCCCCTCGATTGTCCGACTCGTCGACGATTTTCTATCGACGGTACGGGCGCAGAAAATGATTAATTTCTTGTCGAGGAACTTGCGAGATTTTAAGGATACCTGGAGCCGGTTCCGGGGGGAAATTAAATCGCCTCAAATATTGCAGCGCAATTTCCGTCAAATCCCAGTCGTTAAAACTGCCTTGCCATGCTGTCAGCCGTGTTGAACGAATTACCGCGACAATGATAAAAACCCGGGATCCACTCATAGGATCAAATTGCGATAGGAGTAAAAATTGTACTCGAGCGACGACCGGCTAAGCCGGGCGCAACGCTGCCGGATAATTGATTCGGCAGCTGGCAATTCCGTGGAGTGCGCTGCGACCTTTGATTAAGCGGTCTCCATCCCCGTGGATATCCGAAAATCCGCGAGATGAAAGTTCGACGATAATCGTGGCGGGGCAAATAGAAGACACGGGTCGACGTGATCGTCGAAACTTAAAATCTAAACGTGCTGACTGCACGGTACGTGTTCGAGGCGATGCCGGGGAGCTGACCGTTCAATTACACCGCGCCTGCACGTGACTAACACTTTAATTATGTATTTAGTCTTAATTAGACGTGGCGGCGGCGGCGGTGGCGGCGGGCAGGTGGGTCGAGCCGCTGGCTCTGCGCAAAACTTTAAGACCCAGCATTGCGTGCAACGTCGACTGTTTGTCGCGCCAGCTGGCGCATCCACCGTCAAAATTCGCAGGAATTGCGGGGACCGTGTAGAAAAATCGACGACACTCGCGGACCGTACTCATTAAAATATCGTAATAATTCTTGCGTCAACTTCCACGCCCGGTGAATTTTCCCGGAGAATTTTTCCCCGAAGGTGTGTCCTCTTCTAATCCAGCTCGCGTACTCGTTTCATCGATCTTCGGTTATTTGGATTCTCCTATCTGACATATCGGTTCGCCTAATTCTGCAAGTCTATTTGCGCTTGTCAAAAGATTTGATCAAGATGAAACGTTTCTCGAATCAATATCTCTATCATCCTCGGGTCTCTCGCGGAATACGAGGGCTATCAATTTTCTCTGCCGAATCGTCGCGCGCCGATGGATCAGCGTTCAGATTTTTAGCGGCACGAATGACGAGCCGCGTGACGCAAAATGGACGAGATGTACACAGCAGTGCTCGATCAATATCAATTAACCCGTCTCGAGGGCGGAATCTACGCGAGAGCTATTCGGCGTACTCTGCATGGTTAAGTAGCTTCTGTATTGACTGGCGGTGCGAAGCAACCATTATTGATATGTACATACGTTTACAACGGCGGGGGAAAAGCACCGCAGCTGCTATCGGAAAGAAACAGACCTGTTTGCATAGTTAGGATAAGCTTAGAGCGCGGCCAAGCCACGCAGAAAACGTTTCATCAAACGGAAGAAACGAAATACAAAACAATGAAAAAGAAAGAGGGAAAGAAAACAGAAAAAAATGTACAGCAAGAGCCGAATCGAATATTGTTGAGCAAAGTTTGTTGGTACAGGAAGTCGAGCCGTGTTTACGAGCACGACGTCGCCGGCCTATAAACGCGACTGCACGTCGTTCGAGCGTAAAGCAAACCCGCGAGTAGGGTACTTAATTTTCTCGAATATTTCTGGTCGCATATTTCGCTTCTCTGCGGCCGCGAACTTGTGCAATTAAACGTGCACAAGCTCGAAACTTGCTTAACATTGCGCCGAGGATGGGCTCACGTGCCTACGTTCAACGGCCCCCGATGGGGTTCGCGGTTTCATCCTAACACGACGGAACGATGCATGGAAACGGGTGGGACCGCGTTTTGAATGATTCGCGGCGCAAATCATTCGACGAAGCGAACGGCAGCAAGATGGAAGAGCAAGTCGAACTTCGTGCAGCATCACTCATCCCTCCAGCGCTCGGACGCAGAGAAGAATTTCTTTTCCACGGAGTGCTCCGAAATTCCTCCACGCCCACGAATATAAACTTCGTCGAGGCAATCGATTCATCCCTCCCCGCCACGGGCACGAGTTAAATTCCAAGCTTAAATTATACCGAGATCCAGTCATCCGCGGCGAAAAACCACCTGATCCTTAGCTTAGTCCGGGGAGAGATTGACATTCCGGCGGAGTGAACGCCCCCGAGTGAATGATTTTGTCGAATCGACGAAACTTTCCCCCGAGTGTTTTTTTTTCGCGAAATATCCGTTTTCCTTCGGCTCGATCGTTCGTCAGGCGACAGGCGCGGCTCACGGCTCTGACATATTGGTCCGATAGCGCGTGCCCCCTTTGCTCAGACGCTATATCCATTAAACAGCGTAACCCCGATATCCAGGCATATCGCCAAGGTTATAGATAGCTTTTTAATGGCCGCTACAATGGCCCCGGCCGTTCTCAATCTCGACCTCCGTTAACCAAATCGCCAATGCAAATTTCGCTACGGGACAGCTGTAAGTATCTGGGCTGCCGTGTCCGCCAAACGCGACATCTTACTCGAAACCGACGAAGAAGTTGTGACACGCTCAATAACCAATCCTTCAGGGTGCAGCGACGGTGGCAGCTGTGATTTATTGGTGACCGGTGCAGCAGCTTTACGATCTCGTCTCGATCGCGTAACACAGGCGACCGCAATCCCCGTCGATATTACTACAACTGGCAGCGAGAACAATTGCACTTTGCGTTTCGTTTCATTGCATCACGCTTGACGGCTGACGGTCTGGTTACACGCGTCGTTGTCCACGAGTTGCCTCGTGGACGGAAGATGGGCCAAATATTTGGACGTCCGTCGTGTTGCGGTGCTTTAACAATCGCGCGTGTAACGTCGAAGGGCCACAGGTCGGATGGGTGCTTTTGAAACGCGGTCGTTCGGAGCGAGCAACAAGCACGGCTTGGAAATATTGTTACTGTGGTCCCGTGCCTTTTTCGCGAATATTGTCGGGGCCGCAGCACCGGGCAATTGCAATTTTTTTCCACTCCTTCGTCTCTTTTGTTTGTTAACCGAGAACGCTGGTTACTTGCGTAGCATCCCTATTCTCGTTCTCTTTTTCGTTTCTTCCTTCTTTTTTTCTTTTTTTCGTGTTTGCCGAAAAATTCCACGAAAATGGTCAAGCGTGGACGCTGGCAATTAGCTGGGAAATGAACGTCGCGTTTTCGAAAACCGGGGTGGCCTGGTCGTGAAATTAGCAGGCACGAGTGAGGAAAATAAATTTAAACGTGGTGACGCGGCGCTTTAACATATTGAGCGACGCTTATAATGTGACCGACGAAAAATTAATCGACCGTGCCGGTTTTAGAAAATTGTTCCTCGATCCAGAACATTCGGGGCGCATCGATATTTTGCAGAATTAAATTGTCACGCGATCTAATTGTTCATCTCCGCTGGTTCTCTGAAAGAGCGCAAACCGTCCATTTAATGAAAGTCTATTGCAACCTGTCTCGACAAATCAAAAGTAACACGACCTCATGGTTCCCAAAAGTGGAATTGCATTCTTTTTCGGAAACGGGTGACGGGATTCTACAGACAACACGATATATCTGCACCCTATTAAGTTAAGACAGAGGGTTGCTGAAAGGATGTTCCGAAGGAAGCATTTAGCCAGAGGGGTGCTCGTCGAAGCCCATCCCGACGCTAGAAATTCCGGTTTCGCGGTTGCTGTTCCCGGAATTCGTCGTATCGTGTTCCGTTCAGCAAATTGCTCCTACGATACCTCAAACCGATATCGTTTAAGGCTCCCTGCAAGTAAACCGCCCTTTTACTTGTTCACCCACCACGACGAAATGGTAATTTTACTGGCGATAAATTGTCAACGATCTCGACCATTCGATTCCACTTTCGCGAACAAAGATCGTTCATAACAAATCGGTAGCGCACAGATTCAATGTCACATCATTGAATTAACTGGGCCGAAGTTGTGACAAACAGGTGTTCCGTCAGCGGGATTGAAAGCAGAAGCCGGTGGAGTGACGCTATAAGCGGACTTTCATGAGGCGAGAAGAAAGTTCGCGCCGGCTGACACGTAGCCGCGAAGAAAATCGCGTACGTATACATAAAGCACGTCTAACGACCGATTCATTGATTTTCAATTTTCACCAGGAGTCAGGGGTGAATTAGCCTCGGCGAACTGGGCGACGGTGTTGTCTCGCCGGGGATTCGGCTTGGAAACTTTTCAGGAAGCTCAAGTCGCGTCGTTATCGTTCCGCGGTGCCGTGAAAAATGCCCGGTCCTCGAGGTGATCGAAACGGGAAAGATGCACGGTGAACTGTCGCGAGTGCTATTCCAGGGTAGATGCAAGTGTGCGGATAATCATCGGAAAGTTGACATTACCGACGCAACGGCGGTTTCGTTGAATATCAAACGCGACGAAATTCTTGAGCAAATTGAATTCCACGGCGGTCGTCCATTAAGGTTGTTTATACTTTGGTACCGCGATATCACACGTTCCTCGTTGCGTAGCGCAGCTTGTCTACTATAGGAACGCCTAAAGTTCGTATCTGGGCACGTCCGCGTCGCTGTTTCGCTTGCTCATCTAGCTGGAAAGTCGCCAGGCGCACCCGTGTATTTGTGCACGGTAACGAAGAACATTGTACTCCAATGTTGTAACGAAGAATCGCGGCAGCGAACAATAGTTGAACATATGGAAAGTTCCCTCTTTTCATTATGTGTAGCCCGGAAGCTGGATCGCGACACTTCGGCGGAGCGAATGTTATTTGAGAAGCATTTGCGTCGAACAAACCAGAATGCTCCGAACGTTTTACTGGATTCAGTAGAACGAGTCAGTCGCGCGCAGATATATCGTTCCGCCTTCCTTATCGCCGAATGGTTTATATGTATTTACGGAAAGGGTTTTCGATTTAAACCGTACCCCCGCTACGTTTCTGCTTTCCATTTCCTTTGAAGCTAAATTTCCAAATGGGACGAAATCCGCGTTTACACTTCGAGCGATAGTTTAATTAACGCAGCGCTGTACATTTTACGCGGCACCCTTGTCTCCTCGTGCCCGGAACTGCGCTGCTATCGGCCACGTCCCTATACATTCGCGCGTAAATGAAATTTCGTGATCCTCTGTAATTGCTATTCAACGCTCGGGAACGATCGCTTCCAGAACGCGCCCCCCTCCCGTAGTTATTGCGAAGGTAGCGTCTATGCTATAAGACGCGTAACAAATAATGTAACTGGTGCACTAACGTAACAAATAATCTTAACTGTTTTCTAACCACCCACTTCACCATTACAAAAAAATCACAACCCACAGCGCGTCTACATTAGCTCTCCAGGTTCATTTAAGTAAGCCCAACTAAGCTTCGCCCTCGGGCCACAACGGACGGACATAAACACAATTGATAATTGCCCCTTCGACTACCGTATAATTGTCTCGGTGGAGGGCGAATCTTCGCCCGTTGTCCACGGGCTGCGTTCAGCTACGAGAACCCGATGTTCCCCGGCGACCTGTATCCTCCCAAGAAAGCTACCGGCGGCGAAGTTCAGCTGTGCAAGTATCGTCGCCCCGGGCGTCTGCATCGTGGGACTAAGCGGCTGCGACGAGGTCATCGGTACTGGGGAGACAGGGCGCGAAATTTCCGTAGCGCATCGATTGCGGCCAGGCGACTTGCATTATCTTGCGCGCGAGCCGCATGCAGCCCGAGCGGAGTCGCGAAACACATATCCGCGCCGTATTTCCCTCGCAATCTAGAGCTCGCGCGCATTACATAAATTCATAGACACGGACGGGAAGGGCGAGGAAGGCGACAGGGAGGGTTAGAGGGGCGTAGAGGAGATAGAACATAGGGGCGGGGCACGTATGGAACATGTTTCGCGCGATAGTGTACATTTGAGATACAGCGAGCGGACTACGGTTCTAATTCCGATGACGTATGAGCTTGCATAACCTAGTTTTCTGTTTGCTAGCCCCGGTAATGAGTTGTCTACTTCTCTCTCTCTCTCTCTCTCTCTCTCTCTCTCCCTCTCTCCCTCTCTCTGTCTCTATCCAAAACTACCCCTCCGTCTCTTCCACCTGTAACCACCGAATCCCTTCTGTCCCAATCCTTCCTGAACCGCGCCGTCTGCTAGCCGTAACATCGTGTACCGGTGTATCGTAAATTATACGGCTGACAGATAGTCGTGCGTTGGTAAGTTTAGAAACGAGACGGCGCTGGTACGAGGGAAAGCGTAAGTAGCTGTAAGCAGAGGGAAACGGGCGGCGGTCCAGGGGAACGAAGGAAATCCGATGGCTGAGAGGTGGATGTCTCGGGCGATAAGAGTTCGCGGGGATAAATCATCAAGGTGGTGCTCGACCACGTACTCGGAAACCAATTATTTTTAATACAGCCTGACGGAGGATTATCGGCTATAAGATTATCCCTGGTGAACACGGTCAGAAGTTGGAAGGGCGATCGCAGTCGCGCTAAAATTTTGCGTCGAGGGAAATTCGTTTCGGTGAAGCACGGGACACATGCTTCTCCGCGTTGCAAAAATTTCTGGCCGATCGAAACCGGCTGCCGGTAAAGATTCTTCGAGGCTGTGGACTTCGCTGGCGGAATTAGGTGAATTTCGGCGAATCGGAGGAACTGAGAACGGTGCTTCTTCTCATTGAACGTCCGCTGAGTGTTCACTCGCGACAGGCCACGTTTAACGCGGTCACCCGCGCAATCGAATCGCAGTTCGTATTTTTACCATTCGAAAAGACGGATAAAAAACGAAAGGGATAGGTAGGATTATACGAGCTGGAAAGGATTTTTCGAAAATACCTTTCGCAGATACCGGTGTTTACGGCGCTTTTACGCAATATTGACCATCGTCGATACGTGTGCCACAGAGATTTTCCCTTTGCAGAATCGGGAAAAACATCGCGGCCGTATTTTCGCCGTATCGAACGACTTAATTTTTCCCGTTCTCTGTCATGGAAATGCCAGCTCGTACTTGTCGCGAGTAGCAAAAAAGAGCCGACGAACACTCTCCGGCGATGCGAGAGCGAAGCAAAAATTCCGAGTGCTTCCAGGGATGCTTCCGTTTGGCGAGATTACTCGCCGGACGGGAGGCAAAAATTAATACTTCTTCCAGCGTGAAGGAAACGAAGAGGGCGTGGATATCGACGAGATGTTCCTGTGTAAAAAGGAGAAGAGAAACGAAGTATATCAACAGATGCAAAGTACACTGCGAATGCTACAACTCCAAGAATTTTTTTAACAAGATGTCGGTGTTTACTAAATCAGTGACGATCCCGGCTGGGTAGACGAGCCAGTATATCCGGCGACGCGAGGCAACGATTTTTCATCAGAGACGCTCGCGATACTCCTTTCATCGCCGTTTGCCTTTGCCCGCGGACCGGGCTGCTTGCCGAGACAGCGGTGATAAAAGAGAACCGTTCGTCGTCCCTTTTACATCAGATCACGTTCACCGTTGCGCGCTCGCATTGGCGAGTTTCGCCGTTCCGTCTGCTCGAGACACGGAAAGATTCGCCACAAGGGCGTCCGCCAGCAAATTTGTCACAGTTCTGTGCAAAAATCGCAACGCTGCGTCGTCGAAGGAAACGCTCGTCGCGTACGAGAGCTGAAACTCTCCGCAATATTTTTTATTGCGACGCGTTCGGGACTTTGGCGGAGCGCGGGAGATAAGAATGTCTCAAAAGGACTTGAAGTGGCTGTTGGTCTAAAGTAAGCGGTTCAATTTCCTTTTATATTTTAGTCGGTCGAATTCTGTGATCTTGTGCCGCGGTTCCGCGAACGGGGGCCGCCGCTGAAACTTCGACGAAAAAACTACAGTCAACTTACCGCGCGGCGTTCATCCGGATACACAGAACGGGAACGGAGTACACGCGTCGTTAGACGTAACAAATGGAACGCGGCGGAGGAGAAAGAGGCGCAGAGGGAAGATGGTAAACGAGCGTGCGGACACGTAAATGCGGCGGGTGAAAAAAAAGTTGCCAACTGAACGATGTAATTTAATCTGTTTTGTCAGCCTTGTCAGCCAACGGGGATGCTTCACCGGGTTTACTTGCGACGAGAGATAATAACTTGCCGCGAGTTTTGCTGAATCCGCACACTCCCCCGTATCTGATTTGCGTAGCTGTTCTGTCGCGTTTCGTTGATGGAGACGTCCGCCGTTCTACCGCATTTCAGTCAATTAATCAGTCAATTAATTACACTGTGCACGAACGCTCGAGATACCGCGCCAGTGAAGATTTATAATTGAAATATCGTTGTTTTCAATATTACGGTGTGCTCGGACTGTGTCGAAGAACTTTGATGAAACTATTGAAATTTGTTGACAATCGGAAGAACTACTTCGACGAGAAGTACACGCGGGAGACGCGGCTGTACAATGCAAACTGATCTCGCCTAGCATTTAAACGACCGGCAGGATTTTATCTCGTTGGGAAATTATTAAATTCCCATCCGTCTGTTGCGAAACGGAAGTACGATCACGCGTGGAAACTTTAATGAATATTTCAACGCGGGAACACGTTCCGCCGTTCTCTGCTTCTCAATGAGCCTCGTGTTTTTCCGTTCCTTTGCGAACAGTTTTATGCTATCGGCGACGCGTCAATGCGAAATCGTTACTCGCGCGTTCGGGATAAATTAATCTACGCATAGGAAATCCCGTGCGTTTGGCAGCGCACGGAAACTGTGTCAATCGGTGTATGTTTCTAGGGAAGCTTCGCGGTGAATTAAACGGGGACATTCTTTTTCCCATGACGAACGCACGAAATTTACCCCCGAGACGTGAGCAGCATCGGTGTCCTTTTCGCGGGGCGCAGTGCAGAGTCGCGGGACACAAAGGACACCGTGAAGCCTGTGAAATATATTATACGGGAGGGACGTCTCCACCCCCTTATATCGCGTCTCAGCCCCGAAGCAAACCCGGGCTATTGCGAGTGCCAGCTAGCAGAATGTTTCAGCCCAGAACCAGAAGGGACACCAACGAGCCTGAACTTTACCGCTGACACCTCGAGTGTCCAAATAAATAATGCGCCTTATTTGTTATAGGAATTGTGCTCGGCAAGGGATGAAATCTGTGGCCAACGGCAGCGAGCAGCAGCCAGCTCGAAATCCTCGTGATTAAGTGCACCCTTCATTGGACGATAATTGCTCTACAAATACGCGAAATTTATCGCGTATTTGCCCCTCGACACTACGGTACCGGTCCCTCTGCATGCTACCAAAATTTCTCACGAGGATCGCGCGCGACGGCAACGTTAAATGATTAATCATTGCCTATTTTTTCTGTATTTCGTTACACCGCTGAGAAGTATGCAGTTCTTTCGGGAGATTCCCTTCGGGCCGTTCGCAATGGCGTGGCTCTAATTATCTCGATTTAAACAGAGATTGGCGCGTGCGTGGCGAACACGACCATTGTCCGAATGTATATGTATATTTCACTGCGGTGTTTAATGCCATGATGAATGTTGGAATGATTTCATCGTTGAAATCGGCGTGCGAAGCCACTGTAGTCGCGCGGCATTAATCGAACGATATTCTTCGCTCGATTAATAAATTTTCCTGCCGGCGAAAATGCTTTACAATTTTCCCCGGGCAAACGAGAATCCTGTCAGATATATATCGTTCGAAGGAGATTTATGATGGAAACGAGAAATTCATGAAACTGCGCCGACTAATATGCAATTATATGGCGAGACTTGCCTCGAATTAGTCATCGTTGAAAGTTCGCGGTTTCGACGTGGAAATAACCTTCCGTATACGAAATCGTTATCGACACTGTCGCGTATCACGTGTCCATTGGACATTGGCCGGGAAGGTAGAATTTCGCCAGACCGAATCGGAAGGGAGGGGGACGCTCGATATTTTGGTAACAAATTTCGGATCGAAAATGGGGCGAACAGTAATTCCCGATGTTCCGTCGCGTGAATCGACGATGACATGACAAAGATGGGTAAAAAGCCAACGAAACGACGCACGACCGTGCGAGGGGGCGCGTCGTTACGTGGAACTTTAGTCTTTCATTTTCGCCAGCCAACGGTGAAATATATATATATACCGCGTGGGGGAGGCAGTTCAAAATCTTTGCCAATTCCGCGAGATTTAGCGCGTTCGCTATCCATAAAGCCGGAAATTGATTACGTTCGCGCTAATAGAATTTTTATTCGCACAACGCTCCGTTTCCGGGCGTGAATTTCACCCAACACTCTATCATGCTCGCGGAGCCGTAGGATGTTCACAGCCAGAAGCGCTTCCACGGTATAAGTTTAATCGGGTCGGGGATGTCTTAAACTTCTGTTACCAAGGTGAATCGAGGTTGCGTCCGCTCAACAAATTTCGTGTCCCCCCGATAGAGTGAAGAATGAGAAGAACGGCGATGCGAGTGTCAAACTTTGCGAGTCAACAATTATTTGTACGCAACGCTCGGTGTTGTATCTTTTGCCATACAATTGGTCAATGGCGAACGAATGAACAGGCAACCGATCTTAAAACGGTTGCCTCTGTAAATATTTCAACAAACACCTTGATACTGGCTGTTACAGATTCGGTGATTTTGTTTCCCCTCGGAACAGCCGCGTGGATCCGCGCAGGAAATACGTGAGAATCAAGTTTGAAGCTGGCGCGACAGTTCGTTACACGAGCGCCGCGAGGATACCCCGCCGGTGTCCTTTTTCCTGCGGCATTTGTACAGCGACGGTGTTAAAATTCAGCGCGTTCAGCTTGCCGCCGGAGGCAGCCCAACTGGGTCATTAAATATGAGAGATCTCGTTGCCAAGACTCTCTCTCGTCAAGCGTGCTCCTACACGTGCCGGGGGGGGGGGGGGTAGCGTAGAAAAAAACGAGGAGAGAAGGAACAGAGAGGGTGGCTGACGGGGTGTGGGAGAGAACGCAACAACCGGAGAGGCCCGGCGAGAGGAGTAAGTCTCTTGCAGTTGTTTCTCGGCTGCCTGACGCGCGAGACGCGCCACTCTGGATGCACTTTTGTATAATTTTACTTTAATTGCTGTTGAGACCTGGAGTTTTCAACTTTCCTCTCTCCTTATCTTTTTCCTACCCCCATAGCCACAGGCGGCTGTCTCCATCTCCAGCTGTCTCACCTCTACCCCAAGCTACCCCCCTCCCGCGCCCCCTTTTTCTTCCCTTTAATCTATTTCTCCCTACAGCTTCTTGCCTTTATTCCTTCCCTCCTTGGCACACTTTAACTCTCCGCCGGTATTTCCCTCCACATCCATTCCAGCCGCCGCTCTCCTCCCGTCCGCCGTCGCACTCCGATCCATTCTCTTCCTCGTCCTCCTCTACCTTGGCTGCTACCTGCTGGCTGCGTGTTACACCAGCGCCCCGGCAGTCCAAGGTAAAACTGTTTTATACAACCGTTCTTCGCCTTAACTCATAAGGCGAGCAGCGGGAGAATTTGTGCCGGCGGTAAGCTTTTCACGGCTGCTTCCGTTCCACGGGATCCGCGAAATATGATCACGTCCGGCGGCGGATTAAGCACGAACTCGAATTAGGAGTGGAAACGCAGGGGTGCGTTCCCTGGCTACGTTGGTTGGAGCCGCGTTGGTGTACCCGCGCTCCAGTAGTCGGCCTCGCGAAAACGCGCGAGTCAAGTGCACGCTTTCCGCTCGAGGCGGACGCTGCCCGTAATCCGCGTCACGTTCCTAAGGTGTTTTAACGAGACGCGCGCCGCGGCGCGGCGCGGCGTTATTGTTTTTCCCTCGGAGTAGAACAGGAATCGTGGTTTCAACTTCTGTTCTTCGTTAACGCCGTTCCTTATTCTAATTGTTCTTGGGTGGACGCGCGAGCAACGATACACACAATTGGTTTCCGGTGTTCTCGTACTTCCACTGCAAATATCTTCTTCATTTATTGAAGCAACTTTATCGATATTTTTAATTAAGCAGGATCAGTCGAGGAGAGACGGCGGGCAAGGTTTACATAAAGCGACAACGTCCCACCCCGAGGCGGGGTATAGACGTGTGAGGCTGGTGAGCCGTTGTTCAGGACTTTTTCGCTCAGCTAAGATGATCCTTTGTTATCATCTTCCATCTAGCGCCTCCATAAGGGCTGAAAAGAAACAGAGGCCTGGAGCTCTTCGCCCAGCCCCGATGGCTTCAGATGCTATCGGCCCGCTTGGCAATGTTTACCTAAAAGCGGACTAAGGACCAGCAGGTTTTTGCGTTCATTCACCGAGCCTATCAGCTATTTACATCGAAGTACCAGCAGGAACGTTCCCCGGTGGGCGTACGGTAACACGCACGCAGGCATTGACACGGACTGATACGTTTTCACCTTTCCTTATCCCGCGATATCAAGATCCTCGGCCGCGCTCTTCTTTCCTCCCTTCGCCGAGCCAGAACTCGGGTAACCCCCTGATAATCATTCAGCGGTCCAGATTTTCCAGATTACCCCGCGGCATAATCATGTCTCGGCTACGCGCCATTTTGTTCCACCCGGAAAACGGGCAGATTTAAAATGCCGCGACGCGGCGCGACGCCGCGAATCATTGAATAATATTTAATATTCATCGAGCAATGAATTCCAATGAATATACAGGAGCCGGTCGCGATTAAACGCGGCGAAAAGTGGATGTATTGGGGTCACGGCGCCCCCAACTTACGACTTGAAGATAAATCCCGAGTCTCTTTGCCCGCCACGAGTATGCCCGCGAGGCGCGTACAACGCTCGAGCGCTCCTCTCTCTTTATCCAAACATTTCTTTTTCCCTCGGCACAGCGCCCTGTCAAATAGTCCCTGCGCCGTGCTGCTGCATTCCCCGTTCTTCTGTTCGCCTCTTATCTCGCCCCGGACGCTTTTCATTCCGAATGTCGTTTCCTTGCGGACGAAACCTATCCTAATGAAGAGGGAATAAAAAGCTGCCGGACCGCTGATTACGGACGGCAGAGGAACTCGCGAATTTACTGGAAAAAAAGGGACCGAGTTATCGCTCATTTGAATGAGAATCGCGCCAGCAGTCCAATCTGAATAAGATCAACCGCGCAGATGCGTCAATGGAGCTCGATTTTTTTTCAATTAAAATATACATAAATGGCGAGAGCCAAGGAAACGCTATTCGTCTTATTATATGAGCTATTTTGCACATTTTTTTTTTACCATAACTACAGGCGGTAGTTACGCGGTTCTCGTTCGTGAATATATTCGCAGCAATTGCAGGCGCTTAACTGCCGTCAAAGACAGCCAATCCTTGGTGGAAAGAATGTCGGAACTCGGTGACACACTTCCCTTTAATAAATTACTCGACATACACGTCACGGCCTGCGATATAAACCGAGCCTTCTGGATAGTGGCTCTCTGACCTCCCTTATTACCGACCTGAAACCTCGACCATGCTCTACCCTCATCTGCCCATTCCGTCCGCCATACTTCGCCAGCAATATTGCTGTTCGTGCCTCTTTCCGCCTCATTTCTCTCTCGCTGCCTGCCGCCTCTTCGCCCCGACTTTCCTGATCTGTCCACCCGTTTGCCATCCACTTTCAGGGGGGAAAAAGAAGAGAAAACGTCGCACTTTTACGCCCGCTTGGCCGTAAGGAACAGTTTCCATGAAGAATGCTCGTGCCACTCGAGTCACCGACAGAAATTACGCGAGCCACCGTGTCGCGTACACGTATCTGCCCGGAAGGAATTAATTGCATCGCGTGACGATCGAAATCTCCGCGTGTACCGTGTTATTATTTATTCCTCGCGCCGCTGCATGCTCCGCCCTTATCTCCTGGACGAGACGGTCGTGATACTAAAGCCCGCGATAATTGTCAAGCTCGTATCGCAGTTACAGTAGAAAGGGGTGAGGCGGCCCGCGAATAGGAGAAAGTTCCCGGCCCTCTTGCGCCCTCGTACAAATAAATGTACCCGACCGGCGAACGTAAAACTTATAATATATGAGACAGAAGGAATACCAGTGATCCCTCACGTGGAATCCTCACGTACCAGCCCCGTGCATCATCCCCTGCCACGGCGGTCCAAGTACGCCCCTTCGATCTCCGCAAGCTCAACAACTTTTCCAACACTGTGTCCATTTAGATGCACACGCACGTACCTCCACTTGCCCGTTACGTGTTGCATTTTATATACAGCTACGTGAACCACGGATGCGCCAATTTTTTCCGCTCGCAGTTCTTAATTTCTCCTTCAAGAACGGTGAAATTTATCTGGGACACGTAGCAGCCTGCTCCCATTTCAGTCACGGGCGGTTTGGCCTTTTTTTTCTATCGGGCTATTTATAACGTTCCCACCCCAACCCCCTGTCCTTTTTGTCCACCCGATTTTCACGATATTCCCGGAAAAATTTTCCTCTCGCTCAAATACCAACACAAGGGAATCCGCTATCGTCGCCGTGCGATCGAATTGCGAGGCTTCTTCCGAAACGCTCTGTCTCGGCCTGCGTTAAGGAAAAGTTACGCCAACGTAACTACCGTGATCATTAATTTTCAAGTGCGCCGGCTGATCGACACGGTTTCGAACGGATATTTCATTTCGCTTCGAGAATTACTGTGCCGCGGTGGCGATCCAGTTTCACCGGCAATGCCATAAAAACACGAAATCCGAACGCGGACAGCAAACATCGAATTGGCGAGCGCTATCGGGACGTGGACTGTCGTGCACGTGTTCAAGCCGATTGGAAACCAACGCTTTCGCCAGCTTGGGAACCATCTCGATACATCTCCAGCTTTTACGATAGCGTAAAGTCACGCCGGTCGGTTCGAAGCGCGGCGAAAGATCGGCACACCGGCCCCGCTTATCTCCGCCATAAACCTCCGCAAGCAAGCGATGCGATCGAGCACACGGCTTACGCTTTACGCCCGCGAAATAATTGGGAATTACCACTAATCCCCGCACGGATCCAATTGGGATTGGAAAAAAGACAGGGACAGCGCGACGAGTGGTTAAACCGCGCAGACGAACGGCGCTGATGAAATACGCGAAATTATGGAAAGGTTCTGCATCCGTCCGAAGCCGATGACAGGGAAATTGAGCCGATGCAGTATATTGGTCTAGAAATGTATCGGGGCTTGTGTAATTTCCTTCAGAGATACGAACGACGGGGAAATAAAATATGTATATGTATACGTAATTGGCATGTCGAGCACCGAGGCAACTGTACGGTTAAACGATGTACTTGAGGGGGGTCGAAAGAAATAATTACGGCGGAATTTCGTACGCGAGATACGGGCTAACACGTTCGATTCAATGTTTGAATGCAATTCTATCCCGCTAATAGGATAGATACGTTGTTACAGACTCGTCTGAGTAAATTGGCCCTCGTTACATCCAACATCGTCTGAATAACACTAGTTCTATCGTATCGACATCGAGGCTGCGAAATATCCGGGTGCATTATGAAATACTGTTTGCGGGCTAATTATCCAGCTTGTACGCTATGCGCGTATGAGCAGCGCGAATTATCCGCAAGACTAATGCCGAACCGGCACGGCGATAGGAGGGGACAACCATCATTCTTCCCTACGGTCTAATACTATGTAGATGTATTGGACGATTCGATATTTTATGAACCTCCTTTTACAACGCACCCCTTCCCCGAAATAACGATACCGACACGCAGCGACCATGGAAAAGAAGTCGGGCGAAAGAGCAAAGGCGAATTCGGGAGAGGCATGCATAATGGATCCGCGTTGCATGTCGATGCGATTCCCAGTGCTCGATCGTATAAAAATGTCAGCAGCTTTGCCGCATCCAGTTCCGCCAGCCTATTTCTAATACCGAGTCAAAAGCATACGACTGTAGGCCTCGATGCGGAGGTGTTTCCCGTTCTGAATAATTTTAAGTCCCATCGACCGCTAGCTGGCCCCGTCTTCGCACTGCTGCCGCTTCTGGGGAAATCCCTCTGGCCACGTCGGGTCGCAACGATCCCCGAAGTTTCGCGGCGGAAAAGTTCGATAGGTACGAAAATTCGAGGGTCGCGCCTCGAAAAATACCACCATAGTTCATTGGACGAGGGCTGGACGGTTGTGCAAGTTTCGCCAAGATAATGTTCCAGCTTTGCAGTAAATCAGTTTATCGCGCTGACCCGGATACTTATCGAATCCTTCGCGTTGTAATTCATCCGGCGTGTCTGACCAGGAGCGCCACTTTCTACTCGGGGCTACCGAAATTCGGGCGCATTCGGTGCCAATAGCAAATTCAACGGGCGATCGTATCAAGATTACTATCGTGGCGCCTTCGCTTCCTGAAGTGTTTAAAATCGAATTAACGTTCCCGAAGGGATTCGACGTTTCGTTTCCTCCATTTTCAACGTTTCACTCGGCGCAATGTGGTAATCGAGGCAAACGAAAGAACGACGCCAAGCTATCGGGACAATAATCGCGATCGCAATCTATTTTCAGCTTAATGTCGAATGAATAATTTGCATACGCAATTCCATTCATTGGTTAGGGCCACCGATGGCGCTTGTCTTTGTGGTTTCAAGCGGGTATTGCGAATCGATCAAACGCACGAGATCCCGGACAATGAGGCAATTGTGACTCTGACGCCTTTAGGTAATTCCAATCCTGGAGGTGGAGACATGTCAAGCGGCATTGGCCCGCCCTGATCAGTGGTGCCGATGGCCAGGACACTCGACCAGCACCCCATTCACGTGACAGCTCTCGCGTAACTAGCGATGACGTTAGTTGTGTGCACGCGGATGAATCAACGCGGACGCAATCAAGTAAACCAATGGAAATGGACACGCTGACGAATTCTGGCATCGGGCCTTGTTTCCAGACGTCACGTGTAAGCGACATACGAGGAAGCGGATAAAGGGAATTGCTTCGACATGTATTCACAACGTTCTTGGGCGAACCCATCCTGTAAGGACGAACAAATGGCTTAAGCTTCGAATAACTTTACCCTTCCGTTTCAACGGTTCCCGCAGAATACTGTTTTGATTCCTGCAGAGTGCACAGTTTCGAAACTCGAGCCACGAGCATCCGTAAAATCCCAACTTGGTAAACTCCTTAAGAATTTTGTCTACCGCGGCCAATCCAGCCAATCGCCCCGGAGCCTACACACGGGAAACCGCTTACCTGAACTGCCAGCGTGTAATTCTTCGAATTGAAAGGCGGGGATTTTCCGGAAATGTTTCTTACCGATACTTTTATTGCTCGCTAGAAGTTTCGTCATCGAACATGGATTCCAACCGTATATCTGTACCGCATAAGTGTCCGATAAGAAATAGTTTGATTACTTAGAATACGATCTCATTGCTATCTTCCAAAGTGCGACCAGCAATGTTGCCATTGGAAAAGTAATCCTCTTTATGTTCGGACAGCACATCATTTCTTTTAGCGCGGTCTTAAAAATCCTTCTACCAAGGAACCATCCGTCCTATTATTTTCTCGAAAGAATAGACGATGTTCTCGCGCGGAACAAATCGCCAGTGCGCCAGACCGAGTCGCTGAGAAAATTTCGGCGTTTGCAGCTCGCCCCGTTGCGCCCCGAATGCGCTAATCATCGCGATTTCGTGCTCCTTCGTCCATGACGCGCGTCCGACGCTGCATCGCCGGCTGTTCCTTTGTGTTACCCGCAACAAAAGTGTCTGCCGGCTCTTTCCGTAGCTGAGAGGCGAACAGAGGCGAGAAAGGATGCGCTTCTACGCGATGGCGGGCAGGTACACGCGCGACTCCGCCGCTATTGCGCGAACGCACTTTCTCGACGGCAAACAATACGCGTCTGCGATCGTGTCGCTTGTTCTTTCTCGTCTGTTAGCCTCGTCCCCCTTTTTCCAACCGGCTTCCCCAACGTCTACGTTCGCCGGTCTCTCTTCTCCTGGCTGGCAAGCGTGCCCCGCTACATCGCCACGGAGGGGAAATGTCTGTTTTATAAATCAACGAGCTCTGCTTAAAGTTGCAAGCTCGCCGTCCGGCGTTGTCGCGAAATGTAGCGGCCAGAAGACGAATTGTTCCGGTGAAATCCGTTGGGCCAGGATGCCGCGGTGCGAGGTGGCGAGTTAATTCTCGTAAACGAGTTTCGTGTTTATCGGAGACCGTTCGACTTTCGCCGCGGTGAACGGGAACTCGATAGGGGACGCGTATTACTTGAGGAGCCACGCGAGAAAAAAAGTCGAAAGTTCAGCCGGATAGAAGAATAGAATTCCCTTCGTATTCTGTACACATCGTCGTCTGCCTATTATTGAATTGGTAAATGGGATACAGGCGAGCCTCTCTGTGAATACTTGAACGATTCCACGTTTTACAATTCAATTTTAACTTCGCCGCGAATGGTGGATAACTTTTTTCTACGAACATCGACGACCGAGCCTTATCCCCGCAATTTACCGAAATAATACTATTAAGGAAAGTGTCCTCCTCGGGGTAAATGGCCTCGAATAAATACGCCGGCAGGTCTCAAGGGCTTCGACAAAGAGTTCACGCGACGCGAGCACCATAGCAAGGATCGCGAGGACTTAAGTGGAATGCGGCTGGCCATATTGTGGCACGACTTTTCTTATCGCTGGCGTACTTCGGTTCCCCGGTACATTGAGACTGCTCGGGAGCCCGCTTGATAAAAAGGGACGACGGTTCACTTGCCATTTCAAACTTAGCCGCGGGACCAAGTTATTGGAAAACGCCGTAATCTCTGTATGCAGGATGTGTCTCGTTAACTTTATCCAGCAGCCCTGGAAACGTTCCTTCGGCGCGGACATGATCATTTTTAGGAACAGCTTCCGGTTATCGTCTACGCGTTTCTACCTTTACGATGGAAAATATTACGAATGAAAGGGAACCAAATTGTTAACGAATAACAGAATCAGATTATCAGTCGTAACGGAGACAGACAAACCCGTCTGGAGATAGAATTTATCGTGAACGCCAGATTGATCGGAAATATTTCCGGGAAATTCTAAGCTGGTACGTGTACCCGTTTTCTACGAAGGGTTTTTAAATATTCCTCTGTATAAGATTCCGGGAGTTTCCCCGCACGGCCAACTTTGAGAAGAAATTCGCTCGTCCATCATGAATATATTTGACAAGAAGTTACCGGGGAGTTTGCAAAGCATCTTGCGCGTCGCTTCTTCGCCTGAACCGATACATTCTTCAAAAGGTGGTTCCTAAATCGACCCGGGAACCAGCCGCCTTTTAATAAACTTATTCGTAAACATATTCGTTTCAGAATGAATGGGGACGCGAACGTATTGCACGCTTCAAGCGAACAAATTACAACTCCGTAATGGTAATTGTATCGGCCGTGTAACGTTCTCATTATTATTGTCAATTAAGTTACAACCGGGTATAAGTAATTATGAAATGTTAAATTAACGCGGAACGTGAGTGCGCAATAGCTTTGAAAGCAATACCGACGGTGAAATAATACCGGGAAACAGTTACACGGGCGCGGCAATAGTACTAATTTCTGATTAGCTCCGTTGGTAATTGCAAAACGATAACGTTGCCCAAGTACCGGAGATCCGGACGCTTATCAAAATGAAAACGCGCAACTCTGTTACGTTATTGATGAGCCATTGTTCATCCTGGCTCGCGGTTAAAATACCTTCGTGTCCATTTCGCCTCGTTTAGCCACGCTAATTAATTGCCTGTTACTTCCCACGATAGATCCTCTCATTTCTTTCTGCATATCATAGAAAGGAACACCGACACACGTCTGCATTGTTTTGCTTGTTTGCTGGGAAGCGCGAGTGGTATTTTTGGGCCAGAAATTGCAGTTAATATTGAGCCACGTTATTTCTAGACTCGTCATGGATATTAATTCCCCGTCACTCGCTGGAAAGCGCTGAACCGATGTTAAACACTCCGTCACTTAATTAGCGGAGACGAGAAGAGGGATGGAATCGCATTTTCCGCGATTTCACAGCTCTTTTCACGTGGATACAATTTTCAATCGCGTTGGGAATTGCGACGAGATACGATTGGTTCGCCTATCGAACATAACCGATCTAATTGCCCGGGCCAGTTAGTATAAAAATACTCTTGGGACGCATTAATTGTTTTTAACTAATAGTCGCGACGCGAACGGTCCCAACGAAATCACCGTTCGGAATCGCACGGACCCGCATTAACGGGTTAATTTATCGTCGATATAAATAATGGCCAAACCGATGGAAAAGCGATGAATACTGATTGGATAAAAGCACACCAATTTCGACGATCCAATGTCGTTTCGCCGCTAGAGGGTACCGCACTAATTAACGTTTTAATAGGTAATGATTTCGAAGTGGTCGGTCCTATGATTGATCAACGATGCAATCGCGTTGATTAATGACGTCTATGGCGCTAGAACACGATCGAATAACTTTACGACGCAATCGAACGTCGATTCGCGAAAGATCGAAACGTTCCTTCCAGTGTCACGACGGCGGTTTCTTTGAGTCTGTTCGTTGGAAACGAGATCGACAATACAGTGGGCGATTCGTCGCAAGGTCGACAAGTAGTCGATTAATTCGATCGCACCGAAGTGGACCCGGATACGTTTATTGGCTCCTCGATATCGCGTTTCATTTGAATAATCATACCAGCCGGACGTGGGAAACAAGCGTGGTTCGAAGTGCAAGGGAAGCAGAAGAATACGCACACCCACAACTTGGTTTCTCGATTGGAACCTCTTTACCGGTATCCGGGTCTAATTCACAACGTTTCTCCACCCTCCTTCTCCGTTGCTCCTTCCGTACATTTCTTTCGCTCCTTTTTTTCATCTGTTTCTTTTCTGCCACCCCCGCACAGGTGATTATGAAAGCCCAGCCAGGTTAAATTACTTTTGGTAACGTTAACTGCCGGCTTGATGCTCCGACGAAGATAGCGCGTACGGGGGTTCGTTGGCTATACGGGATGGGTTTCCACACACCTGTCGAGTTTCCCACAATTTTGCGCGCCGGCTCGCTCCGCGGCGCGGCCCGGAAAAAGGGAGCCTCCTTCCTCCCATCGAGAATCGTTGGGGTCCATTTAATGCGATTAGAGCACTCCTGCTATCATCATGGCCTGTTTGATTCGCCTTTTTGCCACGGGCCGCGTAATGTCCCCTTTCTTCTCGTTTCCCCCTCCTAACAACCCACGCCATTTCGATCCCTACATCTCAACTTGTTTCTACCTCGCCTTCGCGGCTCTCCAACGAGTCTGTTCACATGCCTTCCTTGGCAGGATTATTCCCATTCATGGTCGAACGATCGCCAGGTCCTTCGAGCAAGTTGCCCGTCAAATTTCGACGACAACGACTCCGATTATTAATTGAATCTCACGCTTCGGCGGGGCTGGCAGCCCAACGGGTTAGAATCACTTTGTCACGAGGTCGAGTCATGAAACGACAAGGGACATAAGTCTCCATTCACGGTGGCTCAGTTCGCATGTCGCGTGGCACAGCTGCTGGGGTTGTTTATCTATCAATGGAGTAGGGCTAATTCATCTTCATTTGTAGAGCGAAGGGTTAACAGAAGCAGCCCGAAAGAAAGCGACAGCGGCTACCCCTGAAAGGGACAGAAGACGGTCCTCGAGAGTCGTAATTTCGTTAGCGTCCGCGGATAATCTACAATTCATTTCAGCCGAATTAACACTGCGGAGGAGGGGGGGATGCAATTATTTCGGCGGCGAACTCGCCAACTATGTTTCTTTAGGATTCGTTAATTGTCCGCGGGGAGATTTGAGCAGCGGAAAGGGAGCGCAATTCCATTACGCTTCCGATCCGCGTTATTGCAGACGTTGTGCGCGTTCGGATCAAGCGCTGCAGAGCCGCGGCTATTAATTACACGGTAACATGGTTAATTACACGCGAGTCGAAACTAGCGCGGTACGGCTAATGAACGCAATAACGGTCGCCCACGAAGGTATCGAAAAGCACCGGGAAATCGCAGAGAAGAAAAACGAACACCGAAGGCAGCCTGTGCGGCTTTCCTCGTTGACCGAATTCGACGGTCAATGATAGTTCGGTCGGGTTCCTTCCACTTCGGGAATGCTACGTCCATTCAGGGTTCGTTCACCGACCGACGTTAGAATATCTCGAAGAAAAAGAAATTATCGAAACGTCCGAATCGAATTTTAAATCAAATTTAATAAGATATTTTGGTCGAGGGGTAATTCGATGGCGCTTAAAGTTCATTAACCTGAAGATTACCACAATTTCTCCTTTGCACGTTCTTTCAGGCTTTACGTTCCCTCGTTATCGCGCTATGATCGTGTCCCTGCAAAATTGCCGCACGAAAGATACACTCGCGTAGATTGCGAACAATGCTGGGCCAAGCCGGAACAGCTTGCCGCTGCTAAATATAAATCTATGGTAATGGCAGTTAAAAACTGCACTTCGTGTAATTGAAGTGTGAGCATCGGTGTGGGTTTTATGCGAGCGCCCAGGTGTTTAATCAATTAAACAGGAATAACGGTACTCCAAGATGATTGAAGTTCCCAAGAATTATTTAAATGGAAATGGCAGTCACCGGATCGATTAAAAGGATTTACCAAACTCTCCTAGCCTATTTCCCGGTGCACTTTGTTCCTGTTCCCTGCGCGAGCACAGGATAATTAAATTAGTTTAGCGAGACGATGCTATCAGCGCGAAATAATATGCGGTCCGCCTCTCCGATCTTCGTAATTCCTTTGAAGACTCTTCCCCCCATTCTCTGTACAATACACTCGACGATGAACGGTCCAGTAATCGAACGTTCGATCGCCTGGAATTAAGCGAGAGGCAAATTCAATGGGGCCGAGAAATAAGAGGGACACGAGGGGATCCGAGGAAATTAAGCCCGAGCCGCGAGCCTACCAACGATTAACTCGATTTTTCTTTCATACCTGATATGCTTTTCGTGGGCTCCACGGCCGAAAAGGCCAAATACGGTATGCTTGAAATCAGAATGAATTTAGTTGAGTGAAAAAAGATCGAGGGGACAGGGACAACCGTAGACCGATCGATCTCGATATTCGACGCGGGGGAGGCGTTTCGCCATTGCGAAATTCCAAATATTCCTCCCAACATTCGTATTTAAACGCAAAGGTCTACTGCCGCCAGTTCTGATCCCGCCTGGATTTTAATATACGCGTCCGTGATGCACAAAAGCCGTCGAGCACAATGCCGGAGAACGATCGAAATAGAACCAAATAGAAATCTTGGAAAGGTACCCGGGATCTTTTTTCCACCGGTATAGAATGCGTCGCATTATTCGTGTAAAATACACCGTCGGAATCCCGATAATTTATTAATCGCGCGACACCGTCGCCCCTATTTCCTCGCGGAAAAATTTGTATCGCAAGCGATTCTACGAATGCGTGACGGCCACCGTTCACGGTATATGTACACTGAAGTATCCGAAGGATTCTTGGAAAGGAGAGACTCCTCCGCCGTAGGTATTATATGCCGTTTAATATTTTTTCGCCACGCATCGGGCGTATTTAATAAAGCACGACGAAAGGCACAGCTGCCTGGCGCAGCGTTAATCGAACCGAACGAATTTTTATTTCGCGCCCGTGCATTTTCGCAACCGGCCAGGGAACACGCGAGCATAACCGAGTTACGCCAGCGCGCTTTCCCATTTTCAGCGCGATTAATTATGCCGTTTCGGTGATATTTCCACGAGTACTCTGGACGCGTGCCGCGGTCCCGTATGTAACCGTGGTCGCACACTTTGCACTTCGTCAAGCAGAGCAATTTCTTTCCTCCCTCCGCGGCTGCAACGGACGGGCCGCGAACCTGCGAGCAGCACCTCTGCGGCAATATTTCAGATTTCCCTGCGATTCTTTTCATTCCACGCCGCGCCATCGCGTAGCATCGTGGACGATAAATCGCCGAACGCGTCGGCGAAACAGCGTCCCATCGACGGAATCTTTGGTCAGTGGATTCAGCCCGACGAAAGATCTCAGCCGCCCCAACTTCGCTAATCGAATAACCGCGTTCCCTTCAAGCTCTATTTTCACCATTCCATTTCGAATTAACGCGTTATGTAATTGAATCCCAAGCACTCGGCACGGTTCAGTTCTTAATTTCGTTAGTGGCGCCGCGCCGGGCAGGCAGCGAGTTGCCGCCTTACAAAATATCAAGAAAATCAAATTCTCGCTTCCGCTGGAAACGCGGATGGAATTATGTACGCGCGCCTGCTTAACCTATGCATCAACCGTGCCGCGGTTGCGTTTTCCCGATTCGCGGCCTAACAAACCTTCCTGCATTTAAAGTGCCTGACAAGGTGTCGCGGGCGAGGTTAACATATGCGCGTCCTTGCTGCATCATTAATATGGTCGGCGATAAGGCGCGGCTAATCTGAACGCGTGACGAGACGAATAACTGATCCAACGGGCAGACCCTTCGGTATCGCGACGCTAGAGTGCTCTCGATCGTTCTTTCACATTTTCATTCCGTTCTGAAAAGCACGCGTGATTAATTAAAAAGCCCCACCGTCCCGGCCGTACGTCCAATTCGGAATGCCTCCTGTACGACTTCGAAATTTAGAACGATAGAGTGTATAAAAATTCGAATCCCGTTTCAACAATCTCGTTAGCGGAACCTTTCCACGCTCCATTACTGCGGCGCATAGGAATCCAACGTGGGGGCAATGCAAAATCGGGCAACGAGGCCACGTACGAAGACGTCACCGTGTTCCATTGCTTCAACCCAACGTCCCATCCGATAGCTTGTTACGCGACGCACGATAATTCCTGCGTTGCGTAACGTTCAATTAGAAAGATTGTCAAGCTGATAGAAGTGGTTTTCTACGAGTGGCGTAATTCTTCTTCCGCGCGGTAGATTGAAACTATGTTTCCATTGGCTACCAGGGGCAGGGGCACGAGAAGTGGATAAGTGATCCAACAACGAGTGGACAAAGGGGAGAACGAGGCGAGAGAACGCTTCGTATCTTTTTCGCTCTCCGCTTCATCAATTTCAGACTAGGGGCCACTGTGTACGCGTCATATTTTCTTTCTCGCGGGCCTCGCTCTCCACCCCGTGGTAATGTACTTACTTTTCCACGAAGAAAATTAACGTCGCGCGAACACGTACCAGCGGCGCGGACTCTGGAGGCGGCGCACAGTGGTCCGAAACCGTAAAAACACGAACTAAATTCATAGCGCTGTTATTTGCGCATTATTCATTATGAATAGAAAGATTTTAGGTAGTTCTTGAGTTATGGAATATAATTCCAATTAAAGATTCTCTTATCATAATTATTTGAACAACAATATTTCATAAAATGTTGTTCGGTCGAAAATGGTTCTGATATTTTCTGTGGCGTGTAGTTATCTCTCAGGTGGCAGTAAATAAAAATTTGTTACAGCCGATAGAACGGCTCTTACAATACTGATTCCATCATTCAGATTCATGATCTGTAAAGACTTCATTGAAATTATATAGTTAATATGGAAATAGTTCGACATTGGCATGTGCAATCTACACATCCAAATGCGCGTTCATGATGTTATTTAATTGAACGAACGTGTTAGCAAAATATTTAAAATGAAAAATATATACAAGATTATTTGAAAAAATTAAATTAAATAAAAAATGTTTGAGAAAAATGAAAAAATTGCATTAAATGAAAAATGTTGAAAAAAATGAAAAAATTAAGTTAAATAAAAAATGTTTGAAAAAATGAAAAAATTAAGTTAAATAAAAAATGTTTGAAAAAATGAAAAAATTAAGTTAAATAAAAAATGTTTGACAGAATGAAAAAATTGTATGACTAGATTTACATTGCGTAGTTATTACTAATGGATTTACTTCTATGTAGGCCACTTCGGGCACGACATTGAAGTGGAAAAACGGCGTTCCGACTGTACATATATATTACCTTGCAAATTCTTTTGTGCATCCTTCTTAACAAATACTTTCATTTAAATTTCATCGAATCCCCGAGTTTACCCGTATTTTTCAAAGGGTATAAATACGTAGATGCCTTTCGTGTTACATGCACTTGTAGCCGGAAGAACCCCCTTTTCGTGTTTTTACGGTTTCGGACCACTGTGCGGCGCGGCCACTTACGTCCACCTGGGGCACGTCTACCGCGTGAACGCATTTTCCTGAGCATCCGGGTCAAATTCTTTCCGTCCTGCCACGACCTTGATTTTTCGTACAAGCTTCTTAAATACGCAACCCTTATATTGAATGCAAATGATGATCGGCGTCATATCTCTGTTCGACACGTTGCTGTAATCGAATCACGTCGGTTGTCGAACAACCGTTCGAACAACAGGACACCTTTGGGTTCGCGACCCAGTTCCTTTGTTTCGCTCGGGCAACGTGTCCCAAAGAAAGTTTTTTAATTAAAAAAAGAAGGGCAAGATCTCGTCACGTTAACTGAACACTCTCTTACGCCTATTTTGCGCATTGTCAGACTTGGACTTTGGTGTCAAAGAACTATACTTGAAGATTACGATGCCAGCCGGGGTCGTCAGAAGGGAAACACGTTCGTTAAACGTCAGCGCGCCTGTGATATAAGGAACCCGGCGTTTCTCTGATCACACAAACGAGTCTGTCGCTGCGACGCTATGGAAAGAAGAACGCAAAGGTCTGTGGCTGGCCTTTGACCGATTTAGTAGTACGAGTCAACGATTCGCGTCATCCAACCACCCTGGCACCGCGTGTAGACCGTTTAAAACATGCAGATTAATGACGAGAAAATACGATGAGCCACGTAAATGTTTCTGCACCACGAAATGCTTCGTTTTATTTTGTTTCGTTGCATATGCTGTTTGTTGCTTGGCCGTGGTGCACTTCGGGGCAGTGGAGAAATTTTATTACGGCAATGTCACTGTTGCTGTAATTTTCTTTTATATTCAACGCGATTGAGAGGCAGGAAGACAAGAAGTAACGAAGTTCTGACGTAGTTACAGTTACAATCTTGTAAATGTGCAATTGCTTTTAGAAAAGCAATCTTTTGCTTCGCTGTATTCTGCGTTCAAAGTTTTCATAAATTCGCGAAATTTCGACTACTCGTCAGACGGATTCCTAGCTACTGTGGATCGCGGCGCAATTCCCAGAACGAAGAGCGTGGTCTGATCAAACAACGCAACCCCCGTATGGGTGAAAATCCCCTTCTTAAACACGCACCATGGAATCGACGCGAGAAATATCCGTCCCTTTACCGTCCTCGGCGTTTAAACTTTCTCGAGAAGCGAGAACGTATCGCGCAGGCCACCGATGAACCAAAAGGGCCGCGATAAAAAAAAGCTGTTACAGAAGAAGAGAAAGAAGGGACGAAACCGAAGCTCGTCTACAAAGTTTTGCACTCCCGAAATAGCTGCTCGGTGTCCCACAGGGTACTCTCAGCCCTTGTTATCGTCAGTCAAGTGAATGCGCGGTTCGGAGCGTCGTTGCAGGACACATTTTCGCAGGAATCAGTCGGGCGATCCAGGTGAAGCAATATCGTGCTCCACTCGGGGAAGAAAAAGAAACTTATCACCGAGAGGCAATAATAGCTCATCCTCCCGTATTTTCTCCGTATTCAACCACTTCTCGTCGAGCAGAAGACGGCCAGAGACAGATAGAGAGAGAGAGAGAGAGAGAGAGAGAGAGAGAGGAGAGAGAGAGGAGAGAGAGATATAGTAAAAGGAGACAGGGGACAGGAATCACTTTCGAGCATCAGAATCAAGTGCTATATGATACGAAAGTTTCGTTGAAAAAGTTCCGCCGTTCTCCTGTCCTCCGTGCCATTGTGCACTATCCGGTCGAAGGGCACGATTTTAATATTCGCTCCGTATTAATGTCGGCTTCGAATTAAAAACTCATTAAAACTGCAGCCGTCCAAACGGCTAATGAGATTGGACAAATAGTGCGCGCAATTTCGCGACAGATCAAAGGCTACACTGGATTACAATTGAAACTTCTGGCTCGCGTCTTCCGTCGTTGCCGTGCAACGACGTTATTAAAACTTTTAACCCGCTCCTCGTGTACGCGCCATCGACAAGAATTTTGTTCCCCTGCTTTTTCCTAATTCGTCGTTTCCCTTCCGGTTCGATATTGCGCCGCTGCGACCCCGCCACTCGACCCCTGCTCCCGATCGAATTCTTTCCGCGGTTTTGCTCTCGCGCCGTGGCGAAACAATAAAACGAACGGGAGCAACAACGGCGACGCGAATGATTGAAAAGGGAAAAAAAGGACAGGGATGGACGGAAACGACCAAACAACGAACGTCGACCCAACGTTAACTCGAAGCAAACGCGGACGCGCACGAACGGAGAGAACGATGTGCAGTCACGCGAATGTGCAGACTCGTGCCTAACGCCGAGCCGGGACATTTGATTTTTTCGGGCATGCGAGGAACTTCTGGTGCGATTCAACGGAACCGATCAACCGAGTTTTGCCGCCACGTCGATGTGGCCTGTTCCATTCACGTAGGATCGACGTACGAAAAAAAATGTCGCGCTGAACCGCGACATTATCGACACTGAGGATTGAAATTACGACGCGTCGTGACGATTATCTGGACGATTGTTCGTCGATTCTGCGGTTGTTTAAAGTCGACCGAGAACGACGGTGCTCGAAATTTCACGACTTCGTCGAACAAGCCAGACGCCAGGGCTGAAAGTTCTGCTTACTCCACTTCGCTTATTATACCTCGTTGCCGTTTAATCTAGTGAAAACGGGATTGTAAAACTTGTGGAAAGACGGGGGCACGGTTGGTGTTGCAAACAGGGATATCATATGAGAGGGATTAAAGTTAAGCATCGGGTTAAGAATGAAAGTTTCGCAGTGCTCGTTCGCTTCATTTTTTTACGTTGCCTTGTTTTTTACTTTGTTCTGCGAACCCGAGACCACCACGGATTTCTATAAACCGCGCGATGAAGAAACTTGGCAGGAAAAAGATTACGCGGAAACGAAGAAGTTCTAACGACGAGCAACATACGTTTCCTATTTCCGCCGCGACATGATTAGAGGGTATAATCCAAACCCTTGAGACAGAGAAAACAATTCTATACCTTAACAGAAACGTAGGATTTTTGTTACAACCACGCGTCGGCCCAAGCGCTACGCTTCGTCTATGCTGCAATCGGACAGTATTCAATGTTTCGCCTCGTATCACTTCGAATCGCGGACTCTCGCACGGAAACTCGTACGACGACTCTCCTGTAATTTTTAAAAAACTAATTTTTAAACACCTATTACCCCAGCCCGAATATCGCGAATAGAACGCGATCCCGTGTAAATGTACGAACTGGTATGCTCGAAGCGAGCAGGATCGTACACGAATCCACGTTACGGAGCGATGTCGATAATGGATGCATATCCGATCAGATATTTAATCGGTTCATCAATCGAACGCACACCGTCGAACTTTTGTACCCGTACCGTGATAAAAGCCGACCCGTTGATCACGCGTACCGATTAGTCGTTTGTTTTATTTTGTTTTTTTGTTTTCTGACGCTTTTCCATGTCGCAACACTTCTAGCGTTCTACTTCCGGCTGGATTTGTGCCTGCAGGGAGATATATTTTTGAAAGCGAATCGGACCGAGTTCGCGGGAATCGCGCAGAGGAAAGAAAGGTACAGCGCGATGAGTTGTTGTCGATTATTATGCCGCTTTCGTTCCCGCAAAGTTGCCATACTTTTTGCTACAATTCTACTTCTGTCGATCCTTTCCTCCGATCCCGATATTTCTAGTTCGAACAAAGTATATTATCAAGTACTTTGCTACCTTATTATTTGCGAAGCGATTCGTTCGGAGGAAATTTTTGGTGGCGATAAATTGCGAGAGATAAGTCGACCGAGTCTGTTCGCAATATCGACACTCTGCGAACCGCGTCCGGATGCTCGTCTAAGCAGAAGTATCCGAAACCGACTCGCCTGTTCTGCAACAGATATTCCCATTAAACCGGCTACGGAGTTCAGCCTCCGGGTTCCCGTTGCTTCGATTCCGCGAAGCAACCGTCTGAACATAAACAGCGTCATCGGGCAGCGTCGACCATTGTCTGTCACTTAATTGTGCCCGCGTGCATGTATATTCAGCATTTTGCTTGATCGTACCTGTTGCTATCACGCTAGATCCACGTAACTTCTAACCGGGGGAAACGCGAACGTACACAGGTAGAAATAAATGGGAAAGACTGTCACACGGATTGCGCATGGTCCCCAATCAATAGCCGTTCCAATTTTCCATTCTCGTTTCTCCAGTAGCCCTTTCAATCCTTTCCCGTTTCGTCAGAATTCTCGCGTCGCCATCGTAAGAGACGATCGATCCTCCTATCGTCGCTCGTTTCGATTCTTCGCCGCCTTACGTCTGTGCCTCGTCGGATATCGAGCTGCCTGGAAATTCGATGGTCTTCGGAGAGAGGATTGCCGAAGAGCCAAGCATTTTCGCGTTCCGTTCCCTATCGATTACGCGAAACTTTTACGTAGACGCGGGTACTCGCGATTTCTAAGCGTACCGCGTCAAGGCTTTACAGAGATTACCCCAGTGAAATAAGCAGTTTCGTAAGTGAATCGACTAGATCGAGCAATCTCCATACCGTCCGCCATCGATCCCGCTTTCCGTGCCCTGGATAACGTCATATCCTGGCGTACAGATAGTCCTGGGTTTGTATGTATTCCGGGAAGGAACCGACGGGCGAGACGGTGCAGGGTTGTAAAATTTGTCGGGATAGATTGGAAGCTCCTCGTAAATTAGATGGGATCGAATTGGAGGTGCCCGATGTTCTTTTTGCGCGCTCGTTGATAAGGCACGTAGAATGGTAATTTGAACGCAGAACGACGTATTACGGATGGAATTTTGTCACCTATATACTTCTTTATTGAGATACTACACTCAATACAGTTGTTCCCCCCCCTCATGACATTTACCGTAGACATGGCGCAGCTGTGCAACAGAATTAGGTACTCTGAATTAAGACTCGGTGGGAAGTCTATCATTATACACAGAAGAATCAAGCGATCTTAATTGCAACTCTCTTTTAACTGACTACGATTGAAATTCTAATATGCAAATCGGCCATACAATCGGATTGGATTACGTTCGTTTCAATGAAAATAAAAAAGAGAAGCGAAAGTGTTGGATTCAAAAGAAATCGCTCGGCGAATCCTCGGAGGCGACTAAACGAAAGCCAGCTCTCCGATTGACTAAAAACAGATTTGCATTTAAATTATGGAACGGTCTACCTACGCAGGCGGATTTTAATTTATCCGTAACCCTCAATCCGTTCCAAGTTTCTAACCCTTCCTCCCTTTGAATATAATCTTATCAGAAAGAGGAGAACCGAAGAAAGTCTTGCTGCTCTTCTTCCTTTAATATGCATGATTTATCATGACCGACTTTTCAGACTCTCCTTCTGTCTCTGCCTCCCCTGTGTCGCTATTTCACGTGAATTCCTCAGCGTTTCACGCGACTCGAACTTGAACGAACACTCAAAGCCCCACTGAACTCGGGCAATACGTCCTTTGTCCATTAGTCTCAAGCGGATTAATGCTTCTGGAAATCTCAAAAGTGGTGGCCTTAAAAGAGCTACAAAGAAAAACAATTCCTAGGGCCCAGAAGATGCCGAAGCGGTTTTCGAAGATATCGATCGATTGATCAATCATCCCCGTAACACCACGCAGATGGAACGATTCGACGGGGTGCGTTAAAGCAGAAGAACACAAATTATTCGCGCGTTCGTCAAGCAGCCAGCAATCGATTTGCCGCGCGGTGTCCCGTGCTCTGGCCAATTAATTACCCGCAATTTAGCCGGCTGCGATTGATCACACCAATTTGCTGGAATTCCACGCGAAACCGTGCACTCGCGCATCTTATGCATAGCACGAGAAACGCCTATTACTCTTTACTATTACCCGCGGCGCCTGCACGCGTTCCCGGACGATAAACGAAAAATGCCAACGCGAACCCGACCCCCCCGTGTAAACTTTACGCCGTGATCCGCGGCCAATTACACTCACGGGGAACGTAATAGAACTATTCAGCCGGCTGAGCCACGGTTGATGTATTAATCGCGTCGCGAGCACGCACGCTGGCCCGCTTTCAGACTGAATTATAATTAACAGGAAAATCGTGTGCTACTGTAACGCGACTCGCGCTGACGTTTTTATCGCGATTCGCGTAATTCAGGGATTAAGAAACGTATTTGATGCCTACGCGCTGGCTGATTTCCGATATATTTGTCGAGCAACGTTGAACGGGCTGAATCACGTATCTCGGGTGGGAATATTAATGCAGCGTAAGTCCGACACTTTTTGCCGAAAATTCTCTGCGCCAGATCAACTCGAGCTGAATAAATTTGTTTCAATTGAACGAGAAATAGAGCCTTCATTCGTTTCGATGTGAAAATAGTAACGCTCGACGGTCTTGCCCGGCGGTCGAAATGTCCTCGACTTGCCCAGCCATTTCATTAATTTTGAGGGACGACTAATTCGGCTCCGAAATTCACACAGATTTCTAACGACGAGGCAAGCATCTTGCAGCGGCGCTACATTCGAGAGACTCATGCGTTTCTAGAAAGGGGGCGGGTCGAGCTTCTCGTTTCACGAAAAACAGACCGATTCATCATACTCCGTGTCGCTCCGGGGACGCTTCGTGTTTCTTTAAAAAATACAAGTCAGAGCGAAAACACGCCCGTCTTCGAAACGACCCATTACCAAATTAAACACACACACGCGCGCGCGCACGCCGCTTCTTTCATTCGCCGTTCGTTCTCTGGCTTCGGTTGCCTTAAGCGTCGTATTTCCAGGACCGCCCATCATTTGTATTCGCGGTTTTGCCGCGGTAACCGGCGTAATTAATTCGCGCAATCCATTTCTCGCAAGCGACTTCGAAAGCCTGATTCGATCGGTAACGCTCCGGGGCGATTACTTTTCCTCCGCTTCGCCTCGAATTGCGACGATGCCCTCGTCGTCGGAGGATTCTTCCTCGGGAGACGATAACGAATTGCCATAGCGTTACTAAGCAGTTTCTCGCGTGAAATGGGTCTCCTCGCGATCGCCTCGGGATAGAAACAGACACGTTCCAGATAATGTATTCGCACGGAAAGGTGCGTGCACGCGAGGCGGGCGCACGCGAACACCTGGCGCTTTTGTGCGCGCCTGCACCCTGGAACAATGGACGGAAAAGCGTCGGATATCTATGCGATCACGACAAAGAGGAGCTTTCCCGACCGTATAAAGGACACCTCCCTTGGGCTTTTCGCAGGATCGCAACGTAAATCATCGTTATACGGGGCCGGCCTTTAAAAGCACCGCGAAGAGCTCGCAATTAGATTAGACTGATGAATTTTGACGAGGTTGCTTAGTCCTCCGCACGAACCGCGGTCGAGTGCCGCATGACAATCGGACGGACTGAATCTGGTGCAAGGGGTAGCTGTTTTAGCATTCGGTTAAACTTGATGCGCTCGGGGGAACAGGAACGTTGATGCACACACGTTCCGCTATATTCTGGAATCGATTCAGGCATCGCGAATAATTTCTAGACGTTTAGAAAAGGGGGTACGACGCCCGAAGGACGCCCGAATGGTCAGAAACGCGGTAGCAGTTTTACGATTAATTTGTACTTTCCGCTCGGTGCTGCGCGATTGTTAAATGAAATCTCGACTATGCAGAGGAGAAACGAGGTAGCGCGGTTTTGTTCATACACAGCAAGGATTAAGGGAATTCGCTCGTAATTATGCATAACGATTCATTCGGATCCCCGCTCCCCTCTCTCTCTCTCTCTCTTTGGGAATCCTGGATGAACAGCGACGGGTTTTCCACCGCGCGTTCGAACAGGTTATATTAGATACCGTGACCATAATTTAATATCATCCGGCGTTCCGCGTCCGATTTTAGCAATGTACGACCGAGGAACACGTGCGGTCTCCCAAGGCAGAGACTCGGCTAATTGAACATTAAATTACGTTAATCGAAAATTGGTCGCGTTTAACGAACGAAACGCGTTCACCGCCGTTGCGGGAAATTTATTTCGCGATTGAAATTTGTGGCGGTGAACGGGTCGGCGCGGATAACGAACAATCGACGCGTCCCGACTGCGCCTCGTTTAAACGAAGCGAGCGTAAGAATTTCGTACAGTCTATGTTCGACCGGACGGTTATCGATTGCAGACGATTCTGGGTGACAATCGTGCCGCGTGAAATAATTGCGCGAAGCAATTAAAATTTTCAGCATGCACGCTACACATTCATTAAGCGTACGCTCTGCATTCATTACTGAACTTTCACCTGTATTCTCCGTTGAGATCTACCGGAACGCGAAAGACGGATTAATGATACCTTTATATCCCCGCCGAAATACACCGAGCTTCAATTATTATTTCACAAAGATTCGCCGAACCACCGTTCACTGTACAGGGTTCGTGAAAGTAGGGAAAACTGGTGAGAATCCCGCGCGAGGTTCAAAGGCTGTTTACATGGACTGAAAGGAATGGTACAAACACAGGAACTGCACGAGGTCCCGACTTATGGCAGGGCTTCCAACGTCGGCGAGCAACGCGGTCAAAGATTAGATATCGAGAGATCCAGGGACCGGTCGCCCCGGTAATCCGAACGAATTTACGTTCATCCCGTAACGTCGGTCGATGGGCCAAAAGGCAAAATCTCTTCCTCTGGTTATGCCTCTGAACGATAGGAAATCAATATTTATGGAGACACTCGGATGATGGGACACTGGTTGATTTCCGTTCTGCCGCGGGGCCGAATCATTTCGGAACTCCGGGCGAAACGAATTTCATTCGCCGCGTAACGAGCAAAGTTTAATTAATCCCGTAAAATTAACTCTTGCGTTCAAGATGAAGCAATTAATGCGTCGTTACGGTAATGCGTGCAAATGTTGAAAAATCCGCGGAAATTCGCGACGAACAGGATCGATAAGTGCCCCGATCAGAAATATTCCACACTGACCTGGATCTGTAATCACATTACGCCGCTAATTGGGTATAATGGCGTCAATTGGATCGCGATTAACGAGAACGGTGATACCGGTATCGCTCGCGGGTCAAGCGGCCAATCCCGTGGATGATTATAATACATACCTGAAACAGAATGCGAAGGGTGGCTGGTTAGTATCGCGCGTAAAGATTACTCCCGTAATGCCGGGGATGGGTGGGGTGGCGGAGTGTAACTGTAAACCTCTTTATTGTGCAGCTATTCGACATCCGGCCGTGACACCGAGCCACGGCGGACAAATGTTTGGCGAAAGATGGGCGTGAGGGGGATATTCGAGAAACGTGAAACGGGATAGAATAATATTAAAGAAACGGGAGCGCGGAACGCACGGGAACATGGAAATAAGAGGAACGCGGAATACTTCTGAGACGGCTGGAGTAATAGGACTATGAAGTACGTACACGAGTCGAGGCTATATTAGAAATATACGACGTCAAGAGCCGTGTAATAACGGGGGCGCCGGATGTTATTGAAAAGGTGCGGACTCCTGCCACAGAATACAACCCGCTGTCGATTACGCGATTTGCGCTGGTCGATTAAGCAGTCGGTAATCGGTGCATCGTTTTGTTTCGACCGCGACGATAAAAGCTGGAAGCATCGCGGTACCTTTCTCTACTTTCCTCCTGGTGTAATGTTCATGCGCCGAGCCACGGTGTCTCGTGGAAAAGTTCGCCCGGGGAGGGACGAATCTGATGAAGTATAATCCGCTCGCGAACTTGACTTGCCCGCGATATCATCGGGGAATCTGCATCCGTTTGACGGGCTTTCGAAAAGTCGTATCGGCCGCGATAATTTCCAGCAACACTCCGGAATTATTCGATTTAACTCTGGAAATAATATTTGCCGCGGCAGGCACGAGGGGGTGGGGGGGGGGGCAAACGAACGATTAAGTTGGAGGCGACGAAACAAGAGCAAAGAAATAAAGCGCGGTGTCTATGCAATTTCAACGGGGGCTTTCAGCTCATCCTCATCGGGTCCTTCGGGGCGGTTGCGAAACTTTAATCGCCGCTTCGTTTCTTAGGGGAGAACGGCCGGAATGAGATGCGAGAAGGGGAATCCTTATGATTAATTCAGCGCATTATCGCGGCGACTATTAGAAGAATAGATTTAAATAACGAAATAGTTCTGCTTACACGATTCTCTACTTTGCCGTTCGCCGCCCACCCCCGCCCCCCCCTGCATTTGAAGCGACGCCACTTTAAAATACAGTCGCAAATTGAGTTTGGCAGTTACCGGCTGAGGGCCTAATGCAAGCTCCTTAGAACCGTCGCTACTGGGGACTTTCTGCCTTGCAAATTACATTTTTGAGGGGCGCGGGGGGGGGGGGCTTGTATTTATCTGTTTAGTCTCATTCTTTGTACAATTATTTGTACGACTTCTCGAAACGTTCCGCTTTCCGAGCGGTCGCTGAAAGTGGTACTGGTCCTTTAATAACCGGGACGGCCGCTTCGTTCCTCCAACGTTCCTCGATCACCACGTTGTCTCTCGTCGCGAGAAGTTCGCCACGAAACTCTGAACCGCTGGCCCGATCGACGGGGCGAAACGGAACAGAAGAAGAGGAAACTGGAAGTTCCATCGAATCTCATGCAAACGAATTCATCAATGAGATTTAGCTGGCGGGCGTTTGACAGAATCGGGGCGAGGGCGCGAGTTGCGTGCCGCCTCGGGGACGACCCTTAATGAAATCGGGCCGAATCCCGCGCGAACCGGCTGGAACGGGGTCGAAAACTTACGGCCGATGGAAAGCTCGAGGGGACAATCAATGGACAGGCGTTGGGAGGATTATTTGCGACAAGACGACAGAGAAAACTACGTGGGTCGATTGGGGGGGCGGGGGCAGTTTTTGACGAGTGAATACAAACTGAAAGAAGCCCGAGGTTGGCCAGAATTCTCGATCGGCGGATACAGGCGCGGACGATCGACACGCGGGGCAAAGAGTGGCCGCTGGAGAACTGCCAGGACCAACCGACGAGAACGGTCCAGATATTCGCACGCGATCGTTCTGCAACGCGGTCGAGCCCAGGCAAGCGGACAACGGCGAAAGAGAGGAACAAACTGGCCGACAGGAAGAGAACAGCAGGGGGTGGTGAGCAGGAAGGGATCTACACGCTCTCCACCGCTGCACTCAACGCTGGCCCTTTCCTATTCGAAGTAGGGTAAAGCTAGCGTGAACTCGGGGCTCCTCTGTTCGCGAGGAACTCGGCTTAAACTTCGGATCAATGCTCAGAGCAATTGCTCGGGAGTTTAAGCGGCGAGCTTGTCTTATCGGCTAGTGACTTTCATTGGGGAACGATACGAGGGCAGACAGTTTGATCGTTCCATTCGAACGTCGATACCAGGGTACGACCAGGCTGAACGTTCGCTTCCTTAGGTGAAATTGAAAAAAATTCGCTGCCTCGGGTGTAAACGGTAAACGAACGAACCGGCATAATTGTCAGGTGCACGGAGCGCGGCGAGAGGGCAATGTGGAACACCGTTCGCTCGAGTTTTTCGCTCGGCGCAACGGTCTGAACAGTATAATGTTAAGCGTTCCCTGCCGTGTATTCCCCGGTGTCTTTAACCCTGCCGTTGTTGCTCGCAAGTGAGCACGGGAGAATGTGTTTGTCACTGAAGTTAGGGTAATTGGGGATGCGTGTGCATCGGGGGAAAAAAAGGACGACGAAAGTTGGCTACCGGGGGGAAGAGCTCGTGGAAATTGGCTCGGTGACTGCGGCCACGTTGTTCGCAGCGTACTTTTATGGCGCTGCTAAAATTGTTACCGCCGCACCTGCTATTAGGATTGAATTAAGGGGCATCCATAAAGCAGCTCTCGGGGAAAGGTGGTTAATAATCTCTAATTCATTCGCCGGCGCATTAGAACATTTTTTTAGAATCACTCTAACGAGTTCCCGCGGAGGAGGGCCACAGCGAAAGGAAGTTAATCGCCCCCGAGCAGAGAGCTCGATAAAGCAACGCGGATTATTACGTGCATTATAATTTCACCGCGCATACCTCTATATCGCAGTAATGAACGTATCCCGGCAAATGCAACTCGTTCCCCGACCCCCATTTTCTCGGGGGGCACGTTTGTGATTGTTACAATAGGATTAGCATGAGAATGTGCCCGATTAATTCCAGTAAGTCGAAGCTTTCTATTCGACTATTTCCCATGCCCCGTTCTTTCTCGCGCGTGGCACGAGGAGGTAAAGCTCTTTTCGAAAAATACCGGTCCGCCAGGAATCTCCCGGCGAGATAGCGCGAAGAATAATACCCTTCATATCTCAGCGTGGCCCATTGATCGTAAATCGAGAGGAAACCTTTGCCACGTGGAACCAAAATGTGCACGACGAGACTTTCGAATCATCCAGAAAGCTCCACCGTTGGCGACCTTTCCTCGAACAGCACTCGAATATTCTTTTTAGAATTTGATTTCTCTTTTTTTTTTGCCGGATCGTGCCCGCCTCGTAATCTTTTACGTTTCTCTGCCCATTCAATGCATGGAACCTTGACGAACCGATGAAGCGAATCACAAGGGATGGCAAGATCGTCCGGGAATCGTTCCTTCTCTTCTTCCTTCGAGTCTTGAACCACGTACAAAGTGTATCGGTCGTTTCAGCGCGTATGCGAGGGAAGGAACGTTCGAGGCAGAGACACCACGGTATGAAATGGAACGTCGTCTGGGGGTTGCATTATTCAGGCCCGTAACCATCCATAAATGTGCCGACATTTATTATTTCGCGATCGTTCCTTCGTCTGCGTTCTTTCCGCTTTCCGCGGAACTTCCACTGAATCGTATGCGCTACCCTGATTCTTCTCGATGTCCCCCCTGATGTCCCGTTACGGGAACGACTTATCTGGGCACTGAATATTCCATCCGATGTACACCAACTCCTTTTCCACGAGGGAGGAAGCGTAAGAACGTCAAACAATTAGCGGGCGATGTGACGCAGGGGAATTGGGAATTAATGAAATAATGTATGGAATGTTCGACGGTGCGGACAGTGTGATTCGAAACATCGTTCGTTGTCGAATATTTTATCGAAGATGTCTAATCGAATTACGTCTGGTCGCAGGAACACGTCCGATTAAATAATTATCGCGACTTGTGCAAAGATGTCACGTTTCCGACGCGACACGGTAGATTTGTCGAGGTAATGCTCATTCTCATGCAAATTTCGATCGCCTCCCCCCCCCCCCCCCCATATGAATTTTGTCAGCCTTACGTGTTCGAAATTTTTATTTTCGGAATCGAAGTCTTCTGACGTTTGATAGGGTTGCATTCGTATCCGTATGCGTGTATCCCGCGCGAGGCATGAATGTTTTCAAAGAGAGTTCAACGTGAAATCGTAGAATGACCGTTTGAAAGGAATTTCGTGAATCCAGCCAGTTTAAAAGGATCCATTAAGCGTTATAGTAATTTGTTACTGCGGCCTCATTAATACGCGCCGATTACCATGCGCGCATATACCTTACATTAAAATTCATCAAGCCTATTGCTGCTTTTGAAAGTAAATCAGCAACCAGTGTCGCGGGAATTTTTGGCGAAAATTATACGGCAGTGAAATTTCGCTACACACTCCTCGCGCTTCTAACGATCATTTCTCTAACTCCGTTCCCGTTTATGGACACGGAAGGGCAGTGTACAAAACGCTGGGTTTATTATGCTCGTCCCAGTGATTGTTCGCTTGATGGATGTCAATTAAACACGAGAACGCGGACTTCGTTCCGCGCTCGATCGACGCGACTAACGAAATAGTTCGTCACCGTTCTTCCTTTTTTTTTCCTGCTCGTCCCACATGTCGGGGAATTATGTTCACGATCTGTACACGGTAATGAGTTCGTTCCTTTTATCGTGTATCATTAACCCCCTACTCCACCTGCCCGTTAAATAAATTACCAACGACACGTGTCGTACACAGCGTACCCCGGTGCCGCCCCCCGGCTAACCTTTTTATTTTCGAATCGCGCTGAATCATTTAACTTGCACGAACGGACAGACAGGTAAATGTTGCGATGGTCTACGGAATTTTTTCGCCGCTCTCTGACGAATGTCAACACGTGCCCCGTTAAGTCCCCCCGTCGCAGAATAGGTTCAGTGATAATTCATCGAGCGTAGGACGGGGGAGTTCGGCGGAGGAAAATTGTTCGCGAAACGAGCCCGAAAGATATTACAGAAACCATAAAAAATCCCACGTACCCGGGGCCGCGGGGTTTTATCCGTGTCGGTGCCGGCGGAAACATCGTCTACGCGAAGAGAAAGAAGTACAAGCGAAAGAGGAAGCTGCGGGATATCCGAGTTAATCATATTCTTTTATTGGAGTAATTTGAGGATCTAATTATTATATGGAAATTTCCTTTTTCCCGTGGTGGCCTTTCCTACAATTTTTCTTTCAGAAGTTCCGAACTGCCCTCCGGCCAATCTATTTTCTTTCCCTCGATCCTTCTCCGACCCTCTCTCGCTCGTTTGTACGTACGACGCCGCGCCGCCTCGTCAGGGAATAAAGAACCAGCCCCCGCCATTCCTCCTCTCTTTATGTCGAATGCTTTAAAAGTTCGCCGTCGTCGGAATTTTTGTCTCCTGCCTCTGAAATTAACCCTCTTGCCTCTCGTTTCGTCCCGGTCGCCGCCCGCCGCCGCCGCCCCGTCCTCGACCGCCATTCTCGCCGGCCCGGACATTAGCACGATGATCATTTACTTCGTTATCGCGATAAGAACGACGGTGGTCGGTTTAATTATATTTTTATACGGTATCGCCGCCCCGTGAAACGCGACCGTACTCGTCCAACCGCATTTACATCTGTCCCTGGATCCTTCTCGCGGGATGCATTACGGTGTCTAGTGAAACTATTCGGGCACCGTTCACCTTTTACGGCGATTAATAGGTTAGTTTAACGTACAACCATCGTTTTCATTGCCCATGCAGTTCGCCTAACGTTTGATACGTTATTTATTGACGCGGCCGGGGAATATGATTGAGGGAAAATATAAATATTGCAGGAACGAGCGGAAAAATGTACGGTCGAGGCACTTCTATGATTCAGATTGCACGGGCAAGGGGGCCGGTTCGTATTTTCAAGAAGAGGTAATTTGGTAATGGAAAAGGTCGGTAGATACTGTTCCCCCATGGGCTGTCGCATTCGCGAGGCAAGATTCGCCTTCGGCTTTTCGAGAAATTATACGCTCCCGGGGAGCAGCCGACGTTACCGCGAGCTCCTTCTTTTCGTTCGTGTTTCACGTAGGAAAATAAACGCGTCCCAGTCTGACTGAAAATGGTCCTGGGTCGAGTCGGTGTCGCCGGGGACGTTAATTTCCTCGCGAAACTCTATTGCGTCATCGTGCAATTTGTTCGAAGAAAATCCACGGTCCGTTCTTCTACGTTTCCACGGGATGAGAGGTCATTTCGCGATAATTAAGGAGCCGCCGAGCGATCTCGTCGAGAAAACAATCTTTGCTCGTCGCGACGGAAACGTTCCGCCCTCGTTACAGGCTGCTTTCTTCGCGCGTGAATGCGCCGCAATTTGGGGAACTGCGCGAGCCGATTTGTGAAATCCCCTTTCACCCGTTGCCATACTCGCTTGACACGCGAGTCATTCGGTAAATGCCACGGCCACTCTTGCAATTGAAAGATAAGTTGGTAGATACAAGTGGGCCAAGAAGAATCTCCCCATTGACGTATATAAACTTAGCTTTTGAACGTCCATTGAAGCATGCCCGATGCACGAACTATGAATAACCGTGTAGAATGCCGTGTCCCACTGTGGGCATGAATAAACGGTAACTTCTTTTGGAACTGTTCGTGGACGAGAGAGGTGAGGCTTCATAAACGTGGATAATCTTTCATCCTTAAATAGATACGATGTCAGACGCTACAGGTAAGGGGCAAAGGACCAGTGAACTTTACGCTTTCAGGTGTATTCAGCTGCGGTGCGAATACTCCAATTTGAGGTAGGTAAAGGACTGAATTCCGCTGCAACGTTTCCGCTGAAGCGACTCCAGTGAGGCTCAAAGGACTCTCAATATTATTTTCATTTTGTATTTAGAGTTCGTTCTAATTACATCTACGAATCTGTATCGAGGCCAGACGGAAAATCGAAGGAACCGGGCATCCGTCGTGCCGGATGTTCTCCCCCCCCCCCCCGTAATATAATGTATACCGCGAAGAGGGAATCAATCGTGTCGAAGTGTCACGAAAGTTGAATACTCAGTCGGGGCGAGTTTCCGCGAGAGAAGGCCGGTTTGTCTCACAGTGAACGAGAGTAATTGGATTCGAAATCAGATGCGATGCCAGACGGAGATGAGAAGTGTGATGCGACGCGGAGTTAGCATTTCTCGTTCCCGCGCGGCGAACGCACCGCGTATCAGTCGTAGGCTCTGACATGGAATAATTACGCAAATGGACCGATCGCGAGAATAAATTCTGCACGGCCTTCGTGGCTCGCGTTACATTCGTCCCCGCTGCATTACACGAATGTACACATTCGCGTCCGGCACGCGTCGTATCAGATCGAATTTATTATTTTATCAGCCCGATCTGTGCCGCTAGACGTACATTTATCACGAGAGCAACGGCAATCAACGTTTCAACGATGCTCGCCAAACACAGTGAGCGCGTTAGTCACCCCGTATACAAACGAACCCATTCCGCACCGTTTACCTTCGCGTTCCAGCCCGATCTATAACTCTGAAACTACCAGCCAGACCACCGACGTCGACTTTCCATCGGCAGTTAGACGCGTAACGAGCCGCCCATTAATAACCGGCCGATCGTAAACCTATTAACCGACGTCGTGTCCGAAGGCGAGGAATCGGGGGCGCAGTTGAAAGATAATGGCAAGGGGCAGTCGAGGGGGGCGACGGAAGAGAAAGAAGGAAACGAGGGGACGAAGACGGGCTTCCGGTGAGTAGAGTACGTGCCAGAAGGGAAGAAAGAAAGATAGAAAGACAATGGAGCGACAGGCGAGAAAGGAGTGTAGTAAGACTAGCAGAAGCTAAGTCGGGGTTGCGGGTTGGGGGGGGGGGCGAAAAAACGGAACTTGGAAGAAGATAATACGGGACGAGATATAAGAGAGACGGAAAGGAAACGAGGTAGAAGGCGGGCGGAAATGGCGGGAGGACGGGAGGACGGGAGAAGAAGGCAGAAAATGAGCAGCCGGGGCAGACGACTCGAACCGGAGGACAAGAGAGCAGAGTTAGTCGTTGCAGCTGAAGGAGGCTACGCTAGAATCGCTCGAGGGATGAGATTTGCAGCGGCGGTTCGGTTGACGTGATGCGTTGCATTATTCATCTCTGGCCAGGGCAACGTGCAACCGCCCAAACCTTGCCCCCCCCCCTCCGCTCGGCCACCCCGCAGCCCACGGATACGACCGCGGGGGGCATTTCGGTACCGATCGGTTACGATACCGCGAAGCCAAACCGGGCAACGTCTAACCTCGTTCCCCCATGGTCACACGTCAGCTGCAATTAGTCGAAGCTCAATGGCAATGGAAGTTATCGTTTCCCACGGACGGAACGGCGGATCTGTAACGGTGTTGCCCCCAGAGATCGGATCGTGCCGGGCTGGTGCCTCGATTTAAGCGAGTGTTTCTTCAGGTCTGGATTGAACGGCTTGGAGATTGGTTCGAGTCGCGTATCGGATGGACGAGCAGAGATCGAATGTCGCAGATTTTAATTTGACTCGACTGCGCGTTTCAACTGAATCTATCACAGTAACGCAAGATACGCGTGAAAGATATTTTCGCAATCGCTTGCGAAGCTATCAAGCATGCGCGTTCGTCGCGACCCGGACCAACGATATCGGTTGCGTTAGAAGCTTCGGGGGAGTACCGCAAACTACCCTGGTCCCGCGAGGATCGCATATAACACAGACTGATGAATTTCAACGTTCACCATGGGTTCGGCCCGCCACGAGTCGTCGGTCTTTCCGCGAAACACAAGGAGGGCGTGTCGGTGACTTTCACGCACAAAGGAAACGAGAGTCATCTGCCCTGTTTCGTGCGTGATTTCGTCGATGACAGGCGCATTCGCAAAAAGGGCGACACGGCCGGCCATCGGACGGATGCCGTCGAGTGGTATACACACCACCCAACGCAATCACCTTCCGACGGTTCGAGGACAGCCGAATTTTGCCGGCGGTTGATCGCGCAACCGATCCAGCCGTCGACGCTGAAATGAATGCGAACGCTCGTTGCGCTTCTAGATCGATGGCCGATCTGCAATTAACTCGCGCCGAAAAAAGTCCAGGTGAGAGGGTCATCGCGGACGTATCGGGCTCGGTGTGGCTCGTGCATGGACCGAGTTCGCGTTCCGACACGCACGCGAAGCAAATGAATATCCTCTTGGTCGACGCCAGCAGTTTCGCGGAAACATCGAGCCGTTCGATTCGGCGGCAAAGAGCTGTCCGTGGTCCAGAAATCGTTAGACGTTAGCCGAGATGTGCATCGTCGAACGGAACGACGTTGAAAGGAACGCGAAGATGCGCTGGGGAGCGGCTTCGAGTAATTGTAGTAACAGCTTCGTTCCGCAACCCCGCAGAATTATATAGGATAAACTTTCCCTCCCTTCGGATGCGTCGGCGTTCGTACTCTTCATACGCGAGTGTACGCGGCACAGAGGAGTAATACGGCAAGTTTTTAGCGAGAATAACGTCGACGAGGGAAGCAGTTTGGAAAGTAAGAGGTAATTGGAAATTTCGTAAGTGGTGCGTGGAAAGTTTGGACACTATCGAAACTTCGAAGAACTTTGATACGCAGGTGGTTAAGGTTAAGCGGCTAGGTTGTTTCGGTTGAACGGTAGTTCAGAAAGGGAATCGAAAGGTCATTGCGCCAGTGCTCTTTTCATAATGCCAACGCAGACATCGCATGAGTCTCGGCCGTAATATGGACTCTTAATGCAGACTAATCGTTGTTCCGCTGAAACTGAGGCGGTAATTGCGAAAACGATGCAAAAAGGCTTCCGGCGGTTTCGTGAGTGACGCATCCTACCATTTAAAGCTCACGCCTTGTTTCCCTCCCCGTATTTTCCTTTAAACTCGCCTGGAGGGCGAGCAAAGGGTCGTCGAAGAGAATTAAAAGGGAACTGCTTAAAACGTTTCGGTCCGAGCTTGAAATATTTTGAATATCCCAGTTGATATTCCAAAGTACTCAAGGTTAAATTTATTCCCGAATCGAACGATGCCGACGAAGTAGCTGTCCCTTGGAAATCGAACACGCGTGTCAATGGAGAAGTATCCAGTGGCCGTGCTATCGTGCAATTGAATCGATTTCCTAGTTGAACGAGGGCCCGTAAGGCTGCATCGATTGCGAATGGACCTCGACACAGGCAAGTGCCAATTCGCTTCGAATTTGCATTGAAGTTTTCAGGAAGCACGTCTTCCCTTCCCTCCCATTTTCAGTCCAAGATTTCCTCCTCGAATACCACGAGAATTCAAGGGCCTTCCGGTGAGACCTCGTCGGGGTCTAACTTTTGTCTCCTCGCGTAACTCAAACCTCGAGTCTTTGTTCACACAGGGGAACCACTAGAAGCTACGTAGAAAAAAGAAGTATCCAATTAAAGATCTTCTGGAAAAGTTCCAACGATGTTTGGCCTTTGAAGGAAATGCAAACGAGCTGAAATTTACTCTGCCTTCGCCGGTGAGACAGTCAGTGCGGCGATGTTATTTGACAATTTTTCGCTTTTCATTCCATGTAGAAAGTAGAAAGTAGAAAAAAATGTTCCTGGTGTGAGCTGGGAAAAGTAGGGCAGCCTACTTGCTTTGGAAGAATTTTCTGAAATTTAATTCCAACACCGTTTCTAGTGTATCGTTTACGGTGTTGCACACATTCAGGAATGTTTAGCATGAGGAGTGCCGGAAGCAGTTGAAGTCAAATGTATACGGGGAAAGTGGGAAGAGCACTTAAATAATGGTTCGCCGAGAAAAGCGGGGAAAGGAGTTCTCTCTGAAAATTTGCAGGAGTTGCACAGCTGGTGAACAACTTTCACTGCGATGAATAAACGGTGCGTTTATAATACCGCAATGACGAGCGGGACAAATAAATTCTTCATATTTCTCACTGAAAGTAAATTAATGTTCCACGAATATCTGATAAGATATGCGATCCTGGATTTTCCTGAACGTCCGGGAAATACGTTATTATTATAAAAATAATCGGCATTGAATTCTAGTTTCCGGAGACTCGCGTAAAGTTCAGTCGCGTGAATCAAATTATGCCAAGGAAACGTCAGAAGATGAAGTTTACGGAAACCTCGTAAAATTCACGGACACGAACGACCGTTCAGCTGTTCAAAGGGAGTGAATCTTTAATAGTGCGGTATCCGTTGGAGTTTTATAGGGGCATACGTCTGGGAAGCTGGGCGTTCATTTACATGTGAACTCGTTCAATTCAATTCAATGGCTATGCGATCCCGACGTAACGCAACATCGAGGCTCATCTCTCAACCTTTCAACACCCTTTACCGCTCTCTTAGTGGCGATCATATCGGTCGATACGATTTTTGTTGGCCATAGAAGACCTTTATTCGCGTAATATCTGGCAGACTAATTTTAACCATATTAGTTTAGTTTCTATCTAGGATTTTGCCCGTACGGAGAACGGGTTCAAAATTTGAAGTAGGACTGCAGATTTTGGGACATTATAACGTTCCCTGCAGTTCGATGTATCTTTCTGCAAAGTCAAATAGATTGTGCCTTTCAACCGAATGTTCGTCGAGTTATGTTGACGTAATCGCTGTAACATTCGAGTATGCTCATTTCGAAGATTAGACTTCGAATCTCATCATTTCTAATTAATTCAATAATGCTTCGTTTCATTAAACTCCAAACACAAGATATAATAAGCCAATTACATAGACGATAATGAACAGTGTGCCAGAGACATGGAAATAAATCAAGGTACACCACAAAGAGGATATACAACAAGAAATCGTGCGTCAACAATTATTACGAATCCCATCAAATGACTGACATAACGGCACGCTTATCAAAAGTCAAAGGAAAATTATGTATCTTAATCAAACGAGCCTCCATCGTTCAAGATCGTTCGCCCCGCGAAATTTCACTCGAGACAGACTCACGTAATCGAGCAGTCGTCGCAAGGGAACAACATTCACTCCGCTTTCCAAAGCCAGCCAGGGGAGAATGAAGCCTCGCGTTTGTACGTTGCATGCACGTTGAAAGACAGAGCGGAAGCATTACGGTACAATGCCGAAAATTTAACGAGGACCGTGAACAGGCGTACGGATTAGCGAGTTATTTAAGGAAAGTGGCTATTCTTCAGCTGACGATTCATTATCCTGGTAATCGGAGTACTTTCTTGGTCGGCGGGCACGTTTATATATCGTGGCATGTCCAGTGCTCACACGTTAAATCGCTCCTTTTATTCACCGGCCCGGACACGTGGGTCGTCGTAGTTTATCTCGCGAAATCGAGTGTCGGTCTACGGGCTGTGCTTCTTTAAGACGATTACTTGACTAATCGCACTTTACTTTTAACGATTCTGTCCCCGATATGCTTTCGTTCCGTAGTTCGTCCGTTGTATTTCAAGACAGACAAAAATAAAGCATGTGCACGGTTTTTCGTTTCGGGTTGAACGCTCCTAGAACGGATACATCTGGGCGGCTCGGCCACGCAGTAGAGTGAGTCGCTCACTGGTCAGACGCGGCGCTATTACTGAACCTTTCGAGGTTATTACGAAATCTGTTTCGTAATGAGCAATTTCTAGTTCATCGAAGCAATTTTGTGTAACAATTCCAAGGAATATTTCTTCCGCTGATTACAGAGTATCCATTGCGATACCGAAATTACGTCCAGCTTAATCACCATGCTAAATCTCGTCCCCCGTCGGCCTAAATCATCGTTCCCGGGATCGAAAGTAAATTGCAGAACGCTGGCTGTCGGTGACACGTAATGAACGTAGTTGAGAAAATAATGAATCCGCCGGTGGGTGTGCGCTCGCCTACGTGCAGCCTATAAATTGCAAGGGAAGTTCAGAGATTAGCCCGAAGCCGCGGCGTAACCGATGACTTATTACGGCCCGGCTAGGGAGGAACGGTTGCGTGGTCGAACGAGAGGGAGTAACAGGTGTACGTCGATCAAGCAGGTAATAACGCGTGCACGGTGCTGACCGGAAGGACTCGGCGATGTTCGACGATCGTCAAGTTTGTTTGCCGTGTCGTGTTCTATTTATGAAGCGAGATGTTTCCACTGCATTCAACGTAGAATGAACTGTCCGCGCGTGGCGGCGCGGCGCGGCGCAGCGTTTCCGCTTCTGGGACGCTGGTTAATCGCCGATCGATTGGAATAAATTGTCGTCGCCCGGTTAATGCCTCAATTAAAAGGGGCACGGCCAACGGACGAGGAAAAACCGTGGATAAAAGGAAGCGTATCTGCATTCGTTTCGATCGGCCGCTCGGGTGTACACGCTTCTTGCATACCGTCGCTCGCGCAACACGTCCTTCGATTAGTCAACGAATCAACTTCCACACGACATTTACTTTTTATTCGAACGGTCCAACGACCGGCCATTAATCCACCTTCTGTTCGGCTTGTTCTTCCTTCGTATTCATTCCGTTCATTTGCACGTATCGGCCCCACCTGGTCGACGGCTGCCATTCTCTCGTCTGATTATCCGATTTCCTCGCCGGTTTCCAAAGGAAGGTTCGTAACTCGTTTTAATTTCGCGTCCACGCGGAGAACTATCGGGCGAAACCACGGCTCACAACTGGGTCACCGTTTCCTCCCTTTGACGAACTGTACTGTAATTCGGTGAGTCGAGCGTTCATGAAATCGCATTCGTTCGCGGAACGTTAAAACCTTTCCGAGTAATATCTTTAACGAAGAAGGACTCGGTGGCCCCGATACAAATCGTAATATCGCAGACACACCCTTGCACGCAGGATAGATCCGATGGAAGCCTATGTAATCGGTTTCCCAGGAAAAGCAGTTTTGTTTACCAGCCAGGCAGTAAAGAGGCAGAACGCGACAAAAGCTAACTACTCGGCGTCACGAGACACGCGGCTCTAAAAAAGAATTCGCCCCTTGTTACCGCGAGCTTCTAGATTGCTCACCGATCCGGTTAGTAACGAACGGTATGCTAATTCAAGATTGCCACGGCACGCCACTTCAACTCGAGAACTTTTCTATTGCCGGTGTACTTTTCCGTGCGAAGCAACCGCTTGTCTCGCGGTCCGCGAAACGCTGGCACGCTCTGTTCTCGAGATGTTTAGGAAATTTATGTTAACGACGCTCGCGCACGGTTCACGCTGAATCTCTGGTTGCCTACTTTCCGATATCCTTTCGCGTCCAAAGGTACGAATGCAACTCGCCCGCCCTTTCGAATACAGAGAAAACTTCCGGGAAAACTAGAATTCAGTTGACGATCCCGTGTCGATAATTACGAACGGGATACCGGAACATGAAAAACCATCTGCTTAATTAGCCGGGCATTAAGGAAAATCACTATCGCGACCGGGAAGTTTCGAACATCCGTAAGCTAATTCCTCTTCGTGGAAATGATTTATTTGCAAAGTGATTTCGCTAATTGCTGCTCGATAGCCAGGGTACTTCTGCAAGTTGGACGATTCAAGCACAGGGGTGGCGCACGAAGTGTAACTAACTTCGATCCGTGCGAAAGGTCGAGGATAAGCGAAATGTAAGTCTCGAGCGACAGAAACAGCCGGAGTTCTTGTATGAACGAGGGAGAACGGGCGCTCGGATTGTCATTTTTGCCAGTAACAATAAGGAATGCGGAGCCGGCGGTCCGGTTCCGTGATATCGTAGGACGAAAGACGGGGAACGCGTTGGCTTTGCTCCGTTGGAGGAAGGCGAGCTGTTAGGAGTCACGGTGTATCCTAGGGCGACATCAAACTTCCGCAGGGCTGTTTGCTTGTCAAGCAAATCTTGACGTTCCAATAAATTCGTGGAACGATTCGTTAAGCGAGCACGGCACGCGCGTTAACGAATCGCAAGCCACTTGAAGATAACGGAATGCAAAGTCGTCGCGTTTGATATAACCACCCGGTGGGTTATTATACGTATCAGTTCAATGAGCGAGACGAAAGCTGAGCATTCATTTTCACTGAACCCAAACATTATTCGACTCCAAGGCTGCGGGCGACAGTTATACAGTCAAAATGGGATTTTCGACCAGTGCCGGTTTTACTTACGAATTTACTGAAATTTCGCCCGGCTTCAACCGCCCATTCCGCGATTCCATTTTCTACGGTATTGCGGAATTCCGAGCGCACTTTAACCTAGCACGATTGCGACCGTTCGTGCGTATCTATGTGCGGCACTCGAGTGACTGTACACTCGTAAAAGTACAGGCCGTTCCAATGTAAACACGGAGGGCGGCAGGGAAAAATGAGACGGAATTTTTTAGATTAATTTTTACGATTATTCCAGGATCGCGTCAATATTATTTAAAGAAATATTTCCACGGTAAATGCCTCTATCTCGTCCGAGCAAACAGTTCGTCTAGATGAAGGATCGTCGTGCATGAATCACCCCCTACATCCGCGTCACTCTAGAACGGGATACGTACGGAAATGTTTGCGCACACTCTCCCGTATTATACTCGTATCCCCGCATCTGTCGTCACGCTGGCGGTAACATCCTTTTCAGGGTTGAATTCAATTGGTCCCCGGTGACCCGGCGGACACTCGCAGTGCCCCCCCCCCCCCCGCGCAAACCGAGCTGATATATTTTTTATTCGCGGCACCACCCTCGTCGCTCGGTTGACAGATCTTTTAATATTATTGGGAAAACGAATGAATCGCGAGCACGGGACAATTTCGCCGACTACTTAATTGAACTGCCACCGCGGCCGAGTCCATCGAACGCATGCGACGATTTTTCTCGCCCCTGTTCTTGGTACACGCGCAGTCTAACTCGGAGCGCGATATCGAATTGCTGGCGGGAAATTTACAAGTGGTTCCGGCGATCTTTACGGTCTGCGGCGTGAAATTCTCGCACCGTTCGAATTACCGAAATTCGATAGCCGCAGGCCTGCGGCCGGAAGATTTGTTGCGTTTGCTAGCAGCTGCACCGTAGCGAACCAACTCGCAGCTTTTTCCTTCGATCGTGCTCGACACGATGACTGTTGTTCATGTAGCGTCGCGAGCGAAATTTCACGGCTGCGCGATTTGCCGTTTGCTGAGGAAACCTTTAATATTAAAGCGGTTGCCCCGATACACTTTAAAGCAAACCGCTAGTCGATGAATAATAAAGTATTCCCCGCGACTCGATTTCCATAAGACGTATTCGCGGTTGTTCGCCGTCTCTCGATCGAATCTCCAACTTTTATTGCACGGTACAAGAAATTCTGCGATCGGGATAGCGGTTCCTGGTCCACTTCGCGGGGATGTATAGGGGATGAATGGGAAAACACTCGTCGGAGGTTATATTCTAAAATGGGAGTGGCGGTGGCTGGCGATGTTTTAGTCATTCGGGCCGCGGATAGTTTTCCGCGATTCCTTGGCACCATGGCCTCGACGAAAGGAGGAGAGAAAGAGCATAAGGGGCAGCAGCGAAGGGATGCGCTGCCGAAAAAAGAATAGGGTCTTCGAGCCGAGAATAACGCCGACAAGACAAGCAGCGAAGCAATCTGGAGGAAGAGAAATTTTATTTTCCTCCTTGAAACGGTCCCTCCCTTTCGGCTTTATCCATTTCGAGCTCGTCACACGAGTCCCACCTGACCGACCTACTTGTGCGAACACATCTCACTATTCGGCGCGTGCAACCTGGGGCGTCTAGACCCTTGATGGAATACGCCTAAAAATACACTCGTTACTCCGGAACGGATTGCTCGTCGAGCCGCGGAAACACTTGCCACAGTTGTCGCGTTTCGACGAGCCTTCTTGTACAACGATAAACAGTCACGGTTAAGATTAAAAGCAAACGATGCCATTTGGAATGTTAATTGACACCCTATTTGGACCCCAGCGTTAAAGTGTCGTGAATTTATTTAATCCCTTCGTGTGCCAACCGTCTAAGCAACCAGTGCTTGAACAACGTAATGGTGAAACCAGCCTCGAGCGCACGTTCAACAATTAGTTTTCCTGCCCGCGTGACCGGTAGACAAAGTCAACGATAAAACCACCCCTGAACCGCTGGCCGGCGCGTCGTACATGCCATTAACTCGATCGCTGAGCTGACCGCCCTGATTACGGGGACACATTGTGCAATTTCCTCGACTGGGAATCGTGTCAAGTGCAACTCGATTCAGCCGGGGTTGCAGCTACAAAGACGGCTACGTCGACGAGAGAAAAGATGGGTGGAAACAGTGGGAGGACGTTGGGAAAGGCTTTTCTGGCAAGATACAAAGAGACATTTTATTTGCCCCGTCGCGAAGGGACGCAATCCCTCTTTTTCGACGTGGCGTCTTCCTTCCATCGGTGTCCTTCCCAACTGTTGTTCACCCCCCCCCCCCACGGATTTCGACCAGCTGTTCCACTTACACTTCGCAACCGACGCGGTGGATCGTCCTCGTCGCTTTATTCTACCGTTTACAAGGAGATTCCTTCCGTCTTGCAATGTCTGCTCCGCGCGAAAATCCCTGGCAGACATTTTATTTCGCCCCAATTACACGTATACAGCCGTGACCAAAGGGAAGACGTTCCTCGAGTTAACGTTTGTTAGCTACTATTACATCGAACGGTCCTCCTCGTTGAAAACCCAAAATCTCAAGTCGCCTCGTTACACCAGCCTCGTTCCCCAGCAAACATCTGTACTTATGTACGTACTTCGATGCGATCATAGGGACAACAACGGGCTCTCCGATGGTTTACCTGTCTGGCCGAGACGCTTTCGCGGCGGTACTTTCAATGCGTTCCGTAAGCTGATTAAAATCAGCGCTCGTTTGATTTGCATCGCTGTTCGATGCGCGGCGTCCGCGGAAACAAACGCCTCGTCGAATCGCCGTGAAAGGTGTATCCGTCCTCCTAGGGCGACGAATTGATTCGACAGATACCGTGGACGCGTTTGGCATGCAAAGATCCACCGCGTCTGCGGGCGGTTGTTATTCGGAGAATAATCGTGGCTCGTTAGGCACCACGGATATTCCACGATGTTTCTACCCCCGTTCGTTCCCGTTCGCCGCCCCCCATTCCGCCACCCTGTCACTATTACTCCGGCACAGTCCGTCATGCATATGAATGAAATGATTTCGTCGCGAGTCGAAAAAAAAACACCGTCGCGCTATTAAACGACCGTCGCCTATTCATGGCCCGGCTCGCTGAACACCGGATTCCGATGCAGTAAACCAGCGCGGCGGCATGATAATTCCAGTCTGCTTTGTGCCGTCCGCCTCAAGCTCGCGAGAAGAATGGAATCACCAGCATATTCGTCCCCTTTCTCGAACGTCCCTCCCCGGAAGCAGCCGGGTTCGAAGCATTATCGTGTCAAAGGCGACAATAAACGATTGCATGGTCCGGTTAACGAATTCTCGATGAATGGTGATCCAGAGAAGGGGGAGGAGGTTCTTTCTGTTTCTCGCCTCAACGGATATTCCAGATCGCGTTGAGTTATCTTCGAATCGCGACAAGCGCAAAAAAAATTCGCCAAACTCGCAACACCCCGTTCCTTCGCCGAGCCGTCAATCATCGGAAGCTCGCGATTTTTTTGGCCGATGTGATTTACGGGCGACGTGCATCGATATCGACGTTTCGGTTCATTTAGTGAAGTTCCCGTCGTCGGGTGGATAGACCGCCGCATAGAAAAAATATAGGGAATCCGTGACAGTGGGAGGAAACAAAGAAGCGTCGCGTAACGGGCAGAAAAAGGGAGATCGAATTTGAAACCGCGACTCCGCACCGGTCCGCGGTGGCCAACAATGCTCCTTGTTCGTTTCGACTCGTGCTTTTCACCCATTGTCGCGCCCCGCTATTGCCGCTGTTGCGAGCCGTAAACGTGGACACAAACGTGCTGGGAATCGGGTCGCGCACACGCGCCGCCATAAAAACCGATGAACAGAAGAAACAGGGGCGCGTTGGTGCGCCCCGCTCGGCAGTTACCTGGTAACCGTGCGCTCGAGGAGCCTTTCGAGACAACTAGAAACTGCAGATCGCGTACGAAAATGTCTACCCGAGAAAACCGCTGCGTTTCCGTTACGTCTGATTACGCGATACTTGCCGGGCAACGACTGTTCCGTTCTTTGGCCCCCTTTATCCGAGCCAAGAGAGCACAGACGCGACGCCCATCGGTTTTCCGCGCGCTTTATCCGCGGGCGAAAGGAAATCAGACGAACCTTCAACGTTCGAGGCCTGCGGGATACCAGCGAGCGTTTTTTCGCCCGCACGCGTCCCACGAGCATCGGCGAAAGGCGAAAATATTTATTCGATTTCGACGTTGGCCCACGCTCGCGTGGCCCTTTGAAGATTAACGAGAACGGCCTAGAAGCCCCGTCCATGTTCGATCGAAGCACCTTTCTTTGGCTGCGCGCGTTGTTCGCGCTCCAAGACCACATCCGACCGAACCATTTCCCTGGAAACGTAGTTATCGTCGATGGATTTCGCGCGCCGATAAAGGGGGACGAGGGTGCTATTCAGGGGAATAAAGGGGGAAGAAACGGGGGAAAACAAAGGTACAGCTCGTGCGAGGCGGAGTAACAAAAGCGGCGATCGTTATTGAGCCCCCGCTCGCCTTTGTACCTCTCCACACTCTCCCCCTGTTCGCGTTGTCGTTTATTTTCCTTCTCGATATTCCGTCCCTTGTGCATCCCGTGTGGCTGTCCCGTCGTTAATTTTCGCGGCGAACGAACCTCGAAGATCAAGGAATGTTCTATGCTCTCGATACGTGGAACGGGGTTTGGGGATTTCCGTGAGTTACGGGCTGGGGTCGATGTTTCGAAGTTATAATCGTATTTGCATCACGATGATTCTTTCGAGGGTGCAATAGTTCTCTGAATAGTGATTCGGTTTTCAGAGAACGTCTGATTCAGCGGTTGGGTAGGGGTGGGGGAGGGGTATCGAGAGTATTTAATATTTAAGTAGAAGGCTTTTACTGTTATCTTGTATGGAGATGCGTCTGCGTTTTACTATGTTTTTTAAGATACACTTTACTGCCTCATCGCCTTCGCAAAGTTTCGGCGCCGTAGAACGAGAAGAATCTAGCAAACATTTTCCGTTGAAACGAATTCAAAATTCACGAGGCATTTTCCAAGAGACAGTAAAAAAAACAGGGAAGGTTTTACGATTCGTATAAACAATATGAATTTCAAACACTTGGTTGGTTCGGGTGATGCCCGGTCGTTTCCTGGTGATTTAATGTCGCCAAGAGAAATCTGGCCCAATGGTAGATAAAAAAAAAGAAGGAAGAAGGAAGGAAGATGAAAAAATATTAAATTCCACGTATCAAGGCGACGACGGGAAACGGGGACGCGCGACGCGAAGAATTTTCAAAGCTCGAAAATCGCTTCTGCCTAGAAGCCTCTCCTTGGCGAATTGGATTTGACTTCCAGAAAATCTGCTTGGAAAATCACAGAGAAGCGTTCCATTTTGTGGGGCTTTTACGCCGCCCTTAAAGGGGCTCAACTTTCGGTCCAAATATTCGTCCGACTACGGCCAGCTTCAAAGATTTCGACCGCTGAAGGACACTGAAACACCTCTTTCGTTACACTATCTGTCCGCGTTTCAGTGCGGTTCGTGAAACTTTTAGATGAAACGAAATCGAGTGACGGTAAAACGACCCACGGTCCCACGTATTTCCGTGGGTGTAAAACGGGCGTCGACGTTTATAACAAAGCACCGAAAATGCGACTAATCTTTTCGAACCAGATCCGTCGAAGAAAAATTAGCCGGCCGCCGTCGTTACATACGTAACGAAGCATTCGGTTATTATTTCTGCAATTGGAATGGCACGTCCACGGTTCCTTTCAAGATTCATAAAACTCACGCGCAGGAAAGAAAGTTTCGCCGTGTGGAATTTGCCGGGGCGTCTCGTCCTGATGGAAAAGTCAAACTGAAATATGCGGCGTGTAAGTAAGTTCACGAAGTTCACCAAAGAAACGAGGGGGGTGGGTAGTTCCTCGGCGGAAAACGGGGCGCAACGAAACCACGCCCGCCACGGACTCGAGAAATATTCATTTTAATGGTTGATATAACGCGGATATTGGTTACCGCTGAAACGCTACGTGTCCGGAATTCCGAACGCCATCACGCGCCGAGCGGAATATACGATATAAAAGGCGAGTCGGTGGTAGGTATTTGAAATCGGTACCGCGTGAACACGAAAGATTCCTCTCAATGTTCGTCGTCTATCGGCGCTTTCTCCCTTCGAACACGAACTTTTCACAGCGACGATTAATCCTATCAACGATAGACTTCGATATTTGGCTCTCTTACCCTTTCGTCGGATGGATAGCCTCCATCGGTTTCAAATAATCTGTACAATGGGCGATAGAGGTATTCATGCAGTGCATTAGTTTCGCTCGCAACTTCATTATTTTGCGGTCAAGACAATTAATCCTAAAACAATTTACACGCATGGATGCGAAGCACATCTATTGCACATTAAAATTATGTACATTGTTTTAAGAACCGTTGTACACGTACGGAGACGTTTGATTCGTTTACATGTACAGTAATGCATTCACGGGTGGACAAATTAATCCCGACCCGAGCGTAGCGGTAAAATTGAAAAACAGTAAAGCGTTCCAGATTCGCCGGAATAAATTATTCGACCGCGCTGTTGGTAATTCTCCGCGGAATCGTCGTTTGTTTCTTGCTCCTGCGAGGGAAACAGAAAGGAATCTCGGGGAAAATATTGAATTTATTTTTTTCGGAGCAGTTCGTTTCAGCCGCGGGAAACTTCCTATTCAAATGGAGTCGCGGATCGTGCATTGAATGCAAATGACCGAGACATAACGCGATAGGGGCTTCGGTTTCTTTTTTTCTCTTTTCTTTCCTCCATCGCCCCCCCCCCCGTACCACGTTGTCCCTGTCTTTCGTGGCAGAAGGTGAGCACGCGCGCGCACTCAAAACTTCCAGCCAAGTTATGCGGGTGAAGTTTTAACGAGAACTCCCATGATTCCGGTGCCTATGGGACGCTCGGAAAAGTTAGCTTTTGACGCGGTAGGTAGCACGTGACGAATTCAAATCAGCCGTAAATACTTAGAGCAAACACTCCGCGACGAGCAGAGAGAAACTCGGCTGTAAAATAAAGCATTAGAAGGACGACGGACAACGAGGTAGTTAGGTAGGGAGCTACGGTGCCGGTTCTTCATCCGTCTCCCGTTTCCGTACCCCTTTGCTATTTTGTCAGCATCGTGAACTTCACCGCGAACTTTGTATAAACTTGCCGAATCTACCCAACGAGCCAGTTCAATAAACGCGAATTGCGAAACGCGAGAACGGACGAACGAAATAATGGTCGTTACACGCCGGGTTTGGATTAAAGGGCCGATTAATATCCCTTCTATTGGCGCGTCTAAGCAACCAAACAAAGCGTTTCGGTCCGTCATTATGGGCAGCGCTGACCCTTGCCGACACCAGCCCCCCAACCCACCGCGAAATATTTCATCCCTTCCACGGAGGGTGCACAGCCAAAGGATTTCACTTTCTACGTTCAAAGCAAGGAGCGGTTGATGCGAGTCTTGTAGCGAATTCCCAGAGGTCCCGGGGCTCCTTCTGTGCACAGCGACCGGCTAAAAGCGACGTAAGTGCACCGGAAAAGTTTTCTTCATTTTTAACATCACGGGGAACAGAAGAAACGCATTCGAAAGTTGGAGGCGACCCTTGCGCTCGCGACTCGTAGTGGATCGGGGCCGGAAAAAACTGTTCTACAGCGGGGAGCGACTACGCTGGTGTTCTCCTTTCACCGGCCGAAAGATTTATCGACGCCTTCCCGACGATCCCGGCAACTTGTTCGTCGCAATTGCGGATAATAATCATAAATCTAACGATCGCGGGCCGTCCCTGTACAACTTCGATGGACGTTCGCGGGAGTTTCGCCGATTATCCGAACGGCGATGTAAATTGCCTTAACATCGTGCCGGAAATTTCGCCCTTCTGGCTCGCAAGTTTATCCAATATCGTCGAAGCATCAAGGGATCGAAGTTGCCAGAAATTCGGTTACCGCATGGCTGAGCCCTGCGCTCCCGGAAGGCTCGAGAATTTCGTTCGTTAGTTACGCGACTATTCTTTGCAACGATAATTAATCGCAGCCGGTGTTTCCAAAACGATGCGCTCGCATATAGCACATTCTGCTACGGTTACAATGCAATCGATCGAAAGTTCGTTCGGACGCGCTGGACACGATTTTAAAGGTAAGCGAAGAACCATGAAGTGCCAAGGTTTAAACGCAAATATACCTGATTCGTTTCGCGCGCTGGCGTCCTGCCAAGCGACGGTGAACGCGATGCCCTGTTAATTTTTAATTCACTCGCGATACTGGACCAGAGAGATTTTGCGAGATTATTTTTTCAACTCGTGCATCCACAGCCCGATTGCCGTTCGTTTCAATTCGCGTGGTCTTGCAAATCAGATTACGAACGAGATTCACAATAACTTTCTCAAACGTAAGTTCCTCGAGACATGTCGGTACCTTCTACAGAATCGAGAAATAAGTAATTGCACAGTTCCTCGAGAATTCGCGAGAAAAGATTCTCGCGATGGAACGCTACTTTCACCCTCGCCAAATTTCATTCAATATCCAGCTGACATTGCGAAACTGAATCTCTGCGGGACGTGTCGACCATAAAAAAAAAGTAGCACTAAAAGGGATAAATACTCACCGTGAACTATCAGCTTGATGATAGCCTCCGGCATGGTGCGGCTGTTCACCAGGCAAGTATACTCGGCGGTGTCCTGCGCCGTGACGGGTTGGAACTGAATAGCGTAATTCGTCGGCGACAACGACACCCTGTTCTGGTACTTCCACACGGTGACGGCGCTGCTACTGTATTCCACCAGCCGCATACCATCCGCCTGCCATTCCAGCATCAGTACCATCAAATTCTCCGTCACACCCGGACAATTCAGCGTCACGTTCTGTCCAGCTTCGACGATGATCTCTCGCACCATGGAATCTAGAAGCATAGATCGTACACCGTTACATGCGTCGCGTCGTTGCTGTTATCGCGCGAATAGGAAAAAAAGGGAAACGAAGAAATCTCTATATCTCGCCGTCCGCGGACAACGGAGATCTGTACGATCGAGCTGCGTCAGGGGCATTTCGCCCACGGGCCAAACGAAACGAGCGATTTTCACGCTTTTCACTCTGCGCGATTCCTACAACCCCGATACGGGATTTCATTCCAACGTCGAGCCGTTTCACGATATCGACAAGTTTATTCCGCGCGATATTTCAACGCGCGTTGCATCCCTCGGGACCACTATCGTTTAACAAATTTTCCCTTCCAAACGGCTCGCCGCCCGTTCGTTAGAACGTCGATCGCGTTAACCAGAGACATTCGAGCAGATTAAATGCAGCGAGACGGATCAAATGGCAACGATTGCAGTTTCTTGAAACGGTCGGCGCTCGACGCGCGCTTCCACTCGGTAGTCTCTCGCGTTACGGAGCAATTCGGAGTCAACCCCCCCCCCCCGGCGAAGAGTCCAATTAGTTCTCCTGCTCCTTGTTTTCGGGTAGTTCTTCCGGCGCTGACACCGAATCGTCGGTGGAACCATTCCGTGCTCGGAACAAAGGGGACACGGTTTTAATTCGCATCCTGAATAATGTATTTGGACCGATAAAGATCGATGGTAGTAACGATTAAATCTAATTTGAGAATAGTGTTCATTATTCCTATTAGTATACAAGCGTGGATGTTCTTCGTCGTTTTTCTGTTATGGAAAGAAACATCGACCAACAAGTGGACCGATCCGATCCTCCTTACTTCTTGTCCAGATCCTCGATTCTAGATAACCACCCTTTCAAGCACAGATTACTGTGGAGTCCGCGAACCCTTTAATTAACCATAATAATTACGACGCGACGTAGGTCTATTATTTTAGTTCGTGGTTTCTTCGGTCCCGATCGTTCAAATTCCAACGAGGAGCCGACGATTTGCGGAATTCGAACGGCGGTTTCCATATTTCGGAAGCTCTAAGTCGCGCTCGTTATAATAAACGTAGTCGACGCGACGAATTGGCCCCCCATTAAAATTCCTTCGTTTTTCTACCGTCACGATTCTCCGCACAGTTGCGGCCACCCTTTTCCACCCTGTTCGCCGGACGAACATTCCGCGCGACCTTTTCATTTTTCAACAACGACTCGCCAGGGTTTCGAAGTTGCCGCGGCTCCATTGCATCGATCAGCGGTTTTCCCGTGAATGAAAAAAAGAAGAAAAAAAACGGAAAAAAGGAACGGGGACAAAACGAAGAGACGACTGAGCGGCATCGGATTGATCGACGGGATTGGTTCGATCGCGAAATCGCGTTCTTCAAAAACGAAAGATCGTTGCGACGTGATCCACGAAGCGATTCCATCCCGAATCCCTGGTAAACTCGACCGCGCGTAAGCTCTGTACAAGCATTCAGTTCACGCGCGAGTATTCATACGTGCATAAAGTGCAAGTTCGTCCTAGTCGACCCTGTATCACGCTTTTCGACCATATCCATCCTGCCCCACGGTGCACTCTGTCCGTTCAATGTTCATCTGGTATCCAGCACATCAGTGCTTCAGCATCTGCCCGATTCTCTTTCCAAGCGGCGCGGTCCGATTTTCGCCAGCGCTGCGCCGATCGGCGGCAACCGTCGCTTCTGCGGCGTTGAACTTTCATCATTCGACATTTCTGCACCGATTCCGCGGTCGTGGCACGAAGTTACGATGGAAATTACCCCGAGACCATTCCGTAATTTCATTGCCTGCATTATAACTTTGCTACACTCGTCAGTTTGTCGCTTCTGCTAATCGCGAATGCCCCGAAATAGATGGTACGTAACGTCTGATAATTTTAATACGAAACATAACATAGCGTATGTAGTAGGACATTTTAAGAAATATCGATTGCTCGGACGCCTGGGCACTTTAGCGAAATTAAGCGGCCAATATTAAAAATGTAGTTCCAGCGCCCGTATTGCGGGCTGTCACACTTGTGTGAAATCGAAAAGCCGTCCAGGAATACGTTGAAAAATTGAGATTCCAGAACGTTCCCTGGAAATAGCGAATAAAGAGACGAGCAGATAATAGACAGCAAAGGCTGAACGTCTTGCAGTTTCGCCCCAATTCCAAAATCAGTCTCTCCCGTGCATTTGGCACGAGCATCGAGGGTTCCTCGATGCTCGTATCGACAGCTTAGGCATCGGGTTAAACGGTCCAGCCGCGTTCCCTCTATTTCCATTTACAGCGAGCTTTCGTCTTCGGACGATCTGGGTTTTCGTCGATCCGACGAGAGCCACGGGAGAACGTGCATTGGAAAAATGATGCTCGTTCGCATAGCCGGCAGCTGTTCGAACAGGCAACGACAAGAGCTACAGAAGTGGGCCGGGATAAACTGGTGCACGCAGCGCACCAAGGATAAGGATATTGCCTAGCGCTGGAACGTTCGAGCATGCGAGGTGATCGTAAAAAGCGCAGGGAATTGCAACTGGCGAGCAGAATTCTACGTATTACGAGCGATTTCTCGCGAAGAGGTGTTCACGGGGGATGAAGGCACGGGATCGACATTTTCAGCCCGATTTAGGACTTTTACGATGAGCGACTGAAGCCGAAGGGAGGTTTCCATGATTGTCTAGGAAATGGTGATGTATTTATTTTCGCCGTGCAGGTATAATGCCCATTACTCCATCCGCTTAAAAGGGAAGCACCCGAATCGGGAAACAACCCAATTCGCGCGTCGAAAGGAAGCGGGCACTGTCGTGCCGTTATATGAAAATCTCGACGAGCACAGTCGCCCATCGGGAAAGTTCAAAACGTTCTTGAAAGCCACCGACATTCCCGTGAAAACCTAGAAAACGGCGTGAAACGTTTCGTCCTTTCCAACGGCCGGGAGTAACCCCGAGTTTGTCCCGAGCTTCCTTGTTTACGGCAAACTAAATTACGACGCGTAAAGAGATTTCCACCGGGCCGTGGCACGCGGATAGCGAACGAAACGCCCGGAATTCGAGCGGCCGCGTCGAATAATGTTCCTTTAACGGAAACGGTACAAACGAATAGACGGCTCGGTAGCACGGCGCAAGTATATATATTAAACGATTCAAGTGGATCGAGACTGCGCCCCCCATTATCAGGAAAGTCGAGTGCCTTATTCCGCGAGATATATTCCAGTCGTAAAAACGAAGAGAGGCTCGGAGAAAGAGGATCGCCTCGTAGAGCACGGGGATAAACATGGTGCAGCTTCTTCCGAGGGATCGCGTCGTTCGAAGAGGCCGTGGCGTGCAAAGTTTCCGTCAGCCTCGTCTACATCACGGCCGTGGAAGACCATTTCGCGCGCAAGTTAACATAATGTAAAAAGTTTCAGCGACGGCCGTCGATAACACGCGACCACGAGCGTCCCGGTCGTCTTCGTCGTCGCGGTTCCTCCTCCCGGTGGCGGACGGACTGCCACACCGGGAAATGTAGCCGGCCGGCTGTCTAATCGGCGACCGGGAATGGGATTCCACACGCGATACGCCAGCCACGTCAAAGCGAAGCCACGTCTTTATGAACTTGCCCCCGCAGCCGAGCGGCGCGTTAACGCGGCTCGTTACACTTTGAACTCCGAGGGAACTGCGCCGTAAAGCGTTCGCGCGCTGGCTTCCTCGTGCCACGAGCGCCGCGTTATTAGGCGACGTCCTCTCCATGTGACGGGGCGACAAAAAAAAATCTGCTGCACGACCACCGGGCTTGTCCGTGCTGGGTAAAGTAGCGTCTGGCTTGCGGTGTTCGTCGCTACTGGCTCGCGCGATCCTTCGTTCGAGCGACACTTCTTACAGTTGGGTTAAAAATGAGCATCGTCAGAAAGATGACATAGGTACGCTCGCTTGGAAACGCGTGGAGAAAGTCGAGGTGGAATTTTGTTGAAAGAATCGACCGAGCCGCGTTTGACAAAGTATTAGCTGAGATTAACAGTATTTTTATGCTGGTTTCTATGTCGAGCGAAGGGGACGTTCGCAATCGTAACGTATATGGATGCAGGGAAGAGAGCATGGAGCATCAGAGTAGACGCGTCTCTGGAGTACACCATTTGTTCTTTTCCATTCTCTATTGCATCGGTCGCACTTTTTATTTATTCTTTCTTTTTTGTCCCTACATACATCGACTAACCAGGATTTTGCCTGAAAAACGGGTCATCCCCTGGCTACCACCTGGCCGCGGTTAATTCGCACGATCTAGCGGAATTATGCAAACGCGTATGAAGGAAATGTCGGTGTCTTAAAACGGTCGGTGTGTTTTAATTGAATAGGTGAAACGAGTATTTTCAAACTACGTGCTGGCGCGCTGGATTGAAACTTCACCTGGACGGGAGCGAGGTGCGAGCACGGCGACCGAGATCCAACCTCGAGTAGCTGGCGTAATTGAACGCAATTAAAAGTGTTATTTTGAAGATGCCACGTTGGTCGACGGTAACCGTTTGTGGGTCCGCGAGCATGCCGAACGATATTACATATTTCACTGCGCGTAATATTCTTGATAAAAAGAGAAGCAGGAGAAACGAGAAGGTGTTCCATTTCCCGTGTTCCCCGGCTAACGAAGAGGAGGGAAAACGTCCTGTGCACGATCTCTTCGTCGTTTTTCGTTCATGGACCACGGCATTCTATCCCCAGACAGGATATAGATCACGGCATTTAACCGCCTTCCCGGGTAAATGCAAATAAATAGAAAAGTACGGACTCTGCGCCAGGCAAGTATAGAGGGGACGCGTCGGCAGATCCGGCGAGAAACGGAAAGGTAGGAGGAAAAAACGGGATCAGCCTCTGGGCGGTGAACGCCGCGAGAAAAGGAAGAGGTAGAGGAATGGATGCTTCGTGTATCCTTTCGGGCTGTCGTTACGATTAATCCCGTTTCTCCGTAATTACATCGATGAACGGCGGCCGTAGACTTTGCCTCGAAATCGAACTTTCTCGGCTACTCCATCGATATTCACTGGAATCTTGCATGCATCGACAGCGCTGTCGCCGCCCCTGAGGGTACAGGAGCTTCGTGTACCATGGATCTCCTTCCAGTCCATCATCTCGAAATTTCGACGAAAGAATTTCTCGCGAATTAACTGATCCGTCCACAGTTTCTCGCGATACTTTCTACCGTCTCCGTATTGCCAGCCACCCCCTCCTCACTGAAACGGAACCACCCTCGGCCAGAGCGAGTCCATCCTAGTCTAGAAATTAAATTTCATCCCCTTTCCCCGCGCAGGCTGCCAACTTTCCGGCGTAAATTAATTTACGCAAATCTTCTGCGGGCATGAATTTTTCCAGCACTAATTTCCCCAGAAGCCAGCACGCTCCGCGGGATATAGTCGCACGGCCTTGGCAAGCCGTTACCACGGTAATTACCTTCCTACCTTCGTTCTGCTCGACCTTTTTGTCTCATAACCAAGTAACTATCTTAATTGCTTTCGCTTTTCTGACTCTGGCTACGAGTCCGCGGGGTGCCACCTCCACCCATCGAATCACCCCCAACCCCCCGGTTTCCCCATCCCCGAATCCTCTAATCCACCACTGTTCCTTTTGCGATCGTTGTTTATCCCATTCGCGGGACCAACGCGGCGGTTTCGGTTAGACTCGTTCGTTTGCGATTCGTTTTCTCTCGCCACGTTCATGCCTCCCCTCGACCATCGTTCTCCTTCCTTCCCCTTTGCGATCTCTTGTCTCTGTCCGCGGGTGATAATGCCGGATCGCTCGTGCGACACGGCCGCGTAACCGTCCTCCCGAGGGAATTCCGAACGAAACCAACGTTCCGCCAATTTTCACGCTGTTAGCCGCCACTCGATAGCCTGTCCCTCGTTATTCCGCTCAGAAAAATCCGCCGGGTTGAAACTGCGACGCGGCGCAGGGCTAACAACCTTGACAATCGTCGGGATTCTAAGATTCTTAATAGGAGAGATATAACAGGACTTGTCTCTAATGGTGCCAAAGCCCCGGTGCGTTGACGGTTCGCGCGTATACATCTCGCCCGTGGAAATCTTATTAGCATGTGACAAACGTAAATCAACACCGGCGGAACTTTGGTCGTGCAGCGTCACTTAATTATGTAAACGAACGTCGTCGCAGGAACGGTGTACACGCATTCGCGCCACGGCGAAAGCACCGGCCAAGATTTGCCCAACTCTTTTCCATATGGCGCGGTCGTCGTTCTCGTTCCGCCTGAAGCGATCTCGTAGGTCCAACCTGAGTGTGCCCGGCAACAGTTTCCAGAATGTCATTATTCCGGGGAAAGCGTTAGTTGCTCGAGAGCCGCGGCTTCTGCGCGTCGAAGTGTTTGCCTGAAACTTTGTGAACGAGTTAACGCTCCGCGATTCTACGTATCCTGGCCTTTTTTTCGAACGAACGATTTTTTCCTAATTCTCCGCCCGTGGCCGGCTTTCATTACAGTTGTCGCGGACGCGGTGCGCGCCAGAGAAGTCAGTAAAGTGTGTTCCCTTTTTACTCGTCACGCGGTGATTCATCGTTTATGATCCCCCCGGAGAACGGAAACACGCGTAGCGATATTATTATTCAGCTTGCCGTGGTCGAGGACGTAATCTTCGAAATCTTCACGGGTCTGATTAATCCCCGGCCCCGATAAGAATCAAAGTTGGTTAGAGTTCACAGAACGTGTCCATCGATCACGGCGCTTGTGCGACGCCGCCGCCGTTTCCAGAAGTGGCGGAATTTCCGCGAACGGACAGGCCCGAGTTTCCTTAGATCTATGAGCGATTTCCGAATCGTTCGTACCGGCAATACGTAAACTTCGCCGGTTTAATTGGCCGGCCGGTCAGGCTGCCTCGTTAATTACTCCCCATTTAATTAGCGCTTACCCTCTTTGAGCGCAGCAACGGACTGGCATGGCGTGGCGGTGTAAATCACTGACTTTGGATGCTCCAGCGATTCGATACGTCTCCGTTCTTCCCCACGAATTGGACTGGGCCACTTGTGTAATGAGTCGATTAGCGTATCGCTCTGTCCGTTACGCGGCGGACCGAAAAATCATTCACGCAGTGCATTACTTTCGCTTGCAACCGTATTAAATTATTTTTGCAGATGTGCTAGGAATTATGTAATGAAGTTGACCACTTTTCTGGGACACTGTACGTATCTGACTGTGCTGGACACGTAATTTCTCTTATCCTCGTATTATTTTCTCGACCCTATTTCCACCTTGTTCGTCGCGTTACTCATTCTCTCTTTAAGCTTTCCTTTGATGTCGGACAAATCTGAGATAGGTACAGGTCGCCGAACAATTTATTAGCCGACGTTCCTTTTAACACAAGTTCGACGTTTATGCAACTAACGTTCGAAATCTAGAAGGGAAATCTTATCGAATAGAAACACGCGAAACAATCTCACCCTTCGGATATTATTGCTTTTTCCTTTTTCATCAAATTGCATTCGGTTTCGTCACTGTCGATGTCGTATAATTTACCGCACGATCGATCGCGAGAAAATCGAGGATATCTGGCAGCATTTTCTCAGCGGGGTCTATTCGATTCTCGTTTCGTTGAAAAACGAAACTGGAATTGCGCGGTCCGTAGGATTTCGATAGTCGACGCTGCCGCTAATGGATCATTCTGTAGAGACAAAACAAATGGAACCGGCCCTCGGAGCTTCCTGCAAATGGAGGTTGCCTCGTTCGTGGCGATGCCTTCGTGTCTAACCATCTGCCTCGGATTCGTCTTGGGAACCCGGCGCGCTGCTTTCACCGAGCAATTTTACGCGCGGTCGTTCGCCTGGCTTAAACTACAGCCGCATGAATCACGTTCGTTCCCCTTAAGTTTTATATTTCACTGGAAAATGTTTTCGTTATTTCCCGTTCCTGAAATACTTTCGTGCACGCAGCGCGCATTGCATCGCGCGATGCACCCCAACATGTTTCGCAATGTTATCCAATTGAGGCGCCGCCACGGTTTCAAAAATTCATCACCGATATTTGTCTGGCCAATTAATCCCAGCCAGTATTCGCGGACGATACAAACGTTTTCAGTCGACTGTTGAACGCGCTGCGAAAAGCATTTAATCGCCTAATACCGGTCCGATTCAGGCGCAAACTATGCGAACTATCAGCAAGAGAAATTTAATAATGCACAGCATTTACATAGACTGACCGATGTAAATCGCATTCAATCTAAACCATGATAATTGCGGATCGCGTGCTCCCCGAGTGTATAAAAGCGGCACTCTCCCCTTCTATCTATCTTGGCCATTTTACGCATCCAGAAACAGGGACAGGCCTCATTACCCGCCGTTAGGTCGTGTCACACGCGTCAACAGATTTTTGTCGGTGGTTGTTATTTGCCAAGCGAGGGAAAAAGTAGAGGGGAAGTGTGATTTCAATGTTGCCTCGATAACGACTAGCTGATCCCGCCTACCGATTGCGTCTGAACGAACGATCCAGGAAGTCGCGTCGTTTATCGAGATTTCCGTCCCCTCTGGACGCGTTTATGCACGATCGTCCGTCCTCCTTTTGCTGCCTTCGAATAGGATACCTGCGAGTTCTCGGTTCCTCTTCTTCTATCGAATAGCCACTTGTACAAATTTGCTGACAATTTTCGTCGTCGCAGAACTTGACATTCGGTCCGCTGTTGTAAGCGAATTTCAAGCAGGCCAAAGTATTAAACGACGTGCTATATTTATTACGATTTTGGTCCAGCAACAGTAACGCCCGGGGAAAATAATCAACGCAGAGTACCCCGCTCTCGAACACCGTCGGCGTAACTATTTAGAGACGTCGAGGGCTTCGAACCACAAGCGTTCTCCATGAGACTCCCTCTCGAGTCGCTCGATTGTTTTCGCCTGTGATCGATTCCTGATTGTCGGTCGGTCCCGCAAAGTAGGGTAAACATTCCGGGTGAACGAAGACAATGTCCCGTGTCGCGTGAAACGAAGAATCGATTCGAGGCTCGGGCACGAGCCGAGTGCGCTGTGCACGAGGACAATGAGATGAAAGTATCGGCGAAGGGACGGCTGGCCTTCGTGCATGTATCATCGGGCACCGATGAAAAATACGAACGACGCGGATACTCGTCGCGTAGCCTGGAAATAATTGGCTATTTCGTATCGATTCTTTTGAAATATCGCAGTGGAGAGGCATAGTTAACTACGCGTGCATACATTTCCTATGGGTCTTTCAATTTTTTGAAATAATCGTCGGCCGCTCGTCGTGGCACCTATACGATCACATCGAAACCGTGGAAAATGAATTGTCTAGAATTAATCGGCTACACCTAGTCCATGAAACTTCTCTGAATGGTTTAAGCCTGTTCGCTTGCTCCCGACCCGAGCTTTCGTTCACCCAGCATCGAGACATTCCCGGTTCCCCCGTAGAAAAATCTCATTTCAATCTGGCTTAACCGTGCACGGGAGGTGAATCCGAAATAACGCGCAAGGCGGGGTTTCCGCGTGGCGTCGGGCATATAAGTTTGTGCGCAAATACAGCCGGGTCCAGAATTGTTAACTATAAACCGTGATGAGCCGATCTGCTCGACGAATGGGTGCGTTACGATTCCATCCATTCGCCTGAACAACACATACGACGCGAGAATAAATCGCCCCGGGCTAATCGCGAAAACGGGACGCGGAATCGAATGGAAGCGGTGCGCGAGATATCGTGGACGGCGAGAGTGAATCGGAGCTCGTATACAGATGGATGAGGGTATCTAGCGGCGGTAACTCTGTTACATAAGTGATCGGGATTAAACTTTGCCAAGGATTCGCAACTCCTTCCGGGGCGCAGCTGACAGGCTGGATCCTTTCCCATCCGCGCTCGACGTTATCTGAAGTGCGAAACGGTCGGCGACGAATTTGAAAACGCCGATCGAAACGTCTACGACACTTCGCCAGTCGTATGTCAGATACTAATCGAAGACTGGGAGAAGAGCGCGCGATTTTAACGAGGAAGCAGCTGGGCAAACTTTCCACGCAGTGCCCGCTCGAAGCGTCGCAGGTATTTTTATCGGAATATATTCATCGCGTGCTGCAGCTGGTCGGCGGGATGATAAACCGAATTCTGCCCCACAGCGGGTCCCTCAGAAATTTGACACCGCGCGCGTTTAATTGTTGGTTACGAATCCGCGGCTGTTACGATCGGTTAATCGAGCGTGGCAGAGAATCTAATGAAAGGAAACGCGAGCTTTGAGACTGGTGCGGATACAATTTCCGAATTTATCGACACCATTAATTCGTAGCTGTTGGCGCTGCTCCCGAAGTCAAATTCCCTAGCCTAGTCCAGGCGTTGCGCTTATCGTTGGAAATTTAACCATGGAATTGTTGCGACACACAGACTTCCCGCCACGGATGCCGCGTACGAAGTAATTACAACGTGGTGCCGATTCCGCGCAAATCGTTCGAACGACGCCGAACGATTTCGTACGATTTCGAACGATTTCGAACGATTTTTCGGAACAATCATGGCACAGAATATCCAAGCACAAAGCCGGTCGAGAGGCAGGCAGGCCGGCTTAACGCGAATTTGCTCGCTGGCAAACGAGCTGGAAACGAGAAAATAATTCAAGAAGCGTCCCCGAATTACGCCAAAATGTTATTGTAATCCTATTACCCCGCGCGTTTCATTCGGTTACCGTGATTTAGCAAATTATTAAGTTCGCGCGATCGTTGAATTCATTACAATTTATGAACAAGCGTTGCCCCGCTGTCACAGCGAGCGTCAAAAAACGCGAGACTATCCCACCTTTGTTACCTAATAAATTGTGCGATCGTTAATACCGCACGAATTAACGCGGGGCAGAATTAAAGTACCGTAAATTCGCGTTACCGTGTTCGTCACCTGGTGCGCCTTTGTGCTCGGTGGACACGGTGCGCCGTGGTATGCATCGAGCTGTGCAGCGCAACGGCGATGTAATTAAAACGAACAGTAAGCCCCGAGCGCCGGAATTATCAAGTTTCGAAAACGCTGTGCTCGTTCGTTTCTTCGAGAGTACAGCATTAGTTGCATTCATCGGCCGGCTGACGAAGCATCATCGGAAACGGACGAAACTACGGTTCATCCGACGTCGACGAGAACCAGCGGCACGGTCTTTGCTGCGCGTCATTTCACGGGTTAACAGGAGTCAAGTGAAAAAGGCCGCCATTGTGCAGACACTCGAGTCCCTCGACGTTTACCTCGAGCGTACCGGATGTCGGGCAAATCCTAATTCGGTCGGGTCGAATTAATCACATTACCCAGGCACCCTCTGCTCCCAATCTCTCGCAGTTCCCCTCAGAGTTTCGATCTTCATCGGGCACACCTCATCTCGGAACAACCGGCGACGTTCGACAAGGGACGGCAAGTGGTTCAGTCAGTTAAGGCTTCCCCGAGTAAACACGTATAATCCAATTTCTGCGCTGAGCGTCGCGGGGTCAATAGTATTTCGCGAGCGTCACTGTGGTTTCCTAAATTCGCCTTAAAATACACAAACGGAGGACGGCCGTCCCGTGCGACGCGACTGCCAGTTAAACGCGTTGCTTTCGCACCCACCTCACGGTTACGTTCGTCTCGATCACGTATCCTTAATTATCTTGTTCAGCGGCGTTCCCGCGTTTCCCACCACCCGCCGCCTATTAACGATTTATCGGGTTAATGAAAGCTGACGATCGCGGTAGCTTCGCGATTAGCCGGCAAACGATGAACTCGTTTGCCAAGGCCGATTGCGGGAGTAGCTTCCACGAGGAATTGAGGTGTCCTGGATCGCGAAGGAATTCCACCGGGATTACTCGATCCGTAAGCAACCGTAAAAATAGCAGTAAAAGATTCTCCGCGAGGCGAACGGTCTGCGCCTGTATTCTGCGTTCTACAATCGCGGTGGATCCGTCGCGATTAGCTATTATTAGATGGCAATTCGCGCAACGAAGTAGGCCTCGGGCTTGGTAGATCTTGATACAGGCCGTACCATTAATGCTGTAGAATCCGTAACGGCACATTGCTGCATGCACCGTTCGCTCGAAAATGCTTATTAGCACGCGAAATCCTTCGCCCTGAAAATCCGTGGATATGGGCCGCTCGATTCCACACACTTCGACGTTTCGTTATTTCGTTACGTGCAGGTTGCGTTCGCCACATTGTTGCACACGCGGCGACGAACTTTCGTCCTACTTCCCGGTCGTCAATCCCGTAAAAACAGAAATTAAGATTAATTGATCGTTAGCTGACGGCGTTCTTCGATCCAGTTTCCCATTCCCGTCGCGGCTTATATATTTTTTTCTCGTCGACTCGAATACGAAGGGAGAAGAACATAATAAATAGCAGCCGGTTCTTCGCATCGTCGTTCCTGATTAATGTCGGGCTTTAATCCGCTGAAAAATGACTTCTCCCGGGATCTGTTCGTGTCTGTAGTTGTCACGTCTTAATGGGTTTATAAGATACTCTTCCATCGTGGCGGTGTCCCCGCCACGTACACGCGAGAATAATGTCCTACCGTTTCGCTAAACAGACAACTTCGAATATCCGCGGGAACTCGATTCGCCGCCGCGCTGTTCAACAAACTTTGCGTCGGCGGCCACATTTTATTGGAAAATCCCACGTGTCCTAAGTTGAACGATGGAGAGCCTAAGGCCGTGTCGTAGGTCGAAGCTCAAACGCGGGGCGTTATATCGCTTTTAAATCCGTTAATGCGGGCTTGGGAAAGGCAATTTGCATAGGTTTCACGGTAACGTACACGAACCCAGGCCCAGAACTATCATTGCTACAGGCTGGATCCGTATCCTGCTAATCCTTTGGACTTTGCCCCGTGACGCTTCCACCCGGCGAACAGGTTTCGCGCCACTTCCGTGAGAGAAAAGAAGTGCATTTAAATAAAGTTACCGCTGGCACACTCTATCCCCGGTGTCTTCTTTTCATTCGGTGCTCGATAAAGGCTCTCGCGCCAAGAGTTTCCTTTTTCCTCGATTCTTCTTTTTTTTTTACGCCCCTTTATCCGCCTCGTTTCACCTTGGGAACAAAATTTCCACCGTGGAATATGTGCCGATGTTGTTTTACTCCACGTGGTTTATTTTACTTTTACGTCTGTTCTACCCTCATTCCGATGCACCTTTATATCTCTCATTCTCCTTCGATTTCGCAAGATCTTCCTCGTCGTTCGTCCTTCAGATTCTATACGTACTTCGGTTTTTTCTTACATCCCTTTACGGCACAGTTCTTTTTCTGTTCACTAGAAATTCAAAGGATCCCCATGAAAAATCGCCGACGACACCGCCGAAATCGTCGCTCGCGCGTATTCTACATGGGTCGTAGAACGTTTCCATGGGGTCAGAGAAACTTTACTGCCGGCCCTAAGCTTCGTCGAGGCTTTTTCTGTTCTCTCCCTTGCCCCTTGCCATCATCTAGTTTCCCCCTTTTCTGACTATCCTTTCGATTTCCCTTCTCTCCCCCCCTCTTTTTTTCATAGCCTTTTTTCCACTCGACGCCGGGTGACGTTAAATCACACGAAAGGCTATAAATCCGGCGCATTTCCAGAACAGCTGATCCAGCAGGAAATATCAGTAAAGTGGAACAAACAAATCTCACGGTAGCGCGAACGCTCCGAGACAAATACAGGCTCTGCGAGCTATATAGTAAAAGCATCTCGTGCATCCTTCGGTATCCCCTCGGATTCAACGTTAAATCGAGCTCGCCCCAGAAAAGCATCAGCCCCGATGTGCCGGTGACTGCATTTTTTCGCTGTGTCGTGGAATATCGTTGCTTTAAAGCCGGGGCATTAGCCGGGAAACTGTGTGCACTTCGTACTCATAGGTACAGTCAGTTCCCGCTAAGGGTGTCGGACGTTGAGCTGGCTGGTCCCTTTAATTTCGTTTGCTTTCTCGCAGTTCGATATCGCAAACCGGCTGCGCAGAATGATCATCTAAAGAGGGTTGAGAAATTGAGAACGAATTTCGAGCGAAAGAAAAGAATAGGATTACCAGACTGACGAATAAACAGTTCATGGAGGGGTATAACGATCAGGCGGTCGAGCGTGGACCAACCATTCGCTTCCCCGGTGAATATTCCTCTGGCTTAAGGTAACCGCAAATGCGCCGCCGAGAAGCGGCGGAGTGCGACCAGCGGCGCGGCAGGATTCCACGTGTAGATCGGACGCGAGCAAAAAGTAATCAGCAGGGTGTCACGTGCGACTTCACAGGCTTAAATAACGAGCACTGATACGTCGAAGAGGCCGCGGGCGAGATATCGAGTGCGAGGAATTGTCCCACGTGAAAGACGAAGAAAGAGGGGACGAGCTGGAAAAAGGAAGAAAACGCTCGAGATTGTGGCCGGGGCGAGAGGCAAAGAGCGGCTGCTAACGAGAAAAGGAGAAGCAAAGGGGCTGCTACAAGTGACGGAGAAGGAGAGGGTCTGGTTACAAGAAGGGGTGGCAGGGTAAGGGGGGGGGCAGTAACTGGAATAAAAATGAGGGTAGTTACCGATGGCGGTCGGATCTCTCATTTGATTCCACGCTCCTGGAAAAAATTGCATTTGTCCCCGGCAGCCTTTGCGCGTCGAATAAGATACGGCATTGCGCGAAAGAGCGCCCCCAGGGTCTTTACGCGAGATCAGATATTATGTTAAACGTTTTTAGTTATTCACTCGACGCTCCCCACCACGCGGTATCCCCTCGGCCGTCCTTTTCGAACCCCCGACGCCACTGTAAATCCGCCTTTGGTAATCGAGAACGATCCGCGGGGAACCGATACCGTTCCGTTCTCCATCACCTTAACGAGTGATTGACCTTTGAGGGAGGACCCGAAGGGTTTATCGGTGTCTCTGGAGCCCCCCCTCTCGGCACGAGAGCCTTGGAAACGGCTGATACAGAGCATCCGCAGAGGGCGAACGAAAACCGAACGCGAGTCAGAGATAATGAAATATCTGCGATCGTTCGTTTTCTACGGTGTCGGGGTTGGGGTCGCGCTATCCAGGAGCCGCGATTTCAGAATTTGCGATCAGACAAATCGCCCTATCCTGTCGGGGGGTTTCGATTGCCCGATAAGTACGGCTGAAGGCAACGTTTCGGTAAATCTAGGTTATTGGCTGGCGGAGTCGGTTCACTCGTTCTATTCAATTTTTTGATTTCTCCTTTGTCCCGTTCAGCACAGTGTCAAGTTTGACGCGAGCTTCGAACAAACTGGTGTGCCGTTCGAGGACTGAAAATCAACGACCGCCAACAATGCGAGGGCACGCTGTGCCGATAGAAGAGTAGCAGCTTTTATTAGGCTTTTATTAGGGACCGCAAGAAGAACGCCGTAATTTTAATAACGCGTCAGGGAGAAACGAGCTCTGACGTTCAACGGCTGGCTGCGCGCCTACCGGAGGACAATGCTCGACCTAGGTGGAGGGCCTCTGGTCGGAATATTTTAGAGATAAGGTCGCTCGAACGGCGCCCGTTCCCTTTACTTGGTGGAATAGCCTCGGTCCTTAGCTGCGCGAGGGGAGGGACGAAAAAGAGATAAGAAAAAAAGGGCAGAGGGTGTGAGAAGAAAGATAGCGGGGGCAAAAACAAAAATCCAAAACGAAGAGGAACGACGACAAGCCGGCGAGACGGCCAGAAGGAGATGGGTGTATAGGTAGCAGCTAGAGCAGGGAGATATGCAAAGTTCGGAACTTAATTCATTTCTAAGGCGTCTCACGCGAGCCCTGAACGTGCCAGATCGCTCGCTGCGGTGTTATACTTGCCATTGCGGCTTCCGTGCATCCGTGGTTCCGCAAATTATTAACCGCAGTACCGGTGTTCGCCGGCAGCTTTACTAAACAACTTCATCTCGACCGAGAGACTCCTGCCGGCCCTCTTTTTAGCTTTCGCCAACTCGTCGGCGACTGATTTTAAAAGTTTCTTTGAACTGGATCGGGTCGGAGTTGACGATGCGCGGACGGCTCAGAAATAGTTTGCGCGACTATCGAGTACAACCTTGGCAGTCGATACGTGGATTCATCTCTGGATCCCCCGAAAGCTGCGAATAAATGCTGCTTTCTGAAAGGTCGCGCGCGTCTTTGAAATGGCTACGTGAAAAAAATGAACCTTCTCTCGTCCCTTTTCCTTTCTTTTCTCGCGTACTCGAGAACGGCAATTACTCGTGCATTAGAATCACCCGAAATGAATATGGAAAGTGCCATGAGCTGGCACTTTCGAATCCCGTGCAATGACGCAGCGTCCACTGAGCTTCAAATGCGTTTCTAAGCGCTTTTTGGTCATAAATTCAATCGCAAGGTGTACGCTCGCTCGCGCCCCGGCTGCTTTTATTTTCACATTTTAAATTTAAAAGGCGATGCGAAAATTGAAAACGTCGATGAATAAAGAGTGGGTCACGGGAAAAGATTGAAACGTCAATTACACTCGAGGAGCGGGATTATTGAAATACCATCCGTTTGAATTAACGCGGCGCCACTTGGCCAGGAATATCGATTATGCAGGAGCTAATGTAGAATGCAAATAAGCCCATCCTCTCCCACGTGTCGTTGTTTATTCGAGCCTAGTGACCATTTATTGCCCCCCTATCGAGGAGCTGCACTATTCTATGAATTTATCTTTCGCGCGTACAAGCGAACCTCTTACTCGTCGGAAAATATTATTCGCCAAATCCGTATTCGGTTCTTTCGTTAAACGTTAAGCTTGTTGGTCTATTCTCCCCGTGCTACAAATTAACGTGGCTTAACGTGGCAAGCCGAACGATATGATTGTTTAATGGAAAGATATGCGTCATCGGAGTAAACGTGTACAGTCGAGTTTTATAAGACCGCGCAGAACGAACGATCACGCGACCCACATATTATTGTTCCTATCAATTTTCCATAACGCGAATCCATCCTCGAGGCGCAAGCCGCCAAAGAGTACACCGCGCACGCACAAGAGAATACCCAGGACAAGTCAGTTGTCCCTAATAAAAGCATGAATTCTTAAGGGCACTTCCCACTTTGAGAGCACGCTCTTAGGGACGTTTACGGAAGTAGAATAAGTCGGGCCGCGGGCGGCCAGCTTGGCCACTTTATCAGCATCCAAAATGCAAGAACGAAGTGGCAGAAGGGGATAGAAAGAAAACAAAGAAACGAAAAATATGAAGCACGAGAGGACCAGCCATTGTTGCCTATATCTCATCCCGTAATTGCAGATTTGCCGAGCACGCCTTCAAGTTCGCAACCGCGTTCGTTTCTCGTTATAAGGGACGAACACCGCCTTTCCATGGGTACGTGATGCTCGCCGCCACTCTTACGTTATGCCACGGCTTCTAGGTGGATTACGCAAAAAGGGCGCGGAGAAAATAGAGCAGCGATACACGCTTAAGAGAAGCGGCCGCCTAGGGGGGGGGGGGGTTGAAAAAAATTGCACGCTACGTGTTACATTCGCGAACAAACTCGTACCTAAAGTACAGCATTTTACGTCTCGGGCGGCTAGAACGGGGCTGAAATGAATTCTATAAACACATCCGGCGTTATTCGCGTGCTGAATCCACTTCATTTGCGACGGAGCGGTTGTTTCATCGTGCCATTTCTCGTAACGGGAATAAAGCCTGCGCTCGCAACGAATGCATAACGAAGGAGCCATTCTATCCCCGCCGTTGCAATTGGAATAATCTTGAACGTTCACCTTCGGGGAGGGGGGGGGGGGGACTGTCGAGGAATCTGCCCGTCTGTTTGGATGGCCCATTGGTCGGGGATGGACTTCGTGAAACTCTCGAGTCGCCGGCACTGTCGAGATTTAGCGGGGAAAACGAGCCGTGTATCGTCGGGAGGGTGAAGCATAATTCGGGGAATAAGAATCGCCGGCAGCATTCCAGGAGATTCCCGAAGGATAAAGTTAGCGCGGACCGAGGGAAATTTCGAGACAAACAATAAGAAGACGAACTGTTGTCCGGGGATCGGTGCACGATCACGCGGAACGCCTAGAAATTGCTACTCGTTCGACTTTTCCTGTTGCTTCGCGCAACTGTCTTTGCATGCCTGTCGAGTTCAGCCAGTTAAAAGAAATACTAATAACAACCGTAGAGCAAACTATTATCCAAAATGCCTGGGGTAAAAAATTCCACGAAAGCAACTCTTGAACGAACGCACCACTCACGATACACGCGTCGGTGTACACTACAAAATCGGAAGTCTGTATCGTATCCGGGGGACTCGAGTAGCCCGATCTGGCCATAATTTCGCGGTGGGCAATATGGTACGGAGGTTGGCTGAGGTACGCCAAGGATATCGTCGTATAGATAATGCCCTCGCACGTATCGCGTTCGTGATCTATATTTGATGGCTCTATTTAGATACCGCGAGTATCTTCTCGTGGAGGTGCCCGCGGCCGTCGCTGTTCCACCGAGATTACCCTATCCACTGTGCGCACCACGTGCCACACGCACATTCCACGTGCTCGCCGGCTGGATCAAGGCGATCGCCTGCTAGTTCGTGCAGGATATCGATTCTGTGCGGCGTTCCAAAGATGCCTCGCGTTATTACCCCCCCCCCCCCCCACGTCGGACCGGTTCGCGTCTCGTGTTCGACTATAAATCGGATTTTTCTTCGAGGAGAGCTACGACAGACCCTCGAGAACCCGGGGCCTGTTGCCAACGTCGCTTCGCGTCGACCATCCAGGCATCGATTTAAATTTCGCCTCGGGGATATCAGAGTTCCGGATATCGTCGCTGACCCAAGATTAAGTCCATACGCGTCGCATGATTTCCACGAGGAACTAGTCACGCTGGCTGCTACCGGCCGGCAACGTTTTAGGAATGCAAGCTAGTGTGCTGCGACAGTTAGAAATAGCCGGGGAATTTCGAACTGCAAGAATACAGGTTCGATATTTAGGTCGGAATTGCTGAGGCTGATCGATCGGCCGGTCTCTATTCCTTTAAATAGTTGGCCGACGTGTTGCAACGGTTAGTGTTAGCCGAGGGCTTAAATTTCGAAACGAATTTCGCTCAGACGAGACAGAAATACTTCGGTGCCTGAGATGCGGACAATCGAATTAAACAGCAGCAGCTTTAAGGGCTTTAATGAATGTCTACTTAACGAGAGGGCCACGAGAGCATCGAACTGCGAACAATTTCGATCAGCTTACTCGCGTCACTCGATTCGGTTTTAAGTAGAATGGTCGTTACTAGGTCCGGCCACGTCGGATAATGTCGACCGATCCTCGGGAATCGGTCGTAATTATTATCGTTCGATGGAATTTCCGTGCGCGATTCGCGGATTGATGGGGACACGGAGAACAATTTAACCAACAATTAAAAGCTTGCTCGGCATTATCCTTACTTCTCGCCATTCCTCCTCTTTTCAGAGTCACCGTCCCGTAAACCAGGAAATGCTCTTTGCACTCTCTCTCTCTCTCTCTCTCTCTCTCTCTCTCTCTCTCTCAGCCTCTCACGGACGGTGATCCGTCTTTGTTCTTTGTTCACCCCGACCCTCATCCGTTTTGTTGCATCAATAATTTTCACTTTTCACGTAGAATCCGGCTTTACATTCTTACTGAGATGCAGCCACAGTTCCGGTGTCCCGTGTCATTTCGTAACTTAATTATCAAAACGCCTGCATCAGCCGGAACAAACAGACCGCCCGTTTGCGAGGTACAAATAAATATAGATGAAACAGAAAGACGAGGGGTAACAAGAGGTGGCGGCGCTCACGAAAGACCCGCTGATGAAAACGGACGTTTGTCTTTATGCACAGTGCAATCCACTGTCGGACGATGAAAACCCTCTGCTTCTCCGGAATTTCTGCCCCGTATTTTAATAATACCTCTGTTGGTACAACTATCAGACGGGTCTTAAATCCGTGGATGGACAAACGCTTTCATGAACCTTGACTTTCAATCGTTGAGCAATCTACGCCCCGCCTCGATTTCCGTTCGAAAGGATCGCGATCGGAGGTGCTGAAACAATGCGACGTACCTGCGGGAAATAGTTCTTGTAATTATATTTCTGACGCGATAGGATCGCAGAGGCCTGATTAAATTGAACGAAACGCTGTATTCGAAATAAACCGAGGGCAAAGTTAATTCGCCGAAGAGGATTGCAACGTTCAGAAGAAGAAGAAAAAAAGCGGGAAACGAAGTACAATAGCGGAGTGAAAGGTGAACCTATCCCAGTGCCCTATCTTCGCGACGCAGGAACACTCGTAACACCATTAAACCAAGACAGTAGCGCTTAAACGATCCAATTAAAGACGGCTAGGATGGGCTGATAAGGAAGGCGTTGATAGTAATTGAGGCAGAAGGGGTGACGCAAACGAGCAAAATGGATGTATACCGAGGAACGCGGTCGTGTCGCGAGGAAAACCGAATTCACCAGACGGCGGGTCCCTGGTGCCGCGTTCTCGCGGCTTTGTTCGACCCTCGGCACGGAATGATCATTCGAAAGGGGGAAAAAAAAGAGGACGGGGGTGTTGGTGAAAAGCGCGAACGAGTCCGAAAGTAATTACAGAGAAGATAGTCGAGGGTGGATTTTGCTCTGGCAAGCGAGAGTGCGAGAGAGATTGGGAGAGCTGGCTGAAGATATTCTGCGAATGACAAGCGACTCAGTTTGTTCCTTGCACGGATGCAACGTAAAAATGTCGATAAGCCAAGATCCTGCGTACTCTGTGTACTCTCTATAGATTAGGAAAGATTGAATTAAATGTTGCCGGGAAATTCACGCGGAAAATTCAGACCTGTTCTAGTCGTTCGGAAGATGAATATGAACCTTATGTAGTAGCAGAAGTCCTTGCCGCTTTGTGAAATTGGTATGTTTTAATAAAATTCGTTCCAGGTGCCCTTCTCTTGTAAGTAAATTGCTTCTTGAAGGATTGCCCTGACTTTCGAGCAAGTGGGAGATTTTTGAACAGCAAATGCGCGGAATAAATTATAATTTGCTGTTCTAATTCCTGCAGTTCGCCTGGAATTATTTGCGCAACAAGAAGTTAAACGTTATCGCGTTAGAAGCACCATTTATGGTTTCCCAGAATGGGCAACGAATTTCCCACTTCTGAGCTCACCATTGCTAATTCGCTACACAGCGCATATATAAAATTTCATTTGCCGCAAATTTGTTGCGCACACTCGTTACGAGCCGTTTCCAAATGGAATTTAATATCGCAGCCATGCCGGGGACTGAAGAAGAAATCTTTGATGCGATCATTAAACTTCGAACGAACTTTTTCTTCTGGCATTCAAAAGGGAAGTTATTGTTATTACGCGCTCCGCTGTATTCAAATTTTCATTATTAGACCGTACAAGGAAGACGCGGGGAAAAATGAACAAACGCGGCAGACTTTTTCAAAGCCGCTACGGTACTTTCCCAAAGTTTCCCCGACGATCCAAGAATTATTTTCACCGCCAAAGAGCCAACCCATTCTTGCGCCTCGTATACACGACGTTCAAACTTTCTGTGCACGCTCAATTTCAGTTCGTTTCCGTCTCGGAAGGGGTACGAACGAAATTCGGCTGCAGTCGGACACCTTTCTCGCTCGATTCGCCACGAAACGGGACAGAATCAATAGACACTGCGTTCTGTCTGAAATTTCATTCGAACGCCGCTGGCTGAAATATCGTGGCCTCTTAAAGGCGCAAACAATTTTCCTCTCTTTGGGATTCTTACGGTAAAAAGGACTCGCCGTTCCTTCGAGAATCCACTCGAAGGGCGATCCCCTGTCTGACGGTAGTCTGCGGAACGCTCCTCGCCGCGGGGGAAATCTTTTTCCAGCGCGGGGCAATTTATTTTTAGCTCACAGTGTATTAAATCGCGCGACTATCCCGTACGGCCGTTGCTCGGCCACTACGACGATCTCTCTAAATCCTCTTCCCTGAAACACCATTTACTTTTCAAACCCTGACCGGTTTTCGTAAACAAAATGGTTCGCTTGTAAGGCGACCCTTATTGCGCGATACCCAGGTGTTGCCTGTTCCGGAAGGAAATTGTCTAGAAACTTCGCGTTTACAAAATGTACAGGGGTGGAACGGGACGAACGAAAGCCAAGAAACGCGCCGAATAAAAAGACGATTGGTCGTTGAAACGCGCAACACCTCTCAGCCGGCGAAAAGGAAGACGAACGGCGGGGAATCGAGCTGCAAAGGAAGTTGATTCGTGGAGAACGCGACCGCTGGAAATTCGATGGTAACGTTTCGAGAAACAGGTCTGCGAGTAAAAGAGAGAGGGGGATAAGTTGGGTCCGACATGGCGGCCACTTCGCGGATAAAGCGAGCGTTTCCGTGCGGGAAAGCTCGTTGGATCGGCACTCGATGCATCGTCCGCGGAAGAATGACGGTGGAAGAGGGTGGAAAGGAGCCACGGCTAAGCGAACGGAATGGCGCTCGTAGATGGACGGGAGGGTTGCGCGGCGTTGCGAAGAAAATGGCTTGCGAAAGAGGCGAACTTAACGCGTGGCCAGCCAGAAAGGAGGGCGAGATTCGTCGACGTTTTATCTGTCTGTTCCGCCAGGCGTGCCTAACTTTTCGTGGAAATCGGCTCGGTAATTCGCCCCCGCTGTTTTTCAACTCCACCTCGACTCCTGACAAACTCGCCGAAAATTTTCCCCCGACTTCTGCGGAACTTGGTCGTCATTCGAGAAACTCTGCTTCTTATACAGGGGCCTGTTCATTGGAATGGTCCGTCGGATCGCAGCCTCCCAGGGTAGATTAACCACGCGGATCTTCTTTCTGTTGCACGTAGGGAGTAACAAGTTTACCCCTCCCCCCGGCCACGAGTTGACCGGAACAACATCGATATTGGAGGTGCAACCCCGTTGCTGCCAGACTACTTTCGCGTGGCTTCGCTCTTGGCCGCCGGGGAATTGGGGCGTGCGAGCAACCAGAATCTTCCGGCATCTGCGTCATAAATCTTCGCGTCCCCCAGCGGGCCAACCGTTCCCCTGCAAATTTCGTGCCGCGATATAAGTTTAAATCAGCTTTCCATGGAACTCGATTACACGGAAAGGTCTAATTTCGCTAACAACAGCGATCGATTTCTCGCGGAACCGGTGAACGCGTGCTACGGAAATGATCGTCGAGGAGGGGTTTAAAACTCGACGTAACGGGGGTGGGGGGCCCGTAGACTTTGCACCGTTCGACAGTTAACGACCCACTGGAGCCTGGAGGCGAGAAACACTTTGATGGCAGATAAAAACGCGAAATATTAAAACTTAACGGCGCCAGGTTACATAATAAGCCGCCTCATTCGCGTTATTAAAATACGCCCCGGAGATATATCCCCGTGAAAAAGTGAAGCTCGCTGCGATGGTAACTGGAAACGCGCCCGGTTCTCGTTCGAACGCAAATGGTACTCGTTACTTTCGTGCATGCGTTTTACGATGCTGGATCGCGGTCTAGAAGCGACGATCGAGAGTGCTGCCCGTTTACGAATTCGAATGCGAAACTTCTCGATGGGGACAGATAGAAAATGAAGGGGAGCGAGGATAATATATTTCCAAATTGTTCCATCGAATCCCAATGAATCATTCAGGTGCTAAACACTAACGTAACTTGCTGTCACTTCAACGGGGAATTATAATACGCGCATGCTGTGCAAATTTAGAATAGATTAATACTATATTTTCCGATAGAGAACCACAGGGCGTACGAATCAACTGAGACCTTCTCGTCCCGACATCCGAAACTTAGATTGCCTGGAAAAACTGAAGCCTCAGAACCGATTGTTCCAAGGGCGCGCTGTGTGTCAGCGCGAGGCAATCCCCTTTCACGGAGGGGTAGTCTAGGCGTGCATACACGCGCACCAGGCTGTACGCACACATGTGTACAAATTGGAACGAAGGGCAGCACGACAAAGAATAGAATTTCCCTAGTTGGCGGGCGGCATTATTCGGAAATATCCTGCGAGATCAAAGCAGCGGTAAAAGACGTTCTATTCCTCGAACAGGTTCGTTAACGAGAAAGAGTAGGAAAGCCTTCTGCGTCGTCACAGAAGTACTCGTATTTCCGTAATGCGCGTACTGCGAATATTTCTTTTCCCCCTTTTTTCGACACCCTCCGTGGCGACACGTTTTTTATTCTCCCTCCATTTCTTTCGTTCCTCTCTTTTTCTTCGTAAATCTCGCCAGGTGTACGGGAGTAACGCGCGCGTACCACGCCGATCCTGCCCTCGTTATGATGTAATACAATTTAAAGACCGCTGGCGGAAAAGGGCGAAATCTTATTTAGCAGCAATTCGTTTCGAGAAACGATTTTCCGGGACGAGCTCTTTGAGAAACGCGGCATCAATTGCTCCGCTATCGGCTCGCAGCGCGATGAAACGATCGCGCGCAATCCGTGCAGTGGCAATTAGAGCACCGGGAGAAAAAAATTCCACGGTAGCTGCAGCCTCTCGCGGCCTCTCGCGAAATTTTACACGTACCGCCGTTCCACCCTGTATTATTTCTCCCTTTATCGGCCGCAGTTTCGTCACGAATCACGCCGCCTGCCAAGGGTTGTTAATTATCGAAGATAGCTCTCACCGTGCCACGCTCTCGCCTCCATTTTACGACCATAGTAACCATCTTCTTCTTTAAGCTCGAATACACGAAGCGGAGTTAACAGCCCGGCAAAACGATCGCACCTCGCGAGACGGAAGGTGAATCAGCTCGCGACCAGGTAGCCACTTGATCGCGGGACAGTGGCACCTTCGAATGAATATCGATCGCGTCGAAGAGGGCACTGACACGTCTGGTACTCGCGTTTACACGTGACAAATAGAAGCGCGAGTTCGACGAGATCTTCGAGACCGCTTAATTCGGCCAACCGAGATGCGCACCGAGAATTTCGCTAACACCCCCGGCTCGTTGTTCCGGAATCTCCACCGCGTTGCTTTCGTACAGGCTGGAATTAATTAGAGGAGAGATGTGTTTCTAATAATGTGGCTTACGGGTGATAAACGAGCGACGAAATTACGCGCTCCCCGTCTTCACGTTTACGGGCCGCATCATGACGTTTCACGTTTCACGCGATTAATGTATGCCGCTAAAGAACCGAGCAAAATGCAGGCGCATCGCGAGCGCGCGTCGCACGGAACGCGTATTGTCCTTGCCTGGCATATGGAGGCTAATTAATTCTCTACTAATTAAGTCGCTTTCATAATCCGGCGGGCAAAGTTGCTTCACCTTTGAAACGGGAAACGAACGAATGTTTCGGCGGGGTGCTTTGTCGTGCACATTTACCGCGCCGCTCGCTAAAGAATTGTTCCACTGAAACTGCCATCTTTGTTTACGCGGTCGGCTCATTATCGACAATGATGAAACGCGCGACTTCGGCCCGCATTCCGGATACATAAATGTACGTGGAGCAACGCGGGGCACACCGATGTCTAGTCCCGGTGGGCAAGGATTTTCGATATAATGAGTTTCCATTGACGCGTTCCGACAGGGGGAAATGGACAATTTAATGGACAGACAAGGTTATGACTGCTATCGGGGACAATGCGGATATTGCACGGTAATGCGGTTATAAATATTTGGGGGGGGGGGGCGGTAATGGTTAGAGGAAAGAGCTTCGAGCTCGGGCTTCTGAATGGTGAAATTCGAAAATAATTCCTGCCTTCACGCTTCGCTGCCGCGAGGTATTTCTTATTTCCCGGCGGTCAACCCCGAGTAGTTTTTTTCCCACGAATAAAACGCTGCATAACATCCGCGGCATGCAAATTGTTCAGCTATCGTTATTTTCGTTTGGGGCGATTTACAACGAACGTTCGCCCGGCGTTGCATAACTCGTCCCTACCACCCCCTGTTACCCGGTTCGCCGCCCTTTCAACGTTAATGACGCGTTAATGAGAAATGCCCGGCCGTCCGACATACTTTTTTTAGGCAATAATTTTCGCGGCTTGATTTAACGCGTCTTGCCGAGCTGGCTGTTGCTTCCCCGTGGCGGAAATTCGTCCAACTTTTCCCATAGATCAGCCGACCATCGACCGTGACTTTCGCCCCGAATTAACCGTACTCAATCTTCCGTTAAGCCGTTAAATGTCGCGTGTATTTAAAAATCGATCAGGTGCCCGCCGTTATTCGCGTAGAAGAATCGCATCGAAGTACGATACTGTTTGTCTCTGCGTTGATCAGCCGTAATTAAAGAAAAATTCGTCGTTCCCTGTTCAATACGGATTTTAAATGTTCAATGCGATGCGCCTTTCTAAAGAACCCGACATCGCACGTTCGGCAATCGATTTGATTAATGGAACGGCCGGCCGCGTGGATTTCCCGACTTTTATGCACTATTAAAATACTTTTCACACACTACCGTGCACGGTGCAACATGTGCAATATACGCACCGTCGGCGAGTTACCCGTGAATTTGAACCACGCTTCACTCTGCGCCATGCCGCGCGTGCTCGCTTAATCGAGTAACGTGCAACTACCAATTTCGAAGCAATTACTTTTCTTTGGGCAAATAGATTTCTCCGCCGGTTTCCATAAAGCAGGCGTACCGCGCGCATACTTTCTGCTCAATATATTGCGAGCGTGCTGAACGCATATCCAATAAAATAACTGCATCTCAATCAATCCAATTACCCATCCTGTCGGCGAATTCATCTGTCTCCCCCCCCCCCTCGAACTTAATATCCAAGCTGGCCTCAGCCACGCCCGACCATCGCACAATTTCGCCCATATAAATTTTCATGCCACTCCGGGCCGTATAATGAAACGGCAAAGGAATTTATTCCCTTTGAAGGATGACCTCGTTACGATCGAATATCGGCTGGCGAGGCACCGTGTACGACTCCCAAGCCGGTCATTCAGAGGTAGCTTAAGATTGTAACTATTCCAACCCTCTGCTTCTGAACTCCTCACCTTGCCACGATGCTCGGTTCCCAAGTTTCCATATGAAAAACCGGAAACACCAGGATTCGGTTTTTCCCCTACTTCTCTACGCGGACTTCCGTCAGTACCGCACCTTTGACTGCGCTCTTTTTGCTCGAGCCGATATCGGACGATCGAATGTCGATTCACCAGGAGGGGAAAAAAATGGACAGACGAGGAGGATCCCTCGGCGAATCTAGCGCTGCATCGTCTCGATCTTTCCTCGCTGTACACCCCGATGATTCGAATCAGCATCGATTTAAGTTCGACGGAGGTGGCGTTCTCCGGGCGGCAACATAAACTGACGGCATCCGCGGTGTCTCTACGAGAACGCGCGAATTATGAAAATTGACGTGCCGCTGCAATTACCGAAAATTCGCAGCACTTTGATGTCCGTGAAATCGCGTAATTAAAACGTCGTTCCGGCTCCTGTCACGCGTTAATAGAGCCGCGATTAAATCCTTCGCCGGAACAATTTACACCCTTTACGCAGGTGGAACGTTTTTGAAAAGACGTCAACCGGATGGCCTGTCGCGTGCGTATCAACCCTGGACATTTTCGAAACTTTCAGCGCGAATAATATATTTCGCAAAGGGTCTCGCAACTCCCCAATATCGGGCGCGATTTTTCGCGGCGTCACTTTCGACCCTTTGATGCTTTTGCGACGCCCTCGCCGGTATTAATATTTTATGACATCGTCGACGTAGCCGAGCGACGATCGTGCCTCTCCGGTATCCGGAGAAAAAATGAAACGAAAGACCGCTTCTGTGCCGCTTTCTCGCCGCCTCTCTGTCACTAATTGACCTGTCCTCTTCGCCGGGCCACGTGGCTCCATTTAGTACCAACGTCATCGGCCGATTGCAGTGTCACGTCGAGAACAAAGCTGTCTCTGCCTTGGTGGTATTCGGCTCGCGTGCTCGGCGGAAGGGACAGGCCAGAAAAATCTGCCGGAATGTTAGTTCGATAAGTTTCTCTGGCCACGCGAGGGTGCTCGGTGCGCGCGCGGGCGACAGATTCATTCTTTCCCGATGAAAATTGTCAGCGGTAACAAAGGATAGGTACCATTGCGCCGTCCTTTCGAAGGAAAATGGTTCGCTGAATTCGATGGCTGCTCCATATTCGGCATCTGCGCCATTCATTTACCCAACGTTGACTGCGCTTTGGATGGTCGGGACGCGACATCAAGAGTCCTGTAACTGCCTCCTACCGGGGCGGCTGGAAGGGGTTTAATTGCGCGAACAGTAACCGAGCGATCCCCGAAGAATGCACATTATCCGCGTTTCGTATCGAACGTGACCTGGCATCGCTGGTCTTTATTAATTGCAGACACGCGCTCGGTGTTGTGTACAATTAATCACAATTTGCAGTGTCTGGTTGTTCCGGTGCCTCCGGTAATTGGCCAGGGTGCCGTGAGTGTGGCAGAGGTGAAGGATGAGAATGCAAGGCAGAGAGGAAAAAAAACGGAAAAAGAAACCAGAGAAAGAAAAATAAGAAAGATGACACGGGAGAGGGATCGTTGAGTAGATCTACTCGAGTCTCGAGCTCGTGGCAGTTTAAACGAGACCCTGAAACATCTCCGTGCTCTTTATTTTCTACCTCTGTAATCTGTGCCGTACATGGCCGACCTCCGGCGATATTTATATGCAGTGAATCACGCAAAGGGGCCTCGAGAATGCACGAGGTACACGCTCCGCATGGGCGGGTCAAAAATGTTTGGCTTAATGCAAGTCCGTGGGATCAGGATTCTCGTTTCGGTGCAGTTAATCGCGTTCGTTACGGTTAATTGGCTCGGCGGAATGGAAACGGCTGCAAACGAAGATAAAACGCGGAAGAGCATGTGTCATTTATAGGTGTCATTTTCAAAGGCTCATCCTTCCACCTTGGCGATAGAAAACTGTTCGAGTCTACCTCCGATGAAATAACTCTTTTCTTCCCGTGAATTCTGTCGAGATCGCTACTTCATTTATGATAGCCCATCTCTTAAGTGAAACGGGAAAGTCCTCGTTGCTCTGACTAGCAAAGTTATTCGCGACGACGCGTTGCTTTTCGACATGGAAGATTTTCAAGAGCTTCGCCACTTTGCCACGGCAAACAATCTTCAGCGAAATTCACGTTCCGCGATCTTAAATTTAGGAAGAATCATGTTTGAAATTGGTCGTATTATTATGCGAGACGATGATACCTGCGTCGTTTGTGTACTCTTTCCCTTTTCTCTAAGTAATTTTTACACAACTGAGAGCCTGCTTGATATCCCCGTGGAGAATATAGATTCAAATCAGCCCTGTTCCCTCTCGAAAATGCAAATTTTTCTTAATACATCTCGCAATCTTCCCCCGACGGGGATGGAAGAAAAATTTCTCTTTAATTACGCTTATCGAAAGACTCTCGAAGCTGGAAACCTCGGGTAAACACTCTGTCGTTCGTCTCCTTACTTTTCTTTCTCTTGAACAAGATACGATCGGTCAAATTGAATGTACTTACTGACACCCATCCCCGCCCCTTAACAACAAGGGAGCAAGCGTAATACGAATATAAAGAGGCCATTTACACCCTAATTTCTCTCATGTATCGATAAAAGGCACTAAGTGCCGTCCTCGATTACGGAGTACACCACCGCAAATAGCTTTGAGAATATTTAATTTCGCCATGGGGCGGACGCCGGGAGGAAGCTCTAGCCGGGGAAAAAGCTTTTCACTGCCGCAATAAGGCTTGGCCTGATTGCCGAGTAAAATTCGCGCGGAGCGAAAACCTCATTGATTTTTTTCCAGCGAAACCAGTCGCGATACAATGCGGCACGACTGTCGAAAATACGATTCATCGTAGGAAGCATTAGGTTGTAGGCTGGGAATGTTTTTTTCGCAAGCATGTGCCTTCGCGAACAAAAACGCATATTGCCTATTCCTCTTCCCTCCCTTACTACTTGTTTCTCTCGCAAACTTGAATTCACAATAATGTTGTAATACGAATTTAATGGATGGTGTTATCGACACCGTCCGTAATTATTAATACCATTACTATTGTTATTTCTTATCATCGTCATCATCCGAATTAGCGTATTCCCGCAAAGTTTGAACATTCACATACGCGCCGGTTACCAGCATTATCCACGAAACATCCACCCGCGGTTTCGTTTGAATATCCCTCGAATCCAGCCGAAAAGAGCAAGGCTCAGTTCCGCCCTCGTGATTTACCTGCCCGGTCGAAACACGCGTATCTCGCCATATTTATGTGAACATATGTGCATAGAAACGCGGCTCGTTAGAATAAATTCAAGATACATACCCGCTTGGATCCCTCCATTCTGGCGGTCTGTAACGATACCCTCAAGCATTCGAGTCGTTCGGGGTAAGGAAAGAGGGTCGGTCGAACTAACGCGTCGCAATGAAACGTAAGACGTTTCTTCGTGGGGATCTTCGTGGACGTTACGTGGGTTCCTTAATATTATCGGGTCCCGATAAAAAATACACCGGTCCACCTCGGTATGCATGCGCGTTTGCCTCGCCTCCTTCCGTTTCGAATTGGAAGGCCCCAGAGTGCCACTTGGCTGCCGCGTTTAAATGCCAGGCACCCGTTTTCAGACGCGAAAAACGTGTGGCCGCCAGCAGTCGAGTAACTCGACTCGAGTTCCAGTTTTCCGGGGATTATTCCCAGTTGAATCTCGGTCGGTGTTTGTGTCCCGCGAACTGACTGCTCGTACCGTTGGAGCTTTGCCCCGCTGTTCCTTGGGAGTTGAAAATATGGTACGACTCGTTTCGCGAAATTTAATGCCGGATAATTATAACAGATGTTTCTTAGTATCGAGAATTGCCAATGGCGGAGATATATTTCTGTACCCTTCACGGTTCTTGGCTATAAGGAGACGAGAATACTGCGCGCGAAGGATAATAAAAGATCGTTTTTAACTTTGACAAGGGACGACGATCTAAATAACATGGAAGATTCGTTTCAATTGGTCAACGTACAGTGGTATCTAAAACAAGCTCAACTCGAAATAAATTGCTGCAAAGTTTAAAGCATAGGGGATATATAGAACGCTGAGCTGTATCAACTTACGAAAACCCTGTCGTATCTGGTCAGATTAATGTATATTGAATTCCGGAGTCAAACTGTTAATTTAGTATTACCTCCGTGACATCCCAAAATGGCTTCGAAATCTTGCTACTGTAATGAAAACGAAGGAAAAGATCCACCTAACTGAAAGCTGCTTGAACATCGAGAAAGAGTACGCGCGTGTCTTTCGCGTGAGGCATGGAACCAACTTTTTTTAATTAACAGCACCTTTCTCTTCTGTCTCGCGGTAATTTTCTACGGTCTCTGTCGTTTCCTCTTTCGGGATTCGGGATGATTTATACAGATATAAATTTTCGACCGCAGGACCGTCTGAAACGGCGCGTCGTGGAGCACGCGTTCACGCAAAATTTACGCGGCATCCTTGACATCGATTCACCCTGGTATATAGCCACGATATTACCCATAAAGGAGCAACGGTATCGCTTCGCAGTTTGCTAAATCGCAGGGATGATTTCTCCTACTCGATCCTGAGGGACGAGGAAGGATGGTCACCACCGTAGGATCCGACATGATGAATTGTCATGACCCGTATAAATCATTCCTCCCGCTATCTCTCATTCGTCCCACTTCTAGTCCACCTCTAACCTCTGGCGTGTTACGCCGTTTCACTTTTTTCTACTCTTCCTTCCCTCGATATTTCACTAGTACCAGACTACGATACGGCGACAACGAATCGTGACGTATTTCGATGGAATCCAAATTGACCCACTTTCTTCATTTCTAGCCTGCCTATTATTTCGAGTACCTCGCATCGTCGACAAGCAATAGCGCTTGCACTTATTACTAGCAATTACCGATCGGCATATTCGCGCGACAATTCGCCAAGAAATCCGCGAAACGTTCCGGCTGGATCGCATCAAGACTGTAGCGCATTAGGCAGAACGTGAACGCAATTCTCCGGCGGCGCAAGTGGCAACGAATTGCGATAGAAAGGGGTTAATTACGCGCGCAATTACACCGTTACGGTATTCGCGGGTAAAGCAATTCCGCGGTAACGATCGTGTCGAGGAAACAAACAACCGAGCACACCGTGGAACCTTGATGCATAAGAGTATAATTTTAACGCGAATGGATGAAGAATGGTCTAGGTACGGTTCGCCTTTGCAGAATATTTCCCGTGTCCGGATTGAAAGGCCGTTTAGTGTTCTGGGAACACACGGTGAAACCGGGCCACGGGCCGATGCATTCCGCCCGGTTAAAATTCCTTTCTCACCCGCGGGACCACTCGCCACAATGTTTACTCGTGCGTAGCTCGCCGCTTGTACGGAAAGGAATGAATTAAAGAGGATGGGCGGAGTCCCTTGCTCCCTTATCGCCTCTTCGACTGTTCCCGCTTCGTTGCCTCCGTTCGCCCGTTGTTCCCGGGTTCGAAATCGAAACTGATCGGGTGCCGAGGCTAACTCGTGAATTTATTCCCCGGCGCCATGAAAAATGTAGTGCGTCAGCGTGGAATAAATTTCGGCGAATTCACGCTGTCGCCCTACCCTCTCAACCCTATCCGACTTCCACCGCCGCCGGTTCGGATCGACAGCCGGGCCAGACCGTTTCCTTTCGCGCCCCCGCGTCGAGACGTAAATACTTTACCGTACGAAAGTCACCGCGGCCCGGGAGACTTGCCCAGGGAAATGAAAAATGGTCAACTTGCCAATGCGTCCGTGTCGTGACAAATCGCGGTCGCCTTGAAAACGCCACGACATTCGTTTCTCGCGAAATTCCCGAAAATTCTCGGGCCCCTGCTGAACGTCTGTGACGGGTAATTGTGTAATGCAATTGGGCAAAAGTGCTAGAGAGAATTGGGAATAGAGAATAAGTTCCTTTGCTTTTATTGCTTTTTTTCTCTTCGCGTTTTTCGAAGATTCTCACGGCGATACGACCGCGTCACTTATTCTACCGTTAACGGATACGAATCGTCGGATGCATAATATTAATCGCCCCCCAAAACTGTTCATGGTAGAAGAGACAGGGTGGAAAAAACGATGCGGTATGCAATTTCCGCGTGCGAAGTTTTCCCACTGGCAGCTCAAAAGGGCGTCCACCGTCCGGTAAATTGAAAATCATAAACCCCGCGTCGTTTTAATTCCCCAACCAATGAAAGATCCGGCCTCGTAAATCTCGCGGGCGATGCGTGTGCTCTCGAACGGTGCTTCATTCTGCCCACGAATATGCTTCGTGCGCGGGTGTGTTTATATGTACGTGTGTTTGCACGGCAGGAGCGAAGCAAGGGAGACAGTAGGATAGAAAGCGCGAGCGTCGAGTGGATTGCAGGCCAAGCATATTCGTTATACGTAATCTCATAATATTTCAGTTGACGTCTGCAGCCACGTATAGCCGTCCACGTGACGTACGAAGTTCGCCGTTCTATCCGACGACTTGAACTGCGCGATGATCTGTGGGACACCTTCTTGTATTCTGTGTATCACCTGCGCTCACCGATCGGCCGCGGCACACACTATCGCCCGAAAGTTTCGCCGACTCTGTATTTTCAGCATTGTGCACAGTGAAACGCATCAGCATTTGAATAGCTATCTTCATAGATTATGGAAAGAATAGCCCGATTTTATTGTAACCTCCCTTGTATACGAAGGAAGTAGCAATAAATATTATTCAATTCGTGCTCGTCGATATCGTTCATGAATGGCAGAGGTTTTCAGCTATTTATGGTCGATTCGACGGTGCACAAATTTAATATTCAGTTTGCTGTTTTTAGTCCTCTTGGGGACGCGGTTTTGCTGGACTAACGAGAACTCTTTGGGAAATAACAATTGTCACCGGGAACACGGAAGGTATCGTTTCAATGAATGCTCGAATCGATAAAAGATAAAAGTATTCGATTCGCCCCCCCCCCCCGCGACCATCCACAAAGCGCTGTCTTCTCGTTTCTGTTTCGCGGTGAAACACGCTTTTCGCAGTACCTATTATATTTGTCCCCCCTTCCTTTTTATACTTCCCCGTCTACTTTTGCCTTCGCCTCGACTATTGCCGCAACGTCGAGGGGCTCAGCAGATACACGGAGACGAGTCCTTTGCGATATCGGTCAATCCCAGAAGTTCACGAATCGCGGCAGAAATCCGCGAGAAGAAATTTTATGTCCCACAGAAACGAGGAAAGCGGATGGAACATATTTCATCGCTGTAACGATCGCTGAAATCGCTATCGCTGACACGCGAACCGGTCGAAATTTCACAACTACGAAACTAATGACACCGGAGGGGAACCACGGAACAAAGGCGGCCACGACGCGAGAAAATTGCAGAGAAAAGTTATCGTCGACATTTTCGCCCTTCGCGTCTGATATTCCCGGTGAACTTTCAATTTATTCCGCGTTCCTGCACCCCCGCCCCTGTTGGATCTAGTCGGCTGAATCTCTGGTAAATGTCGCGCCTTCCATGCGACCCGTCGTCGATGCTCATCCTGTGATTCATTAATTTTTCTCGTTGTCTTTCCGCACGGCCAGTGTCCTCTTCTCGGGGTAAGTAAACAGGACTCTGGTTGTCAAGAACGAGGGGAGACGATCGAACGGAAATTACGAAGGGAGAAACGAAATTTAATGGGCAAGGGTTGAACGGAAATAAATTAACACAATTAGTAACAACGCGATACGTTCCCGATGCAACGTTACAATAATTCACGTCGTATAATGTACGCCGGTTCGTATTTAAACGTCCCAAAGTGGACGAAAGAAAACAGGCAGACACATTTTATCACAGGTCGACGCGAATCGCCGGCGGCGTTTTTCCACGCGAAATACGATGCGACTTTTTCCCAACCAACATCCATCGTATCCGACAAAAGTGTGCGTACACAAACGTCCAGTATTTTTACCTCGGATTCCGACTGTAAGACGCTTTTAACTCCGTACGTCTCTCGAACATAAATTCTGGTAATGTAAAAATAATGTTCCCGAACGAAGCGTTCCTCTTCCACCGAGCAACGATACATCGGCACGGGGATGGGAAGAGCGTGCCGCTCGCGAAAAAGTCGAACGCGACCTCGTTCATTCGTTTACGCCGGGGACACGTGCTGTTTTTCGTTCATCAGCGTGAAAGTTCGCAAAATATTTCGTCTAACACGTTTCCAAGCATTAGCATCACGGTTTTATTAGACTTCTCTGGTCTCGTTGGTTCCGCGGGTTCATCTCGCCCGAGAGGAACACCATTTCCACCGCGGTCGTGTTTTTAATCGACGATCTTACACGGTCGGTCGCGTTCGCGTTGCCGACTAGAAAACGAGGGCGTTATCTTGCCGCGACTCGGAAAGAACTCGTACGTGAATTCGCTTCCGGGGACTATTTGTTTAGGTCACCTGGAAATCCGGACCGGGCGGCCGAAAGCTTTGGAAAAATACGGCGGCAGCGCGTAGGAATAGTTGGCCCGTGCAGTTTGCAAACGGACACGGATGGAAATTATATTTTCGATTAAATTTCGCGCGGGCCCGGCCTGTCGAAGCTTGTATATTTTTCGGAACGGCTTCGAGCATAGTGCAAAGGTACACGGGCCATGAAGAAACATGGAAATATTTTTCAACGTTTTCCCATTTCGCGAGGGGTTGATTTTATAATCTTGTCAACGATGACTTCGATGCCTTTTTGCCTTAATAGCCCCGGCTGACGAACGGATGAAACAATTTCCCGCTGTTCCCGGGCGCGTCTCTTTGACGCGCCACCATGGCTCGTTTTCCGCTGCCGACTCGTCTTTGCCTTTCGTTGGAACAACGAATTTCTCATTATTGCGATGTCATGGGCTTTGAGCGGCGGGGAAAGCTGGTGTCCGACTATCGTACGGCGGCTTGATTTTCCATTTTCGTGATTCTACCGGGATCCCGGTGTTCCCCTCTGTTTCCCGGAAAACGAGAATAATACGAAGATATTGAAACGATAGGTAGCCGGCGTGCGATCCCGTTCGCGTATTCCGGTGAGATCATAAAATAGGGGAACCATAGAAGATTTATTTCTTCGAATGCTCAACGATTCGCCCGTTATGCGATCGTCGTATAGACGTATCGACCGTTTTCTGTAATATCTCGACGGATTACCCGCGGCTTCTGTAAAATTTCGATGCTCGCCCGGACTTGCATACTGCTGATTTCGCTACTGTGCAACCGCCGCGGGTTCTTTTATTCATTCGACTCGGAAGAACGGCAACGAAAGCGTTGCACGGACACGGGGAGGATTTATAGGTTCGACTGGGTATATCGGTTGCAGTAAATATCCTCATGGAAGCCTCGCGGCGAGTTAGCCACCGTAAATTAGAGGTAGCGAGTTTAATTGAATTATGTCGAGGAGGATTCCAGGATCCGGTCGGTATTTCGTTGGCGAACGTGTCAACGGACACGTTTCCTCCTGCCACGACTTTGTTTACATATTTCTCTAGCGAGCGTTGCCGCTTCGTGTGCACTTCCTATGGACGGTTACCCAAGAAGTTGCATAACGAATTTATAGGACCAATCGGTGTCCAATGGTAAAACCCGGCACACGTTCATTGTCCGCGATGATGGTAGTACACGTATATCTGACCGACCAAATATTCGTTTCGATGATATGAATAACGCAACAGAAGCCACGTTTCTCGTAGCAACGATATTTTGCAATTTAACCTGTGCCTGCAATCAAATGGAAACGTGAAAGAGGAATATCGAATATTAAACGAACGGAAGTCACTGATCCGACTGGGGGTGCGCGAGCCCCGTCGTTTTCTTTAAAACAAAGAGAGGGGAAAAAAAGGGAATAGAAAGAGCTACGGAGGGAAGAATTATGTCGAACGAAACATTTTCCAAGGTAGGAGAATCTCGAGTTTCGCTCGACGATTCAACGTAAATGGAGATGAAGTTTATTGCGCTCGTAAGATTCGATTCGTTCTGCGCGAAATTCCGCGCCGTTTAATAACTCTCCGCGATTCGCCGGTTTCCCACGAAATTGTTGGAATTTCGACAGGTTCGCCGTTTGGCTGCGAAAAATTTCATCCCGATGTGGTAACGTTCGCCACAATTCACTTTGCCGCGTTTCAGGGACGAACTTCGTCCTCGTTAATTATGTATTTCCAGTCGAATGTTCTAATGGAGTCTGAGGTCGTACGAAAACTCGGGCACGAAGGTTCCCGCGACAACGTAGCGCGTGCACGCCGTATATTCACGCTCGTTTACATATTCAACGGCGCTTTGTTCGCCTCTCCTCGTTGCTTGCGCTTCCGAGTGGAAAAATCGCTCTGTGTTGCACGCCTGGCGAAGTTCATACGCGTTGCGTAACGGATGGCGATCGGCTGGTTGGTTGATTAACGCGGAAGTGATTATCGAAAACTGTGGAGACAGGACGAGGCGCATACGATGTCTAAACACGTATTAAACGATAGCCGAATGATGTAATAGTTTGATGTGCAACGGTGCAAGTTTATTCCTTATCCATTCATGGCGGATCAAGGAAACGACGTGGAACGATGATTAATTTCGTAAAACGTTCGATTATTCGTTTGCTTGGTCTTTCATTGGACAATTTGTAGCGAAGCTGCAGGAGTGCTTAATGCACGAGGATGTACGTTGTCCGGCCACAAATTATTGTTGCACCGCGACTCCATAGTCGGGCTTCTGCTTTCGACGTATTGAATCCTGCCCCATTTTTGACCAAGAGAATGGTAAGTCTTTGCGCGATATAACGTCAACCCCTATTGAGATCCCATGACCTGAATCTGTTGGGATACACCGAACTTCAATAGACAACCTTCGACCTAAGGAATATACCTAGAAGTGTGTCCTTATTTCGTTGAATTTATTGCAATCCCTTCTATCGAGCCTGTACCTCGATTGAGAATTTTCAACTTGTACACGTGCGATGAAACAGTGCGTTTCTTCTGATAGACGAAACAAAATTGTGCGAACCACGCGGATAAACGGAACTTGAAACTATATCGCGGTTGTTTCGCCTATATCTGCTCCCCTAGAATTCCTACCTACCGATCGATCCCGCGCCCCCCAACAATTTCGTTAAAACAAACCATCGGGTTAATCCACCCAGTAATCCCCTTCGGCGTCGCGCCGACAGAAGAATCTCGCGGCCAGACCAATGGAGACAAATAACTCTTAATTATTCCTCGAGCCGGCCGGCGAATTCGTTGATTCGTACGCGCTCGTAGAACAACGCTATTCGCCTGTACCTGTAGGGATCCTTCCAAGCCGGACTTCAAAATCGCCGTTCAGCAACTGCGTCCAGTCGAAAGGGCGGATCTAGTTTTACGATCGCGTCACGCGACAGCGATATCGTTCCTGGGGATTTCGAGGGACGTCCACGGCCAGAAGAAACTTTTTCATCCGCTTCTTATCAAGGTGATGCCGGTGGGTGTGGCTCGGTCAGCCGGAAAAGAGGATGAACGGGCGACGACCGGAGGTGGAAATCGGTCGAGGGTTGCTGCGTGGCTCGAGAACGGATGACGTAAATTGCAGAAAGCCCGACAGAAGAAAACCGGCTTCATTCCGCTGAACGTCAACCAGAAGAACACGGTCCGGCTGACGTTGAACGTTGCGATGGACGAGGGACAGGGGAAACGACACAGATGTGGTGAAAAAAGGGACACCTGCGCGCGTGTCGCGTCAGGATCGATTTAATGAGAAGAATGTTAGCCACGTCGACGAGGGCATGTCGCTTGAACGCAGGCAATCCGCTTGGCGTTCGTTCTTGCTTACTCATGGAACGTTCAACGGTGTTCGATCCGATTCAGCAACGAGTTTCGCTTTTTTTTCCACTGCTGTCCCCTGGGTCCTTCGAGACGACTTGGACGCGGCGTTGCACACCGCTCGAAACCTTTCTCAGATTCTAGATCCATTAAAACTCGCGCGGAGTGTACGACAAAGCATTCAATATTTTCCCGATGCTTCGTCGTGAAATCGATTTAACGGGGGCCAAGTAAGAACTCCATAGACAGCAGCCCGCTATTTCTCTCCCCAACTGTTCCCCGGAGTTTCGTATTATTTCGATGGCCAGCTGCCTTTCTTGTCGTTAACGAACTGTTTTTACTTCGATTTATCCGTTCGACAGAGTTACCCGCCGAACTGAACGCGCTCCTCGTCCAATTCTTGCCGCGTTAGTCCCACAATGAATCCTCGATCATTCGCACAATTTTTCCCGCTTTATCGTAACCCCGCCACGGAATATTCCGAGAGGCGTGTTCAGCCCCGAAGGAAGGGGGGATGGTATTTACGACCTCGGTCCAACCCTTCACCTAGGAGAAACAGGCCAAGGAAGAAAAAAATCGTGGGACGTAAATCAAGCGCCAACACAGAAACGGGTCCCGTTCGAGTCGCTGCTTCGGTATCTCTCGTGCATTCCAATAACGCGAATACCCTGTCGAAGTTATCGCAGCCACAGTATGCGAACAGAACGCCGCTGGTATTCTCGTGAAAAAAAAAGAAAAAAAAAATAACAGAGAGTCACGCGAGTAAACATACGTCGCTTGTAAAATGCGTGTTCGTTGATAAGCCGTGCAGTGGCTCGATGGTCGATCCATGGCTGATATGCATTTTTCATTTAGCCCGTGGCGTGGAGGAAAGCGGGCCGACTAAAGCGTGAACGAGCCGCTGAAAAACATCGGGCGGAGAAGCGTGCTCGATACGCGGAATTCGCGGGGATAGTTTCGGTTGGCTCGTTCGTTTCCTGTTATCCGGCTTCTTTTATGTAATTGTTTCGGATAGTTGCGTGTTAATCACGACCCTCCGCCCGGCCCGGGGGGTTTAATATCGCGGGTGCATACAAGATTCCGCGTGATTCTTTGCGGCGCACGGCGTATCCGCTTGGCAAACCCCCACGGTGCATTTGCATGCTCGTAACTCGGCCCGTTCGCTCGCGATAACGTGCTTAGACGCTGATGCCGGGAACACGCGTCCTGCTGATGATAATAGTTGGAACCGTTGCACGGTTGGTAGGAACGAAAGGTGCAGATAAAGAACCGAACGTACATATGTACATACTGTTATAAAAGCCGGAGTGTTTCGTGTCGTTTGAGAGTAATTGATAATTGGTCGATCGACCGATCGGGCTTGCACGCTAATTGACACCATTGTTGTTAACAACATATTCCTGCACCGCTGGAATATTAAAATGATTTCTTCCTTCTTTCTATCCCCCCCCCCCCCCCGCCATTTCGAGCGAAGGTAGCGAAACGGAACGAAAGAGTTGTGGATGAACAGAAATCCGTAGCCTAAGATGGTCTGCTTACGGTGAACCGTAAATGATACAGTCCAGGTAGTCCGGGTCAATTTCATGCTCAGGTGCGCATACTGATTTGATCGAATTATTCGCCGCCTGAATCACACAGATAATTTCCGACGAGCGCTTCTTCGTAGCTTCTCACCTTCTCTAACGCGTTTCAGACCGGGCGGCATGACATTTTCACGATCAGCCGACAATAACCGGGCATCGTCGTTCTCGACAACCGTTTGATTAAAACGAATCGATTTAGAGCGTCGCGCGGCTGCATTTTATACCTATACAATGTCGCGTCGGAAACGGTGAATATCTATAATATATCAGGGCGTAATACGATTTCGGGGGCACTAATCCTTCGCGGAAGCAATGCAAGGAGCTCGCAGTGTAACGTAAAACATTCAAAGGACCGGCCGGCTTCCGTTGGAAACGCGAATTTTCTCTGCCGTGTAGCGAGATTACCGCGAAATTATTTAAAAATCACATTACTCAGAAATCCCAACGATTCAAGCGAGTATAATTTATTCATACGAGCACGGTCGCTGACGCGCACGTTCATAGATGGTCCTCAGAATTTCCTCTACAGACCTCCGCGTTTTTCTTCCTTCGCTCTTCCGTCACCCATACCATTCCCCCTTAACCCCCTTTATCTTTCACCTCGTGCCTGCCCTTTTCTCGGAGCCGAATTCTCTTCGGTTTTCCTTCGACCTCTGCAAGTCCCTCTCTTATACGATCTCGCGAAAACTTCGACCCTATCGCGTCTTGTATCTCGTCTTCTCTCTAGAGAGCTTTCCTTCGTCATCTGTCTTCTGATAGTCGTGTCTAACAGTGTTGCGTGTTTGCGGCACGAACGAGTTCGTGTCCGCGGAACTTTGATACTCCCGACGACAATAAAGCAAGCAAGCAATCTCTCGCACCGAGTGGCCAAAACTTCCCACGAAAAATGTACTCGGCTCGATGATCAGCCGTTTAATTGCCAGTATTTTTCCGCCATCACGATGACGGGCCTCATTTTCCGACGCAGTGCGGTTCGCTTCGAATTTATTCTGGAGCGGCGAGCAGGGGAACCAATTCCTGTGGAAAACGGGAGGAAAGGGACGGGGCTGGGGCAAAAGCGAAAGGAAAACCATTTCGTTTACCGGGCCGGCCGAACCACTTTTTCGATTCGTTCCATGTTTCCCAAGGATTCCACAATGTCTTGGCAAGCTTTTCATCCGCTCGTTACCCATCCACATCGTGTTATCAATAGCTGCGGGTGGTCTTGGCTTTCGTTAGCAAACTCTTTTCGCCACTTTCGTTATTTCTTTCGCCGATGTCGCGCGCCATCGCCCGTCTAAACATTGCGAGCTAGAAGGAAAATCGTGACCGCACGGATGCATCCGTCCTGAGTATCGAAAAAAACGAGGACGAAACGCTGCAACACCGGATATACCATTTGCGAGTAATAAAAGTAAGTTTGTTAGGAACGGCTGCTAATTGGGATTGTTCAACTGCGTTGTTCCAGCGAGATCAATAAATCGCCTGGATAAAACAGAGAGCGTTCGTTCGAACGAAGTGCCGAGGATACGTCGAAGCCAAACTGCACGTGGAAGCCACGTTGAAGAGGCTCGAACGCGGAACACCACGCGGTTGACGAATAAAAAAACTTACGCACAACGTAATGGCAACTGGGGAATGAAGATTCGATCCCCATTGAAATCGATGCACGAGTCGACAGAAGCGGGCAGACGAGCGTTTGCGTCTAGCGAATTTCCGTAAATTTAATTGATTGTTATTCCGCGGGCCGCGTTGTGGAAACTTGCCAAGTAAGTTTCGTTTGAGCCCTCTGAAGAAAGTCAACCAGTGGTCGTCCCCGAAGTACGCTCTCCTACTGCGGTCCCCCGTCACCATCAAACGAGGATCCCTGTTCCCGTGTTCCCCTCATCGACCATCCTCCCTCTAGCCCCCATCGTCTACGGCTTACATCCTCGTGTCCGGGGAACTTCGGATGCAATCCTCGCCGCCTTAACCAACTTCATCGTGATGCAGAATCAGTCGCGATTGTTCGTCGAGTTATTAGCTGGCCCCTTCACCGCTTCCGCCAACGTAGACTAACAATTTTCGATTGGATCAGATCACGCGCCGCCCATTTTGCCACACGCGTGCAGCAATTTTTGTTCGCGCCCCTTGCATGTGGCAGTAGTAGCTTCCGAATTTTGTTTGGCGGTCGACAGAATCGTCCGAGATATCGTTTCTCTTCGCCTTTGGAAATTTTTCGTCGTTTCTTCTTCTATTTTGCTTGCGAGTGAAACTCGATGGATCGTACGGACGCTAACAAAAGAAATATTAACGCAGCACTTTCTTAGAGCTATATAATCGGCTGCTTTTAAGACTTACGCACTGCCGAACACCAGCCGGGAAATTGAAACGTCGTCTTAAGATGAGTCTCGTTTACGGGCCACTTACCTGCAACAAAAACACAATACGCTCTTTACGACGCGCTTTTACGGTACATAAAAATGGTGGCGCACGTCGCTGGGAGTATTTAAAAGGCTCCTAAGTAATCCTAGATAACTATAAACCCACGTTACATGTCGTGTCGGGGCGCTCAGCGTTTATCAACATTCGTCTCGTAAATTAATAACGACGCGACGTGCAGAAATGGCCGTCGTAAAGTAAAGCAAGCAGCATGCCGGCAATTCTACCTGTTATTATACGCAATCACGTTTGAAGGATTAAACCATGGCGTTCACTTCTATTAAACCGTAGGACATCTGCGTCGCGTCTGATCACTGCCCGACCTATTCTACTTAGATCGGCGACCGAGCCAGACGCCGCACCAGCTTCGCATCGCCGATTTGTTATTATCGAAAACCAACGAACCCTTATTACTTTATACCTCCTTGTAGGTTTCCCTTCAAGTTTATTTCGCCCCTCAAGTATTCCCTCTTCGAAAACGCCGCAAAAATCATTCAATCGTTCTCACCAACGCGTTCGCCTCTCCCGAGCCGTTCAATCCCGGGCCCGTCTGCTTTTCAAGATCCCATCAGCCAGCCGGAAGCTCGATTTCGAAGGCAGCCGTGCGAGCAACCGCAGAATCGATACAGTTTGTCTTCGGTTTGCATTACAGGGAACAGGCGTGTAATCTATGTTGCTTTAGCGGCGGCCGTACAAACGGCTCGGGACCATTAAAGTTGTATGACCGTGTACAGGCGGCGCGGGCGAACTTGCCACTTTCCCGAGCAGCGTTCACGCCGCCTCGCCGATACATCGATTCCGTGAAACGTCGCTGCCTCGCGCGAGAAACGGCACGAAAGAATTACCAAGTCCGCCGGGCATATCGACTGTTCCAGGCGACATGTGGGACGCGGCTTGGTTTCGATACGAGAAATTATTCCCGGTAACGGTGGCCACGCGAACGACGGCTTTCGGGGAACGCCGCGTTCGATTTCTATCCAGGCTGTGATTGCCGAGGACAGTCTTTAGCTCGATACGTTTTATTGCCTCGGGCGACCATCCGCACCAGCCTCAATGGAACGGGCCGCGGGGGACACTTGGGGATACTCGAAACAGCGGCTCGATTTCCTTTCTATGCGCGACGGATTTGAGAAGCAATTCTGTCGGCAAAAATCCCCTGAATAGATTCCAGAAAACCATTTAACACCCGGGGCCAACGAAGCCTCCTACCGGTCGTCTGTCTCGCCGTCGTTAAACAATTGCTCGGACGTATATCCAAATCGCTAATGTCGCCTCGCGGCGACCCGTCCATTTGTTTATTTATTCAATATACAATGCGACCGCGTCTCTCAATTACGAGCCGGCCGGTTAAACGTGTAATCAAAAGCACGCGACCAGTCGCCATTAGCCGGTGTCCTCGAATAAATCGTTCGGTCGTCGGTTCACGACAATGCCTTTCCCTATGCGAGAATGCAGTTGCACCGCACCGTTCTCGCACGTATGCATTTCAATAAATAACGAGGTCGGGTGTCTGCTTCGTTATCAGACCGCGTGGCTTAACTGTCGTCTGGCGACTGCTGCTTGCTGTCAACTTGAGCAAACGTGTGAGTGTCGCGACCGCAAATGGTGAGCACCGCCCGGGACAAGGATGAAATCGCCTAGCGGAGACGAACTGCCCTGGCGAACGATATACTGGGTGATATTCGTTAAACGATCGCCCATGAAAGAGTATAGGGCCTGTTTAGGTGCTGATCTTTTATTACAGGCGTCGCCGCGAGCTGGAAGCGCGGAATTTTTATTACAGTATGTTGCAATGCGGTGTATAAAGTCCTGGCGTATCGAGTGGATCAGAGATACTGGAACGAAATTTGTGCGGAACGCTACCAGAAAGGGTTGGAAGAAAGCATTATCCATTCATCGCAATTAATAGACACCCAACGCCCTGAGAGTTCAAAATAGTTTCACGTTGGTTTCAATTTTACTTTAATCCAAGTCCACCGCGATCACGCGACAACGTATACCGCTTCGCAAACAAAAATACTCAAGTTAATCGCCGGCCAGTGTCCACCGAAATTACTTCCAGGGAACGAAATTCTCGTAGGAACAAGTTTGCCTCGAATTTGACAGACTTGCCCCACGGTCGGTCCACGAGTACCACCTTGTATGCACGAGGCCAGACCGAAAAGTGGCGACAGTTGCAGTAAAGAGGGACCAACGGGATTCGGGCAACAACGGCAAAATTTGCGTGAGAAACTCCGCTGTCCTAGACTCGCCGCTATTCCGTTCTATAACCAGATGCAAGTGCATCACTTTGCCCAGCCGCTGCATAATTGCCGCGCCGAACCCACCGACCGTGTACATGCGAAACTAGAAAACGCGGCGAGCTAAGTTGCAGAAATGCTCGACCATTGCGTTGATCGTCGCAGAATCACGTACCCTCGTTCCATATTAAACCTGGAACCTGGGCCAGCCGAAAATCCATAATTAGAAACGGGCCAATCAACTTGTTCCGGGGTCGTACACGCGTGCACCCATGATTTACGGATGATTTACGGGCGCGGTAAGGTTCTCGGAAGCGAAGGATAGGTTGGATAATTTCACTTAATCCTTGGCGAACAATGTCTTGCATTCGAAAGTGCGATCGCTTTGGGAGTTCTCGAGACGACAGACGGAGGTTTGGATTGTGTGCTTTAAAGCGCAATTACACCGTTGGCTCGGTCGAAGCAACGAGGTTTTAGAACTCGCAACGCAGCGTTTCGGATATTCAAAAGTTCGAGGAACCCCAATCGAGGTACCGTTACCTTAATTATCGCGAAACTTTCGCACTACCCTCATATCAATCCACCCGCTGAATACTTTATACCGAACCTATCCACAATCTTGACAAATTCCCCGAACTGGAAAGTGAGCCACATTTTCACCAGGAAGCCTGAACTAATTTTCACCAATGCATTACACATCGTTCGCCACGAGTTGCCCCACGGCGGCCTCGCGTCTATTATTCATCGACCCAGTTTTTCACCCGACCACGGTGTTTACAGCGTTCATTTGTCGCGAACCACCGGGTTCCCCACAATTTTCGGAACTCGTTAGCGCCCCACGTGGACGAAACCGAGTCTCGCTATGTTACGTATATACTCCGTGTCAAACTCGATCGCAACTCCCCGACCACCTACCGACTATGAATGCAAATTTCGAATCAGACATTATTATGCATATTAGCTGGCTGGTGGTCGTAAATCCGCATCCGGTTTCGTCCTCGCGATCGGCCACCGCCACCTAGCTCGTTCTTCTTGCCCCGCTCGTAAAGCAGTCCTTTTACGGAAGAAAACGACACCGCGCCGCGAGGGAAAAGTTCGCCCCGTTCCGAATTCGTAATCCGACTTGGAGTTTGATGAGGAATTTACATTCGTAAAAAGTCATCCGGGATCGGATTCCCTCGGATGTTTCTAAGAGCGGAAAGAAATCCTGAGGACTTTTCCCTCCGGGGGACAAGCTGGTCCGACCGTTTGCAATTAAACCGCGAGTTTCGTGGACCCTCCAGAGATTGGTCAATTATTTGTAGCTCGACAAAATTTGTCGAGCATGCTGAAAGTTAACTGTGACTGTATTTATCCGATGTACACCTTAAGCGTAACGCTAATTACTAACGGCGAAGACAATACGCGCGACGTTAACGTGCCAGAACCCGGCTATTCGCAATAAGTACACGCGTTCGATCCGTTCGAATCGCGCCGCGAAGATTAACGTCGACCGCGGCGAGTATTAATCACGACGCAATACTTGTCACGGTAAATCCATTGCGGCCCGTCATTCCCGGTGTGTAAATCAATTCGCGCGATCCCCTATTTCGCGCGGTTGCTTCATTTATCGAATTTTCTGGCGGGACTGGTTCGATCGGGTCTTGGCCGTTCTCCAACAGCGATACTTGTTGAAAGGGGCAGAGCACTGAATAACCTTGCTCGTTAATCCCATTCAGCTGGATCGCTCTTTGATTTCTATTCATATACCAGTCATTCGGGGCTAATACTTTTTCACTTAGACCCGATTTACGTTTACTTTACATCGTAGCCAACGAAAGATGCTTGGCTAGCAGAGGGGCAAGATAGTTTCACCGTTTAAAACCCATCCACTGTCCGCACACAATTTACACTGTCGATCGAACCGGCGGCCCGGGAAGACAACGAATCAAACTCCGACGAGTCGACGGCGATTCGAAAAAGAAACACGTATAGCTGGCCACGTGCTTGGCGAAAGGCAAAGCTGGAAGGAATCGTCGGAGCCTATTTCCCGTTGGCGTTCGTGCGAGAATCGTGCGGCCGGCGAGAGTGTACACCAGCCGATCCGGTCAGTTCCGCGAGAATCCGTGACCCGGACCGGCTCTGATCGACGGGACGGCTACCTGTGAAAACGTATGCCGAATTTCAATCGGCGCCGTGAAGGACGCGAGGAGAAAAAGGTTCTACGCGAGGAACCGAAACAACCAGAGGAAAGATTTCCTTTCTCCTATTTCTTACCGGACAGCCTTACGGCCGACCATTGCAATCCCGCAGAGATCTCTGAACAAGCGGCAATGGAGGAAGAGGGACGAGAAAATGAGAGAGAAGTGGCACGGAAAGGAGGTGGAAACGACGGTGATTTACTCAATCAAGCGTACGTACTAGCCGCGGAAAGCTTCTAAGAAGCGAGCTTTGACAAATGGCCGACTTATTCCGCGAGAATGACTCGGGAAACGTTGAGCAATGGCGGCCACCTAGCCGTTGTGTGCACAGCTAAGGGCGCACTTCAATAACTATCGATACCGTCATTATTGCCCGGACAGAGGTGGCGGGTATTCTACGGTTGATCCACGGTTTCATTTTCGCCGAAAATAAACTACCAAGAACGGCCCAATCTCGAAAACGAAATTGCGCAATGAATGATAGGACGGACACCGTGGACCTGGGATGATTCGATCCTGCCCCAGGAAATGGAGCAATTTTGAATGGAAGATGAAACGAAGGTGATCAATTTGTGACGCGTGATTTCACTGTTCCCCCTTTGTGCAGCGCGGCCATTAAAAGTTACGAAGATTACGCGTGTTCGACGATACTCTGGCCCCCAACGAATGCCCTCTGCATGCGTATTCGGTCTCGTTAAAAATTTCGTGAACGCCGGACGATCACACGCTCGACGGCGCAGCACCCGATAGGAACTTATTGGCTGCATTCTCCGGCTTTGTGTTTGCGCTTTGCTGTGAATTAGAGAACTTTTCGAAGTGCCCAGAAAACGGGCGATCCGCGGTAATTGCCACTAAAACATTCGACTCGAATTTCCCGGTAGAAAATGGAAAAGAAACCATCGCGAACCATCGAGTCGAGAGTAGAACTTTTAGTTCGGGACGAGATTCTAACTGGTGAATATTAAATAATAGCGCAACCTTGTTGATATGCCGACGTGCAAAAATTCGAAGGATAGTTAAATTTTGGGGTGAGAAATTGTCGAACTGCTGTAACTTCGCGAAAAATAATCGTCCGGGCTTATTTTGAAGCGCAGGGTGTCTACTATCACAGAGTTCATTTTTTCGTAAGATTTTTTTACGTGACATAGAGGGTGGAAATAGTGGAGGTACCTTTTTACGAAAATTTCACATATCCCGGTGGCTTACTCATTCAATCGAGGTGCGATAGAAGTGGCAAAAAAAGAGAATATCGTACATCAATTTTCTGTGTTCGATTTAAAGGGGAGACTTCAATCTGCAAATCGATTCCGATTTAAGTTATGAAGAAAATTTCTACAGCCTCGTACAGCCGTTTGAATTTGCAAAATTTTATATAAACAGTTGCCTTTCCTTTTCCACCCGCATATTTCATGTAAAAATATGTGACAAAAAAATGGGCTGTCTACGGGCTGTCAAAGTACAGGCCTCACGCTCTAAAGTAAGCCCGCGTGGATCGTTGTACGATTTTTTTTCACGAGGATACAACAGTTCAATGTCGTCAATTATTCATCGAAAATTTAGCAACCCTTCAATTTTGCAGGCCAGTATATTTCGTGGTTTCCCTGAATGGGTGATGAATTCACAATACGTAAAATTGCTTTCGTATGAATATTTTATGACGATACATGAAATATAGAGTTTCGTCCGGTTCAATTTTCCCTCGACCCTAATATCGCCGCTAAGCACGAGTTCTTGTTCCAGATACGAATCGTCCTCCCGAATTACCCCCGATCAATTTTCCCTCAAGGTTTCGTGTCACTAAGAAGGCACCGATGAAAAGGGAAAGTGGCTCGACTCGGTCGACCAATCGGCGACGCAAGTGTCATTTTTCCGTTTTCAATTTGTCGAACGGGCCGGCAAGGTATGACTAACGGCTGACTCGATTAGCTTCTATCACTGTCGAGATCCTTGGTCACGTAGGGAATCGGCCGTACGGTGCGTTCACCGATTATGAAAGCTCATCGATCTTAACTGGGGTCCGTCGTTATTTCTCCCTCAACGTCGATTCAGGAACGCGAGGAAGTCGAAAGGGAACGAACGGCGGAGAATTAAGAGGAAGCACAGCGGATGAGCCACCCACGAACGTGCGAATGACCGGGCTTTTTCGTTCGGTCAGCTACTCTACGCGGCCGATATCCTGTCCAGCTTTATACTCGACGGAGTGGTCCCCTCGTCGGGCTGCATGGTCCATTGGAACCTAACTGTTTCGCAAGTCCCACTTAGGGGCACATTCGCGGGCCGGAATGCTCTTACTTCCACGCTCGTCTCTCCGTGCCGTCCCCTGCTAACGCGAGACTACGATGACGGTAACGACGGCGACGGGAAAACCGTGCTCAGGGAAAAAGGAAATCAGTCTGGGTAGTCCACTTTCTATGGTGGATAACTTTCTGCGAGACGGTGATTCGGCTGATGGATTTTATCTTGGCCGAATAAATGCGAAATGTTGCAGAAAGTAGCGGAAAGTCGTACAATGGAAAAGTATTCGGTTCGGGACGTTCGTTAACGACATTTTACGTACACTGCGCGGTGCATCGAAAATACGAGAACGGGGTTAATACTACGCTGCGCGCAGCCTGAAAGAGGTGTGACCTTTTTTGATACATTTCTATACAATTGCCGTTATCATTATTGCTATATGCCACGCATCGACAGCGTGAGGGGTAAGACATTCTATTTTACTCGCCATTCAGACCAACAATCACCGGCTCTTCCATCGACAGACACTGTCTGCAGTTTCAAAGAAACGGCCGATCAGATTGACACACGCTGAAGGCAGTCACAAACTATCATGCGCGGCAGACCGAGTAAAGACGTTCGCGTTGAACAACGGAGCCAGGGAAGTAAGAAAGCAGTTACGCCCACCCTAGCCGTGTAATTACTTCCGCCTTGGGATGACGTTTCTGGACGGCTGACGGAACGATCGTTCCTCGAACACAAAGGATCGATGATAGATCGCCTGTCTGTCGATTGTTTGTATTCGACCGCCCCGCACGCAAGATCTTCTTTGTCGATAGCTACCCGCCCAGAGATAGTGAAGTTTCGATGATCACAAAAATAGGGTTCGGGTTATGGCTGGTTGTTCTAGCGAGAAAAGCGATTAAAAGAGAAATTAATAAACGTGCGAGCTCCCTCATTCTACATATTCAATATCGGGCAGGTCCGTGTTTTAAACAATTGCGAGTCTCGTGAAATTATTCATGAATAATTTCTTAACATCTTAAATAGGAATTTTAATCAATTTTCGGCGGGATTAAATTAATTCGATTCGATTGAGCGAAAACGTCAATTTGAATAAGCTTCGACTGAAACATGACCCAAGAGACTAGGAATAGAAAAGAGCGACTTTTCTGAAAACCATCAGCGAGGAACATTGCAGGTATCTCTTCAATTTCTCCGCGGTCCACGCCGCGTAAACCAGGATCATCCAGCTGACAAATAGCCGGCACGGGGTCGCCTATGTCGGTCGCGCTTTTTCGCGAGAGCGATTAGAAGGAGTCGACTGTTTGCGGAAATCGTTTCGACATTGTCTCGAATTCGCACCACGACGATAACCGGGCGCCAGAGGAAAAACGAGCGAGTGGACGTGAAAAGGGGGATGTGCCGGCTCGAAATATGTTATTTCTCGGACAGTTAGCGGCCACTAAATTCTTTTGAACGCCGTTCATGGAGAGTTCGTGTGTACAAGGGTGCGCTGCAGCGATCGTTATATTTTTTCACTGCCACGTACACCCGCTGTTCGCTCTTTTTATCATTTCAAAACGGTTTTCTGACAGAACGCGTGTCAAGTACATATTTGAAGCTCGAAGTGGCCCGAAAAAGTACGAGTCAACTACTTTTTTTCCGTTACTCGCGCACGTTTCCTCCTTAGTTGTCGCAGGATCGTTTGATTTGCCACCTGGAAAGAGGATAGGAGTAACAGTAAATTCGCCACGAATCGTGCAACAATCCCAGCTAGAGCCGGAGAATCTGCCACGACGAAATCGCGTAACGTTCACTGGCGCAAGAAAAGCAGAAGCCGAATGGACAGTTGAGACGCTGGCGAGCGAGGATGGTATCGTTCTTAAGTGAATCTGGAAGTGAGGCCCCGGGGCGAACGAGTTTTAATTTGCTCAAAGCAACGGGGCGGTAAGCTTGTTTCGTGTGGCGTCTCTTTAAGCACCACACCGCCGTGCCGTTGGCACCGTTTGATGCGTTCCAGGCTGCGAAAGGGCGAAAATGATGTTGACGAGCGTTCACCAGGCGATGACGCTTCGCGTCGTGGCACGCTATACTTTTTACCGACCGATTAATTTGTCCACCGCGGTAATTTGTTGCAAGAGTTTCGCGACGAAAATTGGGTGGGCGGAGCGCAAACAACGAAGGATAGACCACCGTGATGAAGACGCGCTATTTAAGGCGGCACTGCTACGGTGGCTGCTAAAGTTGATAAGTTTCAACGTTGCGTGAAAATCAATTATCGCGTGAACCCCGGAGCTCAGGTATCGTTAGGAATTAGAAACTTGCCGTGGGAGTAACTTGAATAACTCCGTCGGCTCGGGGAAAGCATAACATATTAATGTGCATACCTAATGCGACCTAAATATACTTCAACTAATCAATAACGCAGTTATTAGATAATCCCATATGCAAATGCAATTTCTCGAACCAAACGTTTAGTATTTAATACCAATGGACGCACTCATTTTTACAAGTCGGAGCGCTGAGACCTCGGGCAATTTTTGGATGCCGTCCTAAAAACAACTTCGACGGTTTCGAGTGCGAAATAAAACGAACGCAAAGTAGCTACCTAGCGAAACGCTATCGCGTTCTGGACTCCGTCCGAAAGGGTTATCGCGTCGGGTTATCTTTTGCTACTCATCGAGTTGCCTCTCGAAACCGCAAGGTACAAACAGCGAGAGGCGAGTGGTCTTGAATCGAGTGAAAAGAATAATTCAGACGTAGCTTTTCATCTTCCCGGGGAGCCCTCCTTCACCCTTTCACCCGTTGGCGAACTTGAAAAGCAATTACTCATTCGGTGGCGGGACAAAGGGCAAAGGTAGTTTCGGATTCAATTAGAAACAGCGCTGTCATACATTAATTCAATGTCACTCCGTCGATGAACTCCAAAGACTACGACGATGGCGATCAAAGGGGCCACTTTTCAGTCACCAAAGGAGCACGTGTCGTTCGTTCTTCGTTTGATGCTTTTATTGCAATTACAATCACCGTTCACCTTGCCGGTTGGTGGAACGGTGAGGTGTGGGGTGCGGCAGAAACAGGAGGGAACAAATAACATGACACCACGAGCAGAATTGGGACAAGATCTCCGCTGTACCTACTCGGAACGAGTACAGAAGCGTGGCGAAAAAAAAACACATAAAAGTTTCACTCGTAGCAAGGTAGCAATGTTCCATGTCGAATTAATTAAAATCTCTACGGCGGCCGCGAGAGTTACAAGCGGATAGACAGATCGAGAAAGCAAAAGTAGAGGAATAAGGACGAGCTTTGTAAGATGTCCTTCTTGTGCGCAAGAAGTGGCTCGGACGACAATGCAACCGGAAGGGCGAGGAGGAAATCGTCGTACAGACGTAGCTTAACGTGACGGGTGAGCTTAAGGTCGGCTCGGCGCGTTCGGACCAGCAATTTGCTTACGCGTTGTCGCAAATTCTTCCGGCAGCGAGATACCATTTTTTCTTTTCGTGTTAATATCTCCGATTACTTGCGCTCGCGTTTCACAGCCCGCCGTGACTCGACTGTTCGCTCCTCCTAATTGAATTTACAGATATAGTGAAACGGACAGCCAGGTCGCCATCCTTTATCGAAACCTGAATGTTTTCCAGTGGTTCCAATACCTCTATCCAGTAACCTAGACACAGTTGCTTCGTTGATACTCTCGATGCAACGTTCTGCCAGCAAGAAACGCGGTACGAGTCGAGCTTTTGTTTCCGTGCGCTCTCAGGCAATGAAGTTAATGCATCCCGAGGCACGCGAGTTTACGAGTCGCCGGGTATTCATCTTTGTCGTTCAACGAATCAAACGCAACGGAACACGATCGTGCTATTTTCCAGTCATTACCCTCCCCTGTTACATCCACGTCGACCAGGTGGTTTCATTGTTATCCTCTATCTTCGACGAGCGTTTAGTCCTCGAGGTGCACCGGGTGCCGTACGAAATTCCGAAACGCGGAGGGAGGGCGTGCACAGAAATGAAGTGCACAGTTCAATTCGTGCGATCACAGTTACTTCCGCCCGAACTATCGATCCACCGCTTCGAGAAAACGATTCTCCCGGAATACTCGAGGGGGAATGTCTGCACTGGTGCAGATTACTATGGGATAATATGTTCGAGAGAAATAAATATCTACGTGGTCGAGAGATGTTTCTCGATAACAACGCGAAAGTTACGCAGTCGTCTTTCGTTCGCCCCCCCGGCGTGTCCATCGCCAGCCGTAAAATTGTCTGGGAAAACAATACACACTGGGACAACCCGCGACGAAAATCGGGTTTCATTAAGTCATCTGGTAGTTAAGCAACCGCGAGGGTGAGATTCGGGCTCGGAGGTTCGTTTAATTCAGACGAGGAACGAGGCGCCGAGGCGGACTCTAGGACACCGATGCGATTAATGGTTACCATTCAAAGCGTGCTATAGATACCGGGACTCGTTTAGGTAAGCGAAGGCGACGAATCGATGGTATTTACACGAGCGGCTGGCTCCTCGTTTCCATGTCTGTTTCGTCGAGTGTTCGATCTTGTTTCGAACAAGATTTACGGTGAGGCGCGATATTCGAAAGCTGAGCAGGACCCCCGTTTCCCCACGTTACATACTTCGGGCCAATTTTCGTATTGTTCACTAACCAAATAAATATTCGAAAATGCTCGAAACATCGTCGAGGAAATCGTATTCGAAACTGAAAGAAGACGTCCCAGCCAAGCATCCGGCAACTAAAGTCTCGTTGCTCTCGTTTGGAAATTCGGGAATGCAGCGACGTTGATTGAATCCGTTTGCCCAGCCGGCGCTCTCAACTGGAATCGTTTGTTCGGGTCCCTCGGTCGCTTCTTTCCGCAAGCACCTGGCGGCCGATCCGAAATTCCCGTCACGAGCTGAGTGCCGAAGGAATCAGTGCCCGGGAGAACGAGAGGCATGTCCAGATACGATACAGACAAAAGCGGGACACGCTGGTCGTCGTATCTTCCCGGGGGTCTACCCTCCAATTTCAACCGCTCTTCTCCTTCTTTCCCATCCTCGCCCTACACTCCCTCGTTGCTTCGTCGTCCAAGCCGCCCTCTTCACCTGTTCGCTCCTTTTCCTCTCCAACCAAACGGGGCAAGGATCCAGGTTCGGTCTCGCGAACGATCGTCCTTCTTGCGCGTCTAATTCTTGCTTGCTTAATATTAAATTAATATCCCCCTGGAATAAAAGGGTGCGCTCTCAAGGTTCTTCTTCCTCCGTGGCCTTAAACCCGTTCAAGCGGGAGAAATTTTCGCCGGCCAGCCGACACAAGGTATTTTATGGACGTCGTTATTTAAAATAATAGACGTGCGTATATATTACGGAAAATTGCACGCCTCCGGCCTCTGGACCTTTTCCAATGGGATACCTTGCGCCCACCATTGTTCTCGCCTCGTCCGCGAACCACTAGTTGTGGAGAATGGTGCTTCTCTTACGGTTCCGTGAAGCCACCCTAGAACCGGATTGATCGTTACGGTGTACCGTATATGTGATGTATTGCGAATGGTCTCAAGTGTTCCAAATTTGTCCGGCGGTTTGAGTTATTCTTATTAAATGCGGGAACAGCTGGCGCCAGGTTTATTTCGGCCGGGATATTTGTCGGGGAATATAATAGGAAGGTCCGGCCAAGCTGCACAATCGTTACTTCTTCAGGGAGTCGAAGATACGTGAAAAATTTTCGTTATGGCGCCGCTGGCTTCTCCCGGAGCCCATACATTTTCATCGTGAAACAGGAGAAAGCGATACATCACGGACTCGCGCGGGGCCGTCTCGTTTCGATGTCACAGCGTGAAACTTTAACGTCAATGGATACTGATAAGGGCGGCAAGTTTCGCTCGCAAGTTGGAGAGGATTTAGAATGAAGGCGAACTACCCACGATGCTCTGGAAACTGAATATTCCTGCGTGTCGGTGTCAGGGACTCTGCGACGGTACCGAACTGTGTGCAATAAACAAAAGTTGGCGTTGCAAAACTTTCACCGGGTAAAGTGGTTCTGGTTGCGTTAAAAAAAAAAAACCCCCCACCAACAATGCGCTCGATGCTGTACGGAAGTCCCCCGTGCAGGTCGACTGTCATGGAACATTACACTGATTTTATATCCGAAAATATACAGCGTGACGATAAAAGTCAAATTGCTTTACCGGCGTATTTCACCTGGCGCTTCTCGCGGCGCGGCATTGGTTCTCGAACGGCTGCAGATTTCCGTATCGCTCGTAAACCTCTGGAATAACCTTTTGTTCCCCGGGTAACAGCCGGAAAAATCAGTGACTCCACCTCGTTACAACTTTTATCCCTGTGTTTAGCGGCCAGATTACTTCCATCCAAGATGCTATCCCCGCCGGAATCCGAGTCGCACCGAATCGCCCAACGGGCGTATAATTTTCCATAGTTCACTATGGTATACGCGACACGAACTGCCGTTCCCTCTGGCCCCTGTTTCTCTCATTTATAGCGACCACGGCGTTAAAGCGAAACTCCTTCAGCTCCCTTCCGCTTTTACGACCACGTCCGACCATGTCGAGTCGCGAATGAGACTTCCAATCGACGGACCATTCCTCGCGAGATCCACGTGGATCTATTATTCATTGCTGCTCTATCTGAACAACCAGTGGTTCCGGCGCCATTGCTCGGCCAAGCGTGTTCGTCGCGTTACGACGCAGACGTTTCACTGCCAATTAAGGTATCAAAGTGGAATAACTGTAACGTTTCAATAACCCCGATACCTGGGGTAAAGTCCGCGTTATCTGCGCCAACGCCGCGTTGTCTAAATTGAATTGCAGCCGGCCGCTTTTCGCCGCTATCGCGCGAACGAACTATTTCCGATATTTACGATTCATGCGAGTGTAGAAAAAAGTCAAGCAAATTTCCATGCCTTGGAGCACTCCCGTAATACAAGCGCGAACAAAGGGCCGACCTAACCACGGCCTAGATATACAGTTCGTTTGTTTCTGACCAACTCCCCGATTGTATCCCCATTCCAATCCTGTCCGTCGGTTACGATCTGCCTCATATCTCGACGTAAACGATCCTGCTCGCCACGCTGCACGCCATCGCTGTGTCCCGGGGGCCGAAACTTCGCGAAAAATACTAGAATTTATGTTCACTTCTGCCCGCCACCTCTCCCCGCTCCTTTATCAGTCCCCTTCGTTCATCCCCAATCTCCTCTCTCGCCTCTTCCCTTTCATCCGCCGCACGACAGGGAGAACTTAACCGAACCTACCGGCTGCTTTCCTCGAGTTTGGAAATTATTTGCGGCCGCCCATTGTCCTCCCCGGTTAGCCCCTCGCAATCCACCGCCCCCCGTTTGTCCGCTATTTATTATTACCCCTATCGAGCAGCTCGTCCGGAAACTATTAAGCGAGCCAAAACTTTGCGCTCTTTTGATTTAGGTGCGGCCAACTCGCCCGCACTTTATCCCCCGGTTCGGTGTCTATCGAAGGTTCATCGAACACCTCGTCCGAAGTAACTCCTGCGCCACAGGACTGTTTTCTGATCGATGGAAGGATTTCTTAGTTCGATCGTACATACAGGACGCGCAGCGGCGAAGCAAATTTCATTTCACCCCGGCTAAATGGAACCATAAAGTTCAAACACGCGTTCGTATATCCTCGTTACATCTTCCTCTGTCCAGTGTCACGGGGCACAACTGGCACGCAAATTCCGCGAGCCATTAGAACTTAACTCGCCATTAATCTCGTCGCCGGCCAACCGATCCCCGCAGATGTTCCAGATTTTATAAACAGTTCGTTCGCGGGCTGGCATTCCGCGTATTAATGACCGGCCGTGCGGTTCGTAACGGCCGTAAACTCTGCCCGTAAATCCCGGCGGGCGCAGAAATTTGGCGCTTAAACGAAATCCGTGCACTGCGCTATCCCATTGCCGTGACACCGGTGCCGTGGCGGGAAAACGGGCAACCACTGTCCCGTATAAGATCGCAAGGGGAAAAGGATCGTTCGCGGTCAGACACGGGAGGCACGAGACCCGGCCGTTCCATCCAGTTCTCCGAGCAGGCTGCACGGCTGGCCCCGGATAGATCAGAGGTTGGCCGTTTACGTGCAAGCCCGCCGGCCCGTTTAAAGGATACCTCATAATCCGTATATTAATTGCCGGGACATGGCGGCGGAGGTTTCTGCAACGACGATATCTGCGCTGCCAGAGTTAGCAGCAAAGTTTCCACCGGTGGTCTATACCGGTCCTCTCCTCTATGTCTTGCTCCACGTGCGTTCCACAGCCTCTCCCCGTGTTTCCCTTCCCTGTGTACACGTGAATACCATCGGGGCAACCATTCCGGTTATTACTCATTCGTTAATCCAGGCACGTCGCAAACGATATACTCGCCTAGCTGCGAGTCTAGGGCCTTCCATCTCTCTCGCTCTCTCCTTCCACATCTCCTGTCCTCTACGCGTAGGTAGCTGCACAGGTACACGAACGATCCCGATCGACCCCCGCAACGTCACACACGAGTAGCCGGGAAATACGCGCGAGTGTGTGCGTACCCTGCGTGCATACGTACACTTCCGCCAACGTCATGCCGTGTCATCGATGCACTCCATGCTGCATTTCAATGAGGTATACGAACTCATTGGCTCGAGTGCCTCGGCTTGAAAAGCTTCGACCTCTCCTTTCTTCTTCTTTTTTTTTTTCAATCGTTTCTCCTCTCTATATCACCGACCGGTGACTTGGCGCCTTTGTTCCGCGAAGGACTGGACGAGTTTGTTTAAAGAACAAAGAGTTCGGTTGGCAAGTTTTCCCCGGGGAAGGCAGCAGAGATCCCAGGCGAATTTATTGAGCGAAATGAGGGGATATTTGTAGAGTTGAAAATTGATACGATAATGCGTTTGATGTTTCTAAACAGGGGGGCGCAGGTCGCGTAGATTCAATATCAAATCGAGCGATATAATTGCAGCGAGATTCGATAGGAGGGACCACGTTAAACTGTTCGAGGACGTACTGGCCCGGAAAATGTTGGCATCCGGCAGAGGATTGTTTCAGAGAGACGTACTTTATCCAGACCCTTGTGTCGAGCTTCTTTGCATTCGATTATCCCGGCGACGTCAGTCACGATGCTCACTGAACCGGGTAAATAGTCGTATTGGATATCGATGCACTTATTATCGAATTCTATCGCAAATCGGCACCGGTTTCCGCCGCGCTGCGTCCACGAGTGTATTACCGAAATGTTACATCCCCCCCCCCCCTCCCGCTATTACATTCGCGATACACAATATCCGCCGCTGTTCTGGAATATCGTGGCAGCCGGATTAAAAGTCGAGTGTACTCACGCGAGGGTTGAAATTTAACAAAGAATTTCGATTCGAACGGGGTAACAACGTTAATGGGCCCGCTCGAATTCCGTTCGAAATTTTTATAATAAAACCGGTCGCTGCTTCTCTCTCCCTTGGTTCTTTCAATCCTTGATAAATATCGAATCGAGTTTCAGAGGTCCATCCGGTTGAAATTGGTACGCGGGCTGACGCGAATCGCGGCTCCAATCTCAATAACCGTAACTGGTTCGAGGCTGCGGGCTGTTGCACGGCAGTCGTGAAATAACCGCATAAACAGTTACAACGCGTGATGCTTTTGATTTGCCCAGCGCCGCGAGGCATTGTAAAATGAACCCTTAAAGACCGACAGCGGCCAGTAAACCCCCCCGATGAAATTTTTATCGGGAAAGTTGTCGGTGGTGCCCGTCACTCGCCGCAGATCCGTTTGCTTCCCCTTCAACGGTGCGCGCGCGCGACGAAGCGAGGGCGGTTTTGTCGCTCGGAAAAGCACGCGTTGCGTCGGTATCAGTACAAATTAGAAGACCGATGCAATTTTGTTATTTTTTTTTTTCTAGAAACAATCGAAGGGAGCTTCCAATTAACCGCAACGAGAAGCGATGGAGAACGTTTAAATTTAAATTCTAGCAGCTATCCCGGTATTGGTTTAGCAATTCTGCTACCGAGAGATCAATGGAAGCACGATCATTTTACTCCCCCTGTTTTTTTTTTTTTTTTTTTTTTACCACGGCAGAAAACCGATAACGATCGATCCGCTGTCACGATCCAATCGAAATTCCAGGACACAAATTATTGGGGGACACGCTGCCCGATGGTTTACGCGATAGATCGACATATATCATTCCGGCCTTTCGTTTATCTATCAAACAGAGGGATCGCCCTGTTAAACGACACACGCATCGCCGACAAAAGCGCGACCGCGTAAGGTCATCGTTAATTCTGCATTCGCTTAACGACGCGCTAGCTCGAGCAGAACGAATTTAATTACCCGTCGAGTGAAATATGCAGCCATAATAGCGGCCACAGGAAGGAAAGGATATCGTGGTCTCTCGAGTGCTTTCGAAGAAGCAGCAACGTCGCCCTCCAGGTCCTCGACTTACCCCTCGCTTTTTTTTCCTTCCCACCCTTTAACGCCAGTCTCTCTCTCTCCTCTACCGCATTAATAAGGGCAAAAAAAAGTTCGGGACGCATTGTTCACGGCATTTGGAGCGTGTTCGAGGTTGAAAGAGCACGATTGGCCGCTGAGAGGGGCATTCCAAGGCGACGGGAACAGCCGCGAGAGGAGGCCGAGACGTTCGGAGGGAATATAAAAGAAGACCAGCGAGCGATTCCCCAGCGCAAAGGGAAATCTCGTTTTCATTCTTCCACAGAACCCATATCTCGTATGCCCGCGGCTTGCGTGTATTTTGTCTCCTTTTATATTACCGGATACCCGAGGGACCCCGATTCTATATGTTTCCTCTTAACCCTCCGGCGCGTCCTACCTCGTTCGGGGCATCTTCGCCGTGGTTTGTCGCACTTTCAGCAGGCCGACCGATTGTCAGGATCCGTCCCCATTTTATTACGCTGCGCCCCGTTAATCGAATATCAGCCGGCGTCTTTTTCCTTGCGGATCGCACAGCTTTTCACCGTATCTACGGATTTGCATTGCGCACATCCATGCGTGCACGGAAAGGTACACGGGAGGCTTCTTCGACTTCGTCGAGTACTTTGATGCGTCTGCCTTCGACCTTTCCACTCCGCCTTTTCGTCGAAATTCAAGCGCGTCCCAGCGACGACTTTTTCTTTACGGCCGCGCTCATTCATTTACTCCTTTCGTCTTCTGTATCCCCGCCTGACCGAGCAACGCATCGATCCGGGTGCACCACCAGCAACGAGATACCTCTTGACGTACAACAATCCTTCATCCATTAGTGAAGTAATAAGTACGTCGAAGAGGCGGATCGGAGATCCCGACGATGAAACCCGTGTACGAACACGCTACGCTATGTTTCATCGCCGATCCGAGTATATCCCCCGTGTTTGCCTGAAAGCTTTCCAAAGTAACAGCTTCTTTCTATCTGTTCGCCAGATCCCCGAACTCCCGATCTCGCCGATCCGACAGACAGGAGATCCGCGCGTGTACGCCGCCTGTCTTCGCGCATAAAAGAAGCAGACGACGACGAGAATTCAAGGCGGAGGAGAGACGACGAGCTACTTTGCAGTAAACGCGGAGCTAGAAAGGGTGCGTCTCGTAGCGGGGAGCGACTTTGCCCGCAATATCCTCTATTCGGGGGAGGCCACGCGCACCCTTATACAGACGTGATAGCGCGTCACACCTCGCGCAGGAGAAACCCTTCTCAGTTTAAAGCGATCAGTCCCACCCACTTTGCGACACGTACAAAGCGTCTAAAGTATACAAAGCCTAAAGGTTCGAGCCAACCATTCGGGCTCTTTCTTCCGCCCTTCCATGACTCCCTTTCGCCCCTATGGCGCATTCTTTCTCCGCTGTAGGCACCTTTCGCCCGGGAAGCCCCGTCCCAGACGCCACCGTTCCGGCTTTGTAATCCAACAAATTCAGCTTATTTATATTCAATGTGGCGGTGCTCCCACTGCTCCCACGTGCAATGCACGTACGTATTCCACTAACGCCTGAGACACCTCCGCGACCTCCCCCACCTACCTCGACTACCCTCAACCCCTTCCCCGCTATTCCATTCTCTTGCATCGTTTCCGCGTTCCCCGTTTCTGTCGTATCCCCAGACTCCTTTTACCGGTGCGTACATGTTTTGCACGAGTTTATTGGTCGCGTGCTCGTCGTACAGGTATGTGACCCTGTTCGTGTTGAGAATGGCGAGATGAGGAGGGTATTGTTGCGAGACGGGTCGGTCTCCACGGGTTGGTTCGTGCATGCATTGAAATGCAACGACGGCTCGAAAGGACCGATCTTGAACGAGGGAAACCGGATGGCTTCCTAACGAGCTGAATGTCGTGGGTTTTAATATCGCGAGCCGCGGAGTGGACTTTATTATTTCCCTTCTCGTTCGCCTTGTTGCTTTTGTGTCGGGGAAGGCTCGATTAATGGTGCCACCGAAAGCCAACCTTCGGACAATCGTGCGTGTAATCTAGTGGAAGCCGGAGGATTTTCTGACGAGGGTGTGCTGAAGGCGAACGTAAACATCGCTACGCCTTTTTCTCATCGCGTTCGAGCCGTGGGCGGGACGCGAAAGGGGTGATCTCACAATGGTGTAGGCAAGCGCGAGACTCTATTCTGGTGAAGAACACTGAAGGACGCGGGGAAGAAGATGGACCGATAGACGAAAGGCGACAGCGTCGTGGAAAGCACTTCGCTTTTCCGGCGGGAACATATCGAGCAGGAGATGAGAACCGTTCATTTAATACGGCGAAAGTCATGAAACGCACGGGCTACGGCGTTCGAACGAGTAGCAGAATGGGGGAGAAAATCTGAGGCAGAATATCGCGGTTCTAGTACTCGAATTGTCCAACGATACCTGGAAAGCATTTCGCGAGAGCGAGTTAGAAATTTAGATTCCAAGTCCCCTGCCGATGCGTACCGTTGTATAGATGATAAAATTGTAGACCGGAGAAAGAACAAAAAAATCGATTCGCGTTCGTTCCCCCGATCGTTCATGAAATATGCAAGGCAATCGTCTAGAACGAAGTAGGAAGTGAAAACAGCGCAGAAAGAATGCCTCGCGTACAATAACGTAGCGTACTGAGTATAGTAACCTCGACTGTGGTATAAGTACTGCTACGGTTATTTGCCTCAGTTGTTGCCCCCATAGATTCCGCGCGACCGTCAAAGCGGTCGGCGGCACGTAGATTATTCTACTGCCACTCACGACGTTAACCTGTCGCAACGTCAAAGCTTGTACACGCCAGCAACGTATCACCCGACGTCACAAAGTTGACAACAATCACTTTCGTCATACAAAAGTATCTTTTAAAAAAGTTTCTCGACGATCTTTCCCCACTCAGGAACACCCATAATCGCCTGCAATACAGAAGTCTGATACCGTTTCCATTTTCTCCCACCGAAAAGCAGAAAAAGTGAAAAGAGGGCGAGAGTACGTTTCCTCCGTAAATCGCACGAAGACAACGTCAAGGTGGTGCGTCCGTGTGTTCTCATCGTCTCGTTGGTCGACATATGAGCACGTGTACTTCTTCGGTTACCCGGTGTCCAGAATACCGCAGCGGATTAAGAGCACGGCCGGGTCGGTGTGCTTCAATCGTCGAGCGTCAACTGGCATGCGTTGTTAATCGTGTTTATTCGCGTCTGCGGTTTGCATTTAATTCCCATCTATTGGCGTAAACAGCCCGGCGACGTCGCAAATGTTCTAATCCGCAATTGTACAAATAATATCGTTGACGCTGCCCGATCGACGCGCACGATCTTTTAATCCACGCCCGACCGAACCGTCGATCCGCCGGGTATAGTATTTTGAACGTCGTTTTCGCGCGGGCTAATTACGTCGCAAGAGCTTCCAATTAAAACTTCATTGTAGCACCGGTCGTGCTGCTTATTCGTTTTCATTGCCAGTTTCTGCAGCATATTCCCAAGCTTGGGCAACGTACTCGCGGAGGATACTATATTAATAATCATCCGCTCGTTGCCGTTAATGAGCTTTCCATGCTCGGAATTTACAGACACGTGTCGTACCCCTCACGATCTTATCGTCTTCGCAACGCTCTGAAAATATTGTACATATAGTACCAGCTTCGAATGAGCTCCATTATTCCGTTACGGCGTTTCCGCACAAAATATCGTATACTTCGTAACACAATTTCCCCGTGATCCGATTAATTTCTACGGTCCAGCTGAGGAGCAACAATAAGGCGAAACTTTCCCCCGGCACGTAAATAACTCCGCGAACGCGGTGATCGTTAATTACGCGATGTTGATAAAGTCCTCGGGTATACGAGGCTCGTTCGGTCCTCCTTAGTTGCGATACAAACGGGAAAGGGGAGTGGGTCTCGAAAAATCGATCCATCAAGCTACACCCGCGTGTACCGAGCATCGCATAAAATTGTAATTACATCCCGCTGGGTCGTGCTCCCCTTTTTTCCCAAAGTGTCATCCGCGTCATCGAGATTCGAGCCCCACTTGTGAGCCGCAATTTATCTACGAAATTAAGATGCGCCCCGTAAACGCGGCCGGCGCTCGTAAAATCTCATTAAACGCGCGCAACTAACAGAGCTCCGTTAAGTGTCGCCGTTAACGTTCGATTTATCAACGGGAATTTCGCGTTTTATTTGATCACAGTTGCCGCAGCGAGGCTAGTATCGCGTGGTTCACTTTTGAAGAGGGAGGACAACAATTTTTCTGCCTCTGTTGCGCAACGAAAGCTCCTTTCGCCAAAGGTGTAGAATCGCTAGCCGAAATGCCGCCAGGCTAATCGATATTTCATGAGCGTTTAATCGTTCGCCAGGGACTTTGCCACGGAAAGTTCTGAGGCAAATAAAGCGAAACGGCGCCTTCGCGTTCCACGACTAATCGAGCGCATCGCGACTTTCCACGAGGAAACTCGAGGCTGCATACGCGAAAGCTCGTAATGGACGAAGCATCAGAGGGGTGGATTCGTCTGGCCCGTTTATGCAGGCATTCGGATGCAATTTAAATTAAACTGACTCTCCGGTATTAGCCGGCGGTCTGGTCGTGTGTCTTAGCCAAATGTCAGCAACAGAGAACTCTGCTCTTCCTGGTCATGTACAGGGACAGAGGGACAGATGAAAAAAGAGAGACACAGAACCATCTGCCACCGGTACAAGCCGTTCAAAAATCGTCACGAATTACCAACGCGTCTCCACAGAATTGCGCGTGTATTGTTTTCGGCGAATCTGGCTCAATGAAGAGCAACTCGCCTTTTGTTCGTGTCAAACGCGCCGGCCTTTTGTTCCTAGCAGCGAAAATGGATTCCAGAATTCCAGCTTGACCGACGCAACGGCAAAATTCCGCGGAAAAGCTATTAGCCGTCGACCGTCACAGGTGGTCGGATGAATTCGTTATGAAAGAGGAATGTTATCATCAGAATGTGTCATTGTCAGCCGTAGAAAGCAGACTGTTCATAGAGGCCAAATGTAACTCGAGGGATGAATGGTTGCTTACAGTCTACGGTACTCGACTATGGTTCAACTGGATGTAGATTGTGTTACCGTTGTCAGGCCTGTTATCTTCGATTGTGTTTTGCGAACTCGTTAATGAAACGTTCATAAGAACGGGGTACCACCGATTGTTCTATTCGCGTCTGTACAGTCGCTGCTGTACTTAGCCAAGGCTGCAGCGATAGCTCTCAGACGTTACGCGACCGTGTTTCTAAGCACAATTATCACGATGCGCATACGTTCGAACGAGTCGGCAACGTGGCGCATCAAAGCGTTGTCTGACTAGTGGGGGACCGCTTCCACTTGCCAGGCATTGTAGCCCCGAGGAAGCGCCGAGCGTGACATTGGCCTTCGTTCTCCGTTGTTTCGCTAGCAACGAGCTCGTTAAAAGGCCTTGTCGAAACGTTCTGAAAAGACCATCCAGTCGTCGATGACCCCGATTCCCATCCGTTTACGAGTACTCCGGTCCCGTTGAAATATTCACGATCGCTAAATTAAACGCGTCGATCGTTCGTCGAAATCGTGTTTATAGTCGCGAGCTACATTGCGGGGATTCGTTGAATGCAGAAGTTTAGCGGCGAGACGCCTCTGTATTTTAATCAAAGGGAAATGTTAGGGTATCCGCGTTCCCCGTCGAGTTACAGCGCAGGCAGATATCGACGCGCCTCGCGAATAGCTTGAGAAAGTCGAAAAGGAGAAAAGTGGGTAGGATTGCTTGCCTGCGTGTGCGCGTGCAAGCGGTAAAACAAGCGGTGGTTGCGTTTACAACCTGCCCGGTCCATTGTTGCGCACAAAAACACGTTCGAAGGGCGCGTTACAGCGCGTGCAGCGCACGAAAGTCGGTAAATTTGCGATCGCCTGTGCTTGCCCAGTTAATATTTCAATCAAACGAACGGTTTTGTTCCGGCGAAATTACCATCGCGGCGGGATAAGCAGAAATTACTATTTCTCCGCGCACTTTAATGGCCTTTGCTCGTTCCTGCCCAACTATGGTCGCCGCGAAAGCATCGGCCGATCGGACGTGCACCGGCAGGAAACACCGAAAATCGAGCTAATTGCGAACCTTGTTTCTGCTGCGGTCGCCTATTCTCCTATTTGCGAGAGTCCTCGTCCCCTTTTTATCCAGTTATCCCCACTAAATTATTGTCGGTGCTTTCTGGGTCTTCTTTCCGACTGAACGAGCGAAGCAATCAACTTTGTACGTCGGTTTTTTTTGTTGAAATTTCCGTGGCTACGTCGACGTCAAAAATATTTCTACTCTTTTACAGCACGGACTTGGTAAATCTCGATATTGAGCAATTTGATCGGGTGACACGAGAGAAAGCGATTATTGTTGGAACCACAATATTCTTTGATCGGACATCAATCTTCCATCGACTATAGTTTCCCTTGCTATACCTCCAGCTAACTTTGTAATAGGTGTTTCGCCTTCCCTAACTCGTATTATAGAAGCGCCATAATCGAGGACAGACGTCGAGGCTAGATATTGCGGCGACCAGCGTCTGCCTTGAAGAATGCCGCCGCGGGTCGGCGATTCGGAAAAATCGACTTTGCAATTTGCCGCGCGTCCAACCGATAGACTTACGAGACAACTCTCCACGGCGCACTATCCTTTCGCCAAAAGCGATATGCAAGTATGCATGCCGATATTAAAGTGGCCCTGATGCGGCCGACCGTCGCCCTCCTGATCTACTGAATAATGCACACTTGGAGTAATAAGTTTCGACGAAGCGGCGTTCCCCGCAACTCGACGCAGGCGAAAGGAAAGAATCGACCACGTGCTTCACGAAACCAAGCACGGAACCGGGCTGCTTTCCTTAATCCGTCATCCAAATTGACGACAGCTTGTATTCTTCGCGATCCAATGTATAATGTTCACGAGGACAAAGAGGAATTTCAATAGCGGCGTTCACCCGGGTGATAGGAAACTCTTTGTAAAAGATGGCTAACTTTTACAAAAATATCGATATGGATAGGTACTAGTTGTGCGCCGAAAGTAGCGGGCAGTCTGCTTTAATTCGAATAACCGAATATAGTATACTGTTATATTATCGGGTATACCCGATCCCCGATTTATCGGATCAAGTTGTCGCCCAATTTATCTGGGTAATCAGCTTTCCGCCATTCAAAGGTTAGATTACGGACTGACTTCCCCATTTATGCGCTCCCACGAGCCCGTCCTAAATGCGGGAAAGTGCTCCCCTGCTTTTGCGTCTCCGTCCGGATAACACGGACTCGTCGCGGTTCTATCAAGAGCGCGCGCCGTCCCACGCCGGCATCGATAATTTCGTTTCTAAGAATCGAAACCGGAGACGCCTCGAATTCATCGATCGTTGGACGAAGTTTCGAATCGGTTCCTGAATCAACAATAAACCACATCCGCGTCCATCGCGCGAGAAGAGCTTGTTCGTGCCCATCGATAGAAGCATCGCGATGGAATAAGGCCACGACCACCGTGCATGCATACCGCGTGTAAAATCGAGTTACTCAAATATCCGTCAGAATTTTTCTGCCCCAGATGTCAATACATTTATGCGTACTCTCAAAGGGAACTTACTCGTCCCAAGTTGAACCCGGCATACCGTGCAACATCTTGAACAGACTAATCGATAACTCGTGGACATTGAGTAAGTGCATTTCCCACTCAAACATATTGCCGCGCTACATATCTTTATTTTTATCCCATATACCTCTGTGGCGATCGTCGTTGGTTAACGTGAAATAATAACTTTAGAAGTAAATGATCAGATATTGGTTTCTCGATTCATTAGATCGCCTGTATTGCCTACGGAATATGATAGATGTACAATTGCCCAGCAAATTGACCGACATTCCTGTTCCAAGAGAAATTAAAGGGAGGCAGACGGGGTTCTAGAAATTCAGTTTACAATTTTGTAGGCTGCATTGCAAATAGAACAGAATTAATGAAACGCTCGAAACCCATCACGTCGAATTCCTTAGCGACAGAGCTGTTCAATTTCAACGTAATTTGGCTAAGCTTAATATAAGTTATAAATACTGCTGCTCTTTCCGCTGGACACCTCGTTCGGAATGTACTAAATGTACGGAATGTACGGTTACTCGTCGTGGAAATTTTGTTTTTCTATTAAATCACTCGAACCGTTCGCGTCTGCAGGTACATCCTTCATATATGCGTCTAGGAACTTCGTGCGAACGTTACATTGACATGCCACGCGACCCATTTCGAGGGCTACTTTCGACGTTTCTCCGGTCGAACTTCAAACGATCGTGAATAGCCTTCAGTTTGGAACGCTAGCAGACAATTCTATTCTTTCATTTGTGGCACAAGAGAACACACGTTCACAGTGAAGCGCGTGCAATTAACGACAGTTTCTTAGGTATGGCCGCGTCGACCCAATTTCTGTATTACTTCATCCAACCCCCGTACAAACGATTCAAGACTTTACCAAAGGCAGCGGTAAAATTATGGAAGAAAGAGATGGCTCGCATACATTTATATTCACAATCGTATTCACAAAAAAAGGTGAAGAAAAAATCCAACGTGCTCTTCCACCGAACAGGCCGGCAGCCTTAACATGATCAACTCGGGGTTGAAATGAACGCGCTGGTGGACGCGTGAGCGCGTGAGCGCGTGATTCTTGATGGATTGTCCGAGTGATTCGTAATCGATCAGTCGTCGGCAATATCCCGTGGCCAATATGTGTACGCGCGGGGCTATCGAGCGTAGACTATTTGCTATACATAGAGCGATCTGTACGAGCAGAGGGAGCTACTCTTCAGACGAATCCTAAATCAAAGATCGGAAATCGATCGCCGCACGGAAATTCCAACGATATTTGCTCGCAATTATATTCGAACGTATGCATTCGGCGTACAACATACGCACGTATGCAAGCGTACCTGCCTCGTTCCGCCGCACACGGGCCTGTTTGTAAATTTTCCCGAGCGGCCGGCGACGATTTTACTGCACGATCCGGCGAGTGATTTAATTAAAAATCACGGTTACGGCGCCCAGCATGGTAGAAATACAGCGGGTGTCTCGTTATCGCCGTTAAACGTCACGGTAACGAGGTTCCCGCGCCATGGCAAAGTAATGTTTGACTGACGAGAGGGACGTTTTTAATTTCGCGTTAAACAGCGCCTTTTATCGAGCCTGACTGCGGCACTTTCTCTCGAAACAAACTGCCACGGAATCACAATGCCTTTCTCATTATTTTTTTTCTATTCCTTTATACGTTCTCCTTTTTCACCTCTGCTTCCCGTGGATTTTGCAATGTTTCAATGTAAATGGTTAATTCGATTTCACGCGTGCGCTGACACATTGCTTTTCCAAACAATGGATACGCGGACAAAAGGTAGCGAGGAAATCCGTCGAGTCTCCAACGGTTTTTCCTACCGACCGGGAGAGGGGTGAAAACAGGTGTCCTGGCGAAAACGTGTTTCATCGGCCGAAGGGGGTTATTCAATTTTCAAATTACACGTCGCTGAACGTAAACGCCCGCCCATTGAAGAGCATCGCGAAAGTTGGACAACTCCGCGGGAGTTGGTAAAAACTTTCGGGAAGCCGTTATTACGCGGCTCCACGTTCGCCCGGGATTTCATTAGCCAAGATAATGAACAATTTTAGAAATACACGGACCACTCGGCCGGAACATCGCGTCGCCGCCAAACGAGAATGAGCAACAGTAACGAGCTCCACTGAAAATACCAATCGCCAAGCACATTACCACGTACGAGAGACATTTATCATTCAGCTGACGTTTCATGCGAGCCCCGTGACGCTTTTAATTGTCGAACGCTGTTTCGCGGTTTCATTCACGGAATCTTCCATTCAACTCTACAATTTGTATGATCGATTTGCCATACCGATTTTCATTAGCCTATTCGTCGTCGGAAAGAGAGAATCGTCGTTCTCGATGTTCTCGTATCCGTGTCACGTGGCATCTCGAAAACGGCCGAGAAACATGTATCTTAATCGTTCGGACTTGTCAACAGCGCAGACCACGAAAAGCTATTGTGGACAGGGCGATTCGAGCATCATAAAACGATCCGACGTTTTACCGTGAAATCAGTGCCGCGTGCCGACCAATCTCCGGTTTTGTTGCGCGTCCGTCCAGAAAAAAAAGGTTCAACAACGACTGGCCACTTCTGCTCGAGTCACGAACGTCGAGTTTTCGCCACGTTTTTTCCCGGCGATCGGCCGTTCCGCGAAAAATAAGCAAACGAATCGTTTGTTAGTCGCAACTAGTGCCCCCCCCCCCCCCGTCAGCGCAAATACTATGTCCGCGTGTAACAGCAACGATGTTTGCCGGCCGCTGGAGGAACTGGGGTACACAGAAACATGGGAAACTGCTTCTGGTTCGCGCTTGTCCAAAAGCTCGAACGTCGGGGCGAACAGTTTAGCGGTACGATAGCGGGACGGTGAAATGAGTGAAATGAACGGCAAGTGGAAATAGGAAAGCTTTGCACTACATAATTAATGCATACTTTCATCAGGCAAAGGGTAAGCTGGCAATTGGACTTGCCGGAGCATGCGTTGTATTGCCCGATGGCGTTTTAAAAACCGAGCCAGTTACCTTTTCGCGGATGGCAAACTATTATTTCTGAATGGCCTGCAGTGAGGATTTCAGACCCGAACACCAACCTAATTGCTCCGTCAGTCGTACGTGCTTCCCATTGTCGTAATTTGCGCTGCTGAAGTTTGTAAATTCTCACTGGAGGGCACTCGAAATTTCAAGATTCTTGAATAAAAAGTTGTACCGCCACCTGCGAAGACATTCTTACACTCGGCCCAGCACGATGAAACAAATGAAACAAACATGAAACATGAAACAAATAAAACAAACGAAACTCTACTTCCCGCTTGCTCCCGGCCGCGTGCTTCTTGCTTGTAAATGTGAAGCTCCGCGACACTTCAATTCGCCGTGGAAAACAGGTAGCTCCCGTTGCTGGAACCGGGCGAACGCCATTGAAAGGTAATATTCATACGTCGCCGGCGCGTTTCTCGCCGGGAAATTAGAAAAAAAGGTGTTTCAATAAGCAAAGCTCACTTCGGTGGTTGCACAACCTGCCCTGTTTCGCGACATAATTACGCTTCGCGGCGGGTACAGTCGCGAAAATATCGGCCCAGACTTTCCGCGAGCGTTTTACGCGCGGCCGATGCGCTATTCTGCTCCGCGAGAAACGTATGCGAGCAAAGTCGGGACACGCGAGGTGTTTTCGTGGAACCGACGTGTTCGCGTTTCCACGACGCAGCAGAGGGCGAGGCACCCGACGAAATACCGATGCATAATTCTTTCGAAGCGAGTCCTGGGAAAGCTCCCTTTCCGTCGCGATTGAGCCGCTAAAATTATTTGGCTCCGCCCTTCCGGGAACCACTCTTGCTGCTTGCGACAGCATCCTTTCTTCCGTTCTTCGTACGCCAGCTCCGTCGCCCCCGTGGTTCGCCAGTTTGCCATTCTTTCTTGATGCAATTCGTTTGCCGGAATGTGCTTGGATCGCTTTGCATTCTCCACGGGGTTGAAGTGTTCCCCTTCGCTGACTTAGAAAACGACTGGCAGAGAACTTCGGGTAAATTGGGCTTCTTCAATTGCTGTATCGTCGAAATTGGATAGATGGTGCGTTAATCTTTCGTTTCTCTCAATTAAGCGATCCTATTTTTTAATTAAGCAGCTGCACGATTTGCGGCAAATCGCTTGGCACACCGGTCGACTATTTCTGAAGAGCGAAACGGTTGGGGTTAAGCCATGCCGGCCGAGTGTTTACACGACGTATGATCTATTGCGTGCACGGCGTGGAAAGTGAGCAAGCACATAAGTGTTCCGTGGCATCGAGGAGACTGTCGAGGCTGAATTTATTGGGCCGTTAAAGCTGGATAGAACGCTCGGTAGATAGAAAATATGCAAACTCTTCGATTCGAGGCTCGAGAGACACGAGACTGGAATCGAGAGATCGTCTTGGCCAGCGAGGCTAATTTCGAAAGCGTTCGGCTTTACGAAACCCCGGCTCGCCTCGCTAAAGACCATCCGGCCAACGAATATTCAAACCCGCGCTCGAAGGCGTGCAACTTTCGAATTTATGTTTCTTCTACTACCCCCTCGGGATCTATCGCTTTGACAGGCGATAAATTACAATTCCAGCAAAAGTTTACTGACCTACATGCATCGGTGTTCCTTACATTTTCAGCCCTTAAATTCTAATACGTCGGCCAAGTTGCGATAAATTCCACGCGAGAAGAAATTCCGTCGCGCGAAGCGTTCACGGATACGTGTACTCGATATTCTATCCAATAAACGACGCGGCCCATTCTTTCAGCGTGGCCGCGCGATATATATCAATGGGCGGGCACCTGTGTCAAAATACGATTAAACTGCGTGCACCGTTAATCCTCGTGTCCCGTCCATTAGCATCCGCGCAGTCGCGAATTTGTTCATTCCCGATCGTCGAGGAACCGATAAAGCAAAATTTACTCGCGTCCCGGACGTACCGGCGCAGATTAGCCAGCCCGTTGTTTACACGTAGACTCGGGCGCAAAATATAATTCACAACATTTACGTGGGCAGCTCGCGAAGAATACGCAAACACGCGACACCCCTGTATAACATAACGTATTGCGTAAAGCAGCAACGCCAGACAGCGGACGTAGGTAATGAAACGTAATGTATAGCTGTGTACCTGTCTGCGTGCCTATCAATCTACGTATAGACGAGTACCTACTCTCTGTCGTCCATATAGTTATACGCATACACAGGTGCATATATATTTCCTGAGTCGGTGACATCAATTCGCGCGCAGAGACACTGAACTTATATCCTAGGGTGAAGGTTAGTGCACCTTCGCGACAATTTCTTTCAAATTCTGGCCTCTGACCAACTTTCAGCCGAACTCAACGACTCCCGGGTCGCGTACATTCGACTTCGGACCGACCATTAGCTGAGCCTGCGTTAATCGAAAATTATAACCGTTGCGTTTTTTTCTTGTCCCTCAAGAAAATTCTTGTGAAATGCAATCTCATTTCCCATTTCCCGAGGAACGAGAAATATCGAGGAACCAAGAACACTAGCGAGGGTATAATGAAATCGAAGTTGCCCCGGATCTACGAGCCTTTTCCCCTCTCGTGTATTTAATCCCGAGCAACGTGACTGCATTTCTCTTGCTAATGATAAAGGACGTATGATTCCATCCGTGATAACGTAATAACCATTAGGGCAAAGTGGATTCAATTGGAACAGACCGCTGAAAGGGTTTAAGCTGCACGGATGCGATAAAAATTCCTGCCTATGCGCGATATACGCGATTCACCATCGATACGTAAGTGCCGGCCGTGCACTCGAAATGCAAATCCGCATTATCATTATTCAAAGTTATTTCGTAAAAACTTAATCACGGCTGCGCGGCGAATTTCCGAATAGTGCTGGTGCATTATTCATGCGCCCCGTTCATGCATGGCCGGCCCGGGCTCGAATTACTTTTGCAATTTTTATTATCCTTCTAGGAATGCACGTCGCCTACATATGTATGCAGAGCCCGCCTATATAGTTGAGATAATTCGGGTGCGCGTGCACAAGCCCGACAGTTATGGAACGTCCATACGTCTGGCCAGACTTTGGAAGTCACGGCTTCAAGTACTGACCCCCCGTATGTAAATAGAAATGAGACGTTTATACATTGCAGCGTAATCTCTTCACCGGCTAATTGGCTAACTTATGAAGCGAACAACTGCGAAACGGCGCGCGACGGTTCGTTAACGTGGCTTATGAGTTCAGTCCACAATAACTACGTCGAAAAGTTCGTTCGTGCAGGTGTCCTCGGTAAGATAAGATCGATTAGGTGCTAAAGTAACTGAAGAAGGATCGTCCGTCCCGTGTACCCGACCGAATTAAATTAGACGACGCCTCTTTCTCGACGGGAAAACTTTCCTATCGTAAGCGATGAAAAAACATCTCATTTCCCTCGTGTTTCCCCGGGTGCAAATATACCGGTATAAGGCAAGTGCTAAACTTGCTTAAGCTGCGCGAGAGGAGAAATATTATTTCGCGTGGGATTAGACGAGGGAAAAACGTATCGGCGTATGTAAATTGCCGCCGCGAAGTAAGTATGCACGATCGGCTACGTGGAAAGGATGGGAAACGGTATCGGGGTCGACGATAACCACGAGCCTTAGAGCGGTTTAAGGGTATCAATTGGTGCGGAAGGTGGATATTTCAGTGCTGGGTACGAGCAAATAATTGGTCCGTGCATCGCGAGGGTTTCTACTTTGACGGAAATATTCCGCAGCGGTGTGCACAGGTAGCGCGTGTACCGGCTCGTTTAACACGCACGCCCATTCGATGCGTTTGCGGCGTCTGCGGTTCTCGCGGTTATCCGTCCATCTCGAAAGTTGTTTTGCCGATCGATGTTACTAATTCTATTAGTTGAAGAATTATGACTTCGCAGTGGGTCACGTGTTTCGTTTAAGATTACGCAGCGTGCCGGAAGCGTGTCGCGGCCTTAGAGTATCGAAATAAAACGAGCCGACGAGCAGAATTTCTTTTATTGTCCCGTTAAACTTCTCGATAGTAAACGATTCTGGGAAAGCGCGATGCAAACAACGATATCACCGTGTATACGTGATTCGTACTTACGCCGTGCTGCACGACAAATCGGGTTTAACTGTGCTGCATAGTACGGTTAAAGGTAACCTAAGCATGCGAGTAAGCTATTTTCCTAATGAAACAGTAAAATCTGACTTCCAACTTTGATATCTGATTTATCATTTAAAAGTCATTCGTTGGGGATATCCAATAGGAATATGTACGAATCCGTGGCACCTTCGTGTGAATTGAAGATAAAATCGGTATACGGAAAATCAAAATATACCCTGCCCGTAAATTGCTACGACATTCGTCGACAAAGGTAATGGAAATTTCGTGAGGGAAAATATTAATGACCTATCCCCTTCTGGAATTCTATAATTCACCCCGATTGGATTAAGAGCCCATAATTCATGTATGTTAATTTTGTCGTGACTAGCAATTACTAAATCCTCGTGTCCATCAGTTATACCTGTCGAAAAAAGTGATTTTCTTGTAGATCAGAACGTTCGTTGCATCGTTAAAATAATCGCTGATAATTCCACCAATCGATTTATGCAAGGACTGTCATTAATGAGACGTTACGCGGGGAAACTGTGAATCAATAACACGAACTGCAATTCATTTCGATGGTAACGCCATTGACAAAGCTTTGAAGCATCGTAACCCTGGTGTTTGCCCCTGACACACAAGCAGAAACGCAACTTTACGCCGAGATAGGGCCGGCATTATCGGTGAAATGGTGTCGATTGAATTCGGCGCGATTCTATTCTTCGTATCATGCGACGAATAGCATTGCGCTTCGAAAATTAGCCTTCCCGTTTCGTGGGAATTGACGGCATAACGGGGAACCAATTATTAGCGAAATGCTGTTCCCATCGGCAATTCAGCGGAGAATAAAACTCTTTCGAAATTGGAAATCGTTGCAACAATGAAACAATACAATTGCGATGCATTGATAATCGTACCGCGTACGTTAAGTGATTATTCGCTATAGGAATTATCTCACGGTTAGCAGATGAAAGTTCTTCAAAACGCGGACAATAGTAGGAACACTGGGAAGGTTCCCCGGTTCGCGTATAATGATATTGCAAATACAGACCGCCGAACAAATCTGCCTCGGAGTGCAGCAAATAAGTTCCTATTAAAATATTTCTACGGACGCCGAGTCTCGGAGCGTGTATAATTGATCGCCGCTTGGCCTTCGGGTGTTACTTTACTGGGAAGCTGAATCGATTCTGTACCCGCTGAAATTTCCGAGGAAAGGGGCGACACGTCCACGAAAAACCACCTGCCGGATTTCCTTGCGCGACGGACGCGATTAAATAATTGGCGTATACCAAATTAGGCATGGGTAATTCGTAATCGCGAAAACGACGTTTACCCGCCGCCCTATTAATAATTATAGATCGCGGAAAATAATAAAGCGTTCCCGAAGCGAAGTGTCAAGTCGAACATGCCGTATGTACAATAAGGATAAAGCTGAATACGCGGAATGCCAGCCCCCGGGAGCTTTCCACCTTTCCTATTTACCCGACGGTGAAACGCGAAACTGGCGTTCCATTCGGGATTCCTTATGCATGAACCATTTATACAGATATTGCGTTCAGCTTCAGTTTCCCTTGTCAGATAGCTGCGCCGGCGAATTCTTAGTTCCGCATAGCTGAGCCAGCCCGTAGATTACCTTCTCTAATACGGTTCATTTCGAACGACTTGGAAGACCGTGCGTCGTTGCTCCGTCCCGTTTCGTCGGCGTTCCACGGCGAAGCGTTGAATCGCGCGATAGCTCATTTAGATTTGTCTTCGACGTAGCCAGCCGTGGTGACCCAAGGTCGACTGCATCAGCTTAAGGCGAGGCAGGTAATTCGGCCAAAGGAAGGTGCACGACCAAAAGTGTGCCCCGTTCACAGTAGACCAAGGGAAACGACAAACAAGGAACAGGTTTAATATATTCCTCGCTAAAGGCAACCCGAGCGCGAATATTTCACACGATCGACCTACGCATAATCTTGCTGCCCCCCTTCGAGATATTCGCCGACATCACGAACGTCTTGATTTACAGCGCAGCCAGTTATCGCGGTTAAATATCCCCGTCTATGCCCGCGATACATAGGATTATTAATCTTCGGCGAAACCTTCGATACGTGCTCGGCCATTTATATTCGTTTCGACGGCACCGGCGCGGCTGCGATCGATTTTCCCGCGAGTTCCTCTCGGCGGTTCGGTAAACGAGCGAAGCCGCGCGGCGCGAGCCTGCTCGCTGCGAAATTGAGCGCTCGAAATAGCGAGGCGGGTCCGTTTCATTCGGATGTTTACGGTGAAAAACGTTTACAGACGGAAAAGGTTCGCGGGCATTCGCATCGGATGCTTATTCGACGCTGCTGAAGAGCCATGCACGGGGGTTCGGCTATTGCGAGCGGAAATTTTCAATGAAGCTCCGTAACGCGAAACCGGATAATCACCGGGGAAGCGATAGTCGCTTGATGGTCCGTTTGCTGTAAAATCATTTTCAATGCCGCGCCGTAGTAGCGGCGACCGCGGAAAGATTTCCCAGCCGGTTGCCACCTCGATCGGCAAGATCGTTGCTAAGAAGCCTGGGTTCTCGTATCCCTTATTCTTTAATCGAACGCTCGTATTTTACACGGCTGCGTCGATGTTTCGGCATTACCGCAGACAGATATCCCGGACCAGTTTCAGTTAATTAAAGGTTTCGTTTAATGGTCAAGCGGGTATAAATACAAGTGTTTACAGTACCACTGGTGGCGGTACTTTTCCTTGGAACAGTATACACACGCTGTAAACTCTCCGAGCATTCTCTGTATTCTCCACTCCAGAACTTCGCTGTGCTCGCTCCGCGATATTCTCCGCGAAAGTTCAACCCGGCGACACGCTGACCTAACTTTAACTCGCGCTCGATGCAGACGCACGACCTCGCGAAAGCGTTCCGAACAGTTCCCCGCAATTTCGCTACCAAAAATTGCAGCTCAATAATTGCGCCACTTGCGACTCTGGCGATGATAAATAATAAAAACGACCGGAATACGTAAAAATAGATTGAACGACGCGGAAAATTTGCGGCTGAGAGAAGCACGCCAGGAATCTGCAGACGAGTCGTCGTGTTTTCTTTCATTCGGCTCGCATCGAAACTCAGATAATTACCGGCGGACAATTATCGAATTAACGCGATCGATGCAGCGTCAGGCGGTGTGGGGGGTGGGATGGCGGTAAGTTGAATGAAATGGTGACCAACCCCGTGGATCGATTTAAATGCGCGTTACTTTGCCGCGCCGCGTTCGCTCAGACGCAAATGATATCGTAGTGGCCGAAACTTGTAATTGAAAAATAGTACGCGGTTTTGGTCGTTTCTTCGTTAATCCATCGTAGAACGTGCCGCGTCATTTGGGGTGGAAAATTGAGGTTGCTCCGCGTGCTGTTCAGACGGACAAGTCGTTGTAACCGGGCTCAAAGGAATAAGGGTAGGAAAACGCGCGAGTCGATTGCGTCGCGTATTTCCTTCTGTTTGAAAGGTGGGGGGGGAGGGGGCACCATCTGGCTCGCTGTGCAGAAACAAAGTTGAATAAAACTGTGTAAATGACCGTGCAAAGGAGGTTCAGAGCGGGAGGATTTTGTCGAATTTTGTTTTTTCACAGCGCGGAAAGAAAAGGGAGAAACATATAGACGGCGAGAGGTGCGAGAGAAAAAGGATGTGCATTCTCCGCGCAGTCGGGATCGCGTATATACGCGAGCTCGATTCATCGCTTTAATTCGAATTCTTTCGCGGAATTTTACACGTCGCGCTCCTCCAAAGCGTCGATATTCTCATAGAGGTCCGATTTCACAGCGAGGGAAAATATTCCCCGAGTTGAAGCACTACTTGGCGGAGAACAACGAGGGTCTATGGATAATTCGAGAATGGAATTCCGCGAATCCTGTACTTCGTGATATTTGTTCTCGCGTACAGAGCGCTCGTCGAACGCGCACCTCGTGTTCCGCTCGTTACATGATATTAAATCGGTGGATCGAATGACACGAAGAAGATTCTCGTTGGTGGAGTCAAGGGCCGGAGGGGGAGCGGAAGAGATAAAGTATGGATTTAGATTTAGGTCTGGTCGATGCCCAAGCTGCCTGTTAAATCTTCCAATTGTAAAGAGACGGAAATAGATTTAAAACTACTTTTCCTGGCGTTTACACAGGTCGCATGCATATGGTAAAATGAAATCGGCGTTCTATTGTATTATTTTCAAGCGCACCAATTTCAGGGGCAATTATCGAGACAGGTATGCGGTGACAAAGTAGGAATACCTAATGTACGTAACTTATACAAATATATTCGTATTTGAAGTAATTAAATAAAGGAGATCAACCATCATCGGCCGGTGAATTGGCTCGTCCTCTATTTCTAAAAGTTCAGCGCGTCGCCAAGTAAAAAGGCAACGAAAGTCACGAGCTTCGCGAATCCCGGTGCAGCGATACGATTCGTATAATCACGTCTAAGAAAAGACAACGCAGCTGGCGCTAACCCGTTCCAGCCGCGAATTTAATGCCCTAACTTGATTCGTCTAATTCGACCGGTGCCTCCCCTGCAGCTTCTTCGAGGTAGAGGTGCAGCTCGCCAGACCGGGCACGGTTCAATTTAAGGCAATTATCTGGGGAACGACAACTGGACTTTGCCAATCAGGAATTTGTATTTCCTCCGGGAGCCGACGGTGTAGACGGTAATCTTGAAGGGAAGAAAGTTGAAGGTTCCCCGGGACTCGAATGAACAAAGAAACAGACAAAGTTACGTGGCCTCGCCGATCTTCCGCGCTGACGGATGCGACGCCGGAGATCCCACCGCGGGGCATACTCGCCGCTGTTCGTTAATCATTACCGAACGATTCGTGTATTACCGACTCAATCCGACAAAGATTGTGCGCGCACACGTTCTTAACAAGCTTTCACTTTCCGCAGAATAACGCGCGATTCACAGACCAGCACGGCACTTGCGGAGAATCGATCCGATAGAACAAATCGACAGCTATGGATAACCTCGCGCTTCTCTTTTTACAGAGTGCCCGCGTTTGATTGATGCGGAATTAACCGCCGTTAGAAAGTTACAGCATACGATATCATAGGGCGGAATGAAACTTCCAGCTCGCCCAATTCCCGCTCCAAGCGTATATAAACCGTCGCCGATGAAACGAGTCCGTACCTTTGAAATCTAATTCGGGCACGTTTCTCGATACCCGCCCGAAAATAACGATCGCCGTACCCCTGATTGGCCAGTGCAACTACACCGGGTTGTCGCGGCGAGTTACGCCGCTCGATGATCGATAACTTCGTCAGATGTGGCGTCATAAACAGGGCTCGTCAATCCCGCGAGCCTAACCACGCCGTACCCTTTATTCCCGGCAACGACTACGCTCTCCCGTGACTGATCGATCGATCACGCAATACGGTAATTACGTATCAGCGGCTAATGGCGGAAAAGAAAGTTTGGCCGGGAGCGTGAACCCGGCGCGGTCTCTGCAGCGAACCGATCTCCCGTCGAAACGGATCGACGCGAAGTGCGCGCTTCCCGGGGAAGACAGCGGGGGCAATTTTTGCGCGAGACACGCCACAGAATCGTTTACAAGACCGAGAGAGAACCGCCCGAGATCGTTTATATATTTGCATTCCGGGCAGAGCCTCGCTTCGACTCGGATCTTTCCAGCGCACGATAATAGGGGTACGAAGCCCCCGCGATCGAGGCCCTTGTTAACGCGAAACTTGACGGCAGCGGTCCGTGTTCCCCTTCGATTATCGAGGCATCGTCGAGGCCGGGAAATAATTTGCCCCGCTGTGTAGAAGATGGCACTCGACGGGTTTAACGAAAATAGAGTATCACGCGGCTCGACAACGCCGCCAGACCACTCGAAATATACAATTCCTTCTGCCCTTTCCGGGGCGAATTTATGCGCATAAAATCTACATCCGTAAATGCTAACTTCCCCGTGAAAAACAGGCACTGGTTATAAACGAAACGTTGCGCCGTCGGAGAACAGCGGGGGGAGGGTGGGAACAAAAATATACGGAAAAACGGGAAACGGAAAACCGCGAAAATCGTGCGCTCCCGAGATTGGTAACTATTCCGGCAGTCAGACAGGAAGTATCCCGGCGTATTAAGTGGCGATAACAGCGAGCAATAATTTACGAACGCGCCGCGCAGAATTTTTCATCGAATCGGCACACGGTCGAAATTGCCTGGAAACGGGGCCGCAACGCCGCGTCGGCACACAAATTTTTCGTTCCCGGATTTAACGATATTCGACAGCGGGGCATCGAATACTTTGAGTTACTGTTCCCGTTGTTTTTAATGTTACTCGACAATCGATGGCGAAGATCGTTCGGCAATGAATGTACCTTCGGGACGTGCGTTAATTAAGTATACCGGTGTTCTCAACCCCACCCTCGGAGGGTTCGGGTTTTTCGGTCTGCTGGTAACAAGAACGATCGCGCCGGATGTATGGTTGAACTGTGTCAAACTAATTGGGTCGAGAACTAAAATGTTCTTACAATGGCGGCAACTCAGGAAATTAATCAGCAATTGAAACATACACAGTTGGATAATCTTCTGAGCAGAAATTATAGCTCGGCATTGTACATCCACTAGGCCACTAACTCTGTATGGTGGCGTCACGTGCTTGTGATACATCAATCGCTATTGAGAATCGAGGCGGGTGTCTAAGGCACGCGGTTAACCGCGACAGATGATTCCAGACATCAACTGCCCGCGGCGAAAATTTGCACCACCGGAACACAGGGACAGCAAATGATCCTCGAAATTGCTCGAAATAATTGAATCGCCGAAATACTATTCTATCAATTTGTCGAACGCTCTCGCTCGTCACCGTCGACGCGGTATATTCACGCGAACTTTATTCCGCCGAGACAAGGCCGATCGAGCGTTCCGAATTTTCCCTCGGACCATGACGCGTATCAAAATCCGCCAGACGAATCGGTTCGAGGGGCAACGAGATTCTCGACTGTGACAAATCTCCGCGACGGCGCACAGGGGTCCGAAACCGTAAAAACACGAACTATGTACATTCATAGCACTGTTATTTGCACATTATTCATGACGAATAGAAAGATTTTAAGTAGTTCCCGAGTTATGGAATATAATTGGAATTAAAGATTCTCTTATTATAATTATTTGAACTATTATATTCGATAAAATGTTGTTTGGTGGAGAATGGTTGTGTGATTTTACTGTGGCGTGCAGTTATCTCTCAGGTAGCAGTAAATAAAATTTGTTACAGCCGATATAACGACTCTCACAATACTGATTTCATCATTGAGATTCATAATTTGTAAAACACTTTATTGAAATTATATAGTTAATATGGAAATAGTTCGACAATGGGAGTACAATCTGCATTTGAACGAACGTGTTAGCAAAAGATTTAAAATAAGTAATATCTACAAAATTACTTTAAAGAATTGAGTCAAATAAAAAATTGTAGCTGGAAGAACACCCTTTACAAATATATAAACGGATTTGAGTCAGCTCCATTCTGACTCATATAGCACCGCGAAGCATAGCAAATTCAGAACGAAATGGGATCGTTCTAAAGCAGACATTTCTCCCTACCCTTTGAAGGTGTCTCAGGCAATTACCAGTGCCCCGCGGCAATCCATTTGCATCCCAAAATTTAGTCTACACATATAAGAAGCTATGCCTAAAACTTCATACATTTCGAAGGAGGTCGGAAAATTGAATTTAACTCGCGTTTTTACGGTTTCGGACCGCTGTGCGACGTCGCGTGGCAGCAGAATCGACCGGGGGTTTATTTTCGACGATGGCCCAGGAACTTTCGGGATCGTGACGCCATAGCGCGACGAGTGTCGAAATCGTGGCGAACGATGGACGTCGAAGCCCTCGTCGAGGAACGTGCGACGAAATATATTTTGTCGTGGGGATGCCGAATCGGGGGATCGCGCGGAAGCTGAGGACACCGCCGAGGGTGGGCGATGGAAATACAAGCTGAGAAAATATAGAGGTAGCTCCGGTGTAATTAAACCGGGCCGCGTGGCTGGACCGTTAATACTGAAACGAATTAACCGGGACCACGGCGCCACGTTAATGCGTATCAATTGTGGATTAATAGGATGCGGCGTGACGCATTTAACTGGCCGCGATTTTCCTCGCTGGTACAAATTGCAACGTTAATAACACTGGTGCCGAGTGTTGCGTCTTTATTCCGTCGAGCGGCATGCCGTAACGTTGGTAGGCTCGAATGCAACTGAACGGGGGTTGCATAAACGAATATAAATCGAGCACTTCACTTTTGCGGGCGATAATGTCATCTCTGGTGTTTGTTGGAGAAGCGATATGAAATGTTTAAAGATGGGGGTGGGTTGGTCGCAGAAATTAAACAGAAGCTGGCGCGAGTTGGACGAGCGAACGATTCAGCGGTATCGCGAAAAATCTTCGTACGCGGAATGTTTAACAGATACTGTTTTTCTAGCTTAAACTAATATGGCATCGGTGGGCTCTCCGGGTACGTTGTTAATTCAATATTTTTTTAATGAACGGCCGGCCGTGCGAGTGGAGCTAAAATAACGTCCGGAACAGATGTTGAATTCGAAACATACATTCATTATAAACACTTGTATGTAAAATCCGTTTCGTCGTTAAAAATGGAACGCGATATATAACGAAAGGAAAAGTGAACAAAAATTTCGGCCTCTCTGAAGGCATTCGGTGAACGAGTTCGTTGCAAGGGGTGTCCCGATTACGCCAAACGTGCCCCTTTCCCTGTTCCGTCGTGATGGAAGATTTCACTGCTGCCTCGCAACTTAAGGCCAAACGTGTTAAGGTCTGAAGAAATCGGTACGAGGAAATCGATCCGCGCGAGATTGGGCCGTGTACGCGAGCGGAGACGATCGATAAACGCCGTAAAGCGTAAACACCTGCGCCACCGTGGAACGGGTTCTTTCGTATGGTGCACCCCGAACGAATCGAGTGTTGCATATTTGACACGTCATATCTCGCTTGCGCCGTGGATAAAGCGTACGCTAATACGGGACGAAAAGGAGCCGCATAGAGGGCTGTAGGGTCGGGAAAGAAACGGGGACAAAAGTGGATCGAGGAGACGAAGGGTAGGAAAGTGTTGCTTTTATCTCCGGTTTGATTGAAATCGCATCGAACAACGCCGAGATAGCGGACCCTCGTCAAAAGAACTTCGCTTCGGCCGTGATAAAATTGAAAAACGCGACAGTTATCCAATTAAAGGGAACTCCGAACCTAGATCGGCGTTGGGATTGATGTAGATTGCGGTTTCTGATACGGGGACAAAACGACGGCCTGGTGACCGCGAATGATTGCGGCCCGGGGCACAGGAAACCCCGTCAGGGATTCGTCGATTCGTCGATCTACGAGGGTCGAAAGGAGAGTGGTACATGCGCGAGAACGGGGCGAGCCACGTGGATTCGCGTCGATATGGGGCGAAATGCAGGAGCGTCGCCGCCGCGGCCTGCCCGAGTTTCCGCTTGTTCCTATAACATTGAATTATTGTAGACATAATAGGGCTGACACCGCACCGGCACCCCTCCTCGATGGGTATCGCCGCAGCCCGTTCTGTGCATTTACGGTCGTGGTTATTGACACTGTATTTCGGGCCTGTCGTACGCGGGCACACGTATCTAAACCCGGGCTGGCCCGTGTTCCTGTGTGCACTATCGGCAATGTTACAAGCAGATTCGGTATGCTGGTAAACTAGCGCCGCTGAATCGACGGGACAAACAAATCCATCAGTCAGAAACGAGAGCCGAGCACTAACCCTGTCCCTCTGGCCAACCCTCGTCTGTTATTTGGCTAAAAGCCAGTTCGGTTATTATTTCTGTCGCGCTCGAAATGACGGGGTGGTGGTCCACTTGGATCCCCGTCCCCCTCGGCCGATTGACGGAAGTAACCCGTAATAATGCTTTACTGGTACGAATGCCGGGGAAATTTAATGCAACGAGAGTTCACCGGGAAGATCGAGATACGATGGCGGCTGTAGGATAAAAGGCGGGAGAAAATTTCTTCGGTACTATCACAGACGCGACGGCATTTTCATCGGCGTGAATATTCGATCCTATCCGCGCGACATTTATTCGTAGATCGAGGATATCTGTCCGCGCTCTTGACAATCGTTTCGTCGTCCACGTCGTCTACCTTTTTCCTTTCGCGTCGCTGCATGAGTCGCGCAATTTCACTTAACTGGATTAAACCGCGAGGCAAGCGGTTTCCTCCCCCCCCCCTTTTTTCTCGTCGCCCGGAAAATTCTGCGGTCTTCGTGATTTGCTTCCGATATTGCCGCTGGGACGATATTTTATCCGTGATTGAAAAACTCGCGATAGCGTGATGGCAGCGTACGGGGAAAGCCGTACGCAGGAGAAGAGAAACGGACCGAATCAGTGATAGAGAGGAACACTTGGTACGAGATTGATCCTTATGACTTACGACACGTAGATATGATTCATCGAGCAGAAGCAGCCACCGAACGATCTGTCCATTCGTCGGAACCCTCAGCCCCGCAATTATGCGGTTCGACTTTGCGTGATGTTTAGGGGAAGAAATCAATCGATAGGATGTGCGTGGACACCGAAATAAATCTTGCCGTTTTATGCGCTGACAAAGTGGAGGATCCACTCGTAGTATTATTTTTTATTGTAATCAGCGATTCCCCTTACTGCTCTTCGTTAAAGCTACGCACACAAGAGATTGGTATTCATATTTATGTATTTCAGCTGAACAGAAAACGTAAACCAATCATTGGCCAAAAACCTAACCACGTCAAACGGAAACTAATACGCGCAGCCTTTTATTTCACACATGCTCGCCGTTAAGTAGATCCAGCCTTTTCGCCGTAACAACCCTCGACCCCAAATTTTTAACTTCAAAGTATGCACTTCAACCATGAATCCGTTAGGGCGAGCAAAGCCATGCTCCTCGACAAAAATTACACGAGTCTAGTATTTGCACGTGGCAGACTACCCGTGTGCACAAACAAGCCGCGAAACCCCGCAACGCTTGCGAACCTCCGTAACCCGCGACGCGGTTCGACCACAAGGCGTGTGCATCATTTATGGGCCCAAAGAGCACTTCAAATCTCTCCCTCGTATTTCTATGATCCTGTTCTAGCGTTCGATTAATTATGCAGAGAAGAAAAACGCCCCGAGGATATACGCGGTTCGACTGTTCCATGAATAAATAGAGGGGCAACGTGCCTCTATGCGATTAAGGCCGTGCACGATGTTTTTATCAAACACGACGCATACCCCTCGCAATTCCATTCATCCCATTGACTATTCCAGCATCACGATTCGTACCCTCTCGCGAATCGGTGATTTATTTCATGCCGCCGGTACGTGCGTTACGCGACAACTTATTGCTCGAACTATCACCGTGGCAATCTTTGTCGCGACTCGCATTCGCGAATAGTCTTTTAGCGGGACCAGACTCTCGAAGCATTCGAGTACAGGTAATTACGGCAACTTCCGGAAGCATGTACTCCGCGAACGTGTAGACACGCGACCGCGTTAACCGAACATGCTCCAGTTGTTTCTAATTGCGACATTAAGCATTCAGTTTTCTATTGTTGTTCTTACGTGGGAAGAACAATCGTTGCGTTCGCGTTATCGTGCAAAGGTTCTCATGGTGCACGGGACATACCGAAGGGGATGGGGGAGCTTGGTGCACGCCACTTTGTTACGATTTTCGTTCGCGATTTTACAACCGGCTCCTATAAATTATCGTGAATTATTCAACGATATCGATAACAATTGCAACAGACGAAATTACGAGTATTCAAGCAGAACAAATATTCAGCTCCAAGCCTGAGAACGTAGAAACGGATAGATATCTTTTGCAGCGATGCAACAAAAAAGTTCTGCCGTTTCGCAATTTTCGTCTCCACGTGCAACCCACGGGCTCGAAACGGCCACGACGACGAGGCGCGTCATTTCACAATACGTATACGGCATCGTTCAAACGGCGCGTGCTTAATTGCGACACGCTCACAGACCGCGAAGGTGACTGTGCGGGGAAAGTGCTCTAATCGAGCAGTCACTTGAGCAGAATTCGCGGCAACGAGTGCAATCGTTCGTGTCATTCGATTTAGCTAAAGGCGCTCGAGGCAGGAACAGCCGTAAATTGCATTAAATCCAGGAACGCCCGGCGACCGAGCATTCGCTTTCCTTGCAAAAACCAGACCACTGTCTTGCGGTGTAATTAACGCGAAACCGTGGACGATTCGCTCTTTGACATTAAGCGAGTCGGGGGAATCCTGGTTACACTTTATACCGAACAAAAAGGAAAAAGAACCATGAACTCTGGTTATACGCGGCTGATTCGATTCGATTCCACTTGTAACGCGTTCAATCGAGTTTGTCACCGGCCGCGGCGTTCCCTTTCGACACGTGCAAATTAATGCGATAGCGAGCCGCGCCGCGGCGATCGACATTCGATTACAAAAATGAGTCCGACGTAGCGCGCGTAACAGGAGTCGACGCATCAATTCCCCGCATCGGACCTCCTCGCGGATTTAATAAAGTCGAAACGAATTTCTCTGCTACGGGTCCGCGGAAGCACGCGACGCGGCGCGACGAAGTTATCGAAAACGGGTAAACTCGTTCGCCGTTCGCCGTTATACGATGGATGGGCGCGTTCGAGATGCACCGAACGATTTTGAAGGAGAACGGGCAAGCTGCGGGACGACCGATGTTCCGCTGCAAAGGTACACCGACTAATTGGTCGCCCCCCGATTAATCGGATTTTCCAACGGAAAATGTACCGGCCCGCGATTCGTTTAGATCGCGACGCTCGTCTCGGCCACGCGACACCGTCGAATCGGCCGGAGTTCACCCGCTCGAAATTAATTAAACCCGGGGGCAAATTATTCTCCCTTGAACGGGAACCGTGACGGTAACGACCCCGGTAGAGACCGGTAAAAGCCAGTTCGTCTCATTCGAGCAGCTTGGGCGCGTGAGAACGCCACCACGGGTCCCTATTACCCTGCGAAATTACCTCTTCCGCGCGGCGGCTTTCTTACAATGATGGCTTACTTTTCCGCGGCTCTGCCCGCCGGAAAATTGCGCCAGAGCCGTTATCAAGCTCGGCGCCGAATGCACCCTCGTCGTCGCGAGCCGCTCGTAGACGGCGTTAATGTCGTTTTAACGCGCCGACGATAAGTTATTGTCGCGGTGCATCCGCGGGCAAATCTGCTTCCAGCCGCTCGAGCAGCGTCAGCTTTACGCGCGTGTCAAATGCGCAGCGTTCACGTGCAGATTGGCCGGCGTTGCCTCTGCTGGAAGATCGATGGCGTGACGCCCCGTGATGGCCGATGGTGAAAAAACAGAACCGTGACCGGCGAACGAGTTTACGAGCTTGCTCGACCCTGTAGAGACAATCGCGACAACCGCCCGTTATAACATTTCAATCGCGATCGAAATAATCGCGTTAAAACCTGATTTCACGGGGCGACAGGTGTATCCGCGCTTTACACGTGGAATTGGTCGGCGCCAGTTCGATGCCTCGACTCTGAACGAGGGGAAGTCAATAGCGATCGGTCACCTAGAGGAACGAGGACGCGTTTAGTATTTCACTGAGAAGCTGCTCGACCTCCCCGGCTACTTTTAACTCGCTTCTTCATGGTTCGTGTCTCCTTCCTCGCCATTTACTCTTCACCGTCTCCTCTGGTGCTCGCCATTCTCATTTCCGCTACCGCCGCTTCGAGCCCCACCACCCCTTTCATAATTTGCTTCCCAACTCGAGCCAAGCGAGATCCTATAAGTCGCAATAGGAGAGTCTATTACGAGGAGGATCACTTCTGTAATTTGAAAACCCGTTTGATAAGCTTCCTCGGCTGCCTGCGCTTTCCGCGTCCCATTTTTCCTTCGACATTCATCCAACCACCTTACACGTTATACCTCGTTCCCCCATCGGTTCAAATTCCACGCCGGTACATCATTTCAATGCTTCGACCCATTCGGCCAAGATAACAGTTGCTTTACGATTTTCCGCGGAGTGCATTCGCAAACAAACCGACCCCTCCACTTTCGCTCGCGAAGAAATAATCTACCCCGGTGTGGCGTATTCTCTTAAGGCCAGACGGACTAGGTCGCGTAAAAAGGGAACGAATAATTCAGAAGCGAGCGAGCTAGCACAAGGTTAACGGGAAACAAACGGGGGCTCGTAAAAATTTGCTGACACGTGGTTCGCGTATCGCGGCCATCAGATATTTAAGGGAATCACTGTGGAAATTTCGCGGCGAACTCGCTACGCGGTTCCCACGAAAAGAGCGAAACTTCGAAGATCGCGTTGTTCTTGGGAATCAATTATTTAAATTGGTCCCGAGAGCGCGGAGCACCTTTGAACGAGCGTAATAAATTAAACGTGGCCACACCCCCCGTGGACGGCGTCGTACGCCAGCATCCGATCCTCCTACATCGATCCCTAGCATTCGACCGGGCCATCGAAGCTTCTCGCACCACCACGATCGCAGACGGCAATCCACGCCGCTCTCGAATGTCTAATCTCGGTTAGCGGCGGCTCTAGCTGTTCATTTCCCTGCAATTTCGATTTCACGACCGAGTCAATTTTGTCCTCCACCCGCCCCCTCCTCCACCCTATCGCCCACACGACAACGTTTCGACTTTCCGTCCTCCCTCTGTTTCGTAAAACGAACAAGAACGGTACGTGTGCGACATCCACGCGTCCATACACACGCGTCCACTTTGCCGTGTAGTTGCTTATCTCTGTGTACAGGAGTGCCGGACCCGAGGGGGAAGTCCGTGAGGGCGAAGTGAACTCGTTTCACGCTCACGCGAACATTATTGAGAGAGTGGTTAAGAGACTCGCTTCCTGGCTCTTCCTTTTTTCACCCCGCCACCGTTACCCACGGAACGCGAGTGGAACGTTCGATTTTTCACTTTACAAAGGGACTCATCGGTCGACTTTCGCGAGGCCGTCCCGCAGAAAAACATTGCGCTGCATCTTTCATCCCGCGAAGATTCTTCTCTTTCGGTAGACCGATGATCCGTCCGGTCCACCCATATCCTTCCTTGTCGCTCTCTCGGTCTGTCCCTGTTTATTTGCCTGTCACAGGTAAGTCGCGCGAAGAAATTGCGACGGCAACGGGGACACGTGCAATTGCTTCACCGCCGAAAGATAATCCTCCCACTTGACGTTATGATCGAAGGAGGCAAATGAATTTCGTTCCGACTAAGCCTTCCCGTAACATTCGTTAAACGACATCTATTTATCCGTTCCTGCCCCGTGAATCACTCTAATTAGCGTGCTCGCCGGGCACAATTTAAGGAGCAAAGCTGTCGCGCCGTAATTAACGGGTCGTTCCCATCGTCAATTATCCGGGACTTAATGCCGGGCGCGGGTCCGCCTCCCCCGGCCAGCATGTCGATCAGTAATGAAAATCACCAAGCTCCCTCGACTGTAAGTCGTGGCTCGTGCAGGTAACACGGAACTTTGCCACCGACGCGACGTGGAAAGGGTTGCGATCGTGGCGCAGCCGCACCGTCGCCATTTTTGGAATGCCACTCGTCTCCGGAAGCTGTCGCGCCAATAAATCAAGAGACATCTGCGACTACTGAGACACCCTACCGTGAGCACCGTCGTCACGTAGGAAACCTCCACTTTTCCTTCCTTCTGTTCGCCTCGTTCGCCCCCATCCTGTTCGGTTGCCCCTTCAGTCCGCCATCCCTTTTCCCTTTTCCCTTTTCCCTATATTTCTAACTTTCTCGCTTTCTCTCTTTCTTCCTCTCGTTTCCACGGTCCCCTTCTATCTCCTTTTCCATCGCGTTCCTCGTTCGCGACTGCCGACAATTCTTGCCCCCGTTCTGCCTACGTTTCCCTCCTCCTCGATTCCCGTTCACCCTCGCCACCGGTCGAAGCTAATATTATAGCTCCCCCTCTGGCCAGCATACTTTCATGAGAGGTAAACCGCCGGATGCTGGCACCGTTGGAACTGAAACTCGCGGCGAGATAGCGAAAAGAAGTTTCGAGAAGGGTTCGGTTATGTGATTGGTGCCACGGATATTGACCCGCAGATACACTTTGATGTAATTTTTCTGTACCTCTTCTCCGCCCTCTACGTTCGAGCCCTCTCTCGATCAGTCCCGTAGTTGTTTATAATGTGAACGACGACGAGGTTACTTTCCTCTTTCTGCGCCTCAATCGAGTCTATCTGCGGTTCGACTTCCTACGGATCGACAATATTTTTCTTCATCGTCGGGGCCATTTTCGCGTCGTTTCGAAACGCATTGCACTGTTTCGTACACCGAAATCGTGGAGCCGCAACAACGGAACCATTAATATACCGCTGCAGGCGGACAGCGGCAGACGATTTTCTTTCGAGGCCCAAGACACAGTATCCGGCGAGCTCGTTGTTCAATCTCTCTGTTCAACGACTTTAGATTGAAACCGCTTCCCCCCGAGCCCCGCCAGTTATACATCGATAAAGCGTACAAGTGCATGGCAATCTTGCGTCCGCCATATCTTCGTCGCTAATGATCAATTTACCTTGCCAGCTACAGACACAGGGGAGCGAGGGATTCCGGGGGCGAGGGGAGGGACGAATTTGGCGGAGCAACTCTCGTCAAGCGAGGGAAATTGAAATCGTTTAATCCGAAGTATATTCTCATCCGGCCTCCGCTATGTCTCGCAACTATCTCCGTTCGTTGCCTCGACTTTCGACCGTCGAACTTCGTTTGCCGGCTCTGTGAACCGCGACGCGGATATTTTTGCGAGTCCCGAAGAAATTTCGTGTTACGGGCCCGCCGACGAAACTTCCAACACTTTTATTGGTCGGCGGGAACGGGCGGTAACTAATTAAGAATCGGCCGGATCGTTCTGATTAAAAGAGCCACGCCGCGGCCGGCTCGTCTTCTTGTTTCCGTTCAGTAATGCGAGCCGGATTCGACGATGCAATTAAATCTTTGGACGAATACGGAACGAGTATCGACGTGACTGGTCGTGGCGTCGATGGAATCGATAGGCGAGGCGCGATATAACGGACGGAATATCATGTAAGATGGGAAGGCTACGTAACGCGAGAGGGGTTGCTTGCCACTGAAACTCTAATAAGAAGATACAGGAGCCGACAGTTGTCATCAAATATGCGGTGGGCGACGAAGAACAAATCATATTTATCAACTAAGCAAAATAGTTACGCGTGTGCAAGCGCGTATTAATTGGGCAAATCGAAATAAAATAATACTTGTCTTCGCTATAAATAAATATGCACTTAAACATTCTTTCAATTCCATTTCAATAAACGGCTCATCCACCCATTCTTCTAATTCAATTCGCGAGTTCCGGCGCGACGGTGGCCAGCATCCACTGAACTTCCCGCCACAGTTTCTTCATCGATCCATTTCACACGGAGAATATGGAGCGACGCGACGATGAGGTGGTCGTTCATAGTTGCAAGCCCTGCTTTCGTTTGCAACGGTTTTACGCGAGCCCGCGTTACTTGTTTAGTTCGCGAACCTAGAGTTTACGAGCAACAATTAACGAGACGCTCCGCAATAGTGGCAACGAACTGCACGGCGTTTAACTGTAACGTCCCTGAAAATATACGTCCTCCCGATTCGCCCTCCGATTCTGCATCGGTTCGCGAACGCGCGTTCTCCAGCAGAACGAGCACCGTGGATGCATACGCTGTTCCAGCGGATTTTACGAGATGCAAGGTTTGGTCGACGATGGCCCGACTTTAAATCCGGCCGCACGGTCCCGTCGATTTGACGAAATCAATTTTAACCAGATGCAACTGGGCGTGCATGCACGCGTGGCGGGGGGTTCGGTCTATGCAGTTTTATGTTGATTCGTTCGTTTCGATACACGCGGCGAAACGAAACGAAACGGGGCGGGTATCGCGGGACATCGCGTTACGTCTTCCTCGTTCGATGTGCGGATTGAATCATGACGCGTATTGCCGCGGGCTACGATACAAGGAGCTGGGCCGTCGGAAATAAGATATCGATTAATGGCGCGAGACTCTGTGCAGCAACGGAGACGTGAGAATCGTTCGATATTCAATAGCTTCGGCCAGTCCTGTGCGGCGCGGAACGTCTCGTCGCAACAGGGAATGCATAATTTCGGGAATTAATCCTTTAGCCGTTCATCGAGTCACAAGTTACCCGATGCAGCCTCTCACGCGACGAGCAACGAAGTTATGCACCGTTAATGCGCGTGAGAATTCTTCGAGCGTGGCACCAATACTTTTTATATATGTATACTTGTCATAGGATAGAAGCTTCGCGATAGGACGGTGACCAAAATTTCTAAAACAATGCCGAAACAGAGGTAATTTAATAACCGACGAGGATAACGTTTCTAGTGTTCCTCGAGACGTAACACGAAACAACCGGTGCGGTGCTCGAAATCGCGTCAGGATCAACGAAACAGAACAGACGGACGAGTCTGCGAGGCGTTGTAAGTCAATTTCACGAGCGTCGGCCAGAGGCTGCAACAAATCGTCCCTATCGACAGAACTGGTCGTTTCGGAAATACCAAAGAGGATCGGGCAGCGGCGTACATGGCATGGAAAATCAATTGCTGACTTCCCGGGCGTCCCAGGCGTCCCGGGCGTCTTTCCCGGACGATTGGTCCTTGTCGATGCCTCGAGACCTTCTGAATAAATATAACGCCCGACTGATACCCGCCGCGGCTGGTATCCGCACAGAAACGCCGAACACAAGCGAAATAAATTATGCAATCAGTCGTTTTGTGCCACGAAGCGTATCTAACGTGGAATGTTTCAGAGTTACAACGGGAACCCGATCATTTGCGCCGTTCCTGTTCAGTTTTGTTAGCGCATCGTCGATTTTATGTATCAGATTTTTTGATTTACCGCCCCGTCGTTTCTATCCCGAGCAGTACACCGTTATTGTTTATCACACGAGCGAGAATAACAAGGAAACGCGATCGACGTAATGAAACGTAGAATTCGTGGTGGATTTATATCCCGATGGGCGGTAAAGAATAGCGAAGGTAATGCATATAGGAATACAAGATCGAGGGTGACCAACGTAATTCGGCCTGAAATTGGCGTACGGCTTTCGATTCTCCCGCCGCGTCGGATCCAATTCGAGCACTCGTTAAAAATCGTTCAACGGACCGAACTGATGGAAGACAAATTTGCAAATGCAAATATTTGCGCCCGCGGGACTCTAGCCGCAAGGTTCGAAATGTACTCGCGATGGATGTACCCTATATACCGTAGACAGGCATTTGGTAAGAAGCGTTTTCGGTTCGTTGAGACGCGTTGGCGTGCTCGTGGACAGAAGTGATCTCTTAATGTTCTGAGGGTTGGATCACACGTTTCGTCGTGCCTCTCCGCGTTTCCCGTATATACACTTCCTCGGCGACTCCTGCGACCAGCCGGTGTCGCGTTATTGCGCCGGGATATTAAATTATGAACAACGCGGTTCGCCAGCAGTAATATCGAATACTCCTCGAATTGTATGAATATTAATGGTGGATGTTAACCGACGTCGATAGGGGAACGGCTGATCCACGGGATTACGTGGTGCATTGCATACGGCGGGGTGAAGGGGTGGCATTCGAAAGGGCGGTTTCTCCGATAGATTTTTCCCCTCCGTTTGCGCTTGCTCTTCATGAGTGGGATATCGTTGCGCGTAATCATAATCGGAAATAGCAGAGTGGAAATGAAATGATAGAGGTGTAAAACCGCTCGGCTTTCTACTCTCGGATTATGCGATTATTAGATTATCTGTAGCTGCGCAGATGTAACAGAAATACCGCAACGATCGGGCAGTAATGACAAATTGCATTCTGAAACGAAGAATACTTTCGCTATATAGGAGGGGATTTCTTTACTACACCCGTTAATTTAACAACTAATAATGAACGATGGTGTCGCTGGCGGTGGTCAAAGGATAAAGCGACAAGAGCAGAACATTTCAATTTACTTAATAGACATTGAAAAAATGGTTCCACTTCGCGTACCGTCCGCGAGGTAATAAGTTTCCACGTGGTAATTTCTGTCGCCTATCGTCACCGCTTATTCACCCGGAAGGGACTACATTCGTCGCGAATTTATCTACTTTTCATCCCCGTAGCTGAGGGTAATTTCTGACGGCACAACGGTCCGCAGAATGCTTTATTCCAGCTCGTCGTCGCGTCGCGAACACAATTCTCAGACCGAGAGACGAATCATCACGAGCCACAGATCGATCATCGTTGACGTCTCTCTGGTAGTAGTCTATTCTCCAAGGACCGTCAGGTGTGATCGGGTGTAATGGATGCCAGTGAAACGAAACGACGGTGCATACGCGACGATTAAACGCTATCGTCGACAAGCAACGGGCTCCGAACGAAATTAGATCTCTAATTGCCGGAACGAAGCGACAATTATCGGGTTTATTACTGGCAGGAATTCTTCTGCCCGGTGTCGGGGAATCGTCGATTAAAATCCGGAATTCTAAAGTTTCGATGACTAGGAAGCGCTAATTGTTCTCTCGGCTCACGCTCGCAGCTATCGAACGCAATCGAATTCTCCCGCCCGTTAATGGAAGCTTTCCACAAGCGCCAGCAAGTATTTTTCATCCCGGCGCACTAATTAACGCCCTGTTTTTCATTTCCCTTAACGCCCTTGGCACGGGAAGATTTATGTAGAGAAGGGCCCCATGCATTTCGAATATAATTCGCGACTTGAACACTTTCGCGCTAAACTCCAACACGGAACTCCGCGTTTATTCTCGCGTTGCGTTCCGGGCATAGCGTGCGCGCGATTCACCTTTAAGAAAACTCATTACCTCGATTGTATGCACGAACGAAAGTATTCGCAGGCGTCAATTGACGTCCGATGCACGTACCCACTCTCGAAATATGCACTTATTTTCTAAGCATCCCGTTTAAAGCAAGCCTTAAAAATCTCTCCCCCCCCCCCCCTCCCATTCTGCGCTATTAGTCTCTATTCTGTAGATACCCGATGCAACGAAAATTTCTCACTTTTATCATCACCCCCCCCTCGTCGCCTTTCCGCGACGCGCCTCTATTTTCCGTTTATCAAAACGCGCGACGCAACTCGCGGCGAAGAGACAGGTAGAAATAACGCCGGTGTCTACGTGTCTCGCTGAGTTTTGACCTCACCCGGAGACATTCGAGGACACCCCGCGAGAAGTTTGCCCGGCAGTTCGCAGGATCATGAATTTTCGCGCAGCTCGAACACCCCGTTTTTGATCACCCATAAACTTCTTTCGCGTTCCGGGTAATGGAAACGGTTCGTTTCGTAAAAAAGAAAATATGTCGGGAACATTTCGCGCGGGGATAAGCGAAACGTCGATCGTTGCTTGGAAAATTTGCATCCGTCTGTCGCGACTCCCTTCTCGCCTCATCGTTCCGTCGTTCATCCGACGCAAAAATGAAAACACCACGGTCCGTGTAAATGTTTCTCCAGCGCTCCGCCCGAATGAGCGCGTACCTATGTTTCTTTCTGTTTTTTTTATTCCCGCGTATTTTTCCACCTCTTTAATTTTACATGGTATCCGATGGAAAACAGGAAACGGCTCGTCGCCGGATGAATAATGCCGATAAATGGCCTTAGGTGACCGGAGTTTCGAATCCACATAAATTAACTATTCCATCGACGCGATTTTTTTCGGTCGGATTCGTGCGGCGGAACAAATCATACGTATAATCGAATTATCGAGAGACCAATGGGCTATGATAAGCACGTATGCATTTATGGATCCATTTCATGATTTCCATCCATCGAATCGACAGTTTTTCGTTGCAACCATTATTGCGAATGGTAGATACCTGCCATGGACTATTCGGAGCGAAAACGTTGACGATATTATAACGATACTTGCGGCAGAAATATATTCCCAAAAATGTCTGGCGTCCAATAAACAATCGCTGATGAATTTCAATGGCCATCGAGAGAGAATGGAACACTTTTTCAATGGATGCATTCATTGGCTTCGCGTCTATTGGTCAGTGAGAAAGCCCGTCAGCGAGACGGTTTCAACCTTCTCGTCCGCCGCTTTGTACATCGTTAAAGTAGCACTTAGCTCGTCAGAAATTCCCGCGATCTTGAGATGCAATTTAGGCGCGACACTTCTTTCCGTAGGCTCGCGCCTCTTTCACGGATGCAAAGCCGCATCCGCTCCCTCGCCTGCACGTGAAATATTTCCTTCGTCGTCCATGCAAATTGCAGCGCGAAACCGTCGACCGTGAGATATGAATCGTCATTAAAGCAAATGATAAGCACGAGAGCGTAACGGGGATATAAACTAGAAAAACCGAGTGGACGAAAGAAAAAGGAAAGTGAAGTGGAAAACTTGTCGGTTGTTCCCTGACATCTGCGAAACATCCTCGTCGACCGATGCACACGAATGCATTTTTTTTTTTTTGGTTTCTTTGTTTGTTTGTTTGTTCTTAAGCGACGCAAAATCGTTCGAATGCGCGATGCCCGGGCGAACGGCTTTGGCGCGATTGTTCGTGGTACAACGAACGTTTGATTAAAAAGAGATTCGTCGCGGTGAGTCGTCGAACGCGAACACGCGGCTTTGTACACCTCGTATTCGCCAGGATTACAGTCATATGTGGCGCGAGAACTTGGCAAATACGTCTGTCAAAACGCTTTTTTCTTCCTTTTTTTTTTTTGCACTTTTTATTGAACCACCAACAGCGCGAGCCACATCGGCAGGAGGTGGGGGGGAAGAGAGGGAGGCGCGTAGCAATTGGCGAGCACGACGATGCACCTCTAGCCGTAACCTCCAACAACCAACCCCTCTCTCGGCTCGTCTCATCCGCCACTGGGTAGCTCGCAGCTAGCCCCAATTTCTACCGTTCCCGCTGCCGAACCAGCCGAAACATTCCGATTCGGCTGGGAGACGGGAAATCGCCACGGTTGGAAATTTAACAGTCTCGTAAAACCGGTGGCCATCGAGCGGGCCGGAGTTCCTCGAGCAGGATGGAACGAGCCGTGTTACTCGGCGAACATTATGTTATACCTGTGTTTAAGTAGATTTTATTGCCGTGGATGCGGTTGCCGCGATCGGACTCGTTCCGCGTCGGAGTTCGTAAACCGTGTGATCCATCTACGGGAGATTAACTGTGGATCAACGGGATGACGTTACTCCCCAACTTCCATCGTAACAGTCACGCTTTTTAAACTGTTCACGTGGTAGGAAATAGTTGAGAAGTTTTTCGAGGGAAAATTACCGTCATCTCTCTCTCACTCTCTCTCTTTTCTTTCTCCCTCGTTACTTATATCGTCGCTAGGTGCAGCGAGAAAGGTTGAACGTAATTAATGATCGACGACGATGCCGCGAGAATTTCAACGAGACGCACGTAAGCGACCATTCCGTGTAATTAATGAGCACAGCCTGTTGGCGTAAGAGCCTGCTCTCTCGTGATCCCATTCTTCGCGAAAGAAACACGCCGCATCTATTTACGTTCAATGGCCGAGTGCCGCGGTGCAAGTCTCTCGGCAACAATGATAGAAGGAACCGCGATAGGCGGGAAAGATAGGGCCTGGTGGCCGGCAAGAAAGCAAGAAAAGTTTCGTTCGGCCGCGGGGCACGTCACATCGCGTGCCACCCCCGTCTAATGGATCCATCGCGCTGGAATGTATCCCGAGAAATTTGTGCTGCAACGACCGAGCGGGTTACACGGGCGTCGTCTCGTTCTTGCGGCGATATCACGCCGCACGGTAAACAGCGGGGCGAAAGCGACGGCTGGTCCGTTTAACGTCGTAACATAGAATAAAATAGAGCCAGGCAAATTGCGGGAACTGTCTGAATGAGATCTCGAACCGGCCTGAGTTACATAATGCACTCGAGCTTTTCCCACGGGAACGGAAAGTGGCCTGAGTGTCGGGGAATGTGGATCCCGCGGAGTTGCAGACTGAGAACCAATTAGCAGTCACGCGTTTTCATCCGGTCCAGAACGCTTCTCCTATCCGTTCGTGAACCTTTTTCCTGCTATCTTTATCGTCGCGATCCTGTTACCATGCGTCCCGTCTAATCGAGCGGACAGGGAAAGGAACAGGAGCGTAGTTTAACCACGCGTTAGGTATCGAAGCGCTGCATCCCGACGAGTTTGTTTGATTTAAACGCTGGGAATAGTGGGAGAAAGGGGAGTGTTTGAAAAAGGTGGAATCCGGGAACGAGATAATGTGACGAATAAAAAGAGAGAAACGCCGACGATTCATTATCCTGGCCGGCTGGCCTATAGTAATTACCGTCGACGTGTTTGATTACGAATCCTTGCGCTCTGGAAATTGTGTAAATATTTTCGATCGCGCAGAACGAAATAACAATTCAATAAACTGACGGCGCGTGCCGTAATGAAAAATATTGAATTCCCCTCGCTAAGTAAATACGCTGCAGGCGGCGTGCAATAAAGTATTATATGTGGGTAAAAGTCACGAGAGGATGGCCCATTTGTAATTTAAATAATTGCAACAATTGCAATATCGTGTTCGAACATTTCGCGGCGCTTTAGGCGCGTCGACTCTGCCCGGGGAACAGAGAACATCGAGCGACTAAATGAATCGTTACCTATTGCGATTAATTGCGATTCTTCAAATATCCAGGCCGGCACAAAAATTGGCCGACGCTGATTAAAATCGCTCGCGTCGGCAGGAGTAATCAAATCAATTTAGAATGCTTCGTTAGTGCTTAAGCTTGCTCCCTGTTTTCTCGACCATATAAATTATAACGCGAATTGGCATGCTTCATCTTCTGTTCCCAGTTTTTTTTATTATTTCCTCTTTTCGTTCTCGTCGCGATTTCGCATCCGCTGCGATTGAACTCGGCGAGTCCAAATTTCTTGAAGCTCGCCTCGATGCTCTTCAACGGAGCAGGCGGGAAAGAAAGCGCTGGGGGGGGGGAAGGTTAACAACGTTGCTTTATCCACGGTTCACTTGATAAAAAAAAACCAAGTAATTGCTACGATTCTGGATCGATGCGTCAGATTATTTTAATGGATCGCAAAGAAGCCTCTGATCCATTGAGGAGATTTAGCTTACGTGGAAATTACTTGATAAGACCTAACTAATGGCGCCATCAGGACAGATTCTCGATAATGATGGTTCGGACGAACACGAGGAAAGCTTAACGTTCGTTAGCGGCGGGGCTCGCCTTTGACAACTTTTCCTTTCGCGACTAAAAAATCACGGAACACTCGCCCGCAAATGCGAGCGCGAGCTTACGGACAAAAACATTAATTAGAACGACGCGGATACGCGACAGGTCCGAATGTTCCAACGGAAATGAATTTTCCAATGGACGCTCAACGGGATGATAACGAGGTAATCGATAATCGATTCCTTCGATCCGTCCGATGCGGCCGAGTACGAGAACGAGAAAAAACAGAGGAACATACAAAATAACGAAGCGCCAAGTTCGAGATTGTCAAACTATCCCGTTCCCTCCTACCTGTCGCAAAAAGTTGAATACCGGCGCCCGTTTCACAAACCTTAGCTCGACGTTCCATAATTATCGGAGACAGGATTATCCATAGATCCGTCGTAAAAGAAACTTCCATGGGAGGCCGACAATGTACAATTCAGAAACGAAGCGAACCTTCGAGAGTCGTTGAACTGAACAAATCGTCCGCACTTCGACTCACCTCCTCCTGCGTCGCGTTATTACTTGTACATATGCATCGCGCGTTTGGTTGTTCCACGAATTCTTAATATACATGAAAATGAAAACAGCATTAGCAGTTGAAAGCATTTGTACGTGCGCGTTTCAGATAGCAAAGATTCCCCGGGGTACCATCAAAGCTGCTGCGGTTCGCAATTTTCCAGAGAGGCTCGGCTTTTCACGTCCGCCTTTCGATGCCGCGTCTACGATAGGCAAAGTTTCCATTGTGGCCGTATTCGGTTCGCGGTCACGGATGCTTGTGCACGCGTTTCAGAACGGTTTCGTGGCATTATGATTGCAGAAAGCTCGCGGCTTCGTGTTCCCGTAACGGTGCTACACTTTGCATGAGAGATTAGACAACGATGGAGAGGAAGTGGAAACACTTCGGAGCGACGTCGCTGTTCAACAGTTTCCGCCAGGGCCGTCCAATTCGAGGACTATGGTCTCCGTGGTTTGCGAGGACGATCGATTTTCATTGGTCAGAGAGGGTTCGCGGCAATCGTGGTGAATGCGATTGTGACTGCGTAACGCGGCGATATAAGGCCGAGCGTGATCGTACAATTAAGATTCGGTGTATTTTTTAAGGGATTCGGCATCGATATTGATCAACCAAGTGGCAATTCCAACAATTCCAACTCGAATATCCCATTACGAGAATGTATTTCACTTTGCCGCTATTCTCTGATGGCGCCGACCAGTCTCCCCTTCTATCCGATCCCAAATTTGTCGAAAACGTTTTTATTCCGGTCCCGTGTGGCGTGCGAAAAATCAAGGGAAAAAAGTGCGACAGGTGACTGAAGGGTTGATCGACTATGCTCGCACTACGAGCAGTAACCGTGAACTAGTTCAATTGTGGTGGTTAGCGAAAACTGCTATCTTGGCCAACCTTGTTTTTATTATTTCCCACGGCATTTATGGAAAGATCGTTATCATACGTAACGGGAACGACATTTCTATAAACTTCGACAATCAACGATCACTGTACGACGAATAAACGAAAAATAACTTATATTAGGAACAGCATGTGTGTAAATCTGAAAGAACGCCGCGCGATTCGGAGCCGCGGAAGTGATTTGTGTGCTTCGCGCTCGCCACTGAGAATAAAATGTTACAGAAACGGCTGTCAGCAACGGAATGTACATCAATTTCGTCGCTCGTCCCCGTGCCCCCCTTTTCTTCTGTCCATCCCTTTTGTCCCGTTTTACTGAATGGAAATCCCGCCGCGTAAATCGCCGACGAAAACTTCTAAACGAATAACGAGCAGAGCTAACGAATGGTGGACTTCTGGAGGACGGCAAAAAGTCGGGGAAGAATTCGAAGGGTCGTTCCGTGGGTCGTTAGCGAATGAAAATTCTGACGATTTGCTGGAAGTTCATTTGTGCTTTAAAATTTTGGCACCGTGAATGGAAAAATGGTATCGCAATTGGGACTGCAAGTTGTAAATTCTCAATGTATGTTGCTGGGTCTGCAAAGAGTTGGAACCCTCGGTAAGCGCAGTACAGAGATACTATAGACGTTCTGTGTCACCGCGGCTGGATTCATACACGCAGGTAACACGTGCAGGCGTGCATACGTGTCGCCGCGTAACCGCGTTTTCGTTGGCGTTAATAGGAATTCGACAAGTACAAGGACGGGTGGAATGCAAATTAGTCGAGCCGTGCACGGACATTTGTAAGCCGTGCAAATCGTCCGCAGGGAAATCCGCCAAGAAAGTTCTTGGCAAACAAGATTCGGAAAGTAACGTGGTTCGTGCGAAATTGATACGGGCACTGGTACAAATACGATAAATTCTCGGCAAACCCGCGATTGATTCGGCCAATCGGACGGATTGGCTACACGGAAGCGAATGCTCCTCGTGGAAGGCTCGCTTCTGTTGTCCCTTCAAAGTGGCCATTAATGAACGCTCTCTGTTCGAATTTATTTGCAATCGAAACTTCCATTAAATTCCAGCTACCTGTAAATAAAAACAAAAAAAAAAAAAGTAGAAAGGAACGAAGTTGGCGGATCGAATGGAAGATCAGGAACGTTATCGCGATCTGTCGATACCAGTGACGCCTTGTAAAACGATGCAGCGCAGTTGGCGTCTATTGATCAAATGATCACAATGGAATCACAATAGGAACATGCCCGGCGTCGATACTACGCGTATCGCCGATTCGATTTCTCCGCGGGTAAATGGAATCGCGGAGCTGCCGCCTGTCTAAAGGTACCCCCGCGACCGGCACACACCGTCCATGTAAACGTGAACATATCCGCGAGCACGTGAAACCGAGCACTCGTGCACGCATATCGAGCAAAAAGCCAGGACGACGACGTACGAGCGGATCAATGTACGCGCGTCGATGCAACCACCACAAATCGATACCGCGTATCGAGCGTCCACACGTTTCGACCGCTGCTCAACTTATTTTCGGCCGGTTTTCCACAATCTGGCCGACAGATTCTCTCTGCTTGTCCTGCCCGTGGAAATATTCTCTTTCCAACTTCTGCTGCCTCATTACGAACACGCCGCCACAATTCCCACCACGCGCGCCATCTTTCCCCGCCGCGTTCCCACAAATTTCACCACTGCCGCTGCCCGCCGTATCTGGGATAATCTTCGATTTTCTTGGCGAGCCTCGCGTTCCTCGCCTTCACTGCACGCACAAGACCGCGTTTAATCGCCCCGAGAAATTCAATTCGGGCGATGCCGATGACTGGCTTAACCGTCCCCTTCTCGATTATATACTTCGTAGGCCGAATTGTCCCCGTAAAATTTCAGGAAACAATTGCTCCCCCATTCCCACGGGGAATTTTCATCACTATACATCGAAACGAGCATCGATTTCGCGCGAACGATGCAGGCGAAACGAAGAAACAGGAATTTGTCCTGCCAGGAGGCAAAGTTTCTCGCCAGCCGTTGAGATATGAGCAAGTGTCATGTAATCCGACGGGACAAGCTCCGCGCTCTTCAGATTATTTACGTCACTCTCCGACTCCAGTCGGCGAAACTTAGAGCTAGTTTCCAGACAGGATTTAATTAGAATAATAATTGGTTTCGCGATATTTATTCTGGATACGGCACGACCCGACGAATGTGTTACGCCGTGACAAGATTACACCAGCCATACAATAATTGCGCTTCACGCGAACTCGAGCGAGAACGGATCATTTCGGGCGACGTTGAATACGTTTCTAAGCGATACACGGGACGCGACCCCGAATCTTTCATGAGCTTGCGGCCTCCTGCGTTTCCGCCAGCTCCGTTCCTGCTAAGTACTTACTAGTGTTAGACGCTTACCGAGATCTGTAACGTCGTATTAACTCAGCCGCGTGCGCGTCTGTGTGTTGTGTGTGAGTGCGCGCGCGCGCGCGCGCGTGTGTATGTGTGTCTATGAGCGCGAGTGGGAGGAGAGGGTATTAATGGCAGTATCGAGAGTGTGCACGTACGCAATTACGCCTTCGATGCTCGTTTCGGATGGCGCTGTTTACGAACGGCCCACGCTTATCTATGATTGATTTCCGACGCCTTTGATTGGCGCGTTAGTCGAATGTTTTTCCATTGAATCGCTACACCTTTGAGAACTTTAGGACTACGAAACTTGCTGTATCTTTTGAATCGCACGCGACATTTTAAATTCACCTGTCGCCGTTTTTTCTTACACAAATCCTCGCGGTTCTCTGTACCCAACAGCACCCAGATACCTACATACGTATCCATATGCATTAAGCCGGCATCATTAACTATACGGATGAACATCGCGCGTACACGAACGCCACCGGGTTATCCACGAGCACGGAGACATAGATGCGCTCGCATTCTTCGTACGTATAGCTCGTATACCAACGCAAGTGGTACATACCCCAGCCTACACAGAGCTGGTACACAACTGTACGCGTTTATACGTGCATGCCTTAGGTCTAATTCAGAGGGCGCGTACCGCTATCTCCGGAATGCGACCTTTCTTCCTGCACGGTTCATTTACCCCATTCGTACGTACCGACGCGCGAGGGCGTCACATTCAGCGCGATATTCACTGGTAAGTGTTCATTAAACCGGCCATTCTGCCAAGTGCGAGTGATAATAATAGTGGCAGACATATATATATATATATATCTTTAGCTGCAGATGAAGGGGTGTTAGGTCGAGGGGGCGCGAGGATTTTTCGAGCTACATTTCAGGGGGATGGGAACGTGTTTCCGCGCTCGCGTGCACGATCTGAACCGCGGATAAAGTACGTTTCACGGTTCTACACGATTCGACCCGATTCGACGCGGTTCTGCACGAGTCGACAATTGATCGGTATCCAATGTCATTAATGTCGAACCACTTGCACCAGATTCGTAGCCCAGAAAAATTTCGCGCGAGTGCACTCGGGTTCACGCCTTTCGTCCGTGACCTATTTTCTATGGCGTCCTTTCGAATCGCCCGCGGTTCTCAAAAATCTAGATAGTTTTCGACATTCGAGTACCAATGAAATCGAGCTCCGAATACGACGCTCTTGTTTCGAGTGCCAAACGCAATCGACGAAATGTTCGTGAAAAGAAAGTAGGTGAGAGATAATTGAGACGACGTTACGAGCGTGTTAACAGGGCGAATTTTCCCCAAGGTATATCTCTGCAAACGTGAAAATCTTTCGGTGTAATTAACATGCAAGCGTTCCACCGACAACGTCCATCATTCAACGTTTTCTACCTGTACTCTTCGGTGGTTCGTGTCGCTAAATGCATACCTGGCGCTTCGACGATTTCCAGGATAAAGACATCTCGTGGATGTATTAATGCCACGCCACGCGACTCCCTACGCCTGCGAATTTCTTTCGGATTATTCGAGCGCGAACCAGAAATGCACGGGTTTCCACAAAGGACGTCGATACGGTTAACAGTGGTAGTAACTGTTTCAAGGTACTCCGGATGGAAAACAAGTTTGACTCCGTCTATACACGGACGCCTCGAGGAGGAAGAGGGAACCGATGGCCTGTCGCCGCGACAGAAAAATAGCAAAAGTACGATCCCAGAAGAGAGATATGAGTAACGAGGTTCGTGGTCTTCTAGAATCGTTCATGCCTGTAATAATAGCGATGAACGGCCGTTTTATATTCAACTTCGCTTCGCTTGTTTAAAACACTCTGCACAGAGGAGCGGGAATAAAGCTTGCTGCCAATAAGGCTTAATGTCCCTCCGATCCCCTGCCAAGTCGTTATCGCAATTGTGGTAAAGTTCTCCCGATCGTTCTTACGATCCGCGGCAACGTTTGCTCGAAAAATGCTGCCTCAAAAAGTGACCCGAATCGAGCGCGAGCAACGGAGACATCGCGTCATTTCGAAATCGATGGACCACTTCAAGCAAATTATACGATCTGATCGGCCAGCCACGCTTTACATTGTATTTATCGCAGTATTCCTGTCCCACGCAAAATTGTTGCGAAAGAGCGATCACCTGTCCAATTGGAGTACGAACCACTCCTTCGCGGGCCATACATCGAGACTTTCGAGAAGACAAAAAAAAAGCGACACAACCACGGTCTAATCTTATTAATTTCACCAATCCTAATGTACCGTTTCCCCATACATAACGCACCGAACTATCGCGTTCCAAGATGAGACACTCCATTCCGTGTCCCCCGTTATCCGGTTCGATGACACAATCGATAACGCTTACCGTCCCATCCGATGGGGACATAACGAGCAGGTATCAGGATCTATGAATTACTTCGTTAATCCGCGATAAATCACCGATCGTGTATTCGCATCTCGAAATTCTTGAGGAACCGTAACTCCTTGCGGGAGAATAGCTTGCTGCCCGGGCGGTTTCAATTGAAAAATGTGCGCCATACACGGCCATCCGCGATGCTGGTCGTGGATGGTCGTACGTACGCCCAGGTAGACGAACTCGCCTCCAAGAGAGTAACGCGTCTACATAGGTATAGTCGCAACCGGTCGGTTTCCTTTTCACGTCCTCTTGTAAGCCGGAGAACAAAACGGAGGGACGCGAGCCTCCTGGAATGACGCTCGCATCGATTGCCGGATTTTACCATGTACTCTCTCTCCCTCCCTCTCGCTGTACGCTCCCTGGAGTGCATTTTCCATTTCGGCCTACGATCTCCTTTCGGCGACGGAGGCGTATTTACAGCGCGCCCGAGCCATTTTTTCCCCCGTTAAAGTTGGAAACAGCGTCTCGAGTGCTGCGACGAAATATTGCAAATATTTCCCACGGTATCGATGATCGATGCCGATTTAGCCGTTTCTACGTTAAACGCGAGCGGCGGGGCGTACGACAATACGAATATCGTTAGATTTCTGTCCCGTTAGGTTTGTGGAGGTGCAGACAGAAATATGGTTTGTGTTTAAAAGGGCGATTGAAAGATAAGGAGTATCGGTATCCGTTGGAAACTATCGAGGCGTTTTCTCTCCGCGCGTAAGATTCGTTCTATACTCTGTAAATAAAAGGGGCGATACTTAACGAGAGAGAATCGTGCAGGAGTACGATTAAAGATAGATTTCGCGACGTTCGATGAGCTTACGAACGAGGCACGGCGATAAATAACGATCTCGCGAACTCGCGAATATTATACCCCCGATTGTTTCGATCGATCGTGCTTTATCGGCGCGTATGGACAGGTAGCGAGAAATATTGCATTTTAACTTTTAAAAGGACGATTAGCAAACCGTTCCGATTCGACCGGACGAATTTTTCATGGTACCTCACTTTCGGCGTGCCCCCTTTGCTATTCATGGCCTGATTATCGTGTAAAAATGCGGCGATCTTTTGAAGCTTCAACGCACACACGCGGATACAGACTTCCCTCCCGTCGTCCAAATTGAAAATTCTTTATTCATGAAAATAGGAGAAAAATCGCAAGGCGGCGGTTCGCGACGGAACGGCAGTCTTCTGGCCCGGCAAAGTTACGGCTTCCTGAGTCGATAGTAAAACGTTTAATGAAAAAAGATACCGGCCAGTGCATTGTGAAATTAGTATCAATTTCGGGCCTCGCTGGAGTCAAGGTCGGAAATCGTCGGTCGTAAATGAGATTCATGAGGCGTACGACCACGAGCGCAATAAAAAGGAACTATGGTCCTTATAACGGTTGATTACCAGAGAACAACGATGGAACGCTCGGTCATCCCGTTCATTAATTCCATATTCGGTATATATTACTTCCGCGTCTCCCGCTCAAACAATATTTTATACCTGCACGCCAATGACGCTGCTGCATAACCGACGCTAATTTATGTTAATTTAATTTCCCGCCCTATGAATCCCGGCTTAATTGTATTTTAATCGAAACATACTTTCGAAATCTCTCTCTCTATCCCTCCGTCGTTCCTCCGGCCCCCTTTCTCACCCTCTTTCACATTCCCTCGCTGGCGAACTTCCTAACTAGAGCCAGGGCGACGACGTTTACGCCGCGGCGATGGAAATTCCATCGACTTGCTGCGAAACGACGTAAACGTGTACGACCCTTCTCTGTCGCGGGCATATCTCGCGTCACCGAAACCCCTTCATTCTCTTACATTATGCGCATTATTTCGTCTATTATCTTCGACACTCGCCACCATGCTCCGATATTCCACGACGTTTCTTCGCGTTGATATTGCCCCGGCTCAAATCTGAAGGGGATTTAAAGTCCCGCGGAGAGATTTTTCGTCGGAACTCTCGGATTTAACGAGAGAAACGTTTGTCGTTCGATTTAGGGGAAACGCAGTTCGCGATACAGCGAATGATTCACGAAGGGACGGTCGGCGTTGCGGTCTGTCGTACTCTAAAACCGGCAACGGGCATTTAGAAGCGTACGAAACGGGGCACACCGCGGTTACTAATTAATTTCAAGCGGCATGCTGGCGATTAACTCGACAGTAATATGATCTCGCAGGCCGCTCGCACCGCAAGCGCCTACGGATTGACAAATATGCCTGATCAGTTGTACGCGGGACTGTTGCGAAGAGTTAAGCGGCAGTTTGCGGCGCCAGTAGCTTACATTGCCCCGAGCAAGCTCGCCGTGACCACGTTAACGGATTATCCTGTCATAAATGGTACGACGAGAGACTCTACCATAATCTCGATCATTCGTTTCGCTGTTCTCGCTTAAAAAGTTGATTCCGGCGCGCCAACAATCTTGCGAGCCCTTAGTTTGCATACGAAATTTATGTTCACGGTGGCGCCAACATTTTCCGCAAGTGTTTGGATGCCAAGTTAATTGATCGATTAGAAACCGCCGATCGGTAAATTAGTTTTATTAACGGAGAAGTAACGAGTGGGGTTTGCCAAAAGGAGTTTCGGTTAAGCAACAATGCCGCCTTTGGTTTATTTTCAACGATCGTACCCCTATTTCACGGGCGCGGCCGCCAACAGTGAAATACGCTCGCGATACCTACGGTACTCTTTTATGGCACCGAGAATTTGCCGGAAATAATTCATACAAAAATGCCATGTGTTGAATTTAATCGTAGGCGGTGCACGCGTTGCCGGAGTCATTGACTGGCGGGCACAGGCTTTTGTACCCTTATGCACGGCAATGAAAAGGTTAAAGTAATTTCGCGTCGCGTTTCATGCAACAACGTGGTCTCCTCTCTCGTTGTGTTTATGCTGGAAGCCACGCGCGCACTTTCTCGTTCGACTTTTCAAACCGACTCGTGCAGCCACGATTCACCGCAAAGAGTTCCCCTTCAGTCGGTACGGTATTGCTCAATTTCAAACGCGTTTCCAATTATCGAAAAGCCCAGAGATGATAGGTCCCCGGTTGTCGATCGAGGGGCAACAGTAACAACCGACAAGCATTATTACCCTAATGTAATAATAATCATTTCAAGCGTACCTAAGTGTATCGTTGAACAGGTTTCACCCTCCGCCTACGCAGTTCTCGATTCGACCATTGCGGTTAGATTAAAAACGACACGGTTAATTTCCTCGCGTGGCATCTTTTTTCATCAACGTGAAAACTAGGGGCTGAATATCGGTGTTACTCGCGGCAGTGAAATTAGCTGCCTGTTTGCATAAAGGGGAAGAGTAATTTGTAAAAGGTAATTAAAAGACCTATCCGGCGAACGATTGCCGTGGAAACCGTGTCACAAAGGCGCCTCTGGTTTCCACGTAACGCGAACAACGTAGTCATTCTGGTTGCACGTAAAAGCTTGACCATGCTGTTGCACCGTGCATGCCCGGCGACGACGACAGAGCGCACGGTGCATACTTCTAATATAAAGTAATCGCGTGCCAGGGACGTTGCGTCGAGTCACGAAGGATTAGCGCATAAGGGAAAGCACGAGGCACGAGGTGTACAGCAGAAAAAAGTAGAAAACAAAACGAGCTAGAGTACTCACCGAAAATATCGCCGGCAGCAGCTACCTTGAAGACGACGCATAACAAGTAGGTGTAGATAATCCGTGTCCGCAGCCACCAATCCATGGTGTTCACGACTTTCGTACGGCCTGCTACGGGCGGCCTTTCGTTGACCCTAGTCTAACACGATCAACGTTGATACCAGATACAACCGTCTCGATACTCGCGCCTCCTTTCCTTTCTCCTTCACCAAACTCGATCTCCCACACGCGACGCGTCCCACTTCCCCTTTTCCCGCGGAGAACGATCGAGAAGATGCCCGCGAGATCATCGAAATCGCGGCACCTGTTCACAATGATCGTGACAGCGCTTACAATCGGCCCGCGAACTCGCGATCGCCGAATTAGTCATTGCACGTGAACAAAGCGGGCAGGGTACGCCCGCCTGAAGCGATCGCCGGCGTTTAACGCGACACGATGCCAAAGCCGATACCCTACCACGCGGCAAGTTTTGTTACACTTATGGTTAAACGTGTAACAACGACGACGGCTATCGGACACGGAACACTGCGAGCACGCAATTCTCAACGAAATACGTGTTTCCGGGGCTCGGTGCTACCGGAGCACCGACTATCCGGGGAAGATAGAGTTTTATCCTCTCACACTCTCTCTCCCTCTCCCTCCCCCCCTCTCTCTCTCGCTCTCTCTCTAACGACACTGGCCACCGCGGCGACACTCTCTGTCCTGTGTCGGAGTCGAAACGCGCATAGCACCGCGTGTATATGCTGTCCGAATCGCGACCGGTCAAATACTAAAGGCGTTCACTTTGCGTCGACTTAACTTCCCCCACACCCGGGTCACAGATCCCTGTGATTTTCTCTCCCTCGGCCTTTGTTTGCAGGCTTCGTTCGTTTCACTAGTTCACGACTACGGTTCACTGGATAACCATCTGTCCCCGACTCCGAATCCTTCCTCGTCCGCCTCCTTCGCGTCCGCGTCCTGATTTTTCTTCCACCGGGTCCTTAACAGTGCCAGCGGCCTCGATGTCTTATCAGCGGCGCGGGACAGCGTAGCGCAGGATCGGCTCTCTCGCAAGGAGCAACGTTCCCCCCGCTATTTCTCGTGGGAAAGCTGTAGCCTGTGCGATGCATGGTTGGCGTGCACCGGTCACCAAGTTGCCTCCAAGCACGGCTGGTCAAGCTGTCAAACACCTTCGTACGCCTTAAATTCCGTCGCGTTTCCGTGAAAAACGCGAGAAGACGACCGTGGCAACCGGGTCCTCTGAGATTTTCGGAACGTCCTTTCGGGTCGACTACGATCGAACCCAACTATACATTCGCGAACTATGTACACTTCTGCGCCGTCCTCGTTATGCGAATACACTGATAGGCGGGTAATTGGTGAAATCACACGTATCGTATACACGTCGATATAGGATTAAAAACGGCAGTGGTGGAGTTTTTAGAACGCTACGCTGAAGGACACAAAGATGGTCTCACACCGCGAGAGGTCTTTAAATCTCGGTCCCCTTGGCACACGCGTTCCTCCAGAAGATACTTCTGCGTCGTACGTCGAACGGAGCATCGATTGTCGTCGGATGTATCCACTTTTTTCTCCGCTGAGAACGACACGGCCCGAACGTCCATACGAGAACTCGCAGATGGTTCGCGAAGACTGAGGGAACAAAGCTGTGGTCGACTGCGCGCCGTGGTTTCACGCCATTCCTCTCCCTCTCTCAGAAGCAGGAAACGATCTCCTCCAGGCTGGCACACGTTGCGACTATTCACTCTCGGAGTAAAAGTTTGTACATCGACCAGAAAGGAGAAGTTCTCCAGCAAGTGCTTTCTCGTGGTCAGACTTTTCAGTGCCTCCTCGAAGAGCGAAACGCGATCGAGATTTAACCTTTGAAAAATCCGGTGTACTTATTCGGCTGTCTCCTCTCCGGATCTCTGTCGTTCGAATGAGTGGGTTGATTTCGTGCGTTCGTTCCACGTTCGAACGAGGGAACACCGTCGTTCCACCTGTCCAAGCTGCGTAAGGTAGGCTGTTGCGTATGCTCGTCGTTTGGTCGCAGCCACGGTACATCCGTCACGTGAACACTGAAAAGCAATATCGAGACTAGTGAACTAGGTGAACCGCGTTCGCCAGGTAGGTGCAACGAGAACAGGTCGGGGGAGAAAACCTCGTTGCAAAAGTGGAAGGGAGTACACGCGACCCGCGACTACGGCCAGCATGAGACGAGAGAGAAAAGGAGTGAGGGTATCGAAGTCAGAGAGCCGGTCGTCGAACCGGTTTCCTCGCAAGAGATTGCAGCGGACCAATTGGAAATACCACTGACAATGAGACCATCGGCCGACCTCTTTGCGAACTCTACGTGCACACCTGACGATCCAGACGCCGAGGATGCGCATCCGGACGGTCCGTCGAAGACAGATCGAGCACGATTTCCATCGCCGGCCACCCATCCGGCTCGGAATTTTATCGGCACCATCGAGCAACCGCTATCCAAATTCACGATCGACGCTGGTGAGTGCTCAAGGTCACGAACCAACGAGACGCCTCGCACGGCACGACTATCTACCTCGCGATCCTTCTTTCCCGAGATATCGAACCCTGTCACGCGAACGTCACTGACCGTGCAACGCAGGAAACGCGGAACGACGAAGATAACTTTCGACCCGAGTCGCGATGGAGATTGATAAAGGCACGAGGAGAGGCACAGTAGGGACAAATGATCGAAGTCGATATCTCTGCCTCGGGGTAGCGAGACGCGCTTCAATAATTTCCTCTGGCGGACGATTTAAAATTTTTACGAGTCCGCGGAAATTACGTTTCGATCGGAATCATTCGTTCGCCGTGCTCGCGGGCCGAGAAACTGCAACGCGACAACGATCGTTATTTCATTCCCCGGGCTGGACGCCTATTGTCCTCCAGCGAGCGTTCGATTCGCCTGGGCGAAGATACATTTTTTACAAGGCAAACGGACTCTCAGTTACACCCGCAGTTTACATTTTTCCCGAGAGAACCGGTCGTGGAACGGGCGAGCGTATGAACCCGGGTGCCGCCGTGATCGCCCGGTCCAATTTTCGATTCGAAACGGCATGAGCGACGCATCAATTTTGCATCTCCTTTTCCTCCGATTCTCGTGCATATTTTTTTTCTTCTTTTTTTTATCACCCGCGATCCATCCAGCGTTCGTTGACTACCGCGAAATATTGCATCGTCGAACCGCGACGCGATTAAAAGTCACCGCAGACGCAGCGCGTGTACTAACGACGTTCCGATGGCGAGAACATCCAGCTGATTAATAAGCACGACCCGCGAAACAGCCAACGATTGCATACGTCCCATCTGCCAAGCCGGGAGAAAGTCGTTAATACGTAAAAATATAAAGAGGGCCACGAATTTTGTTCTTTCTCTCCCAATGGTATTTTCCCCGATCATCGAAATTCGAAGAAGAAAAATTGATCGGCAGGAATACGCGTCAAGTGGCGCGATTCGAGTCGACCGACGATTTTACACCGAGTTAAGCGTGAATCATCGAGTCCGATTGGTGCTCACCGATCGAGAATGGCACTGTCACTGGTATGCTTGCGTCCTGCCACGCAACAGTTTCGACCGATTAAACCGGGTCGAGTCGCGCGGGAAAACGAATTCGAATCATTAATTTAGTGGGTGAAAGGTCGAACAATGCGAGCCAGCCGTTCGCACTTTTAGCGGGCAGAAATGTACGTTGGAGAAAATGAGCGGTACGTTCCAATGGGACATATAGGAAAAGAAAGAAAGGAGAAGAATGAAGGAGCAAAAAAGAGGTAAATATAGAGAGAAATGAAAAAGGGTTCGCTCCGATTGTTATCGTGCAATTTTCTTCCATCTGACTCTCTCTCTTTCTCTCTCTCATTTATCATTCGGATCCTATCTCACTCTCTTTCTCCCTCTCTCTCTGTCTCTCTTTCTCTCGCTCTTTCCCTGCACCTATCTATGCCTCTGTCTCCCTCATTTACGGACACAGAATCATACTCAGAAACGGAGTAGAATTTTCCATCGGAGTGCGTCTACAGTTTCGACCTCCTTAGGAAAAGTTCTATCCCGGCGTGTCTACAGTCTCGTACCTTCCGGTCCCCGTCCTGTTTCCGGCGCGAACTCGTCGACATACGGGGGAGAGAAACGAATAGGCGAAAATTTCAAAACCCACAGGGCTACGTAACTGGTTCCCGGACGCGGGAGATCCTTTCGTGTGCGCCTCCTTTTTCTTTCGCCTTTTCTTCCGTCCGCCGCGGAGCAGCCGACGTGATTTCGCGCGACACGCCGACGTCGTCAGACGACGATCACTCGTCGTAACGAACGTGACGATCGTCGCGATTACCCGCCACGACAACGAACTTTATCCCGATGACATCGTGCGCCCCGAACCGACTGCCATCCGCCAAGGCGTCCACGACGTTTTTCGTTTACCGCTCGTCGTCGTGCGTGCGTCCGTCGATCGGTCGTCGAACGGACGATAGATAGGCTAAAGTATCTGAGCGCCGTGACGCTGCACGTCCCACAGAATCACGATCCGCACTGGTACGCCATCGAGCGTTAGGGAAACTTCAGCAACCCTCCGACGTCCTACCCCCACTATTTCAACCACCACCACCACCACCACCGGCTTCCACTACCACCACCGGCAGCTCCGCCACCACCACCAGCAAGCAGTGGTAGCTCTGTGTCGCTGCTACCAGAGAACCAACCTAGCGCAACTACGAACACGGGGATGTATACGAGACACGATACCAATACCAGCAGGCACCCGTTCGGTTCTCCAGCGGCGGACTTTACGCGCACGCTGCTATCAGCCTCTACGTCGTCGACGTGCGCGAGCGCACCAGGTACCACTTACCTCCCACCGGCTTTCTGGATTTTATCCCCCTTCCCTTGCATTTTCTTCGTCCCCTACCAACCAACCCTCCGTATCCTTTTTTTCTTCGACTCTCCACCTTCCTACTTCTTTTCTCTGTCTCACTCTCCCCCGTTTATCTCCCCTTTCGGATTACACCACGCTGCATGACGATTTCGTACGAAAACATTGTCGAGTGCTTGCTGGAGATCCGGAGTCTCGAGGATCCTGAAAGTGTCTCGGGGAAGGCCGCGCTGCCACCGCGAATCCGTGGCGATAGTCGCGCGCGAAAATGTACCCGGGAAAGTTTCTGCAAAAGGAAGACCTGTCGCGAATACCGATACGTTCTGTTTCGATGACATTCGCTGCGAGATGACGATGCACCGCGAAAGTGATTCATTTTCGTGACTAGTTCCTTGGTAGACTATGTACATACATATTTCCAAACCCCCGAAGATTCAACGGCTTGTTGGGCTTCTTTCAGACGCGGAGGACTTTCGCTGAGTCGCGAAAGAGTTGGACCCTTTTGTGCATCGCTTCCTTTTGTTTCGACGAGGGGTGGGATTCGCGGCGTCGAATTATTAAGTCACCCTCCTCCATTATAACTTTATCGCGGAAGATTGTCCCCAGTGTCCACGGTTTTTGTTCGGAATCGCGCGATACGGGGCAGTCGAAGCCCTCGAATGGAAACATCGTCGCACACCACGAGGAATTATACTCGAGTGAATTAAATCCCAATCGTTGATTGAAAGCGTCCATGCCGCGATGCTCGATGAAATTATCAACTGTATACAGAAAAAGAGTAGTCGCGGGTCCGTTACGGGATAAAGTATAATTTAAGCGCGTCGTTTTCAATAAACGCTACTAATATCGTTCGCAATGAACTGCTGTTTCTTCTCCTACCGTTTCGCCACCTCTGCGTTCGTTTTGCGTTGAAATGTTCTTCCTAATATTTAAACAGATCGGCAGGAAGGGGAGATTCAATTAAACGTGGTACGTCCACGGTGTTTTCTCGCAGATCCTGACGGGAAGCTTCCTCGAAACTTATATTCTCTCGATTGATTTCCAGGGCGAAGTTTTTCGCGAAGCAATCTGGGCGCATTACTTGCGCTTCTTTCTTTCTCCTGTCGCGAGTCTATCATCGTATCAATCTAGTCAATTTCCTGCTTCCTTAATTCGATCGTTTAACGCCTCTAAAGTAATGGTCAAACGTTTGCCCCCCATTAAACCACGTCGGTCGTGATTATTACCGAAGAATACGCGCCCTCGACGCAAGAGAATGGTAAGATCGCGCGTATATTCCGAGGGACCAGTATCGCAGTGAAAACGTGAATTCGATTCGGATAGAATGGCCGCAGTTCGCGGATTGTTTGTAGATCGAAATTGGAATCGGAAGTTTCCAAATACGCGTTCCAATTTCGATTTATGTGGAGGGATTGCGACTAGCTCGGCGCATCAAACATAACAAACCGGATACGCGTGACGGGGTAAGTTCGCGGAGGAAATGTTCATCCGCCGTTTCGTGTGCTCGCATAATCGCGCCCTGTATTACCGCGTTATCATCATTGCGAAGATGCTTCTTAAGAGGCTAAGGTCTCGGGTTACTGGATCGCTCGGTAATTATCTAAATAGTGTATTCGTGTAGCTCGCGGCGAGGGCTACAAAATATTATGACAGAAATGATTTCTCTCGAACAGAAATGTGGTGCGACTGGAGTGCACTTGCTGCAATTGCTATTCGTCGTTAAATTTTTACAGCGTCTTCGTGCATAATTCAGCCGGACGCGACATAAATCCTTCTCGATACGTGACGACGACCAAATCGTCGTCCGATCTAAGAACGACGAGCAAACATTCGTTCGTGCTTTTGGCGGTGCAATGTTATTTTCTCCGGAAATATCAATCTTCGTTTGGAAATATTAAACGCAAATAGCACGCGCGCACGGGCAGGCGGAACGCCGGCATAAATATTGTGCCGGACATTCGGAATACTGCTAAACAAAAACTCGGCAAACAGTGAACAACAGTGCGCAATAAAATAGAATAATAACGACAATTAATAGCCGCGAGAACCTTTTAACAACTGTTGACAAGTTCGTCGATACAGCACGCCTACCGGCGATCCTTTTCTAATTTCAATGCACCGTGTACACCTGGGTTTAAAAGACCCCTTTTCAAAGAAAACATTGGTCCAGCACGTTACGCTTTTGTGGCTGCAATATCGAATCCTGTTGAATAAACGTTTTACATATCGGATATTGCTATCCAAGTTCTCGTGCAATTTTTTATCTCCATAGGGGGTAGAAACAACGCGATCAACCAAATAAAGTTTACCCCAAAATTCTGAGGGGAAACACGATTGTGTTGAGACAGAAAATATTTCGTATTGAAAACAACCTGCTGCCCATGCATGTGCACAGTTTCGCGCACGAAAAAACAGCACAGCTCGGGATCAAATATATTTCTCTAATTAAATGTTATATTCGGCCCTGCTCGACGTCCAAATCGAACCAATGCATTCGAAATGAACAGCGGAATCGCGTTGGCTTCTCATCGTCGGAAGCATCCAGCTGACTAGCAAGATAAGAGGAGCGCAATTCCGACACAATAGATCTAGATATCACGGGACAGAAATAAAGAGCGTATAGGCCAGTCGTAGGTGGAGATTGGAAGTTCTCCCCGTTCAGCGAAACCGGAGTAGGGTCTGGTCTAGGCCACCTAATCCAATGTTTTACAGGTTTACTGATTGCGGTGGAGTACGCCAGCCTTTCACAGAAGGGGGAACCTACCCCTCGCCGTGTGTCCCTTCTCTAGTAGCCGATCTCTTCCGTTTTCTAGCTGCCGTCCCCTTCTCACCCCCGCCCAGTCGTTACCGGCGGGCCTCGTCGTTCTGTCCCGCTTCCTGCCCTAATTCTCCGGCAAATAAACGCACCATTGAGCAGCCGTAGATTTACCAATCAGGCCGATGCCTTCGTACAGGACGTACAGGAATAGCAATGAAAACAGACCTTCAAATCTACCCCTATATCTCTGTCCCGCCGTACCTGGCTACGTCCATCTCTTTACATTTCCCGGCTACCTCTATTTTGATTTCCGACCTGCTGGACAGCGCCGGCCGACGGGAATACCTATGTCGTTAACACGGACTGTTGATACCTCGCGTCGTTTTCATTTCGTTCGATCTCTGATACCGTCGACGTTTCTCATTGGACGCGCGGAGCTCGGACTTCTCAATGGACACAATGCAGACGAGTATACGTACAGTGTATGTGCATACACGCAGGCAGATCCGGTTGATAACATATTGGTGGTAGAAAATTTCGAAGCGGATAGGACGGTAACCTGAATTGGTCGAGGGAACAAGCATAGGGGGGAACATATTAGCGGAGCAGGCATCGGCTAGTCACTTTTACCCCCCCCCCACACACCCACCCCAAATCTAAATCGCATCTGCGTTTTTGCCCGAAAGCTGCGATTAATTCATCGTCTGGCGATCGTTAAGGGGCATCAGGAGTCCACGGAACTCGAGCGGAAGCGACGAGACGCGACGAGACGGGACGCGGCCAGCGAATAGCAGATGGTGGAATTTCATTTGGACGAATTAAAGGTATTCAGAAAAAGTTGGTCGACGGAAGCCGCAAAAAGTTGTGCAGCGATAATGGACGCTTCTTGCGTCCCGTTGCAGGCCACGTTAGTTTCACGACCGGACCGTGGGATGGATGGATAGATCGACTGATAGACGAACGATCTCGATGGGTGTCCCCGGTATCGATGAAGGGAAACAGTCCTGCGTCGGACAAAGGGAAGGTCGCACAGGTTGACGAAGACAAACGATAATCTTCTTATTTCCAACATCCTCCACTGGGAAACTATCGGGGCCAATGCAACGCAACTGATTACGATGCATTCGATCGCCGCAGGCGCAATATCTGTCCCGTCGAGAATTTTCGAGCTATTCACGTGGCATTCTGTCTCATCCATGTCTTATGAAGGTTTTATTTAGCTCTGGGAGAAGAACCGCTGTTCGCCGTCTTTCCGACGCTATGCGTGTTTCTTGCACGGCGAAATGATACATTACAATGCGGTAGTTACCCGCGGGGCAAAACTCGCGAGGGCAATACGCGAGTTGAATGTATTATAACAAAGCGGCCACGCGCAAAGAAGCGCGCAAAGATGAGCACGGTGTACAGTCCCGTCGATAGTCGAGCCAGCCGATCGACAGTTCACCCCTTCGGTCGATGAGCCGATTTCGTCTTACTCCCGCGGCCCGCATCCGATTCCACGACCGATTCTGCTTTTCGACCGGCAACGTTGCAACAATTTTCCCGAGCAACTATCTTCCGCGCGGCAATTTCCGCGCTCGACGAAATCGACGGCGGTCGCCCGGTCGTCGCGCGCATATACGACCGTGCACTAAAATATGCCCGACCGGTACGAGCACTTCCCGTTCCGGCGAATGGACACATCAAGACACACCGTTACCGCGGCGTACAAATTAAATCATGACGCAGCCTTCGTCCGCGATGCGTCGGTTTAAATGCCGCAATAGTAGTTTAACAGCTCGTAATGCCGCCGCTGTTTGCGCGTATTAAAGGAAAATAACGGGCGTCCTCGGGCTGTATCAGTTTTCCGTGGAAAACGTTGCGGGGTCTGGTCGCCGCGTCGGTGGATCGCGAGTCCTCGAGACCCGTTTAGAGCCGACGAAATTTTTCACGACCGACCCGCGCTCGCGGGAACGCCGTAATTTCTCCGACGGGACGTAAGACGTTTCTCCTCGTCTCTATGTTAAGGGACGGTGAGCTAAACTCGCCGTGTTTACACGGGTTTACTACTGATTTATTCGTATTCCTCGCGATGCCCTTCTACCACGGCTCCATCCCTTTTTGCGTCCACCGAAGAATTACGTGTCGCCATCCTTTCAGAATGTCTATTTCCCCCGCGCCATCCCTTTTTTTTTTTTCTCGCGACTGTTCGCATGGATTCGTGCTACTCCACGAATAAATTTAATACTCGGGCGTATCTCGCGCTTGAATAAAATATATGATGAAACGTCGCATCTGGTCAGCCATTACGAATGGGTTAAATTTGTTCGAATGCGCACGGTCGCATTCGGCCGGTTATTTTAACCCTTCATCCGCCACTGGAGCGCGATGTCGGCCGACCGAGCCCGTTGCGACCGTGTCGAAAACGATCCAACGGAAGGAATGTAGCGAATCGATGCAGCAAATGATTAGGCAGGAGAGTGATTTTAGAATGTACAGAAATGTAGGAACACGGATGGCAATGCGGGGCTCCTGCCGTAGTAGATTCTCGGGCGGGCTTTTTACAGAACATGTCGACCTAATTTTCGTTGCTCGGCTATAAATCGCGATTCATTTGTGTCCCGAACGGGCTGGCCCTCGATTAAGTAAACCGAGTATCGATTCCCACAGTCCCGGTGAAATTGTTCTGCGCTAAATCTGCGCAGAAATCGGGAGCACCCGAGGAGCATGGCCGATGGGAACACGACGCGGCGGTGCATGTTCTAAGACGATTGTCACCTGTACACCAGCGCCGGCTTACGTTCCACTGAATGCGAAATGAAGTTAAATCCCGGCAGAGCAGCCTGTCAGTGAACAGAATCTATAACGTTTAGCGTCACGTGAGTTCTGCCCGCTACAAAGGATACCTGTCAAGTGCGCAGACCGCAAGCTTACAGAAGGGAGAGCCGAATAAATCGTGGCAGTCGATGGTTAAATGCAGTGCACATCGTGTATGCGAGTCGGCGTATTGCATGCAGCATTTGCGACGGTTCCACAGGTAATCCGTGAAAATGCGCCCGGGGGTTCGTTCAAATTTCCGGCGCATTCGTTACTTAATTGCGCACGCGTTACGATGCCTCTAATTCCTCGTTCTATGATGGTTGTAAATTATCCCCCACACGCGTTACCGCTCCCCGTCTTCAATTAACCGAAACACCGGCAGACGCTACTCCGTTCCCGCAGAAGCGAATAATGTTCGCCAGGTCTGGATTACGGGGCGTCGAGAAAGAGTCACGTTAAAGGAGAGACGACCGTGTGACTCGTGCAAGAACACTCTCTTTCCCCTATTCTATACCATTCCGCGCAGTTGTAGGATCACTCCAGTGCGTTTTAATCACGCACAAGAGCTCTGTTTGCGTCTATATCGCGCGGCCGCGTTTGTCCCGCCGTAAAAGCAGCCAGATAATGCAGCACCCGGTGTTCCTTTTCAATAACCGCGGTTACGCGCGGATCATAAATGAATATACGGTTCGACGTTGGAGTAATCCCTAAGTTTGCGCCGCCATTAACAAGTCGAGTGGCTTGGTGGAAAAAGTTTCTGCACAGCTTTTGACCAATAAAGTAGTCTAGGAAATTGCTGGTGGCCCGAGAATTTCGTATCGCCCGGACGCTGGTGATACGATCGTGCGCGCGGTCGCGCACTCGCGTGAAAATAAATGAAATGCATCGAAACCGGATCATTAAACATTCCAAGCGGTCTCGTTGCCGGAGTGCCTTAGCTGTACGTTGATCGATAAATATTGCAGCATTACTTAAAAAGAGACAACGTTCTTCTAACGGCTCTACATGGTGGCTGCAAATCTATTCGGGGCGAACAACAGGTGACTTTTTTGGTCGATTAAAAGGGCAGAAGCCGGGGAGAACGTGTTTCGGTGAAAGAATAACGCGGGATTCGCGAGAGGTTTGCAAGTTTCGGACAAACACGGTATTCCGAAACGACGCGGAATATGTTTGACGTTGGTCGATGCTTGAAACTTGTACCTTCGAAACTTTCCAGCCGTTGAAAAGCGTGCACCTCTCCTACATTGTTGCTCCTCCAATCGAATTGTCGAGTAGATCGGGAAAAATTGTCGGCTGTGTATCGAAGTATCGACGTGTGCCGAGGAAATTCCGTGGCGACGCACCGTGGATTATTTGTACCGCGCACGATAGAACGAGCGAGCAATATCGTCCGACGAATAACAGAAAAAATTCTCATTAACCCACTTTCGATAGGTTTCTATTTCCATGCGCCAATCGAGTCTACGCTCCCGTATTTCCCCTCCATTCTGGCTGAATTAAGAGGATATTTGGAAGGACCACCGGAGAGTCATAAATTCTATCCCGTTTCCTTTGCTGGTGCAACTGATGCGCATCCGATAAACAGGATGCATTCGGAGAATCGGGCAAATAATACGAGGCAGGAGTATAATATTAGCCGCTCCTTAGTCCCAACTATTGCTAATTACATTCTAATTAGAGTTTGACTGCTGCAAACTACTTACGTGCGGCGTCCCTGCCTCGGACGCTGACACTCGTCAGCGTTAATTACCGTCTATTGCCTGCTCGATTATTATTGGCAAACATTTACCCGTTTATACGCCCTCCGTGTACCAGCAATTACTCTGAACATGATTAAAACAAATTCGCCCGACGTCTCCCGCTTGCTCAATGCGCGCTAATGGCGGGCCGTCGTCCACATTCGTTCGATTGAGAACAGATTTCTTTGTCGCGATTCAATGATCACCGTGGCGGTGAACGGGGAAGAAGATCGAGCCAGCTCCCTTTCCGAAAAGTTATTCATCAGAAACGAGCTTCCCCTGACAATGAGCATCGTGATCCATTGGTAAACGGAGTCTTGTTGAATATCGTTGCATCAGCCTTGGCGCAGTGGAAACGGAGAGACGGGTGTCTGCAGGAAATTCCGCTTTGACTACAATGCCCCAAGGGTTAAGTACCGCGGGCACAACGGACATCGTCGTTCCAGAACTCGGGCAGTTAACCCGGCGTTCAAAGCTTCGCTTTGCAAACGACGAAAGCAGAAAATCTACTTTTGCCAACTTTTCGATCTCTTTGCCGTGCACCCCCTTTCAAGCTCCCCCCGTCCCCCTCCGACGCCACTCCTTGCTCTTAAGTAAACCGAACGATTTCATTTTTGAGACAACGTCATGAAATTCTACGATCCACCTTCCCTTCCTTTATTTTCCGTCTGCGAGACTTTCATTCGCGTACAGTGTAATGTAGGTCGAGAGCTTTCCTGACTGACGCAAATTGATTAAGAATATTGAAAAACATAGTGCGCCGTCGGAGTTTCAGCGCTGCCATTCTTACGCCAGGTCGTCGTTCAGACTTACGACGGGGACGAAGAAAAAAAATGGAGAGGAAGGAGAAATTAATGCCGACATGGAGTTTAGTTCGGTCTACAATACCCGACGGGTTAAGTATCGCTCGCACATACCGTACAGGAGCAGTTAACTCGGAACTCAAAACTATAGATTGCAAACTGCCGAAGCGGAAAAACTACTTGCCCCAACTTTCCGATCGCCTTTGTTCTTGCTTATTTCACCTCGCCTCGGAATCACGCGAATGAACGCTTAACGGGAACTAAACTAAAGAATTTTTCCTCCTTCCCCGGGGTGGGAAAAAATGTTGAATCTCTTGGAGGGCGAGAGCACGTAACGAGTCGCTTTGTTCGAAAGGGGGATGGGAAAGAAATGGAAACGACGGGAGAAACGTGAAATATTATCGAGGTGAATTATCCGGGCGGGAGAGCCCGAACGTGTACAGGTGAAAAATTTAGTCAGCGATTCCAAGCTTCATTCATTGAGCAGGAAAATATATTTAATATTTGCTTACGTATTTATTCGCGAAGCGTAGGTGAATTTTCAATACGTCAGCCCGGGATACTGTTTACGGTGTAATCTCTGGCGAATCGATTGAAATCTTTCGCCTTGTAATTTCAGGGATAACGTCCGAACCGTATTGAGTACTTCCGTCCCTTTCGCAGCACTGTTAGGAATTATTTGCACGGCATTGTGCGGTTAAGTGAATCAATTCATCCATTCGTCGATACACAGTTCGAAAATCCTCCCGTATGCCGTTCAAATTTAGCGCTATTTTTGATTGGCTTTCATCGATCTTTTTGTCGAGCAATTTTAATGTATTGTTCCTGCTATGAATGCATATTTATATTTACGCAAGTCTCGGGCGGGTATTCAGTCTTAACACACCGCCGTTAATAAACGGTGCATGCACAAAGCGTGCTGTTTGTATTCATTGATAAAGTACAAACGTGCATTGAATGCAAACTACTCTTTGTTAAAGCAGCATAGGTTAAACTTGGCCTATGCGCAATTCCACATTAACATTCGCTATTAAACATGAACAACCATTAGAAACTGTATTTGGTACAAGGAAGGAAGCATGGTGAATAATTAGGCCGTAACCATTTAGAACGGGCCATCGAATTTACAGGGAAAATTGCTCTAATCATTGAAAATCGTATCAAATCTCCTTAAGAAAAAAGAAGTAGCTAATAAAAACACAGAATACACAGCCCGCCGTAATGTTGTAACAATTAATACACCGCAGAGAAACTTCGTCGAGAACAAAAACAGTAATACACTTTTTGTCTTCCTTTCCTCGCTTCTCTCCGTAACCGGAGCTAATACAGGTACCGGGGCCGAAGCTCGGGGCAAAGTAAAAGCATTCGTATCGGCAATTCATTCCCCTGGATCGCAGGTGAAACGTACTGACCACGTGAACGAAGAATTTCAAGCACTGAAGGCTATAAAACGAATTACACCGCAGAAACGTGCAAATAAGCAGACGATGGAACGGCAGTTCTCTTCCGATAAATTGTTCTCGCATCAGAGGCTACCGGGACTCATACTCCAGCATTCCCTAGCGTTAACTAGTAACAATGAACTTGTGGCCCCGAACAAATTGGTACCAGTATCACAATATTGAGCCAACAAATTTTCAGCACGAAAAAGGAAACCGCCCCGAGCAATTCTGATTTTTCGAACAAGCAGGGAATATTCGCGATTTCCGAAAAAGTAGATCTTCGACCGCGACTGTATTTTGGTATCGCTCGAACGAGAACGCGTTCAAGCTAAGGTTTTTCATTAAGCAGTATTACAGCGTCACGCGATTTCTTGGAAAACCAATACTACCAGGAAACTGTCCCCAACGAACGCCGTGATTACTTCGGGTGGTCTATCCGAATCGTGATTGGACGGACTTAAAATATTACAGGGCTATTATATAATTTACGCACGCGTTATTGCGTGCGAAAAATTAGGGTAACCTGGTAACCTTTCAGAAGTAACACTTTCCTCGCAATTAATTATCATCGCCCAAAGCGGGGCGATAATAGAATAAAATATAACGTAACATATCTGGACCCTATCGGCATTAATCGAATTACTGTTACTAATCGCCATATATCAAATATCTGGATTCTTGTGTATCCCCAATTCTGTTTCTAAAGGAAGTGACAATTATTCAGTGTTTTGCATGAACTGTCGGCTATATGCTCTCAGACATCAGCCATCGGTACAACAATCGACAACCATGAACTAAATTCCAACATTAAACTGGAAACTATTGTTTCGAAGAACCAGCAAAATCTTCGCGTTGAAAATAAACGCTATGCCGTAGAGCCTGTGTGTCCGCTAATACCCATGCGTGAACGAATAGCCCAAGGGTAAATTTTCTGCCTAGCACGGGAAAAATATTCCTGAACCAGTGTGGGTCGGAGTAGATCAAACAGGATGCAAGCGAAACACCAGTGATGCACCACGATTCTCGTTTCCGACTCTCCAACTTTGGCTTCTCGCATGAAACGAGTATCATGTGTATAAGCGAACTTATGACCTGCGCCACAGATATCTCGGGGAATTTACAAATTACATAGATAATTTTTTGCCCACTTACCTTTATAATATCATCGCATGGTTGAGTAGGTATTATTACGCGAATAATAGTATATTTTTGGAACATAATTAGGGAATATGAAGCTGACGAGTTCTTGGAAATCACTTCGTGTACAAATGCGGCATAAAGTACTCTCGTTGCACAATATTTGTGCACCACAATATTTTATATTACTAAGAAATTTTGTAGTATCGACTAGCGGCTGAAAATGATCGAAAACACTTTGCACATAATTCGCAGGATTGTTAATAACTTTTTGCCACGAGTGTTTACAAGAACGATAAAGATTAACCTTGCTATTTAAATTCGTGGAACGAAGAGCGGCATTTTTTGTTCCCTCTCAAATTATTATAAAACGATGCTTGACACGCAAATGAAACGATACAATACGATCGGCGGGAATTCAATTTCGCGGCGCGATCGAATAATGGGAACAGGCGCGCAAGTCTAATTGTAAGAAGATAAAAGAGGCTTGGCAGGGTAAGCAATGTTTGAATAGTGGTGAATAAAATCGTATGAATATTCAGTGTAGCGCAGGGGGGAATTAAAGTTCCATAGGGAATCGAAATAAAAAGATCATACGGATTTGCCGTTACAGGCGCAGTTCCCTCTGGAAAATTGAACTTCCGAAATCCACGTGGATTATTCCTTTTTCCCGTTATTTTTGCCCCGAACGTCGATTTCGCAATGGAAGTTGGTCGATTAAAACACCGCCGCGCAACCAGCATCCCCTCGATTCCGTCGCTTTCATTCTCGGCGAGTAATTCAAGCAAAGTAACACGATAAGGAAACGACTATTTATCTTAAACGGGCACTGTATGTAGCAAGTATATCGTGACTGTGCCTGCGCGAAATAAAAGAAAGAATTATACTGGAAAGAATTACTCTTTATCGCGAAAATTTAAAAACACTCGAGCCCCGCTTCCTTTTCTACCATCTCAGTTATGCTCCTAACAAAGATTTGCTGTAGTTGGAGCAAACAGTGTTCACTGCCCCGCCATTTTAACGACGTCCACCGTGGCTTGCTTTCTGTTTCGCTTCGGCCAACGATTGGGCCAGAACCTTTTAGCTTGGAACGCAATGGGTCAACATTGGCACGACGGGTCACGATCGGCTCGAAAGGGTATACCGGGCTGTGTTAGACGTCGTCCACTACTGCGATCGGGCATTTCGATGCACGACGTCGCTTCCTTGCTTGCGAAACAAACACTGGCGATTTAGAGATCCCCCGCGAGACTAAATAGACGCCGGCGTGGAAACTGATTCCATCTACTCTCCATTCTTTCCTCCCGCTTCATGGCTGTTCGCCCTGATCCCCAGTTTTTCCCCGTGTCTCCACCCCTATGTTTTTTCCATTAATTTGTACCAGCCACACTTGACTGCCACCATTGCCCCCTGTGTTTCGCAATCGGGGATTTTCTACGAGAGCGGCGTGCTCCACGGTACGAGCGCTTCGACGCGATCGAAGGAAACTGTATGCATTTTCCATCCGCTAGTTCATTAGGATTAATCGTCTGTCGAATCGCAATGTCTCGCAACGATTCATCCTAGGTGCTCGTATCCGAGGGATCTTGGTCGGCAACAACAGAGGCAACAGAAACGAAGAGGCGAATAACAATTTAATTGGACTTCCAGCTGTCCGGTAGTTTCTAAACTCACCTCTATTCGTAATTAGGCTTGCGGCCAGCCGTGGAAGCCGCGGTTAAATAATTCAATCCTCCCCGTCTACGTGTGGCCTAAGGGTTTCGGGATGTCCACCAGCTGCCGTAACGAAATTCCCAAGGTATTGACAACTGCGTATTAAATAGCTGTTCCGGGCATAGCACTATCGTCCGTTGTCCGTGACAAAATCACCGATTATCCCAAATACGATGGAATGTTAATATACGGTTCGCGATCGAATCGCGTTGACGCGACCGTTTCGTGGTTCCTGTTCGACGAGATGCAAACAACGTAGCTGTCCTCGCGCGACAGCCCCGGCGATATACCATTTCGTTGAAGACGACGAACGAATTTCGATTCCACGGGAGTTCACGTAATACATTCGACGACGCGTGCAAATTCTAGTGTTCTAGGAAGTGCCGGGCGAAACTGTTGATTTTCGGCGGGCCTCAATCAGGAGATTCGTTGCATTGGTTATTTCCCTGCTTGTTGCTATTCATAAGCGAACTTTCGAATACGCTCGAGCGCAGAGGGAGAAAGGAGCAATCGTACGTCCCAGTCGTATGTAACGAATCAACAAAGGGAAAATAATCGAGGCTGTATGTGACACCGTTAAAACGCTGGCGATACAGGCGCCATGATGCTTCACCGCGGGTAGATAAAGCATTTTGACAAATTTATATGCTAATCTCGTGCGGTTGACGAGTCCGAGATTAACTTTGTACTCTAGTTAGCAATTACTCGGAACCGTCACCCTATTTTCTCTAGTTGTGCAACAAAGTCCGGTTGCCACTTCATTTACGCCGCGCAGAAGTGACATGGGCATTATATTCCGTCGGGGTCTAAAGTTCATTGCGGATTCGACAAATTTGATTCGAAGTCCAAACCAGCCAGCCGGTCTCTACGCGTCGAACAGCAAACGTGTCAAAGAAATTTTTTCGCGAAAAGTTCGCTCCCCTATTACCGGGCCGCTTCCGTGCTCGCGACAGCTCGCCGAAATCTCTTTAATAAATACATTCTGTCGCGGTCTGAAAGCGTTTCCGTTCGAATAGAGTAACTTTCTGGGATCAACTACTTTTACTCGATCGTCACGTCGGAAAAGTACCTATGACGTGTCAATATTAGACACGGGAATTGGACGGTGAGATTGATTGTATAAATATCAACGACCACGTGTGCATTTCAATTGTATCGTATTGTGGAGAACGAATCGGTACAGGGGGGATGGGAAGAATGTCGGTCAACTAGCGCGGGGGTTGAAACCGCGACGGTGGACTTGTATCGGCGAGGCCGTTTCGATCGACTCATTTCTGTCGACTCGTAGCCGTTTCCGAATGTCGAAAATTAAGGTCGACGAGAACGATGTCGCGGCGTCCCGACGGTAAACCATCGGTGGACAGTGGAAACGGGTTTGTCGGGAACTTTTATTGTTATCCGAAAATGCCTTGCCCCGTCCTAGCATGGAATGGATTCGAGACGGTACACTCGTCTCCCCTGACAATGAGTTACATCCTGTTGAAACAGTGAATCACTTTCTCTTATTCTTTTTTTTTCTTTTCCCGATTCATTCAAGTCCTCGCCTTTTCTCTCCCTTATTTGTTAAATCGACAACGATTGTTGCCACGCTACTCATTTGAATCTGCCAGAAGTTTTGCGTTACCGCGAAAGTTGAAAAAGTTGAACCGCAAGTCCGATGACACGTAACCGCGATACCAAATGCTTGTATAAATAATGCGAATTTTATTTCAACCCGTTTGGACATAATAATGGGTTTGTAGCAAATTAAATATTGACGTCGCACATGATCCTCGCGGTGCTTGTAAATTTCTCCCCCCTTTTCTATCTCTCTTACACTCGATGAATCCACAATTTCGCTCCTCGGTTCGTTAACAATAACGAACTACAATATCAACTTTCACGGCAGGTAAATACATGCCACGTTGCTTGCGGAATATTAATTTTGAAAAGGCCGTGGAAAATGAATCGTGAATTTCATCACCGTCTCTGTACGCTTCTCGTTTATTCGTTTCCATTTTATCGGACTACGAATACCGGGGCGGGTAATTAATACAAGTAGCGGATAGTAGATACTTTTTGCCCCGTAACGCCGCGGAATATTTATTCATAAGGTGAAGACGGTATAACGTTTGAGCAACGTTCGATAATAGAAATATAAAAGCACTTGCACCTGTTGAAACAGGTACTGTACTCGCTCAATACGTTAACAGAAACGAGCCCCAGATATATTTTCTATTTCCCAGAAAACCCTTACCAATAATTTCTCGTACACTCGAATGAATGATACCAATCGAAATAGTGGCGCAGGAGTTTAGCGGCCCAGACAGACTTTTAATCTCAAATTTCCGCCCTTAGCGGTCCATGTTCGTATATAGATGACGCAATTGCCTTCGGTGCAGACGGGTGAAAATAAATTACGCTCCACTGGCAGAATCCGGCGCGTACAAGCCGGCCAGTGCAAATTTATTTCCGCGAAGATGCACGAAAGAGCGGGACGACCAACCTTTCTCCGTTTCGAAAGGGCCCGGCAATAAAGGGATCACTCCGGTCAGGTTGAGACGATTTATTGTCCAGCTAAGTTTGCCATATTCGATAAAAAGTCACCGCGTGTTTGCCGCGCTACACGCTGTAAAGAGAGGGTGGTCGAATAGGGGCAGATAAAGTCAATAATTCCTCAGAGTTTGACACGCAGCTTATTGCTCTCTGCTCAGTGAAGAATAACGCGAAGACATAGGATTCCGGTCCCACCATTTGTCAACGATATTTTACAGCTGGATACCGGCGATTCGAGTCTGCGTTCACCGTTCTTTCTCTAGCTGGACGCCAACCCGGTGAAAGTTCGATTAATAGCGAATTTATTAACAGGATCGTGGCGTGCAAGTAAAACTGCAAGCCCACTTTGGTTCTCGATTGCCCCACTATTTCTGGATCCGATCTATTTCCTGATGCGTGAAAAGTGGACAAAGTTGGAGGGTGCAGCTGAACATGTTTTATTGCAATAATGCTGCACAGCGGCGAACGGTATCGCGTGACACTTCGATGAGTTTCATTCTACGGGAAATTTGAAGAGACGCGCGTGTCGACGTTGCGCAATTTTTTTATTTTTATTTGCAGAATTCGTACGACGGCAGGAAGAATTTATCACGCGGAGAGAATTTTAACAAGTTCCCTTCGGCCGAGCAATAAATCTGCGCTGACTATCGATCAGAACGAGTCAATCAACCTGTACCTCTCCACCGTGGTTATGTAAAGCAAACAGAAGTTGAAGATTTATTGCTGGCCGTCTCGATCGCATAAATTGTACTCGACGCAATGCCGAATGTACTATTACGATAGCTAATCTTCGTGCGTTGTTAATTCACTTTTATTAGGGTAGAATGTATCCCATGAAAACGGTAAAACAAAGATGTGTCGTGCCTAATGAATTAGTCGGATTTATCTGTTTGTGAAATACATATAGTTCCCTCGCTTAACAAATAAATTATCGAGTCACCCCGCCATCTAACGCCAGAACGAAAACCACAAATTCCCTTGTAGAAAGTTATTCCTGTGAACGATTCTAGTCTGCCTTATTCATTCTGAAAATGTGCAACGTGGTATCAACTGCCGAGAACTGGTATGCCACAGATGGGGTGCAGGGTTGAATTCTCAGCAAACGAGAGAAGGAGAGTGCGTCAACCCCTTTACCATTTCCGTGTCGTTCTCAACGTTACCGAGTCGGTAAAGAATGAGACTGCAGCAACTGTGGCGATAAGAATTGAAACTAACGAAAGTAGAGTGGAAGATTATCAATGTTCTTATTCGGTTTTGCTAGTATGCAAAATTGAATATAACATCGAGGATTATACATCTATTGAAATTCATAATTCACCTGTGCCGCGACGGTGTTTATTAATTACCGTGACTTATTAGTGAAATTCCAATCAATAAGCAAACTAAAAATATAGAATACCATCAAGTTGTAGCGCGCCATGATATATTTATATAAAATTTGAACAGGATGTAAATAATATAACAGAGCAATATAATTATGAATAAAAACGATGGCATTTCCGTTCCGAGTTATAATACATACAAGAACATGAATTATTACGAGCGAAATAAAGTGGTTGTATTCACAGGCGAGATGTAGTTGCCCGTAGTTATTATTCAAATTGTGTTCAATCTTATTTATTTCCCTTCCATTCGACGCCTCGTAGATTGGAAAATAACTACCGGGTACCAAGATATAAAATTTATAATTAACGTCGCTTTTTATAATCTGTCGGTAACGTTGTCAGTGGCACGGAAATGACATTGGAGTTCTCTGGATCCCCGGGAATTCGGGCCGAAATAATGCATTGACCGATTTGTCTATTCCTATATCTCGTCGGTGTTGTATTCACAGTGTCGGTACTTCAGAATATTCGATGCGAGGTGCATACCACAGAATATCAGATCAATACGTCAGAGCTTACTGTCCGTCGGTGGTATATTTTAAGGGCTGCTTCTGCGGTAAGCACTTCGACCGACCGCTCTCGGGGATTTCACGCATTCCGGAATCGCATTTTCCCCTGGCATACAAAAAAATTTGAGCAATCATTCGCAGCAATAGCGACGCGAATAATTAAACTGTAAAACCAGTCCGGTCGCTTTGTTGAAATGCGATAAAGTGTAAACGTGACAACGGGATTGAAACTCTTCCCTTATCTGAACTCTAATTATTCTTTTCTCTAACGGACAACGCAAAGACGTAAAACAAAATTAGACACGCTGCAGCGTAAGATATCGTCGGGCACCCAGTCACAGCCGTTCTAATTTGTTTCTCCTCTAAATCCACTTTTGCATCCGTTTATTCTCCGGTTCCTCTTAATTGACACTCTAAAGCAACATAAATGTAACTATTGCAAGAAGGGAGAGCAGCACAGTGGACCCTGCGTGCATCGTGGAGGAACGACGACGCGTCGCGTGAGAAAAGCCAACGCGGGCTCGGCTCGAGGCTCAAAATAGCCGGGGAGATCCGCTCGCCCGCTCCATTCCGCTCGGCACCGCGCTCCGGCAAAACCGTTCGAGCCTCGATACGAATTTCGTCGGTGGGGCCCGACCGTCGACGGATAACACGAAAGATTCAGCCACCCTGTATCACACGACCGAATCAATCCCTGGCTCGATCCAGGTCGATTCGGAAATCGACTTCAAATAAAAGTGAGTGCGATAAATGCAGTGAAGGGAGGAGTTTCTTTACCGCAGAGGTGATTCTCGAAGGCGAGTTCGTTCGTGGCTGACTGCCCGTTACGAGATACAGTGAAGTGGCTGAGAGAAAGGGTGAAGTTCGAAGGTAATGCGGCGTGCGTTACCGGTTGCATTGCGGACGCTCGAGAGAACACAATCGATCTACGATGCATTTGCATACGATATGCATCGAGGAGTGTGTGCGTACTTGCGTACGAGTGCATTACGTGCCACGAAGAGCTTGCTTTCACGAAAATTTTGTGCCCGTTCCATTTGACGAATCCGTTTCTTTCATTACGGCGATTTAAACGTTGTACACTTAACGGCGATTTAACACTCGATTGGCCGAGCAGAGCTTCTTTTACAGAAACGCGTATATTTATTCGAACACACGCGACGGTGCCCGACTTCATCTCGTACCGCGGGACGTATTCTGGCAAGGGATTTCCAAAATTACGAAACGCTCGCTACGAGGCGAATACATTGATGCGACTGCATCCCAATGACAAAGTGTATTTTCTCGCTGCTGGTCCGCAAGAATTGTCCGAGGAAATATTTAGCACGAGAACAATATTTTCCTTTGATCAGTTGCCAGTTGCCCGGCAACGGGTCGACGATTTATCGGCTGATCACGATTCTTCCTATACAACCGACCGCTCCTCGATCGGGATACGTAGAAAAGATTGTCGCGATATCCTTAACCTTCGATTAAAGCGTTACCATTTCTAATTCGAGTATAGACACGGCCAAGCGCACACGGACACATCGGCGAGTGGTAAATACATCTATTTCTGCCCCGTTGCTGGAAATAGACACGAGAATGAAATAGGTCCGGTCGGTGCGTGTGTCTGTACGCGTCTTCGCTGTGAACCGCCGCGTTGTCATCGTAAATGATGCCGTTTAATTAGTTGGCTAACGCTTGAGCTACGTTCATTCTCGGATATCGATCGGGAAGAAAAATTACGTCAAATCGCGGAGCTCGCGAGGATTCGAAAGCAGTTTGGTTCGCGGGCGAAGTGGTACGTGTTGCATATGTTGAAAATAGTTCGCGATCATTTCACATCTCGTAATATTGAATTAAACGGAATTATTGCAATCCAGGATGCTATAGGAAAGCACCCAATTCGAACGAGACAGATTCTTATGCCTTAAGTTTCCCCGGAAGTAACGAGGGGTATGGTCGATCCGTTCTAAACTATTTTTACTTAAACCCATCACCAGCTGGATTTATATCTAAATATACGAGTTTCTGTGGTCGAGCTTTTCTCAGTGTAATTGACGCAGTCTCACGCATCGCCACGGCAATTACGTAAATAGTAAAACCGATAATATCGTTAACAACAAGGGAGGCCATGTCGTCGTAATTAACATCGCCATTAGTACTATCGAACAGCTTGATTAACTGATTCCCAGATTGTCCTCTGTAAAACAAATATAATTACCCAACTTCTAACGCAATCCTTGCCCTATAATATCTACGCTGGGAGCAAGTGTGCCGAGATTCGAGAATGATGAAAATCTGCACCGATTCTAGGCCAGCATAATTACTTTTCTGTGCCTCCTCCCATCCAACTTAAGATGCCAAGATCCAAACAGATTTTCTTTCTTCGCGAGCAAACTTTCTCTCTTGCTGCTTCACGCTGTCTCCCCTGCCCGGCGACGATCGGAATCAATCCCGCGGATTCTATTAGTTTCTTTTAGGAAGAAATCAGAACTCGAAGGAGCAAAAAGTTCGAATGGAAAAGTTTCGGTGTCGGCTATTAAACGAACACGACCAAACTTCCAATACACGAACGCAGTCGTACATTATTCGGTACAATTTCAACCGAATCCTCCCCCGGGGACAATTAGCCTCCCAGGCTATCCCAGAAAAATCTCGTTTCCCTAGCTAAACTGTAAAGCGAATAGCACCAAGAGAAACGATTGCATCGCCCCGATTATCCGCTAATAAAAACAGCAAGCAAGGGGCGTACGCGACGCGTCGCGTCCGTAACGACGGAATTTCGAGCATGCGGAATTTGATTGAGGAAAACGGGCGCTTGCGCAGGGGCTGTCGAGGTTCGCGCGAGCCACCCTCGGGCCAGTAGTGGCCGATCATTGGTGCACCAACGGGGGTTAGAGCGCCGTCGACACCGTGCTAGTGGTGGTGGCCACATCGTCGGTCAACGCGAAACGTTCTGCACCGGGCCGAGAGTGACACAGGAAGGCGAAACATGTCGAATTGTAACCGTGTGTGACCGTTCATCCCTATTGACCGAGAGGCTGGCGACGGTGGACGTGCAGGAACGGGAAGCAGGCCAGACATAGGAGAGGAAAACAACGTGAGGTACGAGGCGGTGAACTGGACTCGTCGTCAGGTTACGTGAAAACGTACCGACGGGATGGCTGACAGCGAGGGTGGATCCGAGCAGGATGACGTATCCTTCCTCCGCACGGTGAGTCTGTCTCCCTTTAATCCTTTTAGCTCGAACAAAAATTTTGTATCTTTGTAGATTAATAAGCGTACGCTGCCTAGTCGTTGATAAGTCAATTGCAAGGGGCGCGTGCTAATAAATTGGAGGAATAATTTAGCGCAGAAACTATCCGCGACGAAGTACACTCGTGTGCCGTGTAAACGCTGAGCTGTCGATAATAGTGTTCACGTACTCCGTGAATACTAAATGAACCACGAATCACGCGATATTTTTGTGTAAACATCGCGCACAGATAGTCACAGATATCGGCTCCCTGTATCACGTGGAAATGTTTAATAGCGCGCGGTGCTATTCGAGAATCGTGCACCTCGATGGGAGTACGCAGCTTTGGAGACAAATAGGCGCGGTTCACGCTGGAACGCATTAGATAGGCGGCAAACAACTTCGCTGAATATATATTGCTTATTATTAGAAGAGCGATTCTTCAGTTAGCATTCCAAGTCTGGAACGGTGTTTACTGTGCTGCTATCACCTGTGCGCGTTCGGCAGGCGTAGCGTTGCGTAAAAATTGCAATTTTCTGTTGCACCGGAGGGGCTCGGGGGGGGGGGGGGGGAGGAATTCAATGAATCGTGGAAGCACTTAAAGTTCTCGCGCAGAACGACCTTGACCCCGTTCTGCTCGCAAGGATCAAGCATAGTGACCGAGAGGGTAACTGCAGCCTTGAGCTTCCGTAAGCTGCACGCGCTCGATGCTCGACTCATTAATACCCGCCCCTAATAAAAATACATCTCTCTAGATGCACGCGGTCTTGTTATCGGTACCGTTTACCAACATCGATGCGCTTGTTCATCTTTTCTTTTTTTTTTCTTCGTGTTTCCACATTTTCTTCCTTCCTCCGCTATTTCGTTTTTTTGCTTTTCGTTTTTAATATAGCCCTCCTTTCTGTAGGAATAAAGACTGCATACGTATATTTCTCGTCACAAAATGCAAGATTGCTCCGGGCGAATAGATAAACAAGACGCGATCGCGTACCGCGCACGTTCTACACGCGTTCCCGATATTGCGTCTCGTCTTCGTAATAAAACGTCCCATGCACTTTGCGCTACGTCCTTGAGCTCCTCCACGGATTTTCCATTGTCTTCCGTTTCGGGCACCAGCGACCTTTTGTTACTCGAGAGCTTAAAGCCGGATCGAACTCTATTTCGTCTACTGCAGGACGGTTTCCCATCGTCTTATCGATACCATGCGGCGGAAGCCGGACATTTCATTTATCCCTCGAACTTATCTCCTCTTCGAGCAGCGTCGTCTCGCTCTCTCGGCCATTCGGATATATTTTCTCTTAGAACACTCCGACATGGAGCACCATTTCTTGCCAGCCTCCCGAGCCACTCTTGTGACTCGTCTCCCGGGGTTCTTGGAGTACATTTCCAGATAGAAGATAAGAAAGGGATTAGACGAGAGGTACAACTTTCGCCTTCGTCTTCTGCGGGGTTTGCAACTACACTTTCGCTTCCTCTGAGACCGCCGCTTGCGGCATCTTCCCTTATCTACCACTGGTTGATCGATGTGTGTGTTGGGATTCTCATGACCATCGTCGTGTTGATCCAATTTTCTGACGAAAAAAACAAAGAAGGAATCAATGATGCTGAAATCCTAATTCTGACCTATGCTTCCGTGGCTTCAAATGTAGGAAATGTACGATCTTCCTCGGAGACCGACGTTTAGTTTATAAAATAGAATTCGAGGTTCCCTCTCGTTCGCAAGATTGTTAAGGGGGTTGTTCACGAAAACTGTTCATGACGCAGAAGTTACACGAGGGAGTGTTTCAAGAACCACCTTTCCCTGTCCCAAGAAAGGAATCGTCCGAGTTCCAAGGTCTCCGAGGAAATTGCCATGTCAGGGAGGAGAACCTCAAACCGGAGGTCTTCTCAAACATGGACCGTCATAGTCGACTTTAACTGTTGCTTAACTTTGTCACCCTCTTTTCCTCTCCTTGGACATACACCGCCACGGTTGAACGAATGAATAGATGAAAAGCGATGCAGGAAAATTGCACGCTAATGAAATTATACGGCGCCACGCGCGATGTATATCTGTTTCAAAGTGCTACGCGGCTGTAAATGGTATTCGTGACACGGAAACATAGTAAGGGATGTGTTTTATCGAGTTGAAGGTGAAAAAACAGTGTTCCATCGATTCCCGCTAAATTCGCGCGACCCTTCCATGAAAATACAATTACTGTGACTATCCATCAAGTGCTAGGGAGAAGAAGAAGTTTGCGAGCGCCCGACGTTGTTGCTCGTCATATGTTCGCGAGCGGAGAACAAACGTGCCACGAAACGATTCAGGAGACGAACGGTTAACCTTGTTTCACGAGAAAGATCGTGACATTCCCGAACGAACGATTTATTCTACACTATTCTACGGGGTTTCTACTAATTGTACGCTGACTTGGTCGTATGGGACGAGTCTCACCTATCGTTTGCGGGATTTTCAAAATCGTGGAACCGGTCCATGGTTCTATTGCGATGATTTGATGTTACGTTTTACTTGAGAATTTGGTCCAACGTGGTCGAAATCAAAAATATCCGAATGGCCGGAAAACATTTGAAGTTTTCATCCGCTAGTTTCACTCTATAGAGATGGAAAGATCGATCGTATCGTTCCGCTCGAGCATCGATTATTATGACAATTTTGTAATATCGCAGCTCCATCGTGTATGCTTCGTTTATCCTTGAATCGATTACTTCTTTATTGATTCCCGAAAAGCGTCGCTGGATTTCGCAATTTATTTATTCGTTCGCCGGATAACCGACTGGAACGATATCCATGACGATCCTTTAATATATCCGCTTTAACGACAGCTAGTACGCGCGTACATTTCGAAATTATCGTTGGGCTTGCTTAGCTCAGCAGTAGAAGCGGTGGTAAATCAATTTCGCCAATCTAGAGGGGCGAACGGAAATACGAAAGTGATTGAATTCTTCAATATTTTTCCCTTTTTTCTTTACTTTCCTTCTACCAAGCTCGATCTCGCAAACTCGTTTAAAGCCATGTCGCGAGCGTATTAAATATGCATGTACCTGTAAACTATTTCGCTTCCCCGGCAAACGTTCAGTGGCGAGAACTTGTGAGAATTGTGTCGCGGTACGCGGTTCCCTGCTCCGTAATGATCATTAATTAAGTCAACAACTATTAGCATTGTAGGGCGCCGCTAAAAAATTAGTCTGCACAGTGCCGCGTGTCGCTTGCACTCGCTAGATGGTTAGCTTGAGTGGCGACAAACGAATGTTGGCAATTAAAAATAATAATTAATTGGTCGGTCCACTGGTCCTACCCCTGAACCTAAACACTGGGCTCTCTTCTTTAAGAGCGTGGCGACAGTTAATTTTAGCGATCGACGTTGCATTGTCCCGTATGATCAATAGCTTGTGTAGGGTACCTCTTCATTAAAGATTCCACGCTGAAAAGCGATGGTTCGAGTTAATAACATGCTGGCCCCGCTGAGTACTTCCATACGGTTAGACGAAGAATGTGCCATTAACGTTGCTGAGCGATTGCCGCCCGTTTCGTACGGCTGTAACAAGTGGCCGGCACAATTCGTTTAGAATACGTTAAAAGCCTCCGTGTATAACGCGATGGAGATATCGATCGGTTATTAGTAGGGAAATTGTTATCTTCGTCGTTGCAATCGTGATAATTATACATTTCGCTTACAATTAGACCCCCGTCTCGCGGGCGCCAACAAAAAAAAATGGCAAGCACGTCATTACCAGAGAATTTGATTAAGAGAGCAAACCATTACGAACTAACCCCCGTGACACGCCCAGAATTTACATTCCATCGAATTACGACGGGCATCGCATAATTGGCTCCTCCGTTCGCAGTCGGAAGTCAATACGATTTGTGTTCGCTGCACGCTTGGGCAGAATCATTCCGGATTATCCAGCGACAAAATATAAACTCACCCTTGACCCGTGCACCCTGTAACACGTAGCAGCTTCGATCGTGTTTGTTTCCTCAGACGAAGCATATAATTGGTTTATTCATTTTTTATCGCAGCCCTTTTACTAGCACACTCGCTGCGAATTATCGTTGCTCGGTCAATTCGGTCGGAAATTACTGGTCAACTCCAACGGACAATGAGCGTGGTTTCAACCGAGGAAAATCAAAATAGCCAGCAACATTCGCGTCGTGTGCGTTTGCAGAATTTTCGGCCGGTCGCGTGCTGAAAACGCGAACTCGATAAGCGTGCACACGGACCTCGCGTGCCTTTTGGTACACCCCAGTAACGTGTTATGTTAATTCACCCCCGGATCCGTATTACTTATGCGACGTCCGTGTTGTTCGCGGTGCGTAAACGAACATGCATGTGTGCACGATTTATTCGCGTGAAAAATATGCAAAGTAACGGGGCGGTACCGTGAAACATAAAATGAAAAACGACGTGGAATATCTCACGACGCGCAGCTGGTCATCGACGATAGAGATTGCTTTACGTAATATCTATGATCGTATTATTCCGGGTGTCGCGTTAATTCGGAGCACAAGTGGAAGTTCGCGTGGATCGTTCGTATCCGGTCTATATTCTAAATCTGTCCGCGATCGTAATACGTTCGACTGATGATACTTTGCCATACTGAAGCTCAGTTCCTGCCGATACAAATGGCGCTGCCTTTAATTATTACAAACCGGAATGTTCGTTGCACTAGTCGCGGTACTATATTCGAAATTGAATTGGTCCGCCGTAATAACAAAGACATCACGGTTTACCCAGTTTCAATGACGCGGCGGGATGAGGAATGACTCATTGGTGGCAGTTGCTCCGGACCGAAGAATACCACTGCCACCTCTTAAGTAATATTCAACGTGTGGGTAGTAAAAACAGTGTCGTCACTCCACTGTCGAGCCACTATAAAAAATGTTCAGATGCGTTTCCTAGTATACTTCTGTAAACCGTTGCCGTGCATTCCTGAGACGGTCCAAATTGGTTCTGGCATCGCGTATAACATCTGCCGTTTGGCTCGCATCATATTTTAACGTTTCGCAAAGGCCATCGCTATGGGCCTCGTGCCTCCAACGCATCAATGAATCGTTTTTTCAACGCTCTCCCCCGTCCACCCCCGATATCCTCTTTTCTCTATAATATCCAATTAATCCAAGCGGGCGTGTAAATTTAGAACATTGCTCGACTACAAATAGAACACACTTCCGGTAACATCTATACAGACGATTCGAATGTCGAAAACATTACAGCGTTTGCTGGAAGGTTGTTTCGCACAGCGGGATCGATACGAGAATGGAGAGAGAGACGAAGTATAAACTGAATGTTAAATTGATATTGTAGGAGGACATGGTATGCCTGTCCTGCACTGCAACTGGTGAAAGGGTTTGCCTCGCTGCCGAAGGTTTTGGCAATCGTCACTGTTTCCTCGAGAACATCGCGGACAAGGTACATATGTGTTGAATTTTTTATGTGCACTTAATTTCAACTGCTCGCATATTTCAGCCAGCGAAGTGAAAAAAAAAAGAACGAAGTTTAACACCTTTTCTCTTGTTTACGATTGTAGAACATACCACCTGACCTGTCGCAATGCGTATTCGTAATAGAGCAGGCTCTCTCGGTGAGAGCTTTGCAGGAATTGGTTACTGCCGCCGGTTCCGAGACGGTAACGTACTACTTCTTTATCACATTTATACCGCGCAACGATTCGCACGAAACGCTAAAAATTTTTACGGATAGCATTTCGCGAGACATATCTTGCGCCTTTTTCTATTTTATTGTCTTCGTGCACCCGTCGCAGCATCGCGGCTTAATTTTTCCTGTGCAGGCGTTCCTGTCGTATTTCCGCTGCGATTCATTTTTGTTCATTTGTTGATCGCAACGGCAGATATTCGCAGTGTTTAATTATTTTCACGACGAACAGGAGTCTCCTCTGCATCGTGCGTGAATCGATTACCCGACGTAAATGACGTGCGTGCGTGAATCACGTAAATAGGAGTGGGCCATAAAGTCTGTTTCACACCATGTATCGTATGCAGAAGAGATTAATGAATACCATTGCCCCTTCTTTTTTGTATATACATATATATATAATCGTACCAACTAAACAGAACGATGCACTTAGAAAGTAGATACCCGCGATTCTCGGCTAGTTCGCGAAATTTTCTATGATCTCCGACATAGTTTACGGTCAATTTCACATTTTTGTTTCATTAAAGAGGCACAAGGAACAATTTTCTGAATGCATCCGCACGTATCCTTGTCCAATAATTGTGGCATGCGTCCATGTAGCCGTGTAACACGTCACAAATTGTCTTTCGTCTGTCCGCATTGTTTTTTGTCCCCGTTGTATACGTCCGATTTTTGTTGCGCCCACAATGAGGCGTCGCTAACTCATCGCAAAACGAGAATCATTGAAAGCCACACTCAGAACCGCAATACACCTATTGTTCATCGAATTGTTCTGTCATTCTCTGTATGTACTCATGATTGATCGAGTGGAAAGAAATGAGATTTACAACTCCTGTGTTTCTTTTTGCAGCAGCAAGAAAGTTTAGTAAGTATATCTTTCGTATCACTCCAGGACATCGTTTACGTTCATGCTTGTGGGTAACGTCATATATGCTTTGCATACTTTTATGAAACTTTATTTCTCTTTTTTTTTTCTCCTCTCTTTCTCTCTTCTGGTTCTTCTTTCTTTCTGTCTGCCCAACGTTCGATACGTTTCGGTTCGATTGTGCATCTACGCTTTTTATGTTTAACACAGTCACGTTTCGTTGTACTTGTACATACATCGATCACACCAGATCTACGTTCGTACGATTAACATGCAACCAATCCACGCATTTCTTTTTCCGGCCGTGCGAGCATGAGTACATGTCTGCCGCTGACGTTTATTCGTTAGCAGTCATTATTTATGGCCTTCTCTTATCGGTATGCTTATTTAACTTTATTTTTACGTTTTTTTTCTCTCTATCTCTCTCTCTCTCCTCTCTCTCCTCTTTAATTTCATGTTCGATCTACGAATACAGGTGAATATCATGTACACGTTTCGACTTTCACGATATCTCCACGTCATTTTAGGGAAAGGGCACCGGATCCGGGCATAGAACGTTATTGTACGGTAACGCAATTTTACTGAGGCACCAGAACAGCGACATGGTAAATACGCGAGATCGTTGGATCGTTAATTTCACAAGACCGAATAACTCGTTGTTTCTCTTACAGTATTTGGCGTGTTTATCGACCAGCTCGTCCAACGACAAGTTGGCTTTCGATGTGGGTCTGCAACAGCATTCCCAAGGTAAGCCGACGGAAAGCGATTGAATTAATATCAACTCCTAATCTTGCACGTACGATGAATCATTTAGGGGAGGCTTGCTGGTGGACCGTGCATCCAGCTTCCAAACAGAGATCCGAGGGTGAGAAAGTTCGCGTTGGGGATGACCTCATTCTGGTATCCGTGGCTACAGAAAGATATTTGGTGAGCAACCGTAATAAAGCAAATATTATTTGCGATAGAGAATCATTGTTGCACCAATCGGGTATTCAATCTGGATTACTTGCCCACCATCGATCGAGTCGGCAAATTGTTGTTCTTCTCGCTAATCGATGTATCTATTTTTCTCTGCAGCACACTACGAAAGAGAACGATCTGTCGGTGGTGAATGCATCGTTCCACGTGACCCACTGGTCGGTCCAGCCTTACGGCACCGGAATCAGTCGGATGAAATACGTCGGTTACGTATTCGGCGGTGACGTTCTACGATTTTTCCACGGCGGCGACGAGTGCCTCACTATACCATCAACATGGAGCACATCGCCGAGTCAAAAGTAAATGACAACGATTCCCGCCATATTCCAAAGAGTACCGAAATTTCCACGCAATCGGAAAACCACTTCGTGCTATTTATTATGCTTCGATTAATCATACGTACGGCTTCCTGCAGTTAATATAATGTTTACAGTATAGTGATCTACGAGGGAGGGAGCGTAATGAGCCAAGCTCGATCGCTATGGAGGCTCGAATTGGCGAGGACAAAATGGGCAGGAGGATTCATCAATTGGCTACATCCGATGAGGATCAGACACTTGACGACAGGACGTTATCTTGGCGTAAAAGAAAACAACGAGCTATACCTTGTCGATAGGCGAGTATTAATGAACAGAAAAGTTGAATGAAACGTCACGTTAAACGGAAACCCAATTGAATGAATTTGCGACTGTTCGCAGGAACGAGGCTACGATCGAAACCTCGACATTTTGGCTGAGACAAGAGAAAGACGACCAGAAGATCATTCTCGAGGACAAGGATCTCGAGGTCATTGGTACAGCGATTATTAAATACGGTGATTCGACTGTTATCATGCAACACGCTACTACCTGCCTCTGGGTGTCGTACAAGGTATGCATTTCTGTTCACGTGAATATGGATGATTAAATTTAATACGACACTTAATTGGATCACAGTCGTACGAGACGAAGAAGAAGGGCGTAGGTAAAGTAGAGGAGAAGCAAGCAGTACTTCACGAGGAAGGAAAGATGGACGACGGCTTAGACTTCTCCCGATCGCAGGAGGAGGAATCCCGTACAGCCCGTGTGATCAGAAAATGCAGCAGCTTGTTCACCCAGTTCATCACGTGAGTGTCTATCGTTCAGAGATACTGGATACGTTCACATTAAAACATGGGATTGAAAATGATAGAGGCTTGGATGGAAGCGTACAGAGCCGTTACAAACCGAATGATAAATTAACGTGGACAAGCAAGTGATCGCTAAAAGGACCGAATATGTTTTAGAGGCCTAGAGACGCTGCAAGTAGATAGAAGAGCGTCTATGTTCTTCCAAAATGTGAATCTGAACGAAATGGTGATGTGTCTGGAAGACTTGATTAATTATTTTGCTCAACCCGAAGACGACATGGGTAAGTGAACGATATTAAGTAATAATTCCATCGAGCAGTAATTAACGAAGCGCTCCGCCACGTGTTACAGAACACGAAGAAAAGCAAAACAGATTTCGCGCCCTGAGGAACCGTCAAGACCTGTTCCAAGAGGAAGGAATACTGAACCTTATCCTCGAGGCCATCGACAAAATCAATGTGATCACCTCGCAGGGATTCCTCGTGGCCCTTTCCGGGGACGAGAGTGGCCAGGCCTGGGATCAAATATCAGGATACTTGTATCAGCTGTTGGCAGCGATCATCAAAGGAAATCACACGAACTGCGCCCAGTTTGCTAACAGCAATCGTCTGAACTGGTTGTTCAGTCGATTGGGTTCGCAGGCTTCCAGCGAGGGCACCGGAATGTTGGACGTGCTTCACTGCGTTCTCATCGACTCCCCCGAAGCTCTGAACATGATGAGAGTACGTAGAAAATAATAGTAACTGAATTAACGAGAGAAAAACCGTGGAATTTCAACGGCACTTTTAATTTCCACAGGACGAGCACATCAAAGTTATAATTTCTCTGCTTGAGAAACACGGAAGGGACCCGAAAGTCTTGGACGTTCTCTGCTCACTGTGCGTGGGTAACGGCGTTGCAGTGCGATCTTCGCAGAACAACATTTGCGACTTCCTCCTGCCAGGAAAGAACCTTCTCCTTCAAACGCAACTGGTCGACCACGTGGCCAGTATCAGGCCGAATATATTTGTCGGCAGAGTCGAGGGCTCGGCCCTTTATCAGAAATGGTACTTCGAAGTCACCGTCGATCATATCGAGCAGACCACCCATATGATGCCTCACTTGAGAATCGGCTGGGCAAACACTGCTGGGTACGCCAATCTTCTATTCACTCGAGCCTTCGCTCACCCATAACGTATGCATCGCTATCATAGTAATAAAATACTCGGGCGTGTTTCGTTTTTAAAGATATGTGCCATACCCTGGCGGTGGCGAGAAATGGGGAGGCAACGGCGTTGGCGACGATCTCTATTCATTTGGCTTCGACGGAGCATATCTCTGGACGGGTGGACGAAAAACTCAGGTTGTCCACAACGCCACGGAACCGTACATCCGAAAGAGCGACGTAATTGGCTGTGCGTTAGATCTGACTGTGCCCATCATCACCTTTACTTTCAACGGGGCACCCATCACGGGATCGTTCAGGAACTTCAATCTGGACGGCATGTTCTTCCCCTCGATTAGCTGCTCGTCTAAGTTGTCCTGCAGATTTCTCTTAGGCGGGGATCATGGCCGACTTAAGTTCCAACCACCTGAAGAATTTTCACCGCTGGTAGAGAGCTTGCTACCCCAACAAATCTTATCCTTGGATCCCTGCTTCTACTTTGGAAACATGAACAAAGTGGTTCTAGCTGGTCCGTGGCTGGTTGAAGATGACACAGCCTTTGTTCCTGCCCCCGTGGATACTTCTATGGTGAATTTGCCGTCTTACGTGGAACAAATAAGGGACAAACTGGCCGAGAATATTCATGAAATGTGGGCTATGAACAAGATCGAGGCTGGTTGGGTTTACGGTGAGCACAGGGACGATTTGAGGAAGATCCATCCGTGTATCGTTCAATTCGAAAGGCTACCAGCTGCCGAGAAACGTTACGACACTCAGCTGGCCGTGCAGACATTGAAGACTGTTTTGGCCTTGGGATATTATATTACAATGGATAAGCCACCCTCTAGAATAAAGACCTTGAGACTGCCCAACGAGCCCTTCCTGCAAAGTAGCGGATACAAACCAGCGCCTCTAGATCTTAGCGCCATTACTCTCACGCCTAAAATGGAGGAGCTCGTGGATCAGCTTGCAGAGAACACTCACAACTTGTGGGCGAAGGAGAGAATTAGTCAAGGTTGGACATATGGGCTGAACGAGGATTCAGAAATGAGAAGAAGCCCGCATTTGGTGCCCTATCCGAAGGTTGACGAAGCCATTAAGAAGGCTAATCGTGATACTGCCAGTGAGACAGTAAGGACACTCTTGGTGTACGGTTATATGCTGGAACCGCCTACCGGAGAGCAGCACGAAGGTGAGAATTATCGAAGGGTTATGAGAATTTAAGGGAACCGACACAATTTGTGCAACGTATGTTCGACTAAACGTTTCACTCCCCTAGCGCTACTTTTGGAGGCCAACAGGCTACGGCAGCTATACTTTAGGACATATCGCGTTGAAAAACATTATGCAGTAAGTAGTGGGAAATGGTACTTCGAATTTGAGGTGATGACCGCTGGTCCCATGAGGGTGGGCTGGGCAAAAGCTGATTGCACGCCTGGCAGCATGCTGGGAAGCGACGAAAACACTTGGGCCTTCGACGGCTACAATGTAAGTGCTCATTCATTTAACATCATCCCTCGAATACGTAATTCTCAACTGACAATTGGTGAAAAATTTGGTGAAACAATAAACTTTTCGTAACCTCGCGCGAACGGAAAATCATAAATGAATTTTTCAACGACGCAATGATCAATTACAGACAGATTTGTTCGAAATAGATTTACGGTCGACTATTCTATTCACGGTAAGGTAGAGATTTGTCCATAAAACTAATTTATAAATGCACCGTAATTGACGGCCACGTGAGAGTTCATAAATAATTGATATCAATCGTGAATGTCAGGTAACTAAAGTACACGCCGGTACCCACGAGTCATTTGGTCACAAATATCAAGTGGGCGACATAGTTGGATGTTTCATTGACGTCGCAGACCGAACGATCAGTAAGAGTCCAATTTTTCCAATAATCAGATCTACAGGTCCACCATTTTTTTGAGTTTTCTCGTCACTACTGTTGTCTTTGTCTCTATATGTTTTATTCATGTTGACTTGGTTGTTTTTTCTGCGTTTCCTTGTCCGAAGATCGAACGAAATTTCAAGATATTTCGTTCGAGAAGTGTGGCTTGACGTTTTTTAGCGACCGCGAGGAATCTATCCACGGTGAAACGTTACTTGTACAGTATATAAATCGTGTGTACTATATCATTTGTTATGTCTCCTCTACGTATCACTGTTCGAACCTTGATTTTTCGTGCCCGCGTACACACATACACATACACACATATGTACATACATGGATGTCGATGTTAAATAAATTAAACGTAATATAGTTGTGTCACGGTTCGTATACGAACTGCAAACGGAGAGTGTTGAATTGGTGAAATTTTATTTTAAAGGAGGAAAAAGTATACTCGGGCACAGCCGAGACATTTGGCAAACAATGGCAGGTTGGAGACGTTGTCGGGGTTTTCCTGGATCTAATTGACCGAACAATTAGTAAGACGGAATCATTCAAGCGAACGCTTCAGCTGCCATTTCAAGCTATACATTACATATAATTTGATACAGGAGATAGATTACTGGATACAAGGGCATATCGTTAAATTTACACAAGTCGATATAGTAAAGAAAGATCCAAAGCAGAGCAAGAAATCGATTGCTGAATAATTTTATTCTTTTCCTGCGAGATTTATTTAATTTCGGTGTTAATAAGTGTACTGCATTTCGTGTAATATATTTCGGACGTGTGTTGCTCGCTTGATCAGCCGAACATTTGCGCAAAACATCAATAGACGATCAGAAAATATACTATTACGTCCGCTTTCGCAAAACGTCAATTATTATTTCGCTCTCGTCGCACCGTCACAGCAACGCTTTCGTGTACGTTGGACTTTCATTACACAATCAACCTTTACACTTTCATCGTTTATAAAATCACGATCGATTAGCACCATGTTTGCTGCTGTACTGTATTCGTATCCAGTATTCTACTCACAGTCGGCCAGTGTTGCGAATAACAGCGAGAGTGCTTTAACATCACATATAATTCATATTCACTAACCGCTAGAAGAGGGTGGTCTTAAATTTTTCAAGCTAAAAATATAACACGGGACATGTGTGGTAAAGGGGCCGCCGGGGCAAAGTTTATTATAAGCACGGGAACTTTTGAATAAGATATACCACGTTATTCCTTTTTATTAATCTTTTCGCAAATAGAGTCACATGATTTTTGTTTTAATATTTTACACCACTTTATATCATCCCCGTATATGCATGCAGAAAATCGAATTCGGTCGAATCTCGCACATGCTTTGCATAATTGTACATAATCGCATTCTGTCTATGTGCTTTAGTTCCATAGTTGCCAGCAATAAATGATCTAACTCATCCCTTAAGCTTTCAACGTGCTAGACGCGACAATGGTTTATCTGTACTACTTGAAACTAACTTTTTTTTTGCCATGTACGGTGTATCTTTGTCAATGGAAATGTTAATTCGCTACTAGTAGATGTGTTAAAGTTTGCACGCGCAATTATTAACACAGACACCGTGTCTCGCAGGTTTTTCTCTGAACGGAGAATTGCTGATGGACGCGCTCGGCGGTGAAACGTCTTTCGCCGACGTGCAAGGCGATTCATTTGTGCCGGCCTTCACGCTTGGAGTCGGGCAGAGGGCGAAATTAACATTCGGACAGGACGTGAACACCCTGAAATTCTTTACAACCTGTGGTCTGCAAGAAGGATACGAACCATTCTGCGTGTAACTATTACGATCTAATCAATGCAACGTAATATAGCAACGGGCTACCCAGACGTTTAACAATCGACGTCCCTGTCATCTTAGAAACATGAACAGACCAGTTACCTACTGGTTCACCAAAGATCAACCCATTTTCGAGAACACGGACGACATGGCCGACACGAGGATAGATGTGGCCAGAATTCCAGCGGGCTCTGACACACCGCCGTGCCTGAAAATCTCCCACAACACGTTCGAAACCATGGAGAAAGCGAACTGGGAATTCCTTCGATTATCTTTGCCGGTTATATGCCAGTCGACTTTCGTATCGGAGAGCGAGAAATTACGACGGTGGCAGGAGATTAAGATGCGACAGAGTAGATTGTTGTCTGAACAAGTGGAACAGGCGCAACAAGCAGCACCTTCTGCTCACATGGAGCAGATTATGAAATCTGGTTTCAGCATGAGTGATATCAAAGGTATGAAGTTTCTTCAATCATATTTTTTAATCGATACTGTAGAGATATTAGTGTCAGGTAAAAGAAAAGGGAAATTCCTTAATTTCCAATGTTTCACTGTTCGTACGGATTCCCGCTCGTTTTAGGATTGCAAAGGAACTATTCTGAGGACGCAGTGGAGGCCGACGAGATGATGAAGGAATCACCGATTCCCATGCAACGAAATAAACCGGCGAGACCACCCAGAAAAGGCTCCTTGCACGGTTCTCGCGGTGGAAACATGGATGCGGCAATAAGTGACGTTGATATGAACGGATACGGCGACATGAACGGAGACGTGAAGGACGATAAAAAGAAACGCGGGCGTTCACCGTTCCGGTTAGTATGAATTACTCCCTTTTCGATGAGCTTGTCCTCGAGGTAATTGGATTTTCATATACGCATCTTCCTAGCAAACTTAGCAAAGAAATGGAGGATGCCCCGTAAGTTGTATTAACAAACTTCGTTTAATCGAATTGATTTATACTGTACTTTTTTTTTTCTTTTATCATAGCAGGGTAGACAATCACGAAAGGGAATTGTCTAATTTATTTTGCAGGTTCTTCTCGCGCAAGGCGAAGTCTCCGGATGCGAAATCGAAAACGCCCGAACCACCAGCTCGTTCCGACGTTTCCGACAAAAGCACGAAAACTCTGCAGATGAATAAAGCAAGTAGCCGGCCACCCCCTCAACTCCGCATATCAAACGTAAAACCATTTGTTTACTTATTTATTTCGTTATTTGTTTAATTATCTGTTCGAACGACCGTACACTTGCCTCTCATCGCACACATTTCCTCCCGTTACAATCCACAAATGAAATGAACAATTCTATGCGCAGACGGATCTGAAAGTAGTGCCACCTCAGATCCCGGAACGCAACGCGCCGAAAGCAATGTCCGTCCTCAGCGGAACCGGCGTCGAGGCAATTGGAAACGAGATATTTGATGCAGAATGCTTGAAATTAATGAACGAATATTTCTACGGCGTACGAATATTTCCTGGCCAGGATCCAACGCACGTTTACGTTGGCTGGGTTACCTCCCAATACCATTTGCACACCAAGGACTTCAATCTGTCTCGTGTGAGAAAATCCTCTGTGGTCATCACCGATGACTACGATCGTCCTGTAGAACAGTATGTTTAACCGCCTCTTTACCACCATCCCAAATAAAACAAAGAAATAGATGCAGCTCTAAAAGAAAAATACTGTTCCACGATAGAGTCGATAGACAGAGCTGCTACATGGTAAGGGCAGACGAACTGTACAACGAGGTTACGCAAGACGCGTCCGGCAAGGGCGCCTCTCAAGGAATGTTCGTCGGCTGTTTCGTGGACACGGCGACAGGATGGGTTTCCTTCACCTGCGAAGGCAAAGAGACCAGCCACAAGTTCAAGATGGAACCCGATACAAAATTATTCCCTGCCATCTTCGTGGAGGCCACCAGCAAGGAGATCCTTCAAATTGAACTAGGAAGGACCTCCACGACGTTACCCTTGTCCGCTGCTGTGTTACAGAATTCTGAACGCCACGTGATACCTCAGTTCCCGCCTAGGCTGAAAGTTCAATGCTTGAAGCCGCATCAATGGGCAAGAGTTCCGAATCAATCGCTCCAGGTGCACGCGTTAAAGTTGTCCGATATAAGAGGTTGGTCCATGTTGTGCGAGGACGCGATATCGATGCTAGCTTTGCACATCCCCGAGGAGGACAGGTGTATCGATATATTGGAGCTGATCGAGATGGATAAATTGCTGAGGTAGAACTGAAATCGATGCAATTCGTGTTTCTTCTATACGGTTCAATTGAAGGATTAACGGAGGACCAATTTATGAATAAATTCTTACAGTTTCCACGCGCACACCCTGACATTGTACGCGGCCCTGTGCTACCAGTCGAATTACAGAGCAGCGCACGCTCTCTGCCAACACGTCGATCAAAAACAATTATTGTACGCGATTCGAGCGGAATACATGTCCGGGCCCCTACGACAAGGATTCTACGACTTGCTGATCGCTCTACATCTCGAGTCGCACGCCACGACAATGGAGGTGTGCAAGAACGAGTACATTATTCCTTTGGGTAAGCTAATCTCCCTAAACTAATATTCAATTATTATTGTTGCTTTTGTGGTGGGTTTTACTGTTCCTATTACATTAATGTAATTTATATTATAATAACTATAACATATTATTATTGACGTTCGGCAGGCCAGGAACTGAAGGACCTATACCAAAACGACGAAATGAGGCACAGCCTCAGGTACCTAGAAACCGAGTCGGTTCGCCCGCAAATGAAAATGACGGACATCAGGTAAGCACATTCAATCCAATGTTAGACGTGAACCCCATGACTAATAGTCGACATCAAGGGAAATTCCTTCCAGCGACCAAACGATCGAGAACATAAGGAGCCTCTACAGTCCGCACTTCCCTCTGGACGTCGTGAGGGACTACGTAATGACGGCAATAAACGAAGCTGTCGAGGTCAATCAAGTACACAATCGAGATCCAATTGGTGGCAGCAATGAGAATCTTTTTCTGTATGTAATCAGATGAATACCTGCACGCCCGGGCTATTCTGCATACTTTATATCTTCAGCGACGATAGGACGGAGGAGAATGCTCTCAGGATTATTTGCTTAATGCCGCAGGCCCCGATCTATTGCTGTATCATTTGTTAACGCTAGTCTTGTTCATTACAGGCCACTGTTAAAGCTAGTAGACAGGTTGCATCTAGTCGGAATGCTTAGAAACGAAGACATCATGAAGCTTCTGATTATGATCCACCCGGAGACCTGGGATCCAACGTTTGACAAAGGTAAATTTATTCTTGCTTCGGTGGTAAATAAGGAATGTGATAAATGAATAATCGTAGAAGGAAAAGACGAGCACAAGAAGGGGTTGCTTCACATGAAAATGGCCGAGGGAGCGAAACTACAGATGTGCTACCTTCTGCATCACCTGAACGACACCCAGCTGCGACATCGGGTGGAATCGATCATCTCTTTCAGTCACGATTTCATCGGTGATCTCCAGTCCGATCAACTTCGTCGTTACATCGAGATCAAGCAGTCCGATTTACCATCAGCAGTAGCAGCGAAGAAGACCAGAGAGTTCAGATGCCCTCCTCGTGAACAGATGAACGCTATATTGAGTTTCAAGAACATGGACTTCGCGGACGACCCCGACAATATTCCTTGCGGGGAGGACCTGATTGGCAGGATGAACGAATTCCATAACAATTTGATGTCGTACGTGTCCTTGCATGCCCTTCAGGAAGCGGCGGATGCCGAAGAGGAGCAGGCAGAAGAGGTCCAGAGGGCTGGCGCCATAAAGAGATTGTTCAACTTTATTAACGCCGTAAAGGAGTTAGAGGAGGAGCCCAAAATCGAACCTGAACCAGAGAAGAAGACTCCAGAAGGTTGAAATTCAATTGCAATTCTTCAATTTTTACCCGCTAAATAGCTTGACAGAGCAACGTAATATCTCAATTATTTTGCAGAGGTGTTCCGCAAAGTGCTCATAAAAACCATCGTCAGCTGGGCCGAGGAATCTCAAATCGAGACACCGAAATTGGTTCGGGAGATGTTCAGTTTGCTAGTACGTCAGTACGACACCGTTGGCGAGTTAATTCGAGCCCTGGAGAAAACCTATGTGATCAACAGCAAGACAAGGGACGACGTTGCTTTAATGTGGGTCGGTCTCAGCCAGATACGTGCCCTGCTGCCCGTGCAGATGTCTCAGGAGGAAGAGGAACTAGTTAGGGAACGGCTCTGGAAATTGGTGAACAATCACACGTTCTTCCAGCATCCGGATCTAATCAGGGTCCTACGTATTCACGAGAACGTGATGGCTATTATGATGAATACGCTGGGTAGGAGAGCGCAGGCACAGTCCGACGCTCAAACTCAGCCACAAGCCACAGAAGGTGAACCAGTTTCCAAAGCGAAGGACACGTCCCACGAGATGGTGGTAGCTTGTTGTAGATTTCTGTGCTACTTCTGTCGAACGTCCAGACAAAACCAGAAGGCAATGTTCGATCACTTCGACTTCCTGTTAGAGAACAGTAACATCCTACTATCGAGACCATCTCTGAGAGGTTCGACACCGTTGGACGTGGCATACTCCTCTCTTATGGAGAACACGGAGCTCGCTTTGGCTCTCAGAGAACATTATCTTGAGAAGATCGCCATCTATTTGTCTCGTTGCGGGCTGCAATCGAATTCGGAATTGGTTGAAAAAGGCTATCCCGATTTGGGTTGGGATCCAGTGGAAGGTGAACGATATTTAGACTTCTTGAGGTTCTGCGTCTGGGTTAATGGTAAGTCTCAAGTTTACCGTGATATTCTGTTTCAATTGGAAGAAAGTCAGGTACAAATGATTGGATCGTTCTTTTAGGCGAAAGTGTCGAGGAGAATGCAAATTTGGTTATCCGTTTATTGATAAGAAGACCGGAGTGTTTGGGACCTGCACTTCGCGGAGAAGGCGAGGGATTATTGAGGGCCATCATAGATGCGAATAAAATGTCTGAACGTATCGCCGATCGAAGACAGGTGCACGACGAGGCAGAGGGCACAGCATTTATGCAGTTTGAGCATCCGCTTCCCGAGTCGGACGACGACGAAGACTACATAGACACGGGGGCAGCGATTTTAAACTTCTACTGTACCCTGGTGGATCTATTAGGCCGCTGCGCTCCGGATTCTTCTGTGATTGAGCAAGGTAGGTGAAAGTTGAATTTTCATTTCCCTCGCATACGAAATATTGCACAAGACACTTCGTAAGTATCGCCACATAAAAATATCACAGACTACATTATTTCATTATTCGAGTTAATAATATGTTATTCGTCAGTTTACTTTCATTTTCAAAATATTACTTGATCTATCACGAGCTTCTTCGTTTCGCACAAGCTCTAAGCTCGTTCTTGATCTAATAACAGTTTTCTGATTTTTTAACGAGCAACAGAGGCTTCTACACAGTCCGTTGGTAATATATACGAAATCAACTTTTCCTTTGATTTTATTCGCCGTGCTGTTTAAGAGGTGCTAAGGTGAAATATATGTTTCAGGAAAAAATGAATCTCTACGAGCGAGAGCCATTCTACGATCACTGGTGCCACTCGATGATCTACAAGGTGTCCTGTCTTTAAGGTTCACCTTGCTGAATCCAGCAGCGGGTGAAGAAAAACCAAAGAGTGACACGCCGTCCGGTTTGATTCCCGGACACAAGCAAAGTATTGTGCTGTTTTTGGAGCGCGTTTACGGCATTGAAACCAGGGAATTGTTCTTCAAGATACTCGAGGAAGCTTTCTTACCTGATCTCAGGGCTGCTACCATGCTGGACAGAGTAATGAATCCATTCAATTTTCGAACCAACAATTTCGTAGCGATTTCTATAGCGTTTTTAATTCGCATTGATACTTCAGAATGATGGATACGAATCTGACATGGCACTTGCGATGAATCGTTACATCGGAAACAGTATTCTGCCTCTATTGATTAAGCATTCCAAGTTCTACAACGAAGCAGACAATTACGCCAGCTTATTGGATGCTACGTTGCATACAGTGTATCGTTTGAGCAAGAACAGAATGTTGACAAAGGGCCAACGTGAGGCAGTTTCAGACTTCCTCGTGGCATTGACCAGGTAAACAGAATCTTCTCAAAATTATTGTAGTAATGATTAACGGAATGGTTTTGTTGCTTAACAAGAGAAGTCCACGAGTTAAATGTCTCGTAAGTTTCATCAATATTACTTTAGAATGCTAATTTTCGTCTACGATTATGAGAATAATACTTAAGCTATGGCGGTCATTTAGTGCGCTTATAGTATTAATTATCATTAATCTACGCTAATAACATGTGCACATCTGTTCTTTTGTTCTTAGTCAAATGCAACCTAGTATGCTGCTGAAATTACTTCGAAAGCTAACAGTCGACGTATCCAAGCTGTCCGAATACACCACCGTCGCTCTAAGGGTAAGAAATTTATTCCGCGAGAATCTAACTATCGAAGATTTCCTGCAATTAAAAGTTCTGACAATTTTATGACAGCTGTTGACACTGCACTACGATCGTTGCGCGAAATATTACGGTTCAACCGGCGGGCAAGGTGCATACGGTGCATCGAGCGACGAGGAGAAACGTTTGACGATGGTCCTCTTCAGCAATATATTCGACTCCTTGTCCAAAATGGATTACGATCCGGAATTATTCGGAAAGGCTCTTCCTTGCCTCACGGCTATCGGTTGTGCACTGCCACCTGATTATTCCTTATCTAAAAACTACGACGACGAATGGTATGGAAGTAAATCCGCGTCAGCGCAGACGCCTGATGGGCCATACAATCCTCAGCCAATTAACACCTCTAGGTATTACTAGGTTCTTTCAATTCAATGTCGTCAAGAGACAGCTGAAAATTATATGAATATAATGTTCGTTTAATATTTAACAGCGTGGTCCTAAACAACGACCTAAATCAAATAGTCCAGAAATTCTCTGAACACTATCACGACGCTTGGGCCAGTCGAAAGTTAGAAAATGGATGGACTTATGGCGAACAGTGGTCCGAAGTGAACAAGACTCATCTCAGATTGAAACCCTACAACATGTTGAATGATTACGAGAGAGAACGTTACAAAGAGCCTGTCAGAGAGAGCTTAAAAGCCCTGCTAGCTATAGGGTGGAGCGTTGAACACGCAGAGGTGGACGTACCCTCTACCAACCGTAGTTCCATGAGAAGATCATCGAAAAGTCAAGTAAGCCGTAGCTTCGACAAATTGCACAGTATTTCTATTGTTGATTCCTCGGGTAATGTATCATCGTGTGATCACAATTACGTTGCAGGGTGATTCAGCGAATCCATTTAACTACAATCCTCATCCGGTCGACATGACGAACTTGACTCTGAGCAGAGAAATGCAGAACATGGCCGAGCGTCTTGCGGATAATGCACACGATATCTGGGCGAAGAAAAAGAAAGAGGAGCTCATCACTTGCGGTACGTGTACCAGTAAAATTGCAACGAATGAAAGATAGATCCATCTGTTTCACTAATTTCTGCTAATATTTCACCGAGCATATTTCATTCTCTTATAGGGGGTGGGATTCACCCTCAGTTGGTACCGTACGACCTTTTGACCGACAAGGAGAAACGAAAGGACCGAGAACGTTCTCAGGAATTCCTCAAATATCTGCAGTACCAAGGTTACAAGCTCCACAAGCCGAACAGAGGCGGAGAATCGGAAGTCGCGACTGCCGGAGCCTCAGTGGAATTGCGATTCGCGTACTCTTTGTTGGAAAAGTTGATAGCATACTTGGACAAAGCCACCATCAACATGAAACTGTTGAAACCATCGGACACGTTCAGCCGAAGGAACAGCTTCAAAACCTCCACGAGGGACATCAAGTTCTTCAGCAAGGTCGTGCTGCCTTTAATGGAGAAATACTTCAGCACTCACAAGAACTATTTCATCGCTGTGGCCACAGCTACCAATAATGTCGGAGCTGCGTCCTTAAAAGAGAAGGAAATGGTAGCGGCGCTGTTTTGCAAATTGGCGAGCCTTCTGAGATCCAGATTGGCTGCATTCGGGCCGGATGTGAGGATCACGGTTCGTTGCCTTCAAGTGTTAGTGAAAGGCATAGACGCGAAGAGTTTGGTGAAGAACTGTCCCGAATTCATAAGGACGTCCATGCTGACGTTCTTCAACAACACCGCGGACGATCTTGGGCACACGATTTTGAATCTTCAAGAAGGCAAATATAGCCACCTGAGAGGCACCCATTTGAAAACCTCCACGTCTTTGTCGTACATCAACAGCATTGTTTTACCAGTGCTCACCGCCATGTTTGATCACTTGGCTGCCTGCGAGTATGGCAGCGATTTGTTACGTAAGTAGACAAACTTCGACCTCGGGCTCGTTTCAATTCTCACAGATGTCCAATTTAATCGATCTCCTCGTGTTTTGAACAGTGGACGAAATTCAGGTGGCATCGTACAAAATGCTGGCGTCGCTGTACACACTCGGCGTGGATGCCTCCTTGACGCACGACAGAAAGTACTTGAAGACCGAAATAGAACGGAATAAACCGAACTTGGGTTCCTGTCTGGGCGCTTTCTCCAGCTGCTTCCCTGTCGCCTTCCTGGAGCCCCATTTGAACAAGCACAATCCTTATTCTCTATTAAATCGTATCGCGGATCACTCCTTGGAGGCGCAGGACATCATGGCGAAAATGGAGTCAAGCATGCCCACCCTTGAGACGATTCTGGCGGAAGTGGACCAATTCGTTGAGTCTGATAAGACCTACAGCGATCTTCCCTACGTGGTTGACGTTATACTACCCTTGCTGTGCTCTTATTTGCCATTCTGGTGGGCCCAGGGACCGGACAACGTAAATCCTACCGAAGGAACGTACGTGAGTATGGTTACCAGTGACCACATGAATCAGCTGCTGAAGAACGTGTTGAAGTTGATCAAGAAAAATATTGGCAACGAGAACGCCCCTTGGATGACCCGTATCGCTGCTTACACACAGCAGATCATTATCAATTCGTCAGAGGAGCTACTGAAAGATCCATTCCTGCCACTCGCCGAACGAGTTAGAAAGCGTACAGATAATATGTTCCACAAAGAGGAATCTCTTCGCGGTTTTATTAAATCGTCCACCGATGACACGTCGCAAATCGAGGCACAGATTCAAGAGGATTGGCAGCTCCTGGTTCGCGACATATATTCGTTCTATCCGCTGCTGATCAAGTACGTCGATCTTCAAAGGAACCATTGGCTGAGGAACAACATACCCGAAGCAGAAGATCTGTACAATCACGTGGCGGCGATATTTAACATTTGGTCCAAGTCGCAGTACTTCCTGCGCGAGGAACAGAACTTTATTTCGGCCAATGAAATTGATAACATGGTGCTAATTATGCCGACGGCGACCAGACGATCCACTACTATTTCGGATGGCACTACGCCTTCTGGGGGAGGCAAGGTTGGTATCCGATATAAAAGCGAATCATACTTGCACAGCTATCGGTCCTGCTGCTGTGAAATTCTTATATTCGCTTTACGTAATTTCTTTCCTGTTAATCGCGTCTCATTGAAATAACAGAAAAAGAAGAAACATCGTGACAAGAAGAGGGACAAGGATAAAGAAGTGCAGGCTTCATTGATGGTGGCTTGCTTGAAGAGATTGCTACCAGTCGGACTGAACTTATTCGCCGGTCGTGAACAAGAACTGGTGCAACACTGCAAGGACAGATTCCTGAAGAAGATGGCGGAATCTGACATCGCGGAATTCGCGAAGACGCAGCTGACATTGCCAGACAAGATCGATCCGGCCGACGAAATGTCATGGCAACATTATTTGTACTCCAAGTTGGGTCAGAAAAAGGATTCCATGGAACCAGTGAAAGCGCAGCAATTGGAAGATGTGGTTGCAAGGATTACCGACATGGCTAAAGTTCTTTACGGTCTGCATATGGTAAGCGACAGACCATTTCCGATTATTGTATCTCGTGTACCACACGTCCATTATTTCTCAGTCGGACAGCAGAAGCTGGATCCTCCAAAGAAATCGATCGATTTATTTAGTAATTTTATGTTCTCGAGTAGATAGATCATCCGCAACAACAGAGCAAGGGTCAATATCGATCAGTGGTGTCGATACAACGTAAACGAGCTGTGATCGCTTGTTTCCGTCAAATTTCCCTACATTCCCTACCCAGGTATCCTATTTTAGTTTGATTTTCTTCTGCAACACTTGGGTTTCTTTTCACCGTGATCAATATAATTCAATGGGAATTGAGTACACCAATTTTTATTTTGCTCTAATTGTTTGAAAAACGAACAAATATTTTGATTCTTTTACAACAATGTTTTCCTCAGAAGCTTCTCTAACAATACGAACGATAACAATTAATAATCGACGATGTTTCCTGCCATTGTTTTGTTAGTGATCTAACAACTATAGTTGTGTGTGCATGCTGCTAAAAGGCAATGAAACCTCCTCCATCTCGGGATGGTTGGAAGCGTGTGTTGTGTGCGGCAAGAAAAAGGGCAGCGATTGCATGTCTACGTAGCGAACCACTTTACAAGTTGCGAAGGTAACGTAACCGTTTCGCGACACTTTAACAAAATTCATTGACCGATCATTCTCCTTTATTTTATTTCAGGCATCGGGCTATAAATATTTTTGCGCGGACGTACTACGAGCTCTGGTTGCAGGACGAGAATGTCGGCCAAGAAGTGATGATTGAAGACCTAACAGTAATATTAAATTTTGCCGAAGAAAATACTTTATTGCACGATTAATTATCACGTCGGCTTTATTCGTTGATGTGCATCTCTCTGTTTGCCTAGCAATCTTTCGAGGACGCTGAATTGAAGAAAATGGACAAAGACGAGGACGAAGGAAAACCAGATCCGCTCACGCAATTGGTAACAACGTTCTGTCGCGGAGCCATGACAGAGAGATCGGGCGCTCTTCAAGAAGATCCTTTGTACATGAGTTACGCGCAAATCATATCGAAGTCTTGTGGAGAAGAAGAAGAGGAAGGCGAAGACGAGGGTGGAGGAGGCGAAGAAGAAGGCGGCGCCTCTATCCACGTAAGTATTATTTTTAACGATTATGAAAAACTTGAAATACGATGAATCTTATGCTAACGTAACTTGGAACTAACAAATGTGCGTTAACGTTTTTGTGAGTAATACAAATGTAGAGCATTAAACCATACTGTTTCAAACTTAATAACAATGTCCTATTTTTTCTCACTTACTAACTCGGTAAAAGCAGGCACATAAGCCGCTTATGGTAAGCATAAGTAGCCGTTTGCGGAAATTCAGCTGTTCCCATATGTACTATCGTTCGCCCAAACTTCGAGACCCCAACGTAACCACGGCAAAAGTGAATCAGTTACCTAAAATGTCGTTCATCGTAGACCTTAGCTGACCCAGCAAAAATATTCGTTCACGTGTGAACTTGTAAATATGCTTCCATTGAAAGTGGCCGTTCCTTAAATCACTGTACATACAAAACGAATACAAATCCTGACAATCCGTCATTTTTCCTTTCACACAATTTCAAAGATAGTTCTAACAATACTAACATATTCTGTATTGTCACTTTTCAATGCTTTCCTAAAGCGACCGATGCATAAGCTCATGGTAAGAACTTGATCTGACAAGAACAGCCATCAACGTTCGCAATCGTGAAAATAGTATTCAATTGTTAACCACGCAGGAGCAAGAAATGGAAAAGCAGAAGCTCCTATTCCATCAAGCACGTCTTGCGAATCGTGGCGTAGCCGAGATGGTGCTGCTTCATATATCGGCCTGCAAAGGTGTACCTAGCGAGATGGTGATGAAAACCTTGGAACTGGGAATCTCGATCTTACGTGGCGGAAACATCGAGATCCAGCGAGGAATGTTGAACCACTTGAAAGAGAAGAAGGACGTAGGTTTCTTCACCTCAATCGCTGGTTTAATGAATTCCTGTAGCGTGCTGGATCTGGATGCTTTCGAGAGGAACACGAAAGCAGAAGGCCTTGGGGTTGGTTCCGAAGGTGCTGCTGGAGAAAAGAATATGCACGATGCCGAATTCACCTGCGCGCTATTTCGATTCATTCAGCTCACTTGCGAGGGTCACAATCTCGGTAAGTTTCGTATTAAATATTATACCTTGGACTTGGAGTGCATGAAAATGTGCTATGAAAATTAATTTCATTGGAAATTGAATAAATTTAATTAATGCTACTTTAAATTATGCCAGACTGGCAGAATTATTTGAGAACCCAAGCTGGTAACACAACGACAGTGAACGTCGTTATTTGCACCGTCGATTATCTGCTGCGTCTTCAAGAATCTATCATGGACTTCTATTGGCATTACTCCAGCAAAGAACTCATAGATCCTGCCGGCAAGGCCAATTTCTTCAAAGCAATCGGGGTAGCCAGCCAGGTGTTCAACACTCTCACGGAGGTAATTCAGGGTCCTTGCGCTCAGAATCAACAAGCACTGGCACACTCTCGATTGTGGGACGCTGTTGGAGGTTTCCTCTTCCTGTTCTCGCATATGCAAGACAAGCTGTCCAAACACTCGAGCCAAGTGGACCTTCTGAAAGAACTGTTGAACTTGCAGAAAGACATGATAACTATGATGCTCTCTATGCTGGAAGGTATCGATCTTCACGATCCATTCGAATCGAATTTTCTTTCGCATAAGCTGTTTCATTTAATCATTGATGATTATTCGTTACTTCAGGCAACGTCGTAAACGGAACAATTGGAAAGCAGATGGTAGATACGTTGGTGGAATCGGCGGGCAACGTAGAATTAATTCTGAAATACTTCGACATGTTCTTGAAGCTGAAAGATCTCGTATCTTCGCCCAGTTTCTTGGAGGTGGATCTTAACAGCGATGGTTGGGTGTATCCCAAGGATTTCAAAGAGAAAATGGAGCAACAAAAGAGCTACACCGAGTAAATAATCTTTCTACATTTCTATTATTGACGAAATCAAATGTTGTGGATCGCATAAATCACAGTAGAATATTTCCAGCGACGAAATGGAATTCCTCTTGGCCTGCTGCGAGACGAACCACGACGGAAAGATCGACTACGTGGCCTTTATGGATCGTTTCCACGAGCCAGCCAAAGAAATCGGTTTCAATCTTGCTGTTTTGTTGACCAACCTGTCGGAGCACATGCCGAACGAACCTAGATTAGCCAGATTCCTCGAAACAGCGGGTTCTGTGTTGAACTACTTCGAACCGTACCTCGGTAGAATCGAGATCCTTGGTGGAAACAAGAAGATCGAACGAGTGTACTTCGAGATCAAGGAGTCGAACATCGAGCAATGGGAGAAACCGCAGATCAAGGAGTCGAAGAGAACGTACTTCTACAACACGGTGGTGGAAGCCGGGGAGAAGGAAAAATTGGAGACCTTTATCAATTTCTGCGAGGACGCGATCTTCGAGATGCAACACGCGAGTGCGTTGATGGCCGTGGAGGAAAGCGGAGGAATCGGGAAAGCCAGAGAATCTTCTTACACCTATATGACCGAAGACGAGGAGGAGAGAAATAAAGATCCCATCAGACGAGCCATCCAAACGTTCAAGGATAGTATTTACTTCCTCTTCTCCATATTCTCCCCGACCAACATCAAGAACAAAATCGCCGAGGCGCAACAAATGACGTTCCTGGAACTGTTCATTGGCTTCTTCAAGATGATCTTCTACGCGTTCTATTACTCTGGCTTCGGCGTTGGCTGTATACTCAGGTATTTCATGAGGTTGCTGTTGGCACTGATGAAAGGACCGCATGTAGAAGAGCCTGTAGTCGAGGTGAAAGAGGAAGAAGAGAAACCGTTGAGACATTTGCCTGCCTTGCCGCCAACGCCTGACGAATCGAATCTACAGGTACGTGTACGCAATACCTGTGTCACGGCCGCTGGAATAAATCGACGCTTAATCAAATGCCAACTACTTTCATAGGTGCAAGCATTCGGAATGGATATAACGAAAGAAGAGGGTGGACAGATTAAAATAGCACCGCATGAGTCGGCAGCTTCCACGCCGCAGTCGAGTATCGAAGAAACGGGTGAAAGTACACCGGAGGAAGCAACTGGCGAGGACGGTGCAAGGGCTGAAGGTGGTGGTGATGCGGATACGCCTGTATCGTTGGCCGATTTATTAGGGTGCGACCATGTTCTATTCTCGTAGAACTATTTCCCTGTCTCGTTACTTTGTGCATCTTCATTTTATGAAAAATAATAACGTTCATGTTAATAAACAGTGGAGAACAGGCAAGAGCTCAGGCTGCAGCCACAGCGGAGGCAGCAGCAGCACAACAAGCTGCCATGGCCGCGGTAGAAGCCGAATCGAAACAGGAAATAATAGCAGAACCATCGGGATCCTCGATCGATTTCTCTCAGTACACGCATCGCATTGTTTCATTCTTGGCCAGGAATTTTTACAATTTGAAATACGTGGCTCTGGTCCTTGCTTTCTGCATCAACTTCATGCTGCTATTCTACAAGGTGATTATCATTTGTCCCCAAAAATGCAACAGTACGTCCCATTAACGATCATTCGCCGATCCACAGGTTTCCTCTTTGGGCGACGATGGCGACGAGGAAGGTAGCGGTCAAATAGCGGACATATTGGCAGAGATGTCTGGCGAGGGTGCATCCGGTTCGGGAAATGGCAGCGGGGTGGAAATGGGAAGCGGCAGCGGGGAGAACGAATCAGAAGAAGAAGAAGAAGACGTATACGCTCTGGAATACGTAGAAGTCTCGGAGGATTTCTACTACATGGCACACGTTATAAGGCTCATGGCGATGCTTCACGCGATGGTTTCTCTTGCTATGCTGGTTGCTTACTATCATTTGAAAGTACGTGGGCGAAAGATTTCGATTTATACAGTGTTCTTAAACGCGCGATTGTATGTGTCTTGAAACGGAAACGTTCCCGATGCAGGTGCCGTTGGCCATATTCAAACGGGAGAAGGAAATTGCACGGCGAGTGGAATTCGATGGACTGTACATTGCTGAGACGCCTGAGGAGGATGACATCAAGGCTCACTGGGACAAAATGGTGATATCGGCAAAGACGTTCCCCGTGAACTATTGGGACAAGTTCGTGAAGAAGAAAGTTCGACAGAAATACAGCGAGACCTATGATTTCGACTATATCAGCAACCTGCTGGGCATGGAGAAGACCTCGTTCAGTCAGCAAGAGGAAGAAGGTTCCGGTTTGATCCACTTGTAAGTGAATTATTTGATTAATTACTTGGTGGTGTTTACTGATTTCTACAGGCTTCACATTTCTTGCAGCATTGTAAATATTGATTGGAGGTACCAAGTATGGAAAGCTGGTGTCACCATCACGGACAATGTAAGTTGCAAATAAACGATGGTTTACAATTAATTCAGCTACCCGTGCTAATCTGTATTATTTGCCACCAGGCATTTTTGTACAGTCTGTGGTACTTCACATTCTCAATCCTTGGCAATTACAACAACTTCTTCTTCGCCGCCCACTTGCTGGACGTCGCGGTTGGCTTTAAAACGTTGAGAACGATCTTGCAGTCCGTAACACACAACGGGAAACAGCTGGTGTTGACAGTGATGTTGTTAACTATCGTCGTATATATATACACAGTGATAGCCTTCAACTTCTTTAGAAAATTCTACATTCAAGAAGAGGACGACGAAGTGGACAAGAAGTGTCACGACATGTTAACGGTGGGCTACGAAAAGATACTTTGCGATAATTATAAAAATTTTGTTCAAAAGAATATGAAATATCAATGATGTTTCTGTTTCAGTGCTTCGTATTCCATTTGTATAAAGGTGTGAGAGCGGGCGGTGGTATCGGTGACGAAATTGGCGAGCCTGATGGCGATGATTACGAAGTTTATCGTATCATGTTCGACATCACTTTCTTCTTCTTCGTCATTGTCATTCTATTGGCTATCATACAGGGTGAGTCGAAACAGAGAACGACTTTAATCGAATACTTTCTTGAGGGGCGGGGGAGGCGATGATTATAATTATTTAATTGCGTTACAGGTTTGATTATCGACGCATTCGGAGAGCTTCGAGACCAACTCGAAAACGTGAAGACCAATATGGAGAGCAATTGTTTCATATGTGGCTTAGGGAAAGAATATTTCGATACAGTACCTCACGGGTTTGATACGCACGTTCAGCAGGAGCATAATCTCGCTAATTATATGTAAGTCATCGATACAATTTATTATTTTCTCCAAACGACGACAATCGGGCAAGGGGCCACTTTAATCGTTTGAATTTCAATAGGTTCTTCCTCATGCACTTAATCAACAAACCAGATACGGAGTACACTGGTCAAGAGACGTACGTCTGGAACATGTACCAGCAAAGGTGTTGGGACTTCTTCCCTGTGGGTGATTGCTTCCGTAAACAGAACGAGGCGGTCGAAGAAGAAGCCAAGAAGAAGTAAACAATGTTTGAAACTCGTGTCGTTTTTCGTATAGCTGAATGACCAATCGATCGATTCATCAAAAGGAGAAGAAAGAAAAGATTATGTTTCCCAAAATGTCTTCGATAATCATAGTCCCCGATTTCTACGCGAAAAAGTGGATGCACTAGGAACAACAGGCATTCGAGGATCCACAATTTCGATTCTTAGGATGGTAAAATCTCGTTCGTATGTTGATAGGTAAACTAGAACGTTGATTGCGTGTGTACCGTATCGCGTTCAGCATTCACATTTATCGTTATTCCAAGTTTCATGGGAAATTTGCGACACGCGGTTAGGGCGCATTAATTAGGAATTGCGCGAGTTCTATGCGTACAAGGGAATTTCATTGAAACGTTCGTACGCGTGAACGAGCAAACCAAACTGGAAGACTGGTGAAATATTTTCCAATCTATTTTTCAAACTTTGTAAGGATGGCTGGATATCGTGTAACCAACAGTTTCCTCCTTTAGATAGACAATTTGCAAAACTGTTATTGTTCATGGGCATGAGAAACCGACTGCACAAATCTACATTATCATAAACGTTACGATTGCCTTCTTTTCATACGTCGAGTGAATACATTTTGTGCATAATTGATTATTATCTTAACTCATTACCGTAATGTTTGAGATAATATATAAATATTACGTAAGTTGAAGATGTTAAAAAGTTTATATCAAATGTGGAGCTCTCTGCGACTACGTGAGAACTTTTTCAAGATTATTGACGACTGAAACCGCGATGTAATCAAGAATGTCAATACGTTGTAAATAACGATCTACGACAAGATTACCTGAGAATAAAGAAAGACATACTTCTTTACCTCGTTTTCATTTACTCTACCTCAGTTCGTCTGCTTTAACTTAAGTACCATATAGATTAAGTGCCATGAATTTATCGCCTAGGAATGTCTGCAGCGTGTATTCCAAACGAATGAGAGCAAATGAGGAATGGAATGGAAGGGAAACTAGGGGTGAAAGAATATATAGGGCGGATGTACTGGATGCACATAGGGTGTAAAGAGAAACGAGACCGAGTTTGACAGAGTGAACTGTGAGAGAATCGTGTTGAGTTATTGAGAAAGTCCTCGTGTGTCGGCGCATTCAATTAATAAATTAGTCATTTTTCAAGCAAAACTGAAGTCTAATTACCTTCCCCGTTCCTCTATAACAAATACTTGAGGTTCACGAAAATAAATCTCTACACGTTTGTACCTACTTCTACGTTCAGGTATCATCCTCCTTATCGTCTTGTGGTGCCATTAGCTAACGGGAACACAATTATGCTGCGCTCGCGATACTCAAAGAAGAATGAACGATCTTCAATATCGATTCAACGATTACAATAGCATTTCACGAATTCTACCTAAAGTGGACACTGCGTCCTCCATCGATCTTCCTTTATTCTCAGTTGTCGAGAAGCGATCGATGCAGGGTCGTCGAGTAACGTGAAAGACGATCACGGAACACCGTGTTTTCGGCCGCTTCTCATATCGTTCGCAAAACGTAAAACCGTGCTCCCTACTTCTGAGGTGCTGATGGAGGGAAAGAGTTCGCGCAAGCGCCCATTCTCTAACACCGGTAGCTAAGAGCCTAGGGATGAAAATGCACCATGGCATGGGAGTGTCAACGGGTGATCGTCGCTGCGGCGAAACTTCAACGATGCAGCCGAGAAATGGGGTCTGCGACAAGATTGAAAATTACATATCGGATCTGGGACAATGGTACGTATGTGAGGGATGATTGACCGACGTTAGGAGGTATTTGAAAGTGAAAGCAAAGGTAGATCCGCCCCCTGAGTGGTATACTCGACGCTGGTGCCGGCTAGAGGAGGGGAACTCGCGAATAAAAGTGGCGGGTATTTGCTGTAAATTTTCTTGTGCGTTGTTTATGAATAGCAAAGCAATGCCATGGGCTCATCGCGGTGTATCGCAGTGTATCGCAACTGTCATCTAGTACTTCAGTCGAACAGAAACTTTATTTTTTTATTTATACACCCGATTGTTTTTTTCTTCGCCGGAGAAGTGTTGATAGGTATAATGATTATCGATTGACAATTTAACTTGCTCAGGATTTATTTCTTGATACCTTTCCTGTCAATTATTGTCGCATTACTGTACTAAACTTCCTAAACTTTCTCGCTCTTTATTTTATCTTTTATCATGCGCAAAACAATTAGTTTTTTAACGATGGTTATTCTTTTATTTTTAACAGGTCAGTATGGAGAGCGATAATAATGGGGCAATTTCTATCCCTGGTGCTATGCTTCATGACACTAGCGAATCACCACATCAACACCGAGTATCAGCTTGCGCTACCCACCGGTAAGTCATTAATGAAAGATCGCTGGCGTAAGTAATATTGCAGCGTGTCAATTACATCACAAACCGGAAACTATTTCCTTTCGGATAGGACAAAATCTTCCACATTACATTATGATGTGCCTTGTATACACAACTTGGATGTCCTGCAGAGGGGTAGGGAATGGCCTAATTTCAGTCATAAGAGCCCGTGGATGGAGGTACTTGCTGCTGGCACTCATTGACGTTGAAGCATGCACACTTATAACATCCTCGCATCAATTCACCAGCCTAGCTAGTATACAGGTACGCGCTAATGATGTCACGAGAGATTTCGTCGCTACGCTCTACTTAAAAACGGACCTGCATTTTCCATACAGTGTACATTCAAGAAACGATTAAATGCTCCTTTCAAACATTTCTATAGTGAAAAGACATGGAAAAAAATTTAGTTCACCGTTTCAATCGTTTCATTCAACAAAAAATTGTTCCCTTGAATTAAACCGAGTTTAAATCAAAATGTGTTGCATTTCCCTTTCTTTGCTTTTGTATGCTATACAATTCTTGTTGCAAATTTCACGTCTATTCGGAACTCGGGAAACACGAGAAAATTGCATTGAAAGCAAAAGTGTTTCGGCACAATAAGGTGCAAACAAGTTTCGCGGTGTAGTCGTCATTTAAACTGCATATAGTGTTCGTGGTCGTTATGAATGGCGCGGAACAGCCATTGTATTGGACACAACCTACAACCAACGATAGAAGACGCGTCGCGCAGTGGTTCGAAACAATAAAACCGCAAACTAAATTCATAGCACTGTTATTTACTCATTATTCATTATGAATAGAAAGATTTTAGGTAGTCCTTGAGTTATAGAATATAATTGCAACTAAAGATTCTCTTATTATAATTATTTGAACAATAATATTTGATAAAATGTTGGTGGGTCGAAAATGATTCCGATATTTTCTGTGGCGTGCAGTTATCCCGCAGGTAGCAGTAAACAAAATTTGTTACAGCCAATATAACGACCCTTACAAATACTGATTTCATTATTGAGATTCATGATCTGTAAAGACTTCATTGAAATTATATAGTTAATATGGAAATAATTTGGCGATGGAATGTTGAATTTACACATCCAAACGCGCGTTTATGATGTTATTTAATTGAACGAACATGTTAGCAAATGATTTGAAATAAAAAATATGTACAAAATTATTTTAGTTCGTGTTTTTACGGTTTCGGACCACTGTGCGTCGATTCTTCGACGCGATACACTCACCCCTCGACTAGAAATTCTTAATCAAATGAAATGCCAGTATCGGACTTCGTTGTTATTGTCCGCCGTTGCATTGAAATTTTAACGATGCCAAGAATGATTAACCAAAGAAAATTGCTGTTTCAGCTTCTCGATTGCGTGGCTATACCAGTTGCGCTGGCGTTATCGTGTTTGGTTCTGGGAGTGAGATACCGAATGGTGCATATAGTCGGTGTATCCGTTTGTTTGATGGGAGTAGGGTGCTTGGTTTGGGCAGGAATCGATGACAATAAAGATCCTGCTTCTACAGGTGATTGCAAACAATTTTACATTGCAGGAAAAAAAATAACGACCGTTGAATATCGCTCATTTCAATCACACGATACAGTTTAATCAATAAACTTCAACCCTCTATCCAAAGGAAAGAATCAACTTGTCGGGGACATGCTGTGCCTCGGGGGGGCAGTATTATTTTCTATAACAACGGTGCTACAAGAGTTGGCCGTTAAGACGGTCGATATGATCGAGTATCTAGGCATGATTGGTTTCTTTGGTACAATATTATGCTGCATGCAAACGTGAGTCTCGTACGAAGCAGATCAAATTATCGATATCACGCGATGCGACATTAACAGAGATATTGTTATTATATTTTCAGAGCTGTGCTGGAGAGCTTGAAACTAGAATCCTTCCAATGGAACAACGCACCGGTAATCACATTCTTGGTGGTTTACTGTATCACACAATTCGTCTTTTTCTCGTTGGTACCTGTTATACTGTTCGAATCTGGCGCAACAGCACTGCAGTTAGCACTGCTGACAGCAGATTCCTTCAACGTTTTATCCGGCATGCTGGTACATCAATACAAGGTGCGTTGTTTTCTCGATTTTAACGTGCCATTTCCCTAGTACAATGTAAATGAACAATGGTGTACCATTGACCGAATACCTTCCACCTATTCGAAGCTGTTGGCTTCGCGGATGGAATTGTCTGTCCGAACAGCCGAAATGACAGAAAATTCGCACGTGCACGTGCCAATAACACTCCGTCCACCTGTTCCAGTTTCACGCATTGTATTTCGTCTCGTACACGCTCACAATGATGGGCATATACATCTACGCGATAAAGAGAACGCCGATGTCGTCGGGTACCAGAAGACAGCACGCCGAGCCATGCGCGCCAGATTACAGGTAACGTTCGCGCGCCGATTTACAAAATGACCCATTTTAATTTGCGGGTAATACGTTGAAAGGACGTTAAAGAAAATCGCTGGAAGCTTTTACGTGAACGAAAGTGGGTGGAGTGGTTGGATGACACTTCGGAATGCGCCGCGTTTTCTTGAACGTCGCTTGATATATTTTTGTCGCGGAGTCAAGGTTCGATAATTGCACCGATGCTTAATTGACCTAAAATCCCACGCGTTAGAATAAATTAAACATTGCGCACACTCCAGTCGACGGTATTCAGAAGTGATTGAATTCCATGTTTCTACGTGTATTATATAAAACGAACCCGGTGACCACCCTATTTAATTTTGATTTTCATCAACGATCCATTCGGGAAATTAATTAGCAATTGACCATGGATTAAAGTGACGTCATTTTAAGACACATGTCTCACCCTGATGTCGGGGAAGTGGAAATGGCCACGAGTTCAGGGGTTTCCGGTGTATGCGGCACCTTAGATGTTAGGGCGTCGACCCTTGGCAGCGAGAAGGAAACAATGGACGGGACGAGTTTACCACCAAGCGTCAGCTCTGACACGGCCTTCACCTCCTTTTATGGAAGTTACTACGATTAAGAGTAAACCGCGAGAGGAGGAATTCGCAAGGGATGTAGAACGAGACAGGGACCGTAAATTTACTACGAGCCCGGTACTGTTGAAATTTTACACGAAATTTTAGATTAACGATTAACGAGGAACGTATTCACTTTCGGTTTATATGACGCTACGTAAGTAAGAGAAAATACATCTCGACACCGAATAATGAATTTGTAACACGCGCTACGGTGTCCAGGTTGGCCGATCGTTTTTCTAAGAAAATAATCGTCTCAAAATATCGATTAGCAGCGCGTAAACGACGCGTCAATTTTGAATGTTTGTCGAATCGTATGTATTATACATTCTTGTTGCTCAACATACTTTGTAAATGAATATTATACGGCATAGGTAATTGCACCTGGTTGTTACTAAATCGAAATACCGAAAGGTGTTCACTAATTTCCCGTTGTGAAATAATTCGTAAGGGTTAATGATCGTTACTTTTATCATTATCGTTGTTATCTTTTCCCATAAATGCGTTAGGCTGTGTTTATATTATATTTTATGTATTGTGTATATTTTTTTGAAGTAAAATAATAAAGGAACAATAAATTAAATCTATTAGGAATCAGCTTTCCCACTGCAATGTATGTAAAAGTTATCCTGATAATTGGATTTGTTTCGCCGTCGCAACAGGTGAGGCGCGGTCGATCGATTAATATGAAACCAGGAAAGCCAAATCTTTTTCTATTCTTATATTCTGAAAAGAGACATTTTCGCCACGGTCACTACTATTCAACAGTGGCGTACCTCATGTACTTATTTCCCTTGCTATACCAGTGCTACTAGTGTTGGAAATTTTCTAGCGAACGAACGATGTAGTCCACTTTAATTCGCATATTTAATTAGCATCTCGCGTTTCCTTGACAACGTAATCAAGAGTAGACACATCACCTTACGGACTTTCGTGGCACAACGTGACTGCCACAGCGACTCATGAATCCGACACTGATTCGAGCGTCCGCTGCTCATGAACAGTGATAAGTTGAAGCACTACTATTTATTAAGTAGGGTTGGGGACAGGAATCGTGCAATTGTGTGGATATATGTGAATGGGGTGGAATCAGGGAAGCAATTTCCACAAACGTCCTTATATCACCTCGCTGTCTGTGTCAAAATCACCGACGAGATATAGCAATAGACGAATCAAACAATGTCTTTTTTTGGCCCGAATTCACGGGCCACCGACAAATTAGCCGATTCGTCTATTGCTAAAATCGCAGCCCATTCGCTCGACGATTTTATCGTGCATTTAACAATTGTATCGCGAAAGAATAAGCGACAGAATTGGTAAATGTATGACCAATAACATCGATTGCCCAGGTCTCACCACGAGGAGGTTGCTGCGAATGGAGACCCGCGCGGCCTCAGCCGCGCCCCATCCACCGTCTATTTACAAATATTATTATTTACAAATTTACGAAGGAAGTATTAAGATAAATGAATTTGACGAAAGCTGCACATAAAGATTCCATTAAACCTCAATCAATGAAAAAATCAGGATTATAACATAAATTTGAATATACATTGTTTAAGTAAGTAAAATGTATTCAAATTAGTAATTGGAACGAAAGCTGAAAATAAAAATTCTGTTGCACCTTTTGAAATAAAAGGTAAAGATTATAATGCGCATTACCTCATAATTAGTTTAAGTAAATAGGATGAATTAAAATGATTAGTTATGGCGAAAGATGAAAACAAAAATCCTGTTGGATCTGACTTAAACTGAAGAATAAAGATTGTAATATAAATTAGCATGATAGTAGTTCAATATATGATAAATGTTGAAGTTCTTTCGAGGCAGTTCTGATCATGCACCTGAAACACACGAAAACACCAGCCTGGCTAAAAATTTATCTTAACTTAAACATTGCATTGGAAACCTAAAGGGATATAAAGAGAGGGGAAAGGCATATTTTGTAATCAATCTTCTTCCACTAAAATCGTAATCCTGCAACCTGAAACACATGAAATTTTATAAGAACTTAGTAATATTTGTTAGGTATGATGGCCCGATTGTTTGTACCATTTCCTTTGAATCATATGATTTCCTTCGATTTATTTGATCCACACAGCACCCCCTTTGAGCTTCTGATTACTTACATATTGCAATTTACTTGAGGAAGTATTCTATTATATTGACATCTTCTTTAAGTTAATAATTCTGTAACAAACTTCTTTCTGAGATTAGTACCTGTTGCAAAAACAGTACAGTAGTACAAAGGGGGCAAGTTCTTCCAAAATGCAAATATGCTGAATAACAATTATGAATTACAAATAGAATCATTTACTTGGATACTAAAATGAAACAACTCGTTTTTAGTGTTAATGAAAAGGTGAGACGCAAAGGAGAATAATAAATAAACAGAGGGGCAGTCTACTATTAATTATTGTCCACTTGTTATAAGCCCGATTGAAAACCGTAAGTGGATTATCTCTTACTGCCTTACTTGCAAAGTCAATCGCGTATGGTGCTTCGTTATCTCTCATTTAGTATTTCGTATATATTAAAAAAAAATAGTAATTCACTGCACACATCATTTTTAATTCGCAACACAAATAACGAAGAAGTCATGCTAGTCGCATCCAGGACAACCATCGAAGCAATCAGCTTATGCTGCTGTTTCAGTGGCTGCGTATTCTGACTATGTAAGAAATGGACGTGGAATTGGCTAATTATTATTACTTTCGAGACAATCGTTCACAAATGAACAAAACGAGGAAATTTAATTTGTCCGTCTACGGCGTATAAATATTTAAATACAACTAAAGGTTTCGCCTCGACCATGGATCGAAATCTTCCGAGGAACTTTACACCCTGCGTATATACGCTTTATAAGATATTTTTGTGGCTTTCAGAAGAAAAAACAGGTAACAGCTATGAAATACCATTCGACCGTTGTACATGCAATTTCAATCGCATTTTTTTCGACGGAAGATATATCTTCTCGCGTTATCAACACGCGGCATTGTCTCATGGAATATGTGACGTTTAATAAGAAACATTAATAACGAAATGTGCTGGGGAGATTTCCTTCTAAAGCGACAACATATCAAAGAGTAGAGCGATCGGCTCTATCACAAAGTAATAAAAGAACGTTGAAACTTGACGTCATGAAAATGGATATTACTTAAACATTGTGTTCGACTCTGTCATATGATTACATACAAGCGGTAGGCAAAAAAGTCAAAAAATGTCCCTCCTAATTTCTCTTTATCCTGAATCGAAAGGCCTGGGGGCCTCACTAAATTTACTGATATAGATTTTGGATGTCTATGATTGTTTACTATTTTGCATATTTTGTAATAAAATAATTTATAGTTCTACACTTTCGTCGTGCTAATGAACGATTTATTAACTCCCATACTAGAAAATAGTTGCCAATGGAGGACTGCAAACAAAGATTATTATGAGCACTGCTTCTTTGCAAGCGTACTGTACATATGTATTGTGGTCAAGTATGCTTTATAACGTCTTCATTTTTTGCATTCACACCAAAATACAATTATTGCAATTATTATCATTACCGCGTGCAATCGTCAATTTTCCTTGCGCAAACCCTTCTTCGCGTGCCAGCGTAATTTATCGAAAAAAAGTCTGCGCAATTACAATAGAGTTGACAATTCCATGAGGTGTATAATCATTGGAAGTCTTCGTAAAATAAACAGAATTAGCAGAAGCGAACCTGGGCACAAAATGCATACCTCACTTTAAGAAGCAACAACTTTACTCGTTAAACAACAGTTCCTATTCGCAAATTTGTTTATCGTACAAGACTTAATGCTGTCTCTAATTTATAAGTCAAACTAATTTAATGTAAAAGGTCCACTATCTAAATAATTTAATTCAAATTTATACGCATGGCCAACCAATATAAATGTTTCCCTTGTACCAATAGCCGGTACTGTCTAATGAACTAACAATAATTGACGTACAATAAGAAACATTAGCAAGAAAATTTGCTGTAGACTGCAAATAGCGAGATTTTCTTTTAAAGGGACAACATTTCAAACAGTACAGCAACCGGTTCTATCACAAAATAATAAAACGTCGTAAGAATATAAAAACGAAGAACTGAACGGCTCCAAAACAGAGTTTAACTCTATCACGTGATGAAATGAAACCGCTAGGGAAAAGAGATACCTATTAATTTCTCCCTCCGGGTAATGAGTTTTTGCAGTGGCAAATATTGTCGTACTAAATTGACCGACATACATTTTAGATGTCTACGATAATTGGTAATTTGCATGATATTTTTTAATAAAATAATTTGCAGATCTAAATTTCTGTCATACTAATGAACGGTTCACTAATTTACATATTAAAAAATAGTTGCCAATAGGGGACTGCAGGAAAAGATTGAAACATGCAGAGAAAGGTTGAAACATGCAGAAGCATGAGCATAGTGCTTGTTTTCCAGCGAGCTATACATATGTATTCTGTTTAAGTACACGTTTGGGCATGTCAATTTCTTCTTAATTCACACCCAATTACCGGAACTTACTATTATTATCATTACCATGTGCAATCGGCAATTTCCTTTGCGCAAACCTTTCTTCACATGCGAGCGTAATGTATCAAAAGCTTTGCGCAATTACAATTGGATTGACTGTTGCAAATCGTATATACCAATTGGCAGTCATGTGTAAATAGAAAACGTGTCACGTTAGTATGAAGCGAAATCCGACCACAAAATATATAGCTCATTTTAAGAAGCAAGCACTGTACTCGTTAAACAGCAGATCCTATTCGCAAATTTTTTCATCGTACAGAAATGAATGCATGGCTCTAATTTTGTATGCAAACTTATTTAATGTAAACCGTCTACTACGTAAATAATTTAATTTGAACAAACAATTATAGGCATCCAATATAATGAACTTTAGTACGTTAGTGTTTGCCAACCAACGAAGACTCATTACCCTGAAAGAGTAAAATAGTAGGAACCTCACCTTGTAGATTCAGTACACAAGTTACGAAGCTATCATAATGGGCTAGGGAAAAGATGAACTTACTGAAAAAGACATTGCAGAATATAATAGTGGATGGGAATTGTAGTATACAAGTGAAAACCCTTTTCAACAATTATAGTGGGGTGCAACATCAAGATGAATAAATGCAATATCTGTTTACATTGATTCCATTGGTATTTTCAGAAGAAATTACAATCATTGCATGACAACAACTGTTTCGATTTGGCAAACTCGAAGCTGCTCAATTAGTCTACTCTGACCACCAGCGCAAAAGAAGTTAATGACGTGTCAGAATCATACTTGCAAATGAGTTTTTAAACATGTCCATTTAGCAGTCAATTTACGTTTAGTTATACTAAAATATTTATACACCATAAACGCAGAAATTGAATTCTCCCGTTTTAATCTTTCATTTGTTAAGGTGGTTGTTAATAAAAGATTGTTCCAAATATAATAATAACTAGCCAAATCCATGTCCATTTTATACGGCGTGGAACATAGAAATGCAAAATACATACTCGTCCGAACACGCATCCACTGCAACCGTAGCCTTACACAGCTTTAATAGCTGCCTTTGGTGACTCAGGAACCAATTTGGTCATTTCATTGTGGTCGCAAAGCTACTTTAAAATCGCGATCATTTATCATCGCAACACTAAATGAAAATATAAGAAAAACATAACCGATGAAAAAATATCGCTGTACTGAAAATGCTAATTAAAACCTGTGTAGAATAGCAACACGAAAATTATTATCGCAACGCTAAGAGCAAGTACATATCGCAAGTATAATTTAATATAAAAGCTACAATAATTCAAACCACGATATACTTTATCGCAACTCTAGTTGCAATCTCGATTTGATTTTATTCGCAACTCTAATGCAAACCGCTTTCAATCGCACGCGACGCTAATAAAAATCGCGATTTGCCAAATACGATGATGAGTGCTGGAAACAATAAACTACAACTACAGCATACAAAAGCGAGCATAGTGACAAAATAGTAAGAAAGAATGGCTCTCCATCCAATGGATGCAGAGCCATTGGTAGTTGCCCTCTTGAGAGACAGTTTGTCGGGCCTCTTCGGCATTTAGCTCCTTCTTTTCTTCGGGCGCAGTGCCCGCTGAAACTTAGTCTAGGCTCGGGACTCTATTCGCAAAAATAAATAAAATAAAATAAAAATCTAACCCGCGTAGCTAAATGGAACACACGTGGACGAATCACGAGCAAATACAATCGTAACAATTGCGATTATGGAAAATCGTAAAGATTACGATTAAGATTGTACTCGATCTTCGCCTACACGCGCAGCCTCGAGCATAATGTCACGTTCGTTTCGAAGCCAAATCGCGATCACGACCGCGAAGGATTCGAAAAATCGATAGGCAAAGCCAGAGGCGAACGCATTTTCGTTCGCGCCACAGCTTCATCGTTGACTTTTCAAATCAAATTTCCTGAAACAGGTTGAACACGCGAAATGTTGCGTACCCGACCAGAGACTGTGTCAACCTGCCCGGCCCTACCTACTTATATCTATCAGGCACACCAGAGGGTATACTACCTATCCTACCTAGACCTGTATTTATAAAATGGCAAAGCATTCACACAAACACACGTCATTCCACGTTTCTCAATCAAACACCCGGGTGCAAGGGCCTACACTAGAGAGACGTCCCGGGACGCCCCCGACACCTGGGGCACACCTTGGCACACAATCATTCACACTCTAAGGGTACGTACCAATTCCTGAAATCGGCTGACAAAGGCTAGCGACCATTGCGTAAATGTGCGTAAACGTACATGCTTGTGCATTACGTTCGTACAAATTATTGATTGTTAAAACATATTTTACATTTTCTTTCAACTAAGTATACTTGTTGCCATATTTCCATAATTCCTTATGGCATTCAATGTATATTTGCAATTGTAAACCAGATTGCTATTCATGAAATCATACTATCGGTACTGAAATAAATACGTTTATAATTTGTCATTAAATTCCCGAGCCGACGCAATTCCACAGCCTAACCACATACATACACAATGTGGAAAATACGTCGTGCACGGTGCACTAGCAAATGTCAGCCGCCAAACATTGTTATTTTAAAAACTATATAATCATCGTGCCCATTGCCTTTCACTCACCCAAGTAGCGCCTGGGCACGTGAGTGAGTTCCTGACAACAAACACGGAAGGGGTTAAACCTGAAAATCCTGATCTAGAAAGATCATTAGTATACGTAAAATTGCAATAGCTAAAAGTATATTCTATTTTCAATCACTTTAAAAATGACTCGACTTTGTACTTTATGAAATATCAATGAAAACTCGAAAATGATTGATAAATAATTTATTTATTAAAGAAAATGATTGCCATTGAAACACAACTTACGAGAATAAGTATAATGCAATCAGATATTTACTTGAAAAATTGACAAACTATTAAAAAAGCCTCAGGTGATTCCTTAATCTAAGTAAATTGTTCAAGATAGTTACTTCGATTTAAAAATCTAACCGTATACAAACTACCTTCTTGTACATAATGTGTAACTTTCATACGAATTGGACTCTAGTATAGGGTATGAAAATTAATATTAATTGGCTATGCATACTCAATGCTGATTTTAATATACGTATCCTTATATTAATTGGTTTTAATACGCGATTACTATTATCATGAAACTTGCAGTAACGAAGTCGGAGGGTATCCGATTTCTGCACTGCTCAACAGTGAAAAAAAATATGGATCGATTATAAATGCAATTATAAATTTAATATACACTATCCTCAATGCATGTATATACACTTGTTCAATGTATTTATTTTCATGATATATTTCTACCGAAATAGACAAACCTACATGAACAGTACTTATTTTATGAAATATTTATTTGAATGAGAAATATTTCAATGGATCTTAATTCTTTTATATCAAAAAACGCGGTGTACAAGAAGGCACATCTAACCTCATCTAAGAAATAATACAAAAGAAAATAACGTTACAACTCACGGGTATAAAAACTATACCCGTAGTCACTATGCTTGCAAAACTACCAAAAAATACAACCAGTCAGCCGTGCCGCTTCGGACCAATCGTCCTACGGCATGATTGGGGACCGGAGGAACCAAAACGCATGCGACTCACCAACTCATTGATTGCAAAAATAAACCAAATACTCGTGGACGTCGATCAGGAAGGTCACCGAAGCAGCACAACTCAACCCAAGCGCCAGCCAGTTTGCAAACTGTAACAAAACAAGAAAGCAAAGAAGAATAAAATCCACTGTTAAATCTAAAGAATTTAATTCTTCACAGAAAAGTGAGAATTGTTTAAAAGATATTTACATTTCTCATTTTATCAGTGTCGCATAAAACATCCCCTTCAGTGATGCACTGACTCTACTTCCGATAGCGAATATAAGAAAAAACAAAAATAATAGTCTATGTACACGACCGCAATTTATATCGGCGAACAACTTAAGATGCTACTTTCGCAATTGGAATAATTGAAAAGGAGCACCGGTGCTCTGATGATAGTATTAATATCTAATACGTGAAATACACTGACTCGACAATCGCGTCTAGCTAAAGTGCGAACGAAAATTTAAACAGAGGCACTTGCTCTGAAAAAGCTAGAAAACTTCGAAGCAAATATTGACTCTACGGACCGCATTGCGCTCGGTCACAAAATTTTCTGAAAGAAACCATGTTATCGAGAGTTTGTTAACAGTGATATTTTTTTAAAATAAATATTCACGGGGAATATATAAATATGGATTAGAAATATGTAAATATACATATAAAATATGTAAATATGCATAAGAAATATATAAATATGCATTAAAAAGATGAAAGTATGCACGAAAACTATGCACGTGTGCATTAAAAATATGCAAACATGCAAGGAAAATATACGAGATTAACAATGCAATAACAATTGCAATATGTTATTGCATATGTTTTTAAATATGAAACACAAAAGCATATGCATTATGCAAAAAGTGCAACGTCAAAAAATCCTATTCCAATTTCAATTACTTAATTGTAATTGGTATAGAAAATCTAATTTTTATAAGTATTACAACTGTGATTCTTTCATCTTAGTATCAGTCTCACCAATATAAAACCAATATGAAAATATAATTAAAATGCTCACGTACACAGGCCTTGGCTGCATTGAATTATTGGGCATCATTGTATCTATTGGCTTACTCTCTTCCATGTAATCTCCTCTCTCCATATTCCTGTACCAAAGAATAACAAGGAAATTAATCAAGTGCACGAAAGTAATGATAATTGTAATATACTAAAGCAATAATTCAACTCGACTTCTGTAGAAAATGTGAATATTCGATTATTTATTTATTTTTTATTTATTTATTTATTTATTTATTTTTATATTCAAAAGATTTGGTATGGAAGCAATATTATGTGACGTGGTAATTACAATTCTATGAAATAAACAGCAGCGGTAATAGAGTGCAAATAATTGTAGTATAATTATTATGAACGTACCTCACTGAGATTTCATCCATGTTTTGTCAGCACGGCATCAAGTAGTAGAATGAGAACCCGTTCCGTTCTATCGATGATGAGAACCAGCATCCGTTGTCGTTTGGCTATGTTCGACATCCGATTAAAGACAATGACCATTTTTGTCTACGATCGCTTGTGTTTGCTATAAATATTTCAGCGTATACATTACTTCATAAGTATATCTTTATGTTTCGCGATAAATTAACGAGATTTTCGAAAAAAACAAGCTACCTGAGCACAGGCAGAAACAATAAAGAAACAGTCGCAAATAATTGCTTGCTATATGTTACTACTTGTCTACAACACGACTGTATATCATACAAGTACTACACGTGGTATGAATTATAATTTAATAGACATATATTGCTAGAATTCTACTTATTTCAACAAGAAATTTGAAGAACACTTACCTATCAGCGAGAAGTTGATTTAACAATATGGCGCCTCGTCACTCTGCTCCTGCGCATTCCCGTTCGAAAGTGTCGCGTTCGCGCCGTTTCTGATCCAAAGCAATCGAAATAGACGCCATGGACCGGAATTCAACTGAAATTTGAAATAAATGTATTAAGAATCGCCAATATTGTAGTAATATTGCTAGAAACTGCAGAATATGCTGCAAGATAATCGAATTCAGAGCTGATATACCTATAAGCATACGTAAAAGATGAAACTTATATGCATAGTCGAGTTGATTTGAGTATGCACGCCACGCGGTGTGATTCCGTTCACTATACAATATTGTCTTAATTTCTTGCAAAATATGCATCAATATTAACAAAGAAACCACAGAAAACTTGGAAGACAGGGAAATGAAAACAATGTATATACTTTCTTGCCTTCAAGAATATATTAAACTATGTGACACCTTAATTCGACAGGCACTCTGAGCACGTCTATTCAGTACGAGATCCGTTGCGCGAAAGAGACAGATTTTTTAAATGGATTGCTCTAATTGGCTGGTTTGGAGGGTGGGGGGTGGTCGTTCTTTCTTTAAGGCGGCGTTTTTTGAATATCGTGTCGAACTGCATATTGTCTGTTACAAGTATTGTAGAATGGATATTAGTCGAATAGAGCACGAAGCGAAAGAATTAACAGATTTTTAATTAACATTCATTGTTTGATATCGTTTGTCGCCTTTCACTGTGGCAAAGAATTATTTATTTTTCGGATCGTTTTCTATGATCTATTGGTAACGTTGCGAGGGACACGGAAATATCAGAAATGCTTCCCGGAAAAATACATTGAATGACATGTTTATTCCTATATCTCGTCTGTGCTACATAAACATATGTAGGTTCTACTGACGTGTGACATCTGGTGGCCAAGTTTTACGAAAATCGGTGACGATGCCGCAATGGCGGGTTCCATAGAGATCCCACTTCGTGACACAGATGAGGTGAATATTTTTGTTCTAATCCTCAGTTTTATTGTTTACGAGGCATTGGAAGTAAGCTAGGCGATACCTGTTGTATATCCTTTAAGTGCAACACGAAATTCCTTAGAGAATCGTGATACGAAGACATTTTAGTGCGCCTAACCTCTACGGGAGTTGCTTGTGAATTAAATCGTACACACTAGCTATAGCGCTACACACAACATTTCTTAAACAATTACAATTATCCTGCAATATAAAATATACGTTGCTGCTGTTTCACGTGTTTCGAACAAATATTTTGTTCTATCGATAGATAGATCTGATTTTCTCTGTACATACTGTTTTCATTATGTGGCTTATTTGTATCATGTACAGTAAAATGTCGAACATTAGTCGCTTGTTAATTGAAGCTCTTCAATAAATCAAATTTTTCATCCATTTTGTGTCTAGTTAAATGCCTCACCACAACACTGTATCATTACTACTTTCCATGCGGCAATTGGTTTAATTTTTTCCACGTTATATTCTGCTAGGTAATTGAGCTCTACCTTGACCAGTTACCAGAAGGTGATGAAGTTCTTGGAATTTTACGCCAAGAACATGCGCAACTTAATATTTGGGTCAATTTGGCCGTACGTACCATTCATATTTATATATATCCGAAAGTATATAAAAGTAGTTGTGATAAAACAAGCCAATAACTTTCATTGCAGCTCGAATATTACAAGCAACACAAAATTGAAGATTTTATTAAAATACTTGAATCATCTCGTATTGATGCTAACATTGATTATCGTGACTATGAAAAAGATCAAATGCGCGCATTGGACATGTTGGCTGCCTACTATGTGCAGGAAGCCAACAGGGAAAAGAATAAGGATAAGAAAAGGGATCTGTTTACAAAAGCTACACTCCTGTACACCACTGCGGACAAAATCATTATGTACGACCAGGTATGCCTTATTTGTAGTAATTCAGACAGTACTTGAAACCAGCTACATGTATTTTTGCACAATGTTTTTATTGTATTGAAGAATCATTTACTCGGACGGGCATATTTTTGCCTCCTGGAGGGGGATAAAATGGACCAAGCCGATGCACAATTTAATTTTGTTCTGAACCAATCCCCAAACAATATTCCCTCGTTACTTGGGAAAGCATGTATAGCATTCAACAAAAAAGACTACAGAGGCGCGCTGGCATTTTACAAAAAAGCATTAAGGACAAATCCAAACTGTCCGGCAGCAGTGAGACTGGGAATGGGTCACTGTTTCATGAAATTAAATAATCAAGAAAAAGCACGTTTGGCATTTGAAAGGGCTTTACAATTAGATGGCCAGTGTGTCGGGGCATTGGTTGGGCTTTCAGTGCTGAAACTAAATCAGCAACAGCCAGACAGTATAAGAACTGGTGTACAAATGTTGTCTAAAGCATATACAATAGACTCCACAAATCCTATGGTGTTAAACCATTTGGCGAATCACTTTTTCTTCAAGAAAGATTACAATAAAGTACAGCACTTGGCTCTACATGCGTTTCACAATACTGAAAATGAGGCCATGCGTGCAGAAAGTTGCTATCAATTAGCCAGAGCATTTCACGTTCAAGTGAGTATTATTTCACCACAGAATCGAATGAAATGTTTGCCAAAATTATGATGGAAAATTGAACTGTTCCAGGGCGACTATGATCAAGCATTTCAATATTATTATCAAGCAACCCAATTTGCACCACCAGTGTTCGTACTGCCTCACTTCGGTTTAGGTCAAATGTATGTTTATCGCGGAGATGCAGAAAATGTAAGCACAGCTAGTTAATAGATAATAATAAATATATAAATATTTAATAATAATAGAAACAATAGGTACCAATATTGTTAATCCACGTATTACAGGCAGCGCAATGTTTTGAGAAAGTGTTGAAAGCTCAACCAGGTAACTACGAGACGATGAAAATTCTCGGATCGTTGTACGCGAACTCAAGTTCACAATCGAAGCGTGATATCGCAAAGAATCATCTTCGAAAAGTAACCGAACAATTTCCGGATGATGTTGAAGCCTGGATTGAATTGGCACAAATCTTGGAACAAAGTGACCTTAACGCAGCCTTAAATGCATATGGTACTGCAACTAGAATTTTAAAGGAGAAAGTTCAGGCGGATATCCCGCCCGAAATTTTAAATAATGTTGGAGCTCTACATTATAGGTTTGTACTTTCGATCTTCTGCTGAAAATTTGTTATTTATTTGCAACTAAATTTTACACTTGTCGTTATAGACTTGGAAATTTAGAGGAAGCTAGGAAAAATTTGGAAGAATCCTTGGCGCGTTCTAAAGCCGACGCCTTACACGATTCTGTATACTATAATTCGATCGCGGTTACGACAACGTATAATTTAGCACGTTTGAACGAAGCTTTATGTATATTTGATAAAGCAGAGAAGTTGTACAAAGACATTTTAAAGGAACATCCAAATTATGTGGATTGTTATTTGCGACTCGGATGTATGGCCCGAGATAAGGGGCAAATCTATGAAGCGTCCGATTGGTTCAAGGATGCTTTGAGAATAAATAATGAGCATCCAGATGCATGGTCTCTTTTGGGTAATTTGCATTTGGCCAAAATGGAATGGGGACCTGGGCAAAAGAAATTTGAAAGAATCCTTAAAAATCCAACATCAAGCACCGATGCCTATTCTTTGATTGCTTTGGGAAATATTTGGTTGCAAACATTGCATCAAAGTGGGAAAGATAAAGATCGAGAGAAGCGTCACCAGGATAGAGCTTTGGCCATGTACAAGCAGGTAACGCAATAAAAAATAGTGAATCTTTATGTTCATACGTGTATATATATAAAATTGTATAGGTTTTGCGAAATGATCCTAAAAATATATGGGCTGCAAATGGAATCGGAGCGGTATTGGCACACAAGGGTTGTGTGAACGAAGCAAGAGACATTTTTGCGCAGGTTCGAGAAGCAACCGCAGAATTTTGCGACGTTTGGCTAAATATTGCACACATTTACGTAGAACAGAAACAGTTTGTGAGCGCAATACAAATGGTAATTTTTTGATTTTTCATTTGATGTAATAAAACTATTATAATGTTACTAACTTATACGTATACTTTTGCAGTACGAAAATTGCCTTCGAAAATTCTATAAGTATCATCATGTCGAAGTTCTACAATATCTCGGAAGAGCCTACTTTAAAGCTGGCAAATTGAAGGAAGCAAAATTAACATTACTAAAGGTAAATAAAACAGAACACTGTTTATGTATTTCAGAGTTTGGTGATCCCTACTAAAGATAAAAGCTAATGTATTTCATAATGCTTAGGCCAGAAGGGTGGCTCCGCAGGACACTGTTTTATTGTACAACATTGCGCTCGTTCTGCAACGTTTGGCAACGCATATTTTGAAAGATGAAAAGTCGACCCTGACCACGGTACTACAAGCGGTTCATGAATTGGGTCTTTCACACAAATATTTCCAATATTTATCTACACATGGCGACAGAATGGAGCAACTCGCAGATGCGGAAGCGAGAAGGTGTCAAGATTTATTGTCACAAGCACAATATCATGTCGCAAGAGCCAGAAGGTTGGACGAGGAAGAAAAAATGCTTCGTAGGAAACAAGAGGAAGAAAGGTAATGTGTTACATAAATGATATTTATCAAACGATATAATAATAAGAATGTAATATTACTTTATAGGCAAGCATTTAAAATGCGACAAACGGAAGAGCAGCGCAAGCAGGAAGAAATGCGACGACAGAAGGAAGAGGAAATGTTACAGAAACGGCAAGAGTATGTTGAAAAGACTAAGAATGCCTTGGTGTTCGGGGATATGCCGTCAGAAAAACCAGGAAAGAAAGGAAAGAGGGTTCGCTCTGAACAGTACGTTAGCGAGAGCGGTGGTTCTGGAAGAGACGAAGGACGGGAAGAAGCACCAAGGGAAAGGAAACGTAAGAGGAAAGGAAGTGGCGAACGGAAAGAAAAGAGGGGCAAAGGCAAAGGAAGGCGCAAGAAAGACGCGGGCAGTGGAGAAAGTGGTAAGAAATTGATACACCTTTTCAATGAAACGGAAAAAAAATCAAGTGCACTGACAAATAAAAATATTCGAATTTTCCAAAACTAGGTTCGGATAGCGATCGACCCAAACCAAAGCGCGGAAGGAAAGTCGGTGTTACCAGGAAGGACAAAATGTCCAGGAAAAGTACATTTGAGACTTCAAAGGGCAAGATGCCTTTGTCGAAAGAAACTATATCGACTAGTGAATCCGACAGCGATTCAGGCGGCCTTAAGATTGCCAGCGGGTAAGAAACGTTTCTGTGAACATCGTATACTAAACTGCATGCAGTAAACAAATTACCAACGTGCTTAATTCTTAATTGCAGCGGTGAAAGCGGCGGAGAGGGTCGTTCTCGCGGAAGTAGAAAAATTATGTCAGACTCGGAAGGTTCTCGCGCGTCACGTTCTAGATCTCGGTCCAGATCAAAATCGAGAAGTCGTTCTAGGAGTAGCTCACGATCGCGTTCCCGGTCTCGATCTCAATCGAGATCTGTATCCCGTTCGCGATCTGGATCTCGTTCAGGATCGAAATCACGGAGCGCATCCCGATCGAAGAGCCGGTCACGATCAAGGTCCGGCTCAGCGAAGAGCGGGTCGCGTTCTAGATCTGCATCCAGATCAAGATCAGGGTCAAGAAAGAGTCAATCGCGATCAAGGTCGCGTAGTGGTTCGAGGAAAAGTGGATCGCAAGCAAGATCAAGATCGGGTTCTCCAGGAAGTGTGGGATCGAGATCGAGATCGAGATCGCCCAGCGGTTCCAGAAAAGCAGCGTCACGGTCACGGTCAAGGTCAAGGTCAGGTTCTAGAAGTGGATCACAATCGGAAGGACGTAGATCCAGAAGCAAAAGTCGATCGAAATCAAAGTCTGCGTCGAGGTCTAGATCACGTTCGGGTTCAAGATCGAAGAGCGGATCCCGAAGCCGTAGTCCAAGTGGATCGGCACGGTAAGTATTTTATAATGTACTCACTCAAACAAAATGCGACGTCTATGATCATTGTCCTCTATCTGCTGCAATTATTTTGTTTCAGATCCGCTACTCCAGAATCTAGAAAGTCGGTTTCAGGGAGCGACGTTGGTTCCCGACATTCGAGTACAGATCGTGGCGGTGGAAGCGAAAGTGAATAAAAGTCACATTAAACTAATCACCACTTGCGGTATATATGAAAAGTTCACTTTAATTGTAGACTACACACTTTTTTTTTAAAGTTATATTTACATATGAAACATATAACACTCGCGATTTATTCCTTAACACGACCGTTAAAATAGCGTTCGAATCAGAAGGAAACCTTTCCGCCACGATGGCGCTCAAATCGAGCACCCGTTCGAGATTGTGAATATACTTTTCAATACTATCGATTCGCAGTTTCCAGATCAGTTGAGTGAATATGAATTTAAACATTTGTTCTAAGCCCGCGGTTTGTACTAATAGTGCACTGTGTTTGAAAATTAGCGACTAAATTCGTCAATATCAATTTCAAAATAAGTATTACCCTCTGGCGTAAGGTGATCATAATATTACGTAAAAGTACTAATATTTCATATGTAAATTAGTTCCATTTGTACACTAATTTTTTGCTTCTTGGTAGTCTGCTACTACCTTGTATAATAAAGAAATAGTTTTAATTGAAACTATACATTGACGTTATTCAGTGAACAAAAATAAAATTATGTTAGCCAATATGATGCAAGAATGTAACAAGGTTGTAGTTACAACGAATGAATTGTTTTATATCAAAATCTATAGATAAAAAAATTTAAACCCATATCTCGTAGATTGCCTCAAGTCTTCCTTTTACAGTGACCACTTAAAAGTTAGCGTACGATTTTTCGTCGATATTTTATTACAAGTTGAATTAGATTACCTTAGGTTATTCAAATAAAATCGTACGACAATCCACTTAGGCTCAATTTAAAGGGTAAATCGTCTACTTTCAGAGCCCTGAACTCATTTTCTTCTACGATTTTTTGATATCATTTTATCGCACTTTCTGTCTAACTGAAGTTTCTTACGTATCTTACATATTGTATTTTTCTATTGTAATTTATTTTCTGTTCGTTATTTTTACCACACATTTAAAGTAGACTGTCAATGCGTTTTTTAATGTATATTGAACAGCTCAGTTATCGAAGTTTCTACCTCCCTGACGTGCAATTTATCGATTTGCACCTGTACACCTGTGCAATGAGAAAAAAAATGCAGCGGAAATATAAGCTGTTACGGCTGTAGGTAGTAAGAGTTATACATACATATTGGGCTATAGATAGAACCGCACTGGCTTCAAACACAAATTCGCTTAGAATATTTATACTCCACGGAACCAATTTGCCAATGCCGTAAATCTGACTAGCCGAATCAGTGGGAACGGTGCCACTGATGCAATCAGTAATCGATCGATTCATGCCACTTAATGATGAATTTGTTTGCAACTTTATGCAATCCTTCGAACGAACTGTTTTAACAAGTTCAAGATAGAGGGACACGTATATTGTTTGAAAAATTCTCACGTGCATTAACGTTCTATTGCATATCGCTGGAATTTATCGTCTTATTATAGCATTTAAACTTCGGAACGTACATAATCCACATGTATGCACTTATTTTATACGCAGTACGAGTAGTATATCAGAGAAGCGGAAATTCTGAACCAATTCGTATAGAAGGCGAAGGAAAGAAACGAAGGAAGATGCTATGATGCGAGGATATGGATATCGGTCATATTCAAGCTACCAAGATCCTGGGTGCTCGAAATGTTTACTCTTTCGATTCGACTCTCGACAGAGCGGTTTTATTTCATTCCTCCTGTTGAACGGCTGCTAAACTCTTCTATTCATCATATTCCTTCTTAATCATTCTGATATAGAAACGTTAGGAGAAACTGGGCATGTAATTTTTGTTCCTGCATTGTTCGCTCCAATCTGAAGATGCGGAAGTTTTAATTAACCCTCGTAAATTTTCGCTCGATAGTTTACAGTACATGACGGGTACTCGAGAATTACTCGTTCCCTTGGAGAGTTTCGAACTTTCCGGGGAGAATTATTTACTATCACTCGGATACCTTGAAAGTGGATAACAGAGTAATCCTACTACTGCGACTTTTGATTGGCCTTTCAAGAAATTTCTGCAAAGCGTACGAATTTTTTTAATCTACAAACGGTGCAGCAAATTGAAGTACAAACTTACGATTGTTTTTATGTTCGCTTGCTCGGAAAAGAAACAACAATTACAACGTTTCCTGTCGCTAGCACATAGCTCATTTTAAACCGGATTAATCGGACTGGGCTGAACAAAATTTCTATTTTTATCTCATACGTTCTAATAATATTTCCGTCAACAATTCTGCGTATCTGAATAATTGCCAGGGAACAAGAAAAAAGGGAAACCACCATTCGCAGTTTCATTTCATTCAAAACTAAAATGATTTTAACCGATGTTAACGAAGAATTATTCCAAAGTCAATGCACGCCCTGCTATTAATTACAACGGCGCTGCGTCAAAACAAACGTCACTTCGACGAAACGATTTTACACCGCAACAAGTCGCTTCTTAATCCGGATTACATCAATCGTTTCTGTCAACCATTGAACAACAATTTATTAAAAACTTGAACAAGGATTACACATTGTTCTTGCCGTGCGATCGCTGCAACTTCTTAAACCGGTTTCCCTTCGCAAATATAATTACACTTTTTCCCACAATAAACTTTCCGCAGCTGTTGCGAAATCCAAGTACATTTTCATCCATGCAAGAAGTTTCTTCCGTTATTCACGAGCCACGGTGCTGCATTACATATCCGTAGGATAACAATAGGCTTACGAATCTAAGGAACTCGTGCTTTTCGCAACTTTCAAACCTGCGTTCGACCTCGTTTTCAAAAGATGCGGAATGCAATATTTCCTGTGCAGCGGGGAATCTGGTGGCGATATGTAGGCGCCAGCGACCCACTTATAAACTCAAAGGCTTTGAAAAATGTGCGTCTTCTTCCGTGATCCCCCTATTTCGACATTGCATCTCCTGTTGAAATAAATGGACGCATAACTTGCACTCTATAAACTATCTTTTTTTTGTTATGGATGGAAAACCTTGAAGAATTGTTCGACGATACACAGAAAATTCAATCAACTATAAAAGCTTTGGGTGCATCAAGTTTAGTTAGTTCTATAAATCCAGCATGCGAAATTCGCCTTAGTCATATATATATAGGAACGTTAAAAGTTGTGTAATGATTCAGCTGGGTGTTTGAGTGCTGCCAAAGTTCCAGTACCTTTCACAGACGAGCCTTAAAACAGGACCTGAGCACGACCAAATATGCTCAGCCAATATTAAATATTAAATTGCCTTTTCTAACCGGCCACGGAGGTTACGTGCTCGATTGTTCTTCCAAGTTGTACACGAATAAGATTTAATATTGTGACCGCGGATAAATGGATGACCCTTGAATCGGGGCAAGGCGCAGTTCAAAGGGAAAAGACGAGGGCCATAGAGAAAAGTGATATCCGGAATGTTTTTGTGAAAAGACAAGACGGTCCTTTGTCGGACGAGTTTTTCTCCTGGAAAAGGTGGTCGAAAAGTTCGAGATTAAACGGGACACCGATTTCCTTCTTTGCCCCGCGAGCGAACCGAATCAGCGCGGGATATGAATACAATTGTGCAACAGTGAAAAAACCGGCAGCACTAAGGGAAACAATAAGCGGGGTCCCGTTTGTCCCGAGGGCCAAAGAATATGTTTGATTGCAACGAAATGCAGAGGCCCAGCCACATGCAAGATTCGTGTTTCACAACGGGCTGCGACAGATAAAAATTAATTACACTGTTGTACTTCACCTCTCTGACAATGACTGTGCTAACTCTGTATTTCTCTTTCACGTTCAATGCTATTATTCAATGAACTTCGAATGAATAACACCGGCTTGCAGTTACGTTGCCAACGTCCAGCCTTGTGCTCGCGTTTATTCTCCTTCGTTTCTTTTCAACGTTAGCCAACGGGCCGCCGACACACGATACATTAATTGCCACGCAAGCGAAACGTTTCAGATAACACGCGTAGCACAAAATCTGCCAAATGAATCCCCATATTCGAATTATATTCTGCACGTATGCGTGAAAATCAGACGAGCTTCAACTTTCCGCGGAGGATCGAAATAATTCATCGAACATCATAAAAATTATTCCCTGATTCAGACACCAGGTTTACCCGTCGTGTACTCACATACGTATGTACATACGTGTCCATGACCTTCTCTTTGGCCACGCAACTATGACATAATACATCTACCGAAGCATCGACGTAATCCGCAAGAAGAGCAAGCGAACTTGTGTTGCGCGACAACCACAAGAACATGGCCAAGCACATCGTGCATAAGGCACATCGTTCAGGTGTGCAATTACAACTTTGTCTACAGATCTACGGCTGTCTCCTCTTCGTAATCCGTGTCGTTCGGTCTCGTATACAACGTAGACCCATACCGAAATACGGTCGTCGAACTGGCATGTTCCGCAAAGCCGATACAGTTCACCTCAAATCGACCTCTATTATTCCTGCGTTTAAAGAAGTGGAAATCTTTGAAGTATCTAACCGTTTCCGTCAAGCAAACATCAGTTACATTTTCCAGGGGAAACAAATTGAGAATCGTCGGTGAAAAATATTGAACGCGCGCCAATCTAGGCGCCACTGGCAGTAGTGTAGTTTGTTATTGATCAGACGGCGTCGAAGAGAAGTTTCAGGATCGCCTATTTCAATTTTATTGTTTTACTCGAATTGTCGATTGGACCGTGCTGAATTCAACACGACTTCGACACAATTAACGGTCAAGATTTGTCAAACAATTCTCCAATATCTATGAATAAATTATTAATGCATGACGTTCCAAAGCGTTCTGCAACAACTAAAAACCTGCACTTCTTTTAACGCTATTGAAATAAACTCTCTCGCTGCACGACGTTTTAATACAGTAGAAACTGCTACGATATATCAGACGGGGTACACTGCGCTTAGAATAAAAGTTGCAGCAACATGACGAATAGACCATGCAGCATAGCTCGGTCTGTTCATGTAGTCATTCGTGCTCACGCTGCGAACAGTATGGTAACAGCGCAGATGCGTTAGAACACGGAATATCACACTGGGATTGCTCGCAGTAGTAAATGCCATTACTTGTCGGACAATGTAGTTCGTTCTATTACATCTCCCACAAGAGATAGCCTATCCGTCTGTGAAATACAATTAGTTCGCTAGATCAATCGTGACTATCGATGCACGCGTTCTGTATTGACACATGCCATATTTCTTAACGCGGATGAATATGCAACAGCGTGCAACTCTGAACGTTGATCTTAATTACTGTTGAATCGCGGACGGGGACAAATATTGGCGCGTGACGTATCATTAACGAACAAGATAATGCATTCGTCAGACTTCGGTAATTAATATACCGCATTTAGCATTACCCTGTCTACGTTTATCGACTGCATTTAAAACCTCGATACTCCTCTCGCTGTAAATTAATCCACGATTTAATCGCGATTTTAAATCCGCTGAAACGAAAGATGCAAAATCAATAGGGGGATTTCAACTATTGGCAAAAACAAAATGCCAGAGATCAGACGTTCTATTTTAAAGGCTGATAGAATGGCCAGCCGTGTTGATCCGAAGCTAACGATGGCTGCTGACCCTCGCGTGTACACAGCTTAAGGTTTAAGGTTGTATCGAACGCTGTACTCCCCTTCGATTTGTAATTATGCGATGAAAACGACCAGCGATATTTATTCCCAGAACTCGCATCCGTAAACCTATTTAGTTGTTATTATAATTTAATTGTATGTTCCTTTTATCGTCTGCTTGGTGAAAAGGTTTCGGGTTGTTATTTCGTTTCACAATTTCGTCCAATTCTGGTAGGAGGGTAACGAAGAACATCAGCCCCTTGACGAAAACGAGTTCATCAGGCTGCAAAGGATCAGTGTTTTTTCATAAAACACTCGAGGTAAGGTAAGAAGGAATTTCTCTGAACTCGTGATATATTTTTTCTGTCACAGACCATTTCAGTTTTAGCGGTGATTATTTTCCTGAGAGAAACAGGATGCAGATAATCTTGATTAAAGTTTCCCTTCGATCGACAAAAAATCACTGACATGAAACACAAATTTACATTACAAAGTTTTTCCGAAGATTTTTCCCGAAATTTGTCCCCGCGAATCTTCTGAAACGAGCGTACAGGAATTTTTCGAGCTTTATAACAGTTTCTTCGTGATACGTCGATGATTAAAGAGAATTCAAATTCCAAAAATTTGCAGAAAAGTCTACCATTTTTCTACCATTCACGGAAACCTATTTAAACGAAAACTCTACGTCGCACAGCGGAAAATATGGGAAAGACGCATGTGAAATAAAAATATTATTGGCAGAACTAGCTCTCACGAATTTAATTATTGAAACGGACTCTTTTGATGAAGTTCCTTTAAAAGTTATGGTGCCGCTGAAAAAACTTCCGAGTAAAATCAGAGTAAAATCCCTTCGCATGGAAAACATTAACCGAGAGTTAACGTTATTCAAGTGAAGCTTGTGGTTTCAAGCACGCGTACTTCCTGCTGGCCCCGGAAGGAACGCAATGCTCATTCGCGTTCCAAACAAACGTCAGAACCATCCGTTTTTATATTTTCATTCATGGCTGACAGCTGTTGGCTATGAACAACGATAAAGGAAAGAGAAATAAAAACGGGAACAGTAATAGTACGTTAATTATTCCTTAATGTACCGCCCATTAAATTGCCGCTGCGTAAGCTCAAATTAAACTCAGGAAAGTGCGCTATGTTATTTCCACCCAACCATTTACGATTTAATTCGCCATGAAATAGATTATTAAGGGACGAGATGAGGTACATTTATTTAACAATACGAGTCGCATCCTTTCTTCCTTTTTTCTAGGCACCACCTTTCCTCGAGGCTCGATTTCCGGGGAAAAAATGGACGAGTTACAGGGTCCATTCCTACCTTGTCGAGTCCCTACGATCGATCAGAATTCTGTCCTTCCATTTGATGAAAGTAGAACTTGACCGCAGACAGATTGCCAGCCTTCGCCATACAAAAAAAAAGAAGAAGAGAATGGAAGGAAAAATTCAGCAGCCAGTGCACGGAGATTCCATTTTTCACTTAATTCTTTTGACGGTCGGTTTTCCCTGCGTTAATGAATACTAAACACTGCGGCAGTATGGATTTATACGTCACAATATCTCTCATCCCTCCGCCGGTGCGTCGAACCAAGATATAAATGGCTATACGATGGCAACTGTAATCTCATAACTTTATCTGAACGGTCGTCTTATTTTTATTCCGTCAATGAAAATGGAAATGCTTCCGCCTCAAGCTTGCCCCGATGTTCTCCGAGATATACTTACCAAAGAGTCGTCAAGGAAACGAACGATATTACGGAAATATTGTTCTACACGCTTTATGCATCTACCTGTATTCTCGACAGACTATACTCATAAAGGATTACAGGCGTTTTATCGCCCGCCATTCATTCCATTTGGAAATGAAAATTCTGGATGCCGATTAATCCCGGGCGGGGAAAAAAAATTGCTCTGACGAATTTCGGCGGTCGAGAATATCCTTTGCCGTTTCAACGACTAACCACGCTTACAATTAGTGCCTACGCGCACACGCAAGGAAAGAGTTCTCGAGGGTAAGCTCGAAATGACATGGATACTTTGAAAATCGAACATTTTACTTGGAAGGCAACTCGACAATGAGAAAAGTTATTAGTTATGCGATCTAGATTACACAACTCAATATTACGCGGACAAAAATAGTGAATCACAGGAGATACACTCTCGCATTTTAAATAAAGCTGCCAAATAACATTTGCATTAGATGGCGAAGTGGGATTTTCACCAGGCCAAAGGAATCTGTTTTGCCGTGAACCAAAGGAATGCGTCGAAAATAGGTCGAAGGAATGTCTTTCACACCCAAGGGAATGCTGAGTGTCTTGGCCTGAAGAGAAGGTACTCGTTATCCGCAGTTTGCAAGCCGTGTCCTTCCCCAATATTCGCGACATTTCTAGTTTGATTTGTTCGCCCTTGATATTTGAGCTACCATACTGGTTCACTGCAAAGAGGCAGCAATTGAGATCTCCAAAGTGCAGAATCAATTGCGATTCATCTTTTCTTTTTTCCCATAAAATCATTGTTAGTAGGTAGCAAAGGCAAATGTGAGAAGATCAGAGACCGAACAATTGTAACGCAAACGTTATTAAACGGAACAAAGGTTACGAAGAAGTGCACGTTTGAAATGCACCGTGCGCAGAAAGTATTCGCACAATTAATGTAGAATTCTCGTTCATTTTTCACTTCCATTTGCATATTTCCCCTTTCTACTAATCTACTAGAGAACAGCAGGGTGTTGTATAGAAAATCCAATAATAATCGCAGATGTATGAAATTTTATCTGCAACTGCTCAGTGCGCGAATACTTTATGCACTTGCTGTAGTTGCTAGAATTTCATTCATTGATCCCCGTATTAGCAGCCGCAAACTACTATGGAAACTTGGCTAAATGCTTCCACCATTTCTGCGAACACTATACGGTGCATTTCTGTGAAACAAAAGAGAGTAGACTGTAGTATACCATTAAACAAAGGTACATGATAGACCCCCGGAAGAAGGGACGGCAAAAGAAAGAAATAAGATATTTCCAATAGTATTTTCAACTGAGCCTTAACGTAGTATTGTATACACTTGTCAGAAGATAATACAATAGATATAATGTAATCATTCAGCGAGCAATTTCTGGAAAGTGTGGGGAAATTGATCTATCCGTCGTTAATCGTCCGTGTGACATTTATTCTGCAAAAGGGGGCAAGCAATTTAAAAGAAAACAGGGGAAAAGCAACTGGTCGAACGTGATCGAAACGTTTCTTCTCGGAAGTTCATTAATATAGTTTATAAATTGATTGGTCGTTCCTGTCAGGTGAAATTTAATTTCGCAGCACAATTTCATGGCAAATATACATATACATATTGCCGACGGGCTATGTCGTTTCGATTGAAATCGAATTTCGATTTCGATCAGAACGGAAGTTGTTTACCGATAGAACGAAAGATTCATTCTCCTATGCCATCTCGTACTCCATTGAGTTCAGTATGCATTGATAATTCCAGTACGAGGAAAGCCTGGAAGGCGATATTTTGAATTAAATATCTATGGGGAAGTATAAAGAGAATGTGTACGAGCATTTCCCAATTTCTCCTTGCACTTGTCCCTCGAATTTTGAAGCAATAGTTGCGACTACGTCTACGCGACGAAAGCACCACTTGTATTATACGCTGGTATTGGAAGCATGTGTGCCCCGCCCTCTATAAAATGAGATTCATCACAACCATTATCGTGTAGTAGGCCTGACACACCAGCAGAAGCACTTGACTTCGATAAAAAGATATTTACGACGATCGTACGAAAGACTTCGGAGGAGGGTTGCGATCACATATTTGCAAATAAATCGATCATTTTGTGACAAAAGTAGCAATCGTAATAATTCGGATAGCTGGATTGTTTTCAAAATTTAGATCCGCCTGCCTCCGGGCATCGCGCGGAATAAGACTGAAATACTTTGCGCTGGTTTGATAAACGTACGAAATGCAATTTCTACGTGTTAAGCTGGATTTAATTAATTTTATTTTAACCGATAGCAGCGTTGCTACTACTCTTTCGAAGACGCCTTCGTTCCTTTGAAGTCAAGACGGTTTTCGAATGGCAATACCAAGGAAACGACTACGCATTTCGGCGCCCGCCTGTGAGTGCCAGTTCTCCAAGAATAATCGACAGGTTTCCTAGTGGAATTGGCAAGTGGACAAAATTAAAGAGCGTCGTTGAAAAATGAAGCCGCCTCGCGCCCGTTTCAGCAGCCTTTTGTAGGGGAGGCAACTTTATAAATTGGTCTGAAAAGTGGATAGGCAACAACACCAACCGGGCTTCCCTCGTTTGATATATTTGATCCTTTCAAGTCATTTTTCGCACTGTACAAGGAAATGTGGAACTTGTGTTTCACGTGACCCGCGTAATCGAATACTATTTAAAGGTATACTTATCATTTTACAGTATGAATTATTTTACATTTACGATGATGACTGTAGCGCACGTAGGTTTTCGGCTCGCAAGAGTTGCATGTATCAACGTGTAACATAAATATGGTTCTGCGCTCATTATGCTACGTAAATCACAGTTACCTGGTTACACAGGCCCTCGCGCGTTCAAATGTCGTGTTGCGCTTGAATTTCTCAGATGCAGCTTAACGCCGCTTCTAATTAGAACCAAGCGAAGTAATTGTTAAAGCCTGCCACGGGGATAATATATGTCGGAAAGGTTTTTGACTATTTAAATAACGCAAACGATGAACGCGATGCTGCCAGAATAACCTGCAATGCAGTTTATGTATTTACGAAACGGAAAATTCGGCGGACCATGTTGTAAAGAAGCAAAAAAGTGTCGTGAATAATTAAAACGTACTGCGCGGCGATGCTTACATCGTGCACGCTGTTGGGCTAAGAAAAACATAGCTCAATTAAAAGCAACGTGTTACAAGATATTTAGAAGTTAAAAATAGCAAACCGAGAATATAGAAAATAATAGGGAACTTCGATATTTTTCTAAAAATTAGACAGAACCGGGTGGTTCGAAAGTGGGCCCCGTTGATTTTTATTAATTGATCGAAATGAAAGCACGTTTCGCGTCAGCCGCGTTTTATCACTTTACAGTTCGCGATCCAGCTCGTAAAATAATCGAGCATTCCGTGTAAAAACGGTTAACAATTGATCATTGAACATGCAAAACGATATTTGCTGTTCCGCGGCCAATTTCTTTCGACGATTGAATCTTGGGGCCATCAAAGGTAACGTTTCATGTGGTTACTTGGACCCAGTCTTCGGGTACTGCAAACGCAATCTCTATAACCAACAGCGATTCCGTAGAATCGAATAACCATGATCGAGTTGAGAATGAACCATTGTCGGCGACTGATCTAACTTTCAATTAAGTGCACATTGATGTCGGAGCAAGTTGTCCTATTCAAACTTGCACCACCTATTAGGTATAGAAATTCATCGTTTACAAGCTACGATGTAATCATAGAATATTCGTGTTATGGAATGTTTAAAGATATGCACACTTTAAAGTAGATTCAATGTGGTTCTTTATGATCATTCGCCGCTTGGGGTAGTACTCGCGACTTATTTTCTTATCCACAGTATTCTTGTATCGGCAAAGAAGAAGGGAATTATTGAATCTGTTATATTGTAAAGCAGATTGATTGGCGGGGAAGTAGTTAATGGTTGGAGATATTTGATACGAGACCTCTCTCACAGTATCCCTATCAATTCTCGTTAAGATTGAAGTTCGCGCTACGTTACTGGAACACGTTTTCACAGTCCCGATTGCTACGTTTCCCTCGTTCAGCTTACTTATAACAAGCTATAAATCGCTTTGGGAAATGTAGCATATACAACGGTTTGTTTTAAGGGCCCCGACTCCATGCGCCATGAACTGTGTGCGTGCACTCACACAAACAAAGGAAAGCATGCACGTATACGCCATGCGCGAGAGAGAGGCTCGATTTCATAGATTCGATTTTTCTTCTCTATAATTTCATTAATGAAACTTTCACGGGTACACCACACACGGGTAGACTTCGCCACAGCCCGAGTCATTCGTTTGAACGCCAATAAATTCAGCATTCGTTCAGGATAACGTTATTTATGAAACTGTCAAGCTTGAGACAGACATCGATGTAGGCAACAAGATGGCTGCAGCATCTTGACACACTTCACATTTCGCCAATATTGAACGATTTAATGGTTTATTCACTGCTTAAACACCCTTTCGGCCTTCCTTTTACTAGCACAAAATCACATAAATTATATTTTTCACAATCTATCACTTCTTTAAAGCGGAGAAACGGTTCTACGATTTGCACGCATCTGACGTTAGAATAGTTCAATGATTATCCGTCTGTGGCATTTATGGCACATTTTAGTAAATTTTGCCAGGTTACCGTCAGAGTCGATAAAAATACATATCAGTCGGTAAATGTAAGTTATAATTTCACACAACGAACGTCGTTTCATACGTGAATACCTGATGCGCAAACACATACGCAAGTAAAACATAGTTGCCGGCACGTAGCAAGACCTATGTGACGCTGTTGCCACATCTTTTACAATTATAACCATCAGCAAAATGAATCGGTTCGTGCAGAGATTTTGATTCGAGCCGTTGCAAAAACTTTTTTTTAGGTTCGAAACCCCTCAAGTTCATTTTTTCTATATAATTTTTTTCAAGTTACTAACTATATGTGAATTATATATATTTATTAACCCTTATGTTATTAACCAAGTACCCATGTACCCATATAATAGACGATATTTTTAGGCGTTCTATGCACATAAACATGAACCAGTTGTTAAATAATATGATTTATTTATTTATTAAATTTCAATAATAAACAATTCTTTGGACAATTTTGAAATATTGCTATAGTATTTACGTGTTTATCACAAATAGGACGGTCGAAATTGTTGCAAGGCTTTCGTGTTTTTCGTCGGTTCTTTTTGTGATCAGCCTGACACATATAACAGAATCCGACAACTCTTTTTCTGAAGTATAATGAATTTCATTTATTTCTAATAAATAAAAAAATAAATCTTTGTATTGCTTTGTATTTCTATTTGTACCGATCCTGACCTATCTTAACAATTTTATGCTACGCAATTGTTTCCACACGGATACGACCCACACACACCTCTGACTTGCCATGACCGTTTGCACTACAATGAGGCCTATGTACGTCAATGTGTGTCTCGCATCCGTGTGGAAACAAGTGCGAATCAGATCTTTATCGATCGCCGGGACGTGCGTTTCGTAGCATAAAATTGTTAAGATAGGTCAGGATTGGTACAATGACCAACGGCCAAGGACCCACTTTCGTCGAAGCTGGTTACTTCGTGAATGAAAGGATATGTTTATTTACCTATCTTTTTTTAACATTAATTATCCAAACATTGTTTTAATAAGTAATAAAATACTTCGTACGTTTCGGATAAGGAATAAAAGTATGGAACAGTTAATAAACGGCTTGATAATTAAATTGTTATTCGTGAATAACGAATCATTACACATTATTATTAATTTAATATTGTTTCATAAATCTGTTTTGTTCAACATGACCAAGCAATCTCTTTCATTTACACTGTTCATTAGATTTGTAAAAAAAATAAATGTGTGTTCTAAAAGAAAGCCAAAATAGTAGTAAAACATACCACTGTTTGAAACGGTAGCACGAAAAGCGCTCGAACGAAGGAAGACTCAACTGGTCGACTAAAATTTTAATGTCCTTTTGCAGGTTGATAATACAAAGGCTCCTGATGGTATACGTAAAATATTATGTGTAGTTATTCATAAACTTTAATGATATTAGCAATTAAAGTTACATACCTTCTATGTGAGGCCATATCTTATATAAATAGGGAATAATTCTATAGAAGATTGGTAGCCAAGTGAGATGGTGTATGGCTTTTGTCGTAGAGGTTCCGGATTCGATTCCCGGTGAATTGACATTATTTTTTTTTAAATGGTTTCATTTTAACAACAGTGTGCACGTTTCTGAATGATAAATAGTTCTTTTAAAATGTTAATAACTTTGAAACACTATTTCTTTAAAATACGTTTTAGTGAACATGCGGTCAACACTGTTTATGATCAGATTGTAGATAACCTAGAGTACGTTTCTAATTTCACGTATAGGCTCACCTACCCACACACTGCGATATTTATTATTTTGGCATAATATATACATAGTCAAGAGTTTTCGAAGTCGGTCCAAGATGCATAGCTAGTCCTGTCGCACTTTCCTGTGTTTCAATTACATGTATGACAACTATCATCCAGAAACGTGCACAGTGTCGCAAAAATGAAACCATAAATAAAAAAAAAAAAATTACTTAACCGGAAATCGAACCCGGAACCTCTACGGCATAAGCCATAAACCATCTCACTTGGCTACCAATCTTCCATAGAATTATTTCCTATTTATATAAGATATGGCCTCACATAGAAGGTATGTAACTTTAATTGTTAATATGATTAAAGTTTATGAATAACTACACATAATATTTAACGTAGACCATCAGGATCCTGTGTATTATCAACCTGCAAAAGGAAATTAAAATCCGAGTCGACCAGTTGAGATTCTTCCTAGTATGTTCAGATTTTCATACGTATATTAAATTAAAATATTTCAAAAATGTTTTTAAAATATTGGTCAGCAAATATTGATCATTGTCATATAGTTCGGTATTAGAAAAAAATTAATGCAAAAAAAGATATACCCGAGGGGGATCGAACCTACAAAAGCGTTCAGCAGCTATGACTATGTCCGGCAGGAATCAAAATCTCGGCTCGAGCCGATTCATTTTGCTGGTGGCCAGGATTGTAACAGATGTGGCACCAGTGCGACAGAACCACAAAATTATGTGATTTGGCAACTATGGCCTCCCACTCTCCGTTTATAATTCTGCCTAATGACATTAGATGTCACACCGTCAGTTTATAATTCTGTATAATTACTTTAGATGTCACCCCGTCAAATGTCGAATCTGCAAATTTTTTGTTTAAACTAACGCCCGTTTCTTTGTAATGGCGCTTAGATCGATTCGGAGTTGACCCCAAAGGAGTCGGGGCCCTTAAGGAACGATTGTTACGCCGGTGATATGGAGAAAAATATGATAGCAGTAAAGAAACATAACAGATGGTCTACATATTCTCGGAACAGGGACAAAAATGTTAAATATGTAATTTCTGCGTAATCTCCCCAAGACAACTGTTTCTACAAGATTTATCGACCCCAAGTAATTACGTAGGATGTCCCACATACAAATACCAGATTCTCTCCTCGGGGCTGTTCTACAGAATTTCGAACACCAGAGTCTCTCCACTTCTTAAACCCGATTTAACTACACGGACTCCACATCACCTACCGTAGACATTCCTGCAAAGCACTCCCAGCTCAAATCGCTATTTAATGACCGCTATTTAAAAACTATTCTGCCATCGAAATCCTTCAACGGTATGCGCGTCGACGCCACGAGGACTATAAATTCATTCCAAGAACGAAGATGTGTAAAGAGAGTGAGGCGAGAATCTGTTTAAATCTCCTTTCAAGGGCGTCACCAGTGTACGGCGGCAACAGGCGGGCCGATATCTAATCGATTCAATTAAAATAGATTACGAGCGAGACACAATGCATATCTACGTCGTTACTCCGTGCGAATGAAAGTGTTCGGATTTTCAATGTTCTCGTGAACTTCCGACCGGTCGCTTCCAACAGCCTCGCGTTACTTATTGCGAAGCCTGAACGATACAAGTTCCATGCGTTTCAGTAAATACACAGTGTTTATGTAACATCACGGGAACAAATACTTTGCCTTCGCCCTCTTGAGTATTGTAGCTACGACGTGTAAAATAAGCCACGTGTTTCTCCCTCGCATTTGTTATGGACGGGTAGCTTTCGAGGGTTGCGCGAGTGTGTCTATAACTTATGTCGCTGTTCCTGCGAGATAAGTATCTCTTCTATTCTATTGCGATGCTCACCGTCACGAAATTCAGGTAAATTTAATCTCATTGTTTCGCGAAGATCATACGAAATTTCACAAAATGTTATACGCGCGTATACTTTGACTCGAAAGGGTGAAGTAAACAAGCTCTTCGAATAAATTTATTTATATAGCGTCGTGCACGAGTACGAGTACATGAGTACAGATGAGATGCACGGCTTCGTAAGTAATATGGAGAAGCGTCTTCACAATATGCACGGTAGTAGAGATTTAAAAAGGGAAATAGCGTATCGTTCTTATTTGATCGGTCTAGAGACATGACGTACGAAGGGTACGGAACCGTAAAGGTGCTACAAATCGCGACAATTTCCAAGCGTGTTTCTTGTTATTAAATCGTGATAATACATAAATAAAATAATGATTGAAATTGAAAATAAATCTGCAGTGCAAAAGTCAGTGTAAACAATAACTTCCTATGAACGTCGCTTTAAACTCGATCAGAAAGTGACTATACCTTACTAATACCTACAACAAGATAAATTATATCAGAACAATTATCTTGGAAGATTCACCATTACGCCCCATCTACTAACCCCAACAATGATACAACCCCTTGATCGATCTCGTCCTAGATAACTTGTACGACGAATTCAAAAAAATTCACCTGCAAGCAATTTATTACTATGAGTCTGGAATCCCGAAATCAATTGAGGTAAGCGATCGTCATGAAATCGTGCTTAGAGTCAAGCCCACTATCATTGGGCGTATCAGTTTGAGCAACTCCGTTCTGCGCGCCGCGCTATTCGCTGGCCAGAGCGGCAGGGTGCGTTCAGTCTGCCTCGAGCCGCGACTGCGACAACTTGTATCGAGACCGGCCGCCGCGCTAAAAACAAAAACCAACCCCCGGGATAATCTACTGTTAGGAGCTGGAAGTTCGAATAAATCGTACATCTAATCGACGCGCCGCCAGTTTCGTTTGGACGAAGCTTCGTGGAGAATAGTAGTGCGTATTTGTTTGCAGTCTTTCGGTAGACCGCGAGAATAGGAACCCTTTGACATATGATACCGACGGGAAAGCGGGAAACTTCGCGATCGTACTCCTTGGCGGACGTGAACACGACACCGCCGTATTTGCGCACCGAGGTAAGTCGATTTGGGACGTTTCGCTATTGAATAAACTTATACCCTATTAAATAAAAATAAAATTTCCTTCGTATATTTGTTTGTCGGTATGACAATCGAGGGGGCGAGATAGAGATAGAGATGCACTGAGTATCTCTGAGATGTCAGAAATAGTACGGTTCATCTTTTTATATCTGTGTTTCTGTTGTTCGTTCGAAATGATACGAAGTACTCGATACTAAATGGCATAAAGCGTAGGTTACACAATTTAGTGTAAACTCCATGCGAGTATGTTATGGACACCGAAACGAAGGTGTAAAGGGGTGAATGCATTATTCAAATGTGCTGGTCGAACAGTTCTGACAGCCCGAGGAACTTTTTTGATACGAGAGAAGGCTTCGGTACAAATGACACCTTGAAATAACTAAAGGAAGGAAAGAAGGAAATACCTGTTGTATAATTGTGTCATACACGGGAAGGCTGTTTTTAAAGACGTTTGTAAACAGAAGGTTGCTTGGGCATTGACCCGGTTTTTAGTACACTGGCGAAAGCCTTGCCCCATTTGTGTTAATTTCCATTGGTAGAGCATTTCGGTGGTTCCAGTTCTACTGTAGGATTGAAAATGTTTCGCGACATTCCCCTTTGGTTTGTAAGTGGGCCAAGCATATAAATATCTCACAGGTTTGATGGCAGTAAATACACGTTGAAATTAGTACACATAGTCTGCACAGTTAACGAAGTTAGAATGAGTTTAATAAAATTAATGAATATAAATGTCTGCTTTTACGCATCGATGGTATGAATTTTTCATTCGCGATAGAGAAGCGAAGTCCCGACGGGATTCTGTCCCTAAAAAAAAGTATAACTGAGCTTAATTGTATAGCGTGCACAAAGACTGCAAATGCGAACGAAATTTTGCTTCCGCACGGGTTATATTTATTTAATTTTATTGAAACGCGGAATATGCAATGGTTTCAATAGATCCTTAAGGATACTTTTGTTGTCTTTATTGTTCGTACTTCTGTATATATTTCCCTTTGTTATGCGCGGGGTGCTAGTGAATTTATGCGTTTCCATACAACATTCCTCGTGCTTCCATTAAATCGCGCCGTATATATCATATTAATTCTTTTTACAGTCATTCTCCACCTACGTTGCGAACCTTTGATGCATCCATTCCGTAGATAGCTCAACCTGAATTTGCTTTTGCAAGATAACAGAATTTTTTCTTTGTCGTCGTTATAACGCTGCACGTGTCTCGGTATAAATCCCCCCAAGATTTTCGTAATGATTGCCGTCACAAAAATTTCTCTTTCAGCACTATTTTCCGGCTGAAATTAAACGTCTATCCTCGTTTTCTCTTCCAAGCGAGGATGGAATTAATGGCAGCGTAGAAGTGCATTTTCATTAATAATAATATTGGGAATATTTTCTTTCCCCGTAAGAATATCAACTACCTATTGAGAGGTACGGAAACCGAGCCAGTTAGTCATCTGTCGAACCACTCGAACAAAATCTTTTCAATTTTAAATTTAACTTCGAAATTGCGATAGTTACTTAGCATTCATTGTAATGAATTTCACGTTAAAAAAAGGACATCGATCTTCTTCCTTAATTTTTGTGAAAAATTTTTTTTCTAGAATTTCGACTATTGCAATATTTTCGTATCCCACCGAGGAAATTATAAAGAAAGCAACGAATCTCAGCATTCACCGTCTACGACGCGTGTATAATATGAAAGTTGCACCATGCCCCACGACAAATTACACTAAAAGGTTCCAACGACGTCTTAAGTCCTCATTCATAACAAGTCGCTTTCTGCTACCTTTGCTTTTTAAAACGCATTTCAGAATTGCCCCCAGCACATTTCATAGCCTTTCTGAAATATTCATTCCGGACTCCTCTGATTCGTGATTCAGAATTTGTTCAGGACAAACGAACGTCGCAAGGATAACACAGCAAATATTCGTGCGCAACCAATTTCACCAAACTTCGATCGATTCGAAGACAAACATACACGGCGTTTAACTCTGAAAATTTTGATTCCGAGCAATTTCCATTAATTGGCAAACTCTCGGCCCTCTTTCCGTATGGTCCGACTCGAGTGCAATTAAAAGGCGCTTACGGGACTCATTAAGAAACTTAACAATCAGGTCAATCCTCGATGCACCAGAGAATAATACTAACTCAAAGAAGAATTGCGCCTCAGCCTCCTTACTTATTCATTACGATTCCCGTCCATTGGACTGCAATTATCTACCCCACGGTCGTGCCATAGGATCCACTGTTTTATGAATCCCGAGTGTTCGCGGCGCATATAGATCCCGCGTCGCGAACGTAAAATTTTCCATTTATATGCCCTGAACTTTTCATTCGGTCCCTAGCTTAACGGAAGCATATGTTCTAGTAGTGCAAGTAGCAGTATCGCGCACGTATCTGGCAAGAATAGCCGTAAGCCAGCCAGGCCTATTCATGAAGCTCATCTAATCCTAAAGTGATCGTGGTTCTTCGTCCACTGGCCACGCCTTCTCGAACCACAGGCTGACACGCGAACGGCTCATACTACTGCAGCTGGGACACGAATTTCCCGGCGCTCTACCGCGTATCGCACGGACCATTATAATAAACTCTAGCAGAAGACCATTGTGACAAATGGATATGAAATAAATACACAATTAAAATCCATTTCTATTGTCGTGTTATCCATACAGGGTGCGTGAAATCGTGCGGTGTTAACAACGTGGCGTATTTATAGACAGGAAAAACGATCGCAGTATCAACACGTCGACGTTTTATATCTTTTTTTAGGCGGTCTTGTTTCCTATCTAACTAGCAGGAAATACGATCCAACGGCATCGTTGGTCTTCGCTTCGTACGAATAGTGAAGTTGAGATGGAACGAACGAACATATAAATTACCCTGACGCACGTCGTTTCGTTTCTATTCCGATTTCTCGGCAATCTGCAGGCGATTGAAAAAGAATTTCTTAATAGCAATAAAGCAGGATCAAAATTACGGCTCGCGTATAAATCCACCACGATTTCCATGGAAAGCGTAGGACGCCCATGCGCAAGAACTTCACTAATGGAGAGCCGCAGTAAGCGTTTCCTACCCTACAAAGCATAGGAGAATTCAGTCAAAACTGCGAGAATGTTTCGACATTCGTCAGAAGAAAGCGAGCATGAAATTAACTCTAACCGTTGCGGTCCATCGTTCCGACGCTGGAATAACATCACTTTCGAATTATGACGGAAATTATTAGCGACGTTATAAAAAAATGTAGATCGAGATGTTTGATGAACGTATAAATTCTTGTTCCTCCCTTGGAATTTCATTCATTGTGGTACGCTGTTTATGCAGAATTTTGTGTTTTATTTCCACCACATTTGTAATCTATGGCTGTATGATGAAAAAAGCCCAGGATGTTATTAACATAAGTGCGTCAATCAACACCTATTTCTCGTAAACTGATTCTCCTGTGCCCGCCCACGGTTCTACCAGAAACTGATTAAAATTCAACGTATATTTAACAAATAATATTAGTGTACGTTCATACACAGTGCACGAAGCGAAATCACTTTTATGCTCTGTAACAATGCGTGGGATTATATAAACGACGTAGGAATTATCTGTGAAACATATTGCAGCGGCGGAAAACGCGGCGGTACGAAATTAACGTTACATGGATTAACGCCGTGCAAGTCGAGCACCATCCGCATAAATCTCGTCCTTGTTCGTAGCTAGGCGGCAAATGATTCTAGTCACACGTCGCACTTCACTTTCAACTCCGTGAAAAGTGCGATTCGAACGTAATTACCACGCTGCCGCTGGGAACTTTCCATTGCAGAGCGAACGTTAAACGGCAGAAACGAGAAAAACGCGGACAAAGGGAAAGGGTATTAGGATTCGCATTTTCAAATCGGAGATTCTACCTCGCCGAGTACATCGCAGAGAGTACATAAAGACACAGAGGGGTACATACATCGCGTTTCAATTTATTCGCCGGCGACGAGACTAAATGAATATCGATCAGATTCATATGAATCGGCAAGAATGCGGGACGATGCTCAGGTTCCATTGGCGAATCAGAAGCAAATAATTGAATTTTGCATGACGGCATGCCCCTTTCATATTTTCAACCGAATTAAATCTACCGGCGTTAAATTAAATGAACGCGTTCCGGCGACTTTCTTTTCACTATCTCGTTCGAACCGTTCGAAAGGGAAGAATGGCATTTGGACGTATAACAGATGAAGCGCTCGAACCTTCGGTCGATTGAGTGTCGCCTTCGTTCGCACGCGCAACTTCGCTCGATTGTCACGAGTATTCCCCTTTTCCGGATAAATATCCGACAAACCCGGTGGCGCCTGGACATTATTCTGCTCTTTTCCTCGAAAATTTCATTTCGCCGGCCGTGACAACAGCCAGTCTATTGTATATTTCGAAATGGAAAAGATGCACCGCATGAAGTGCGCGTTGTGGCACGAATCGAAACGAAATTAGCTGAACAGCAACTGTATATTAAAGCGACAGGCAATAAGATTATCATCAATGGGCGCGTTTAATATTCACTCTATTCTATTTCTTTTGTCGGGGAACGGTTTGGCGGAATAAGGTTGGCAATGAATGAAATTGTTATCGATCGCGATTTGTTTGCCCGAAAGGTGCTACTTCAAAGCGGAACCGCGTTTTTGTTGTCGAGAGAATAACGCCCGGCAGATCGATGGCAGATTGGTCGTTAAGGCAATCAACGTTCGAAAGTTGCTCGCACTATACTCTATACTTCGTTTATTCTGTCACCTCTCTTCTATTGATGGAAATTTTCGCCCGGAGCGAGCGGACGTCGATTACTTTCAATTACTTTCGGCCCCTTCAAAAGCGAACGGTTCTCCGAAGTTTGACACAAAAACTTCGTCGGCATTAATCAACAGACCCCTTTAGTAATATCACGGGGCATCGGGCTTTATCTGGACGTAAATTTCATTGGTCGCAGGGCTTTCTTCCGAACTTTCGCGTGAAATCAATCGATAAAGCAGAATGGGCGTTTAATCGTGCGCAAAACGATCTCGACGAGCAGTTGAAGCCCAGATTCGTCGAAGATGCTCATTTCCATCAAGCCGTGGGAATGAATTACCTATCAGATAGAAGTAGCCTGCATTCTCCTCCATGACATCCACGTGGGTCTTCAAGTTCCATTTCTTGGGCAATTTCCTCGCACAGGATAGCCGGGGATATCCTTGACACCTCGCGAAATCCTAATCTCTCGTTCTATCGCTCTAACGATAGTTACAATTTCTGTGCACGCGTTCACCGAAATTCCTTGGACACGATCGAAATCAATTGCTGCAAACGACAGTACGAACTGTTTCATTCGTGATTGACGATTCAGCGAACGGAGCTCTCGATCGTCGGCAAATACATTGCCTTCTGGCGTCGTTCTCGCAATGAGAGTTCGAGTTCCTGGAAGCTCCTTCACGCGTATATCGTGCTGGAACGGACTTATATCCGTCTCGTGACGCTCGAAACTGACTGGAAAAATTCGTCTTCGTGGTAATCCCGCCGCAATAAGAATTGAGAAGAATCGTGCCAGGGGCTCGCTGAAATTGGCCTCGCTTCTGTGCCGTTAAATTCATCGCGCCATTACCCTCGTCATCCTTCGCGCTACGGACGGAAACAAATGGATTTCGGCAAAATGGTGGGAATAACTCATCCGTAGAACGGTTGAGGGTAGAGCGCAGAATCCGTGAGCGCTGGGTTACGACTGGTACACACTTCCGCGAGATAATCGAATCGCTCTCAAAGTAATTAGACTCGACGTTTCTGAAGGGACAATCATCCCTTCACCCCGTGGTGTACTAAATTATTTCAGACCTACCAGTGAAATGAAGTTTTGAACTTCAGTTCTTAATACACAAGAGTTCCCGATGTTCGTCGATGACTTACGGAATAAGTAAACGAATCCCAGTTCCCTGGATTTCGTGAATTAACTTTTCCCCTCAGCTCCCAGCATACCGGAGAATTCTATTCTCCCTATAAGCTGAAATTGAATTGATCCTCGATCCCCAGTCCTCGAGTAAATTAATTTACACCGACGAAGAAAGCGAAACGTTGAGGATAGGCGGCTGTTAATCGAATTGTCATCGAAATTGGTTAATGACAGCAAGGTAAAGACAACTTCCAGGCCCCTACTCGGGATGGAACAATCGGTCATGTGGTTGCGTTACTATTTAGCCGACATGTGACGCATTGGAGAACGTATTGTGTTATGACGTAGCGGAGTAATAGAGGCGGCGCGTAACAAGTTATGGGAACGATTAGTAATTGAATCGGGCCGGCGCGCGTTCGGTTAATTAATTTTTGGTCGAGATGCGACCCGTACAAAAATGTGATGGTATCGACCGCGAAATACCAGGAATTTCGTTCGTTCTCGCGGTGCAATTATCAGGCAATTGTTCGCGCAATAGGATGGAAGCATTCACCGTACGTACGTTCACGCACGTTTCATTTAATATTCAAATTACCGTTCTCTGCCATTCCGCTCTTTGTTCCCCCCGGTCTTCGCGAATCATTAAAAGTGTCCATTGTATTATCACAATAGTCAGATATTTATCTAGACGCGGCGCGTTAAATTGTTGAAACTTCGCTATTCTCCTTCGTTGCAATCATCATTACCCGCAACAAAGATATCGGAAGAAGAATCTCGTTATTAGCGAAGTGGCGTATTCAAATGGAGCACCATTTGCATGTACGATCCGTCGCGCGGAAATAAATATTGCATAATATGCATTGGGATGAATTAATCTGCATGCAGATGTAATTGATTAGTATATCATTATCGTGCTGAATACATGTACATGGTGTCCCTGCCATTTATCCTGCGCCAAGGTTTATTAATTTCTGCCTGGACAGTTGAATAGATGAATATTTAACGAAACTCCAAATTTCGCTCTCTCTCTTTCCCCCGGAACCTCTATGAAGCTTAACGACAAGAACGAGTACTTCGCCGTGTACTTATTTATTAATACAATTCTTCGGCGTACTACGCTCACCCAGGATGAAGTTATATATCATTCCTTGGGCAACAGCTTGCCCGAAGAACTTTTCATCTAAGGCGAACTTTTTCTCAAAGCATACCAACCAGGCATACACGTATTCATCAAACTTTGGCAGTTCGAATCATGTTTTGCGAATTGTTCGATAGTTTCTACGACTCGCTAATATAGTTAGCCATGCGCGGATCGGAATGCCGTTTCACTTTCGTTCTCCGCCTATTGCACTACTATTTTCAAGTACGACGAAAATGTCTTAAATTGCTATCAGATAATCCTCTCGCTTGCTTCTAGCGACCGCACATTTTCACAATCTCTACTCTAATAATTTTATTCCGTTTACAAAATTTTCTTTCAATTTCAGTTCGCGTACGCTTCATTCGACCCATATACTATATACGCTATATACGCGCCACTTCGTCCGCTCGACGTTGCGGTGAAAAACTTGGGCTTAAAAACATTACTTACCAGCGAGCGTGCATACTTCGCGGAGTTTAAAACGATAACTATACGGAAGGGTTTATTGAATATCCGATATCCCACGCGAAATGCAATTCCCACGGAATTTCCTGGGAAGAATCTCTTCTCCCGTGTGTCACCTCGTCAGATTCATGCTCTAAGGTTCTCGATTTGCGTCGATAAGGGGGGGGGGGGCAGGACGAATGACGAACGCGTGTTACGGATGTATCCATCTATTTGCGACAGGAAGGTGTACTCGAGCAGTCGTTCTTACGAAATTCGACATGAACTTTTTCGCGTTACTTCAAGCGCGTTACTTCTAATTCTGGTTAACCTTTAACACTATGAGCGTTCACCCTCTAGCCATTGCTTCCTCTTTTATTCCATATTACTTGACATGCATTTGCTTTCCCATAATAAGTATGGCGGTGTTAAAAACAGGAGTAAAATACAGAATTTTGCATCGAGCTATATAGTGGCTCGTAAACGTTATGACCTCTTTTAGTGGTTGAAATTTTTACGGATATAACACAGCCGTACGGTACATCCCGTTCAGGATGGAGAAAAGGGAGCAACGAACACGTCGACGTGAAAATTCAATTACGTCCCGTTCGCTCGTCGGGTCCCTGTATTTTTCAATTAATGAGGCTGTTTGCTACGCCTGGCTGGTCACGTCCAAGATATTAATCGTACTTAGAGACGCGACCCGCTTATCTATACTTCACACTGTTCCGTGAAGATATTCGCCGTCGTCATCGTGACGATAGAATCGAAAACGCCGAACGGTGCAATACGACGTGTACATATTATGTATATACTATATATATACGTATCTGGGTCATCTTCATAAAAGCCCGTCTATTACCTGGCGTGTCATGTGCCATGCAGGAAATTGATTTCAAACTGTTGATTATCTTTCGCCGACCAATCGTGCATCGTGGGATCCACGTTTCGTGCACATCGGGCACATTGCCTGCCGGCCGAGGAAAAGTGTTCCATCAAAAGTACGAAGTACGCGGATTAATTTCCAGTTCCACGGAATTGGCCCCAATCACATACGATTACTCGCGGAAATTGCATCCGGCGAAGTTGCATCCGAAAGAGTGCGACTTCGTGAATTAAAGTGCAGTCAAACGGAAATACCTGTAACGTACAACAAAATAATCGATTATTATATGAGATTGTAGCAGATTAAATATTGTCATAGCGTCAATGAAATTTTGCAACATTTTTAACATTCTGCCACCGAACGCTCATAAGAATTCTTGCTTTTTTTCAGAAAATTTTCCTGCTTAACGTGACCTTCGTTGATTTTTCAGGGATGAGAACATGCCCCTGTGATGTTGCATCGAAGCACATCATCGCGACGCTCTAGAGCATCGCGGAATATGACGAACCTTGGCCACGCATCCACGATCTCTGGACCAAGGGGGCGACGGGCAAGCGTGGCAACCGACAAACCCGTCGATTTGCCACAGACGAGTCCTAGGGGAACCATGGAACGTCAGCGCTCGCCACGGGGCAGTTTCGTCCCCGACATCGCACTTGACACGGACAACGACGATGAGGTCGCTCGCAATTGACTGTTCCCTCTGTTAAACGTACACCCGTGCACGTTGGACACTCGCATGACCAGTGAATACAACACAGGTCGCGTGAAACGCGCTCCAAAAAATTCCAACATAATCGCATTGCCGTACGAGATGCCGTAATTACTTTTCATACGATCGTCGTATGTTTCTCGCGGGAACCCCTCGTATTTTCGAGTCTCTGTACCTTAGCCGTCCTCACGGACCGATTCTTCGCATTTCAGGGAATGAGCCGGAGATCCGTGCTGGATCGGGACCAGTACGGCGGATCCCGGAACATGTTGAACCAAAAAGTCATACGAAGTCCACGGAACTCCCTGGTCCCGGACGATTATTACAGAGCGCCAAGAAACGGAGCACGAAGTCCACGGAACAGTTTGATCCCCGACACAAGCTTGACGCCAGACATGCTGTACAGCTCTCGGCATTCGTTAGTTCCGGAGGCTCCGCTGAGCCCCAGAAACTCATTGATACCTGACGTCGCGCACAACAGAAGTCCGCGAAACAGTCTTGTCCCTCTGACTGGTTCGAGGACGTCCTTGATGTCCGAGAACGGGAATCTTCCGCTAAGTCGTAGTCCGCGTCACTCCCTGGTACCAAACTCTTCGAGGAGCCCCCGTGGTAGTATCACGAACATGGAACTGGTCGATCGTAGTCCCCAGAGGAGCCCACGGGGGTCCATCGCCTCGGAATGTATGAACCAGAGTCCAAGGAACTCGATTATTCCATACGAGGTGAGCAGATCCTCGCGAGGAAGCATCGGGATGAACGACGCGCCCAGAGGATCGATCGGCGGTAACGAGGAGGGTATCAGGAGTCCGCGACGGAGCATCGATCCTGACACCATCGATAGAACTCCAAGGGGCAGCCTCTCTGGTCTGCAAGAGAGGAGAGCCATAAAGGCGAGCTTGATGGTGCAAGATCCAAGGAGGGCCTCGGCTGATCAAGGTGAGAATTCGTTTGCCTGTAGATACATTGTCGGCATGTAAATCCAGCGGATTCCGCGATCCTTGAAACGGAATCTAGGAATAGCATCGCGAGACTTGGAATTGTACGGGGTAAACGTGTTTTTCTAAAACGAATAATTGAACGTAGCGTGTAACATAGAAACGAAAAGTTCGGTAAAGGCTTGCGACGAGATTTTTATGAAATGTTCGAAACGGCCGACGGTTAATGCCGTTAACGTCGTAGTTACATTTTCGGGGGTACATTAAAGCCGCATGGCCGCGCCGTCCCTGAAAAGGGTATTATCGTCGCACCAGAGAACCCTAAACGAGTTACATCCGACGCACTCGGGAAAATTAGTCATTCGCATATATGTACGAACTGGTAATTTCGTTGACGCCATCGATACAAGCTACGTTCGTCGAGATAATGAATCGCGTTAATTCCTCCCCGGTTTTCTGCTCCTCTTATTTTCATAAAATAGTGTACACGATGTACTGCGGCGAGCGTGATTCAGCTGCGTCACCCAGCGTCTAGAATCTGACGGCAATTTGATGCTCGTTACCGCTTAACTTGCCGCACCGTCTCAAGGGGCTCGTGAATCACGTTCGTTGCGTCGACTAATTTTAGATATCGTTCATAACAGATGGACGCCCACATATGCATATCCAACGATGTGCATAGAAATGTTCTTGATAACGCGTTGATTGGCCGAGGCTGGTGTCAAATAATCGAACCTAAACGACGTCAGCTGACAGTGCAATCTCGTCCACGAGTGTCGCACGAAGATCAATGATACTCGAGGTAGCCTTTTGTACTAAAAGCAGCCTCTCTGTGCGAGCTAATAATCTCGTTTGAACACCGGTAGCTATTATCAATAAGTGTAGCACGGATAATGTTAGGACCGAGTTACGCGATGCAGGGCTTCGCCGGTTTCGACATAAACGCATTAAGCTGGCCGAGTCAATCGCGCGGACGTGTGCGCTGCACTTGCGGGCAATGTTGTACATGATTTGATGCGTGAAGCCACAGGCGAAACAGTTTCGTACTGGGCGAATTGAATGCTTTCTAAAAATGAGCATAGAATAACCGCGGGGTGTCGAAGAAGAAATTTCATATTCCAAACTGGCTGATCTATTAAACAAAAAAGAAACGGCTACCCAAATAGAAGTCGATTAGTAATTCGCGAAAGGGTGTCGAGCAATGTACTGCATGTACAGAATGTACTTGGGAGATGATCTAATAAATGGAAAGGTTGCGGGGTTAATGCGAGACAAAACTGGCTTACCCGAGGGTATTCGTAGCAGTCGTTTAATTGTCGATGCGTTAAGAATTACGCACCGCTCTCGCGTTCCCTTTCGTTCTCATGAAAAGAAGTAATCGTACGCGTTCAGCAGACGCGTAAATTGAAATCGCATTATTCATCGACGTAGAGGCAACGGGGTCTTAGGGGAAAATTAATTAATGGACTTAACCGGTCGACCTGCGTTGAAGATAAAGGAGACAGACTCTTCAATGCGGCATTATTCGTGCTTCGCGTCTCGACTCGCCCATGTTCTTCTATTAACGGATAATCTGAAAAAATTTCCCGGCCGTCTACTCGAGGAATCTTATTAATCAAGGTTGAATTTCTCGAAAGCTTCGATATACTGTACAACGCAGCTTGCTGATACCCGTTCTATTCCAAGGTTTTTGCTAGCACTTTTTGCGTCTACTATACGTAGATACCGTTTCTGCTTTGCAAACAAAAAATTCAGAGATAAATTTTTTATCGATTTAGTTTTGGTGTACGGTAAAACGATTTTGCGAGGAATATTGAAACTGTCGAGTACACAGCTTTGAAACAGCAAACATTCATTAGGTAACTAGTCATGGCACAGCCTCCAATGTTTAATGTAAATATATATATCTTGAGATACTGAAGAAACATGTCCTCGTAGCAATTAGACGATTTCGTGGTAAGATGGCAATTTGGTGTTTGCACAGGTATGAACGGCAATCGAAATTTCTCCCCGTCACGGCAGAAGGAGGTGAACACGGGAAGCGTGAAGTCCGGGGGAAGCGCAGTCCAGATTAATCTAGGATATGGACCAACCACCTTCGAGGATTCCAGACGTGCTAGCAGCTCCGTGTCACAGGTTTGACATTATTCGTGTACATTTGAAACAAAGATTGCTTAATGAAACGAAGAAGAAACTTACTTCTAAAACTTACTATAAATCATTATAATACGTACGCCCTCAATTTCTCTAAATTATGCATCCAATGAAATCAACCATTACGTATGCGGACTTCTTTCAAACAACAATAAGCCACATCAGAATGTCAGAGGTATAGCGTAACATCCGAAAGAAATATTCATCGCGACTGACTAATTTACGACTGCCTAAAACCATTATCTACCGCGTTGTCGCGGCGGTTATTGAATTCCTCTGGCGAGTACGGTGTGCATCGAAGGTTAGGCAATTTCACCGTGAGATAGGACCACATATCATTCACCCTGTCACATATTCCGCGACCTTCCATCCGCTCTCATATCCCACCGGCTGGAGAAATTTACGAACGATATAACGAACTGGCCAGTAGCTGCGCGGAAACATCCCTGGGAGGTCCGAAGAAATTGCGGTCTCGTAAAAAATTGCCGACCTCTGGACATCGGCCACGTTGGACGTCGTTCGCTCGAAATCGCCGCCTTTGCAGCCACGAATTTTCGCCATTATCACGGGTCTTGAGGGCTGCTCGAATAAACGGAAACAGAGTGCCAACTTTAAGAAGGAGTTCCTTCGTGTACTTCGAATTTTGATTCTGTACCAATTTCAATTTAATCGCTATGGAGAGGACAAATACATATGTACCTATATGCACAGTTGTATATAGCAGTACATTCGCGATCACAGATTTTGGCTCACTCATCCACGAACGTCCAACCTTGCGGCTTTCCTATGTCTAATGCTTTCAGCTCGTGGTCCATCTGCTGTCTAACGTTAAGGTCTGCGGACTCTTCTCTTTGACACTATCGAAAGTCGCCACGGTTTTCTCCCCTTTAACCCCAAAGCTTGCAAATCGTCCAAGTGTTGTATTAATACGCGATTCGAGGACTCCCCCGTAAATTTATCGTTGATAATGGACAGGCCCTTCAGTCAAATCGATGCGTAGATTTGTGTTGAATTTTAGTTTTCAGGCGACGAGTCGCGCCGGCTGTTCACCAGTGGTGCCAAGGTACCCGAGAGCACAATGGAGAACAGAAACCTCGGCGTGATAACTTACGGGTCGGTGGTGTTTCAATTGAAGGACGCGAATCTGGAGGCCGACAACATCTGCGACTTCGTGTTTCGTGCACTGAGAGTGGTCTGCAGGACCAGGGTGGTAACCGTATGCTTGATGTGCTTGTCCACGGTCCCAGTGTTGATGTTGATTTACGGTGAGTGAAGGAAATCCCGCGAACACGTTCGTGGAATTTACGGAATATTTTCACTGGTTTCTCGAGCGTGATCTGAAATTGTAAAGCACCGCGGCGTCCAAATGTTGTTTCAGAATCGTTTTCCTTTCAAATTAGGTCGCCTCGGGATGTCGAAATATTCCAGGGAATATTAAGCTATGTTACTTTCGCGATACGTACGTCTCTGGTGTAAGACGGCGTTCAATATTTTACTGCAAATGACAGATATTCATGAAATACGGGGAAATGTTGTACAATCGGTCTGACAACCTTTGCAATCAGAAGCTTGCATTCGGCAAAAGCACACGACGAATGATGTAGAACGTTTCTATACACAAGTACTAGTTCTATACATAAGAATTTATGCCCAACGTGAAAACAGTTAACAGTAATTAGTCGCGATGCTCGGTGAACTGGTAACTGGTAACGTTATCACGTATCCTGTCTCCCACCTATATTAAGGAAGGAAGCTACGAACTTAATGATTAAGGTGGCTGTAATGAAGTAGAAATCCCCTGAGAGTTTCCCAATTGCCCACTTCGAGGCAGGCCCTCATGATTAGTAAACGGTCGTAATTTCTTCGCGGAAGCCTGGCAGAAAAGATGTCAAACGTTGACGCCACTTATCGCGTTTCTTTATCAATCGTCTCGCAATTATTGTGGTAATAATGCATTCTGATCGTTGAACGTCGGCGACTCGCGTATCGAAAGTAAACCGACACGATACGTTGTCGTGTCGAACGAATTTTCTTTTATCGTAGAAAAATTTCATTCGGGCACGATTTTCGCGACAAAATGTTCAAATGTATGAAACTCACGCAGCGGCAATTTGCATAATGTTCGACGTTAATGCGATGGAAGTGGCTCGACAATGCACAAGCAGCTTATTAACCTTTGTCGCATTAATTCCGCCCGTAGATCAACGTGTGTTCATTCTGATATCATTCCGTAATCGTGGGGGCATCGGGAACGAAGCAAGGAAAAAAATTTCCACCGACTTCTAATTGGCACAGTTCCTAGTTCTCGCAAGTTCTAACAGAGGCACGACTCGTACGGATATTCGAAAAACGTTCATTTGAGCTCAGCCAATTACCTTGTCCTCTCTGTACTATCCAAATTAATGCGCATTAAATGCGGTGCCAGTTCACCGTGTTAAGGGAACACGAATATAAGATACCGGTTCGGAGGGTAATTAACAGAGACTCGACAGGCCCGATTGAAATCTGGAGCGAAATGTAAGCAGGTGTACAAATACCGACGACTGTCATCGCGACGTCACGAAACAGCATTTCGTGATTCTGACAAGCTCTAGAGATCCCGAATTGAAGGCTCGGCAAAATACGCGCATCGTTCCCAAACTAATTAACCCTTCTACTTTTGGTTGGACGGGAATGACGCGCTACTTAGAACACGGGAACCCCGCAAATTCTTCGTCGAGCCATCATCGATTTCTCGTACGTTTCTGACCATCGACTGACACATTCTTGTTCGACGTCGATACGTTCACCTCTTCGTCCCCGACTATAGAATGTTTGGTGAATCAATAAGAACCATTCGGCCAGTTCGTGGGAATATAAATTACCATGTCGGCGAACGTTCAGACGTATAAGCTTCGTAAAACACTTTTCGTCGCGTCTGGCAATCGAGAGACTCGCGCGGTTCATTTAATTCCGGGAAAATACAGAAATACCGCGTCGATTCGTTAGCCGTGTACACAGCATGTTCTGTTGACAACATTTGCATTTGCGAGCATTTTTCTTCGCAATCATTCGACGGAAGCGGGGTTTATTTCATAATTTACAGGTCGAGGGTTTGTCAAGAATTAATAAATAATCGTATGTCGGAAAGGGAATAAGGGTGGTTCGCATGCCACGTTACCCTTAGTTAAGTATCGAAATAGAACGTGACACAGTGAGTGGAAGTCGGGCAACGACATTACGGTTACATTATTCAACGCAGTCCGCATGTGAGAACATTTCGATATCGATCCCCGCGATGCATTGTCCGTTTGGTCGCAGGTAACCGCTAGAAAGGGGAACGATTAAACGCGTGCTTGCGTGTAACAATATCAACAGAAACGATTCGGGCTTAATTGTACGGGTTCTGTACGGTCTGCCGTTGTTTGTTTCAGGTTGGAACTTCTTCAAGGAGTGCCCAAGGGAGCCAAGTATACCGATTTACATGGTGATCGGTGGAACGTTCGGCACGATGCTCATGGCGTTACTAATCTATTCGCAGATACAATCGAGGAGGCCAGAAATGATCACGGTCCCGTCCAACAGACCCCAAATTTCTTTCACGAAGTTGATCGTTATCATCTTATCGTGCTTCCTCGTGGTCTGGTTCGTGATGGGTAAGTAGGAAGGAAGTTCTAGACGTGATGCGACCAAGGGGCGAAACACGAAGGCTCTTTCGACCGACCTGCGTTACTCGGATACCTTTTATCTTGCTCGAGTTTATGCCGTGAAAAACAGATCGATCGCGTTCATTGGACAGTATTGTATAGGGAAGCGTTTAATCAAAAGTTTGAAATATATATTTACGGCATACTCGGCGCGCTAAAGTAATAAAAGGGTAGGGTCTCGAGTTTTCTGCATGTACATTGCAATTTATTCTTCCCATTGTTATTATTCGCGATAGAACGAATTATAATCTCAAAGGCCGACAGATCGTGCATTTGCGAAGGCTGTTTGCATTTTGGGAAAAAATGTATATAAAATTATTATCACCGGTATGCGGCTTCCATTCTCCGAGTTAATTCCTCGGATCGTAAACAGATTAAACGTAGAAGCACTCGGTTTCCATATTCTTGTTCCAACACACATGGCTAAACAGCGCCAGCCATGCGAATAAAAGCGATCGATCGGGTTCTACAATTGGGTAATTGCTCGTTGTTGGTGGTTGAATTGCTCCGACGCAACCTAATTTTCAATCGCGATCGCCCCCGGTAATAAAGCCGCTTTCCGTCGTACATTTGCGGACTTCATCGCGTCCGATTAAACGAGTAACTGCGTTTTCCCGTTCGTTACCATTTTCTTGAACGTTCGCGAAACTTTCCGCCGAGCACGACACGCAGAACGAGCATTCCTTCGTAGGTATCGTGCTAGATTAATATTGAAATACGAGCCTGAGCTCCAACGCTTCGACCCGCTCACAATTCCTCCAAATGTTCGGCAAGCATCATTGTCCTCGCTCGACGAATTAATATACGTTTCTGTCGCAGGAAATTACTGGATACTCCACATCATGTGGCCACAGTACACGTCATCGTTGCACGCGCCGAACGAGCATTGCCACAAAAAGCTGTACCTATTCTCCTTGGTGCACCTTGGTGTGGTGTACATCACTTTGGGCGTCACGTTCCTCGTGATGACTGTCCTGGCGTCCTTCAGAATTCTGGCCTGTCCGCTGCCGGAAAGGTAAGCCGCGATTACATCTTCCTACAAATGGATCGATTACGATCCATAAATATCCCCCTTTCGGTCGAATTTTCGCGTCCCATAGAACTCCCCGTTGGTTTATCACGATACTCGCGGTACAATCGGCGATACAATCCGCGATTGCGATCCGCGATACACGCGATACACATAAAAATCGTCCAATCACGAAACTGCGAGATTCGTTCGGTGGTTAACGACACGATAAACCAAACGCACCCGACATTCGCGGTGGCAAATTCGTGCGTGCGCGTTTACGATCCGATACGGATTTCCCGCATGAAAACCATAACGGGGTTGCTTCGTGAAGTGTGATTTTAAAAAAATGCGGTTACACCACGGGGTAGCAAATAATTCTTCGCGCAGCAGAAAGGAGGGCTATTGTAATCGAGTAGAATGGATGACAGAGACATTCTTTCCGCTTTCTTTTCTATAGAGAACGGCTGACAGAGAGCTTTCAACTGGCCCCGGGGAAAATGTTCAAGGGTTATAAAGCTCCGCTGCTCCATCAATATTGATACTCCACTGGGCTCCCTGTTTCTGAATGTGATTGCTCCTTCCAGACTGCGATAAACGAAATGAGTCAATCTAATTTTGCCGGAAGAAAGATAAACTACGGGATAATCGAAGTATTTCGAAAGAAAACATTTCCCAACACATCTTTGCTAGGCTATCTTTTTTCTGTCCAATTAGACCGTGGCGCATTACTTGTATTATCGTTGATCCCGCTTATATCTGTGCCGATTAAACAAATCAGTGGTCGTATCTTTCTCCTACTAGTCACAGGCTCGTTTATACCTCGGCAGCGTTATTACAATGATTTTTAAGAACGGAGTGCCGCAGAGTTGTGCGGACCTTGCTCTCAAACTTTCGACAGTCGGCACCGTTGAAATAATTCAAACTGCTCCCAGCCAGTCGAGCCGGACGTCGACGAACTTCTTGACCGTAAAACTATTTCATACTCGTTCTAGGGTATTGGGTCAGCGTGCATCGGCCCGAGTATTTCGCATGCGACGGGGAAAGCCGAATATTCTATACCCGGAGAGCAATCAGCCGTCGTTTCTGTAGGTATACCAGCACGTACACACCGGCGCTAACTGGATGTACGTGCAAAATAGTAGGTCAACGAATTTGGTCGCGTGTCGGCGCGAGAGGCTCATAAATACCGAGGAGGCCGCGAGCAGAAGCGAGCGTTCTACGCGCGTCGATGAACCGAACGTTTCCCGCTTCGCGTGCCCGCGGAAAACCAGCGATATTTTGCTCCACCCGTTTCCCCTTTGTCCTCGTGCCAACCCTTGGCTTCCGTGTCGCGGGAAACTCGTAGGAGGAATCGTGCGACTTTTTTATTTTCATCCATCGATCTTCGCGCGCTGATTTACATTCGCGGGGGTTCATTATATTTCGCGGCAAGCGTCGAACGCAGGGGAAACTTCGCATCGACGAGATCTCGATATTCAGAATTTCGGGGCAATTTCGGAGGTGAACTTTCCTGGCAGCGTAAGATGCGGAAAAACTTTAAACGTAGCGGTATATGACAAGTCGTTGAAGAGTATAGTAACCGTTGAAAGATGTAGAACAGTAATATGCTATACCATTGTACATAGCAGCAAGCTTCTTTAGAGCACAGATCGAAGAATAATTGCTCGATCAAGGCCACTTGGAGTGTCTTCCTCTATGGACACCGTGTGCCATTCAGAAAGGTCGGTGCCACGGTGCCCGTAACACTGTCATTTACGATGCTAACCTACCACACCGATAGATCATACCAGAATAGCTGAGACTTACGAACAGTAGGGGATGTTATAAATAAACTTCGACGAAACTTCGTGCGTCGTACCGTTTGCAGTACGTACGTACAATTATTGTATTGCGACTCAACCATATTCGTGTTCGGTCAGGCTGAAACAATTGGAGCAGCGGACTCGATGGTATTGACAATATTTCGTCGCTACATTTTCATTCATATTTTATCGCGTCTCGCGGAACTTATTGGAAATCTTGCCTTTAAACGTGCACCGGTGTTGTCCTGCTGCTTCCAGGTACAGATAACCACGGCGATCAGCCCGCGTAAGAGAAGTGGTCCGCGAGAAACGCTGGAAGGTCCAGGTCGACGGTGGCAAGAACGTGGTGCAAGCTCGCAATTTGAAGACGGTTATAGAGCGAAACGAGGACCGCGCGAGTTTCGAGAACCGTCGTGACGTTCTGAACGACGACATTGCTCTCGGGACTCCCGTGAAACAGGATTTCGGGTCCTCCGGTTGCAACGGGAAGGGGGTGCATTTCAAAATAAGCACGGACTGCAACGCCGATCCGGAAATCATGCAACGAAAAGCTGATGTCGTTTGCGACCTTAGAGTGTACGATAGTAGTCGACAGTTTGTGACTTAACAAATGCCAGGGGACGCCGGCCGCGTGAAATATGCTGGATTCGCGATGGACGATTGTATCAACCGTGCGTCGTGCTGGCAGAGCATCGATTGCCAAACGAAATACATGTCCAGGAAGATTCTCGATGTGGGTGAAGAAGAATGGATCCCTGAAATTGGGTAATTCCATCGAAATAATGGCGATACACGCGCTGCAACACTCGGGCCACGCGCGCCTTTTGAATCTCGCTGAAGAGTACACTGAAGAACACGGTATCTCGAAGGTGTCTTAATTTTATCAAGCAACTCCTCGCCAAACAGCTCTCGAAATCAAACAGGGGGTGGAAGATAATTTTCGGGAAGAAAGATTGGACAGGTCGAACGAATCAGGATGGTTCGATCTATTTCTGAAGAACGAATAAACAAGTACATTAAGCCTCGACTGTCGTGAGATGTATATCTACTAGAAGCAACCTGCCACTGGATCCAACCTCTCGATCCACCGCGCCAAATCAAATTCGACAATGCAACGTAATATTGGATCCACGTTTCAGAGAGAGAGAGAGAGAGAGAGGGTAAGAATGGTCGTGCACAAATAGCGCAAGAAACACAATGGAAAATCCGATCAGGCTGCTGCATCTTTTTCGTCTCCCGATTCCATTTGTGTCAACGATCACAACGCAGAAGATCCGATAGTGAACACGTCACGAGGAAACTCATGTATTTTGTGTATGAGAAAATAATCGACTAGGAGGAGTGGTCGACAGTATGCTTATCAGCTGCATTGAAGGTAAGCGACACACATTGCCTGTTTCATTTTCGATACTTTCGAAGCCCACGGAAACACGTACGAATCATTCACGACGCTTCGATCATCTCGAGCGTAACTGTGGCAAATTGTAATAATGTCTACGAAGATAGGTATACATTTTTCTTGGTACACTTGTAATTTCATGACCCTTGTTGCTCCTCGTTTTTCTTTTTTTTATGTTCACACTTGTAAAAACCGAGGAATAATCGAGATCAACTAATGGCGCGGTGCTTTTAAAAACCGCACGAAACGATGGCACAATCCTGTATCGTTTCGTTCGCAAGGTCGCGTCGCTATGGCTGCCCATAGAGCGCGACTTCCACTGAAAAAGGGGGCCCCCCCGTAAAAATGTCCAACACAGATTTCGCTGCGGTTTATTCACGCGCCCTACCGATCGTCGGCTGACAAACAAAAATTTTCGCACGAACGACAAGAAGTGTATGATATCCATGGAAAGGGGAGGAGATGAATAAGTGTCAATTAAATCAACGCATCGGAGATTTCATTGCATCGCCGTGGAACGCGAACGGTCGATGGCACTTTGATGTGATTACATACACGTATATATTCTATATATGTACATATACAATTATACACACGCTCGTACGCTCGCGCGCTATTACATAATCGTTATCGAAGAATCGACCGACCAAGTAAGAGGAAGGAAATACGGATAGATATTTTAAGAAGCGCGCACGTAACGTGTAGTCGTTCGGGAAGAACGCGATTCCTGTTTGGTTTCTGCGTCATTCCAGATGATTATAATAGAGCGGAATAATGCTCATCGACATACGTTCGACGTCCATGGTCGCGGTGCGATTCGAAAACGGGTCCATACTTGTAATCGTCCGTACGTATAAATCTTACTAATCTATAATTGTGTACACTTTGTCGATGTAGACATCACAAAAGCAAAAAAAAAAAAACCATGCGTGTAAACTGTCTGTGTTAGACAATTCGTCTTCGAGAATCGCGTCCGCGGGCGTACTGTTTCGCGAACGAGATGGCGAGCGATTCGTTTGGGTAATCGGAGAGGAAATATTCATGACATTTTATTCGCGTGGAAAATCGTACAACGGGTTATACGCGGAAGTTGCGAAATTCTTGTCTGACAAAGTGACTTTCATCCGAAAGCGTTCGTTTCCAGTCTGTCGAATGTGTGCATACGTGCGCAATGTCGCGCTGTGATTTACGAGCTCAGAAATTCTTCGTCGTCTACTTACGCGACTTTTACTCGCCCGAGAAATGTTAGATAAGTTTGTCCATCCTGGTAAAATGTCGTTTCGGAAACCGGAGTTCATCCGTAAGATCGATGAACCAGCTTGTTAAAGCGACGAAGTCAACAAACAAGTGTACGCTGCAGGCACCAGGCACGAGTGTCAGCTGTGTGCACGACGAAGTACAAAGAAAGAGGATGAACAACCGGGGAAAGAAGCACACATGCACGTATCGCGTTCGCGATAAGGGCGACCCGAGGCCGCTCAGAGTTAAAGGGACGCGAACGAAAAAGGGACTTGAAAATATGTAGCTGCGTCTGAAATTTGTTGCCGGTCGTTCGCCAACGTTTCTGGTGGCAATATGTACTCGACGAATTAATAGACGAAGGGACAAGTAAAAATTCTCGACTTTGTTCCACGCTATAATTTTTGTCTTGCTTCTATTACCTATCGCGTGTCTTTTATCATTTTTGAAACACGCATGTTAATGAACCGAATTAACGACAACACCATTGTTCGTGGCGCGAAGAAAAATTGCACACGCAAGTCCATCCGTCATCGATGCTCCCGAAATCAGTATTCTCGCGGAAGCTCGTACTCGTTGAACGCGATGATTACAAATTTATCCAGTGATACCAAGGAATCAACGAAACATAAAAATCCGGCGATCACAGTGTGATTACGCTAATTAATTGGAACACAGATGTCTACGGATCATGGGTTCAGCCGTGGTGCATAGATCGTCACGTGTGTGACAGGGCTGCGTGTATCGGTAGCTGATTAATCGTTCGAATTATATATATGTTATCGCCATTCATGGCAACGCGAGTACGCAAAGATTGCGTAGATGTGTAAATTGTGCATGCGAGTGTGTTGTAACACTTATTAAAACTTTATGAAGGAAGAGATCGGGCCACCGTGGAAACGTAATTAATTCCAAACCTGTAAACACGATTATTTTGCTCTGTGCCATTTGAAATTTCTGTTTTGTTGAAACTAACGAGTTAAGCGAGTCAATGGCTAGAAATACGGGTCAGCGGGTTAAAAAGAGCCGGCCCGCTCCAGCTCAAATCCTCGAAGTGGCGAGATTAAAGTTGAATCGGAACGAAAGCTTGGAACCGGATGCGGCGGGGATTTTAATCAAGAACGGTGGTTCTCCATTTCGATGGCAATGCGAAATCGACAGGCGAAAGTAAGACCGTCATCTCGATATCGTTTCAGTGCGAATTTCAGTGCGACAATATTCACGGAAATATTTTTCGTGAACCCCGCGACAGATACGCCGATATTCGGTGGAAGGGTGCCTCTGAAGTTTCAATTAAAACGTTGCCCGAAGACAAATATCAAATTAATCGACCAAACGCATTTTCGATTTGATTAAACATTTCCACGAGGCTCGATGCTCCACAAAGTCGATGTAACATAGATCAATATATATGTATATACATATACATATATGTATATCTCTCCGCGCGTGTCGAGAAAGGAAAATCTTGCTAATTTCTTGGGCGATCGAGCTATTAGTAGGATTCACGATTTCCCTTTCACGACATCCTCTGATTCTTAGCATATAAGGATTAACGATTGTGTTGTTATATCTAATGTTAACGTGTCGATGGATTTATATAAAATAGAGAGCTTATTTATTTTTATACTGAATGGTTTGATAGCGTCCGACATATTTAATTGACCAGCGCGTAAGCGGCGGTAATAAGCAATTTATTATGATCACCAGGTTTCCTTTTTGTTTCGAACTTTAATACGCGACCCGTTGATCAGTTGTCGTTCATTTGATCGATAATTAAGGAGTTATCAGACGAACAACTAAATATCTTTTCGCTAATTGATAATGCATATAATACGTATCTATAATTATACGCGTGTGTCTCCAAACGTAGAGTCACGTCAGCTGTGACGTTTTTCCGTCAGATTTTAGGGGAGCGTGAAGTGCGTTTAGCCGTGTCGTAACTATTTAGTAGATGATTAGAATTATTTGCACGCACTGTGTCGCGGAACTGTGGTCCAGGCTTTAACGTAGAGTTCACCGTCGTAACACGTTCAAGTGTTTCCTTCCTGGCCGCCGGAAATAGCAATGGAAACCCCATCGATCGAACTCCAATTTTCGCCCCGAGCGACGCTCGGCCACCATTGTAATTTTTTCTGTTTGCACTTATACCAGACCGCGCGGACATCCCACTGACGTTCTTTAAACTAATATACAGCCGCGAACATCGTCGTCGGTATTATTACGTTTCTTTGGAGGAACGAAAAGGTTCCCAGTGCTATTTGCGCGGTCGATCGAACTATCGCATACATCGATTACATTTTTCTACACCATTTGCACTATTCCTATGAGAGACTGCAACTCGCGTAGTTTCTATACATCATAATCATTCGTGAATAGGAACTCGAAAGGATACCTAATCGTAACGCGAAATCGACATCGAATATAGTACCTTTCTCATCCGAGCACTGTAAACGCGTATCTTCGTTCAACATTGTTCTAACGAAACTGCGAATACGGCTATTCGATTGACAGCTGAGCTTGGAACTGCGTTTAAAAGAAACGCGAAAGAAGGAGAATAAATATCGATGGGCGACCGACCAGGTGGCCGCGCGTCCGCGAAAATGCCCAGAGATTACCTACTAGACAGCGCCACGCTGTTATTGATTTTCCATGGCCTGTAGAAGACGACAGGAGAATTCCTTATCTTGCCCACCTTTAATTAATCACGTGATATTGACAGAAACGAAGATGTCTACAGAAAAGCAGACTAACACCGTGAATACAGCGAAAGAAAATTAGAGTTGAATTTTCTTTCCACCCCTGATATTGTATCGCGCGACAATTCCCGATAGTTTTCCAAGCACGTTTGGATGCCGTTGATTCTCGTTGATTACGCTTCACCCATTTACCCAAGATATTATAGCGTCTTCTCATTGATTTACGCCGTTCTAGACCAGCTCTGCAAGCAAGGGAAACGGAATTTGTGCACTGTCTCGGAGGAGAAACAAATCGTTCGGCGAGCCAACAAAGATTTCGACTTCTTTCAGAATCGATGCTTACGGGAAGACCGAAACACATTTTCGTGCGCATCGCGCACGTCACATCTTCATGCACGATGAAGACGAGGGTCCAAATCACTGCTTTCGAACTACCGTCGATCGCGTCGCAGCACGACACTTTTCTTATCATGCGGCCGGATTGCATAGCTTCTCGAAACCTACACTGTAACTGGCGAAACGAATATTCTCAATCGAACAGGTACTTCCTTCCGGTTGTGGAAGAGAATGCGTTTAACGATCAGATGTCGTCGCTTCGAACGCAGAAATCAAACCCGAAGCGTCCAGATCAACAACATATCGAGAATTATTTTTTTAACGGGAACCCCTAACAGTGACCAATTTTCAAAGCTAGAGGACTTTTTAACAACACCTTCGAGGCGACGATACTTCTGGCTAACGATAGAGTCCTCGCGGTTCAAGTTATCACTGTAACAATTGATCAAAGGGGGACAGAGTTCGCCGTATTTTCAGGCAACTGGATTAACGATCCCTCGTTAATTGTCCCCGCGATATCGCTTCGATGTTTAGATGTACAAATATATGTATGCCGATAATGGTTTGCCGCGTGTTGCGCATCGTCGTGACGTACTTGTGCAGAACGAAAGCGTGGCAATGCGATTCAGATGTCGCACAATTTGCTGCACGTCCTCCGTGGTCACATTTTTCAGCGGCTCACGTAAAGGGTGCGCACCCCTCTGCGCTCTTGGTAGCTCGTTCAAGCCACTGATTCGTTTCGTCCAAATGATCAGAGCGTCGGGCTGACAGTAAATTCCGTGTAAATTGCGACGCGAAAACGTTCTCAATGGAAATGCCAATCAGGCCGCGCGTTTCATGGGCAGTTTCAAATAAATTCGACATCAAGTTGCGCACGTATTATCTGCAGGGAGCAGGCGTCGAAGCCGCGCGCCACACTGTTGCAACACGGCAGCTTATCTACCGACGTGTTCCGTTAAATTAAATTACCCTCGGAAACGGTGAATCCGTCTGTTCCTCTTCCATGGCCTGGAACGTCACCAGCCCGTGGCGCAGCTGGTGCTAGTCAAAACTGAACACGATAGAATCTTTCGTGCGCATTCCATTTACGTGACACGCGCCGCTAATTCGCGTGTGCAGAACGGTAGACGCCGAGCAGGTAATGGGGCTGATCGAAAAAAAATCTACGGAACAAGGAAAAGAAGCGATCGTTGGAGTAACATCGAAACGCGTTCCACGTTTCACCGTATAAAAAAAAAAAGAAACGGGCAAACCGAACAATCGAAGAGTGCCAGCGCAACGTACCCGAACTCGATCAGCGAGTACGTGTACGTACGTATAATAGACACGCGTGCACGGAATATTATATAGAATCAAGAACGAACGTACGCGTACATTTGCGACACTACCATCCCATTTGTGAACGAAACGATTGTAAGCGGTAATATCGGACTCGTATTGTGACCCATTTATAATAACATAACCGCCGAGTACTGGAAATAAAAAGTGTCTACGTGGTAGATGTGTCTGCATTCTATTATACCCGTTACAATATCTCTGAGACCCGCAACCACCACCATCGCCCCGAACATCCACCCCTTTGACCTGAATTATCATCCATTTTCGGACCTCGCATCCCCCTTCCATGGGCGACCCGGCAAACACACGGTGTGCGCGCCGTTATTGTATCGCGTGATTACATATTACGAGGTAGGACGAGAGGGAGGCAGGAAAAATGGAAGGAATGGACGATCTTCAAAGGTACACGCGCGCCTCCCTTGGCCGGAAATATTTTTCTTTGATGCTGTCTGGAAGGTAGGGAATTAAATTAAGAACGGAACAGTAGAACGACGAGGGTAAAACGCTCGAGGGAAGGTGCTACTTGACGGCACTAAAGGAGGAGACTCGGGGGATGAGATGTAGGTGCAATAGAATCGTCGATATGTGTATACGTATACGGCTGATCGTCGAATGCGAATCTTCCAGCGGATCCACGGCCGATTATTGAACACAGAACGCTGGAGGATCGTGGTTGCGCGATTCATGGAAAAGCTAATCGGATCAGCGGCTGTCGATTTTAACGAGCAATCAAGCACTCCGTTTAGAGGGCCGTAATTGTACTCGGGGTAAATTTGCTTAATTGAAACGTCATCCGATCGATCGACGCCGTCGAATGATTAGGCCAATCCAATTTCCATGGCAGACTAAAAATGATTAGCTGGGCGGCAAACCTCGCCGGGTTTATTTAGATTATGGACTGGCTAAAAAGCGGAGGAAGTTGACGGAACGAAAGTATGCGCCCTTTGCCTGCAGCAAGAAATCAGCGTGATTCGGTAGCTTTACCTTGTTGTCGCGACAAACACGAAATTCAATCTAAATGTAAATATACGCGGGACATATTCCGAGTGAACGTGGAATGGGAAATACCGAGAGAATAGGAAACTTCTTTCAGCATTTTCAAGTGATTCTTTTTCAGAGGGTTTTCGCCGCTTTCAGCTCTTAGAACTGCCACCGCCTCCGATAGATTTTGCGGTGAATCGAGCGGACGCCGGACGTCCCGTCGCGTCGCCCGGTTTCCGGGAAAATGTAATCGAAGAAAAGATGGAGGACTACCGATGATGCCGCAGCGCGTCTCTAGGAAATTACTAGAGGAAATAAGTATTAATAGCCGGCGGAATACGTACGATTGGAACGGACGTTCGCGAATTTTCAATTCGATGAACGCAGAAGAGTGTTCAGTTCCATTGGGCAAGATTTTACTGCGGGGAGTAAGAGGATTACCATAGTGAACGGGGCTCACTTGTGGAAACTACCCATGATAGTTTAGATTCCACGGTCTGGGAGCGTGGCGAATTACTGGCGCGATTTTATGTGATGTTTCACTGAAAGATGAACGGAACGAAACTTTTATTACCAAATATTGACAGTCCCGTGCGAAATTATTCACCGCTCTAGAATCTAGATGGATGTGTCGATTTTCCGTTGCGAAAGATAATGTTTCGTGAAAACTTTCATTCCCTCGTGACGCCTTTCTGTTCCCGTTTCCCGCACCGACTTTCGTCCGTATCCTCGGTCCCCAGTTTTACCGTGCAATCTGAATTTTTATTCGTCCAGCCTGCGAACCAAAATCACCGCACCGTTCACGTTTTCCTGTTTTCCCCGAGGGCGACGCGAACCCGCCACGAAAATTGAGGCTACGCCGGGAAACACACACGCCAACGCTGACGGACAGATTCGAAAAATCCATAACGCGTCCCCGCGTGCTTTTCACGTTTTCATTTTTCACCGGCGAAACATCGAAAAATCGGATTAGCATGTTCGAGCATTCAGTTTCAAATATATACGCGTATACGCACGTTCAGTCGGATCGTGCGACTTTCCCCCTTAGGAGGCAAGTGACAACAATCGAAGCTTAGAACTGAAAATCTTGCCCAGCCCGTTCCTTTGGATTCGTGTTTCCCATTCGAGTAACTCGAGTGGCTGCACTTCGGGGTTGACATTTGACGATTATATTCGAGCCGCGGCAATTCTACTCTCGTCACGTGACACGTGAACTACAAAAAAGAAGAAAAGAAAGGAAAGGAAAGGAACCGCGACAAAGGAGAACGACAGGATAACGCATGAAAGAGGTGGCATTAATTCTACGCGCGATACGCTCGTGAATGCAGCGCTCCTCTTGACAGCCGTTTAATCGTCCGGGCTAACGTTATTGCGGTCGGTCAATTAAAGTTGCGGGAAATGGTTTGATCGAGTAATTTAGATGCTCAATTGTTGCGCGCTGCGTGCCGCCATTATATTGCGGAAATCGCCCTGTGGACCACGGGTTTGTGGATATTATAACGATTCGTTACCGCTAGTGAATCCAAATTGCATCGGTTGCCCGCCCCTTACAGATGAATTATCACCTCGCCGTAGCAACGACGCGACGTTCAACATTACTTCCCGGGGAGAACTTCAATTTTTGTTACCAACACAAGCTAAGAGGCATTTGAATTTTATAGTCCGAAAGCTGTTCGACCGTGTAACACATTTATTTGGTCGTTTGTTTTCACGTAATCAGCATCGCGCCAGCGACAGCCGGGCGCACGAAAACGATGGGACTTTAATGTTCTATGGAAACTACGAATGAACTCGATGGTACATATTATGGAAATTTATTCGCCGACATTTCGAACGGGGTCAAGGCTGGCAAAAGTCGGGCACTGTTTCAAACGTTTCGATGACGGAGGAACGTGGAACATCGGCAAATCCTCCTGGCACCCTTGCACCACGAGAAATGTTCAGTTGCATTGTTTGAAGTTTCACGTCTAATTACCGGTAGATCCGAAGAGTTTCTCGAGAATCTCAGCCGACGAAGTTGCATGTCGGAGCGAGATACCACGATATTCGTATTTACGTGAAAGCGAAACATTGATAACTAGTTAAAAGTCTGGGGAGGTTCGTTTCGCGATATATCCGTAACGCGAAAGACTGGAAATCACAACTTCAAATAACTTTAGCCGCTCGAACAGCTTCGCCTAACACCGATAACAACTTCTCCAGCTTTGGATACGTAGACACGTTTATATTCACCGTTGTGCAAACTATTATCCGAACGCATTGAAGCCGTCGCCATTCCCCATTACGCAACTCTCAGCGACATAGTATTTCAATCGAGAGCTTTTCTGTCCGAGAATTGAAATAATAGTTACCCCCACTTAATTATTTATTCAACAAAGCGTAGAAAACTTGTCGCCAGTGAAAGAGGCTTGCCAGGCGAGTTCCAAACAGAGCCATTCGCGGGCGAAGTTTCATCGCGATGAAAGTAGCGCGTGCAAACCGTGAAAGGTGTAATCACCGTCGAATGATAGAATTTACCGCTCAGCAGCCGGTGAGATCTTATCACGAAAAGTGAAATGCCCTGTTCGGCGCAGGCTTCACATACGCTCGAACTTATGATTAAAGAGGCAATGCTGCCCGGTGTCGTGTTACCACCATATTGTCCAGGGCGTAACAACCGGTGCAGTCTTTCGTCCACGTGTCTCCATATAAAGGTTGGGCAAAAAGTTCGTCTATTATACGACACTTAGGGGGCCATTAACTGGATTAACGGGTGCTTTACACCATGGGGCAACTGCGACTTTATAATTACTTTGCAAGTATCACTTTACAACACTTCGCAAGTATTATCCCAATCATTTTTAGAAAAGTAAACTTGAATACCGGGGCACAGTTGTGTGGATACCAGCGTCGCTTCAATCGCTCTGTCGTCCAAACGAAACTATGCAAATACGATCGTGATTGATATTCGTTCCGCGAACGAAGTCCCTCGTCGATTTTACCCGCGACTGTTCCTAATCTCTCGCGGTTTAACCGTAAAGAAAATCGAACGTTCCAGCTAGTCGGTTCAACGGGAACCGGCGGGGAAAAAGTAGCTCGACGAATTGTGAACGAAATTGAATACAGTTGTAGCGGTAAATTGTTTCCGCGTTCTCCGAGCGGCGAAACGAACCGGTTGCGTTCGTCGGCTATCGCGAAATCTGGCATCTGTCGAAGTGCACAACGCTCTAATTCAGCTACTAAATAACAGAGACAGTTTTACGCAACGCGGAGGGTTAAACGGTGTTGTCAAAACGAATTAAACCTCTCGGATGGATCTCTGAATGTTACAGACCCCGACGCCTTTCATCCGAAACCTCGAATCCGAGCTTTTCCGCAGATGGGGTGCCGCGATTGCGTTCCCCGATCTACCGTTTAACCTCTTCGACGGATCGATAAAGGAGGGAGTTGGCTGTTAGCATACGCGTACCTCGAAGAATACCTTCGATGAATCGTGCCACCGGAGGGAGGCATTGTAGGGAAACAGGTAAACCCAGAAGGTCCCCGCAATACGTACAACTGTGTACCCACCACGATATTGTGATCCGCGCTGGTTGCACCCGCCTGAGTTTCCCTTTGTTCACGACAATGAGAGTTGCCCGTCGATGAATCGGCGCGTCTTCGTCCGAGATAAGCGTGAATCGAGATCGATTGACCCCGAAAGTTTGTTGTTTGCCTGAAATGGCTGGTGCAGTTCGCAGCTTCAATTAGCTGGCCGCTCGTTGACGAGCGCATTCACGCGGGGGAACTTAATTTGGATCGTGCGGCGAAAATTGAGCGTATCGATTTTGCCGAAATTGGAGAAGTTCGTTCGGAGAAATTCTGACGCGGGCGGAAAAACGGCGAACGCGGTGAACGCGAAAGGAATATTTGTGCAGATGCAAATTGTGTTGCGCGTTTTGCGACGAGTAAGGTACCTCGACGGTTTGCGCGTAGCTCTGGATATGTTTAACGCGCACGGCAAACGCATAATCGTGCCGGCTTAAATGTTTGCTGCCAGCCGGTTGGAAGTTTCTCGCCCGTCTACTCCGATCGCAGAGTTATCGAAGGCACGAGCTCGTAGCAGCATCCAACTTGGTAATTCATTTTGAAATCAATGTTTCACGCCACGAACTTTTCGAGTCTTCAATGTCTTCCCGCTCTGACCCGAGGGTCTAAACTGACCCGAGAAATCGGGAGCCGAGTGTCCCGTAATTCGATACGACCGCTATAGTGCGTTCAGTATGACAATTAACGCGCGATAACGTTATTTAATAATATCAATTACCTAATCCCAACAGAGACAACAAATTATCTACCGAAATTTTTATTCTATCCTTGCCCCATCGATATCTTCACTCGAGGCCACTTTGTCGTTTATCCAGCCCACATCTTCACCCGTATCCACTTCATCTTTCCACGCCGACCCCTATTAACGAAACCTGTCGCGAAGGCGAGGCAACGACTAACGGGCTGACACGTTACCCAACGTACGCCTGTCAGTGAAAAAACTATATTTATAGGTCCAACCCCTTTGGTTCCTCGACGATCTCGGCCCCGACACTGTGTGTGTGTGTGTGTGTTTTTGTTTCTATTCGAAATCGCTCAAGCATATATAGAAAGACGATTTGCCAAGTATGTCACGCCCACATTGTACGGCAGACAGATTCGGACGATTCGCGACGCGACCGGAAAACCGGTTCCCGAGACAGCCGGAACTTTTCACGCAGCCTTTGCCTTCAGACCGCAACAAACCCCCCCCCCCCAACACCCCCTCTATTGTCACCGCCGGTGCCCTATGGAATTGCGTCGACAGTCAGCCATGCTTTTGAGTGTATCAGGGGACCTACCGTACTGTTTGCTTATGAAAAGTTGCACAATGTTGGGGACAATTAAGTGGAACCATGGGGTGTAGAATTGTTTGAATGTAGTTTGGAGTATTAGCTCGAATCCCCGATGTTTGAATGAGCAGACCTTCATGATATGATACAGGGTGCGTCGTAGCTATATATATCTCAGATACGAAGATCGTTTCAAGGAAACGTTCCGACCATAACTTAAGAACGAAGTGAAATTAAAGACGGTTACCTTGTAACGCGAAAGTTTAAATTATCACGTCAACTTGCTTTCGTTCGATCCGGTTTATTCATTCGTTTGCGTTGTTCTCCGTTACCAAATGAAAGGGTAAAAATGTTGCGAAACTGCAAGAGGAGGGGGTGAAGATAACGTATATTACAAGGAAGCAAGAAAACGATAGCGGGACGCAAGGAGGGAGAATAAGAGCGGCGGCAAAACTTAGCTGGCTTTATTGATTTCGTTCTCCAACGAGTCGGAGGGTGGCTATCGTTGGGCATTGATTCCCTTTCTACTTAACCACTGTTTCTCGGAGCGAGTATCGCCGGCCAAAGGGGTAGGGCAGCAGGAGTAAGAGGCGATGGACGATTGTCGAAAGAACGAGGCGGTTTCTGATATCTCAGCCACGACAGGCGAACCGCAATTTCTCACCCGTAGCCGCCACCCGGGCTCGTTCCAGATCTAGACCGAAACCACCCCCGTACATCCTGGCCATCTTGCTCGGCTGTTTACGTGCCAGTTTCCTCCCGATGGCCACGCGGAACATCTGAGCATGGTAACAACTTAGACTTTGTACCGAGTTCCGCAGGAAATAATCGTTTCACGCACGATGGAATCGTAAAACGCAGGCTATCCTGTGATTGGTTTATCCGAAACACGTCTGCAGAAATGGCGGACCCTTTGAATCCTCAGGTATTTAGGAAGCCGGAGGAACACTAATTGTATTTTATGGACTTGATTGAATACGCGCGAATTATTGGTGTCCGCGTAGAAACTGTAATATGGAATGCTTCGTTTCGCACTGCTATTATTATTATTAACACCCTTGACGTAGAAAGCACAATGTTTTTTTTTTATTAGGAAGAGCAGTGAATAGTAAAGGGAATGGTGCATAAGTTGAATTTACTTTAGCTGGAAATCGTCGTAGGGAAAGAACTACGGAAACGGTCCCTCTCCTTCTTGACGATAGGCATTTGCATATTTCTCTTCGTCCTTCTTGAGAACTGGCCGTTCCATTTTTACGATATCCGCCGGCTTTCCCGGTAGCAAAGGCGGGCTGTTCTTAAACGCGCCTCTGCCACGACAGAGAACTATATTTTCCATAGATTCTTTGGCCGTCGTAGGTCCATGGAGAATTCTTTTTATCGGATCGTGCTCTCCGAAAGCACTCCCGATGGAATACAATCTTTCATTTTTAATTTGCATTCCAACGGCACACGCTGCAGTCACATTACGCGCGATAAAATATTCCGTTGCCCGTGTAATTTCCCCGACCAGCCTGCCACCAGCCAGTTTTTCATCGATTTTTCGAGGCGGGCCGCAGCTAATTCGTAGTCGGGGATCATTGTCTGTTTCGTTGAGCGGACGGGTAATACAAGAACGAGCTGGTAATGCAAGTTCTCGAGAACACCGCACGCTGAAATCGAATTCGTACACCGCCCACAGCTCACCGAGCAACACGTTATTTCTCGCGCGTTAAACTTGCTCCCTCCAAATAGAATACCGCCACGGAATTCCTTCGTGCCGCGCGAATCGACCGAACGTTTCGTGTTTTTACACGATCACGTATCACGAAATTACGAATTTCGGCATTTCCGCAAGCGGAACTAATAAAAAATCAATGCTCTCCGAAGCGGACCGTGCGTCTGGTTTTACTTTTAACATGCGCGAGCGTAATTTGCGTCGCAATCCCGGCGTCCAAATTCAGCTTTCATAGAGGCTACCTTTCAGCGAGCCATTGAATCCAAAATTTCGTTGCTCCAACGTGAATTTCACTGGTGCACGAAACAACAACAAAAGCGGCGAGTTATTAACACGGACCTCCAACGGCTATCCGCGCGTTTCATCTAGCCTCTGCCGCTTCATAATACCAACCATAGGAAGTATATATACGTCGACATTAATATTGAAAGGTATATGAAATAACGCCACAAGGCAGCGATAACGAAACTTATTTCCCGACTGGCATAATTGTATCGCGAAGAAAAATATAACTCCCGACACATCCCATGCGAGCGTTTCATCGCAGAAATAGAACGATGAAATCCGTGACGATTAATCGAAAATTGGAGTCAGTCGGTTCGTTCTACTCAAGGACCCAGGGAACACCGTCAATATCTTCGTTCTCGTCGTTGGCGCAACTTCGCCTTATCGTTTCACAAAGCTGATTAACCACGCGAGCAATCTGCACCAACCAAGGGAGATTTGCTCCTGAATATGTTCCGAACTAATCCCCTAGAAAGGAGCACGCGGTGCGCTTAATGCAGGCCGAGGTTATTTGTCCAATTAACGTTGGCCAACGCAGAAGCCCCGTCACACGTGGCCAGAGAATTTCGTACTATCTTGCACTTGCCAGTCTTCTGCCATTTACCGGCCCTATCGTGGAAACCGTACCGTGACATTCCGCTTGGACAGAATTTACCGGCTCTTCGCGTTAGATTACTCGAGAATCGTATCATTTCGCCGGCAATTTTTGCCCCGCACGAGAAGCGGTCGGTTTAATTGCGATCGGCCATTCGGAAAAGCGAACTTTCCAGTGCCCGAGGGCTTAACTGCACCGGAGAAATCCAACGACCGATGCGTGTGCTGTTTAATGGATGGTTAATTAATTTTTACGAGGGTCTCTCTGTTCGATCATTGTGCGTCACGTTGGAGGTACGACCAGCCTGGTGTAACTGATGACGAAAGCTGACGCGATTAGCTGGAACTTTCGAAATCAAAGCAACGAGGTCGCTCGGGGTTACGAGTAGTTCTCCTTAAATGGGAAATGTTTCGAGAATGGTGGATATTTCGATGGTGGTGAGAAGTGGCCGGTACAGAGCGATGGGGGTACGAATGGATCGAGCACTTCGTATTAGGGTGCGAACGAAAGAGTGCGTCGCCATCCGACGTCACCTTCTCGAACTGTTCGCGTGAAAATTCGTGTCACGAAGCACTCGAGGAACAGGACACGGTATATATAATACGACAAATGCTCGACAGAGGAGCGAGACGCTTGGAGAAAAAAGGAGGACTGCGAACAATCGGGTCCTCGCCGGTTGTCGGTTTGATAAAACTGGCAGGAGCCATTCGACACGAGGAGACGTGAAAGCAGAAAGGATAGACGCAAATAAAAGGGGTTGCGGAGGGTCGCGCGTGTCCGATATCGCCGCCGTACGAAATTCACGCGATTGCGACAAACCCGCAACATATAAACATACGAACGCTACTCGAAAAAGTTCGATGATCGCTAAATTGTATCCGAGAAATTGCTGATTTTTAAACTCTTGTAATACGGCAAAATGTCCGCGCTGATTTCCGACCGGAGAAAAATTTCTCTTGGTCCGTGCAGACGATTCGATTTTTGCAAATCTTCGACGGAAAGTACCGTCACTTTGACACCACCTACGTTCGACGCGTAAAAAAAAGTCGCAAACGAAAACGAGCCCGGGGCTCATTGATCCAAAGAATGTATTTATTGCGATAATTGACGCATCGGTTGCCGCGATTCTACAATGTCCATCGTCGTGTATCGATCTCATCGCAATTCTGCGCCCACCTGCAATTTCCTCTAAAGGACAATATGTAGAATCAAGGAAAGCAATTCTCAAATGTCACGCGACGCAACAGATCGTTTCCTATTGCTCTTGGACTTTTAACGAAGATGCATCGGCCGAACGTCGCCATCGCCACTGTGCGTCCACCTTTTTCACGTAGAAAGGAAAAGCCCCGGCACGGGCGTGGGTCATTAACGCAATCGACCACGCGCCAATGATTCTCTCGAATAGCGCGTCCAGGGTGTCCAGGGTGATGAAACGACACGAGAGGGAAAGAAAAAAAAATACTTTTCAGAGAGCAATAAAAGGAAAATCTTTGGGCCCTTGCACAAAGGACCGACATATGTTCTTGGAGCGTGCTGTCGGCGAAGGATCGAGACTTCATGGAAAATATTCGACGGCGTCGAAGGATGTACCGGTTCGGGGCGGGTACGTTCTTGCAAATAGGTGTTAAACTAACCCGACATCCTGCGACTTCTGCGAAGTTCGCGTTGTCGGGAATCAACGTTCCGGAAAATTGCCAGATTACTTACATTACCTGCGACGTAGGAAGCTCGGCGAGTGTCCATGTTTCTTATAGCCTTCCTTCTCTAAACTCTCGGTCCCCTTTGACCTCCTTAATGTCCTCCTCTTCAGCTTTGCCTCTTCGTTGGTCAAAGTCTTGGCTCCAAGTCCGCCCATTAGGTTGCCAGACACGCGATCCGGCCTGTCAGCTTTTTACAATGGTCGTGCATGCGTGTGCAGAGTTAGTCGTCCGTTCTGCTTTACAGTAGCAGTCGCGCGGAGTCAGAAGAGGCAGCGTTCGTTCGGAAGTAACGTCGGGCCTTTTAAATGGCGATGCGCCCGTAGCTGGTTCTGTCGGTAGTTGGGACGTGTCAGAAGGCGACGAATTATCGCCGTCGGTGCTTTCGTTCGCGTTCAATCAATTAAATTCTACATAATGGACGACCGTGTTTTGTGTCGACATTGTACGACGTTATTAATTCGACTGGCGTTCAACGAACATTAATAAGCGAATAACTGGAGTGCGTTGATAGCATCGAATATTAAATGCGCTTATAAATACGCTGCAACGTGTAACGCCTTGTACAACAAAGGGGGGAGGGGGTAAAAATGATTTCCTTTGTACATGAATTCCATTGTATACCGGTTTGCAACCTTGTGCCCCCATTGAGAACAAAGTTATGTAAAGAGCTTAGTGTATCCTCGCTTTTATGTTACTTCGAACAATCGTTTCGTCGCGGTCGTCAGAAATTAGTCGGTTTCCGTTATTACAGATCTACACGTATCTGTCCGGCAATACTGTCACATACGCGTGTCCACCCGCCACGGGGACGCTAATGAATCCCGGCCACTTAAATCGGAAAGCTACGAGCGCGAACCCTGGTATCCCCCTTTCCCATCGGCGAGCAGATATAACGGCAGCGTGTCGGTCGAATCGATTTGCTGACTGCTGTATTCCGGCGAAACATTAAATCACACGGCCGAGCGAACGGCCATCGACAATATGCTACTTGTTTACTAAATCACATCTCATTGACTACTTCGCCAGACAAATAACCGCGAACAATAATGAGGAACACTTCATTGTGCAGCAAAGCTGAAGACGCGTGCACCGACTGTGCCGGCTATCGAATTAAATGGGTAGTGCGTTCGTGTGTCGTGCGGATGAGCGTGTTTGGATATCATCCCACGGGAAACTTCGAGCAGAAATCGTGCGTATTTGATGGGGCGCGTGATCACAAGCTTGCGATCCTGAATATTATAAACTGGCGAGATAACGAGTAGCAAACAAACGCGGTAGCCGGAGAAGATTAAAGGGGATAATGGCGGAAGGAAGATTAAATGGAAAACAGAGGATGTTTCTCGATGAATGACAGTTAACTCTAGGGCGAATGCACCCCACGAAAAATTGACTTTCGACGATTAAATTGTACATCCGGGAATATCCGCTTAGAATAATATGTCGAATTTGAAGAAAATTAATTAATGGTCCCCGTTGAAACAGTCATCCAACTTATTAATGGCAATTTCTTTCCAGGCACAAGGTAGACGAGATTAACCAACGAGATCGTTGCAATCAAGTTAGCTAACACTCAATGATTCTCCTTTAATTAGCAAATCTGAACGCAGCCAATTGCCGTTATTTGATGACAAATACCGTCCGCAGTCGATGTTATTTAATTTATCGACGTCAGAGAAGAATGCAAATTTGCGGACCCCCTCGTCGACGTAACGGCCAGTAAACCCTGCGGTAAATTAATTATATCCAACCGACTGTCATTTAGAGCCACCCACCATCAGGGAACGTCCACCGGATCTACGTGACAGACACCGTTGCGATTCCTCTCCGACCAATTTCTTTTTCGACATATGATCTCCGAGCAAATCGAAACCGTACAATGAAAGAAACTCAACATTCGATGGAATCGGTTGCCGCCAACTGTTACGTCGCATATTGTGCCAGCGATGAGTATGCAACAATCAATCGAAAGGAAAGTTGCCTGGTCATTAATAGAAATTTGTCGTGGCAGAGGCAGCTTCGAATGAAATCGATGACGACTCCATTTCCGTCGCACAGTCTCGACCCAATCATCGACATCAACGGGGATCATTAATTTTTTTTACGTTGCACCGCTTCTTTTGCCCGCTCTAGCCGCGTTTCACGTACGAATACGTGTATACATATTTTTTTCGAAAGCTTTCTCCTGGGACCGTGAATAGAAATCTCGAAATGACCAACAACTGCCGACACTTTCTTCCGTTGTTCAAGCGCTGCTCGGCCAATTTTCACGTCGATTTCGATCGCAGCACGCGTGCACGAATTTTCCATGCCCGCCCACCCCGGAGCTTTAAATCGATCGACGGCGAAGCATTGCGAACGAGCGTGCTCGCTGCGTCCACTAACTGGTGTTCAATATAAACACTGCGTGGATATGTAACGCACATTAACGCGTATTAACGCGCGTGGTTGTGGGTCGCATTGTAATCCAGAAGCATGACGAATTGTTGGATTGCACACGTGCAGCGTGTATCGCGAGCAGAGGGTGCGAGGACAACCCCGTATTTCGATGTTCCACTTCCAGCAGCGCGGCAACGTACAAATTCGACGAAAATATCGGTTGGACACCTCGGTCCAGTATTTATTCGCCCTTTATCCTGCCGGGGAAGAAAAATTAAATCGTCCGGCCTCGTTTGAAACTTGCGCGCGAGGTCAGCGACAAATAAGGAATCGAGTGACTCGTCGATTATCTCTGGCATGGGATTCGAAATGGAGTAACAGTTTACAACGAAGTAACAACATTGTCGCGCTCGACACGCGCGAATCATCTCGATTCGGATGCGCATCGTTGCATAAAACTTTCCCAACGGGGTATTCCGTTTTTTTGTTTAAACGAACTGCGTGGTGAAAAGAACGATTTCGATGGGGTGGCCTCGCTCCTTCGAACGGGCCGCCCCCTCGAGTGCTGCGCCACTGCATCATTGAAGAGGTATACATAGATTGTTCGCGCCGCCTCATCTTTTTCAGCTCGACAGTTTAGGGTCGAGGACACTTATTATTGCCTACGCATCGAGGACCCGATGTCCTGCCCGACATATATTTGTTTTTGCACGCTGTACAAGCTTAATGTTCTACGGATTCCACGTGGCGTGTCGAAAACGTTGCAGGCGTGCAGGTGCGTTTTGGGGCAGCGTGGAGGGTGGTCGAATGACGCGTCGCAAATCGGTCGGCTCGTCCCGTGCTTTAATTAAGAATTAAATTCGCCCCCGTACCGGCTGCTCTCGCGACGCTATTCCTGGCCTTGCCTGGCAGAGTTTAATTTGTCGCCGTCCGGGCCAATGATGGAACAAATTCGATCGAAACCGCCCTTTCTGATAAATCTGCCGAGGCCTCGCGAGCGTTCACGACAGCAAATAATTGCATTCCTCGCGTTCCACGGACGTTAGAACTCGTAAGGGCGAATTGCAGGCGCATCGATGACAAAAGGAAACCCCGCGAACGCCGACGACTGTCGCGGCAGAATGGACGACGATATTTCGCCATTGTTTATCCCGCGAAGCCCCGACGTATAACTGATACGGAACGCATCGCATTATTTATTATTCCATACAATTGTAATAACAGATACACCGATCTCGCTCGAATCAAACGGGATCCATCAAATCCGTTGGTTCCTTTCGCAATAAATCGAAACCGTTGAATTACCTTGCAGCAGAAATGAATAGACGAGCCGCAGAACTGCACGGGCCACGGTTGCACAGATGCATCGCGAACGAACGATACCTCTCTCGCGAGAACGATTTCAACATCCGGAATTATACAATCGTTTCCATTTCGAATTGAGCGATGAATAATTTATCGTCCGACTTTGGGTCCTGTCCAATTCGTAGAACGGCTCGCACAGCTCGTTATCGAAACGTATTCGCCGAACAATTTCATCGCAGGTCAAGCAGCCGAGTTGCTCCCGTTCGCAGGACCATCAATAATGTTCAACGGATCCTGCAACTACCTATAGGTGCAGACTCCACCCAGTTTCGCGCTTCACTGCTCCCATCTAACAAGGCAGGCTCAAGTGTTCATTGTCAGGTTATGAATACACGAAACATATTCAATGCTAAATCCCCTCCCCCTAAGCTTGCCCCTGTGTTCGCCGCTTTTTTTTTCAGACCAGTTACAAAATTATGATATATCGCGTGTCACTCGAACAGGCCGCAGCAATGCAGCCGTACACTTGAGCACGACCGATTTCCTGCACGAGCGATCGACCTCAGCTGCGAACGACTGCGACGAAATCATACATTTCTTTTTGTCGGCGCTGTGTTTACTTATCAAAGCGCGACCATGCAAGATCGGTGACAGTGAAGGATGACGAGGCTTCCGAATGAAGAGCTTGGTGAATCTATACATTTTTTCCGCATAAAAATGTAGTCCGAAATTCGCGACGAATGTCCTGAAATTAGAATATATTTACGATTTCGGTATGCGCAGTGAGATCTGCCTGTACACGTGTTATCTAGATCTTCGAGATAGAAGGGAAATTATTACTACATCGATGTATCCTTCGCGAAAGTTAAACGCCTTTCTGAAAGCCGAGCGAGCAATTGCACGATCGTTCAGGTACGCTTCGAATCGAAGGGATTCATTTGGGGGCGCACCGTTGCACCGCAGATTCAAAACTCGTCGCGTCGTTCGACGAGATGCACATGCACGTAACGACGTGCTCCGCGGAAGGAAGTCTCGCAAATTACCCGGCAACGTTGAAACTGTCAGATCACGCGCTTATTAAGGCTGCAAAGTTCGGTCGGAAGATTAATGCGACCACCAGCCGAGTCTTCTACGGCTACGTAACCCCATGACGATCGTCGAATTATTAGTTTTCGAGGGACGACGAGTATGCAGGTCGGGCCGTGCCATTCGATGAATCTGCAGATTCTTAGCGTAATGAATCAACGATGATGCGATATTAATGCGTCGAATTGGCAGGCGATGTGACGGGCTGTGCTCGAAATCCGTTGACGTTCATTGCAAGCAGGGCATTAAGTGACGACTCATGTGCATGTACTGTCCCGTTGAGGGTATTTTCAATGATTTAATGCCAATAGTTTTCTGGTGCTCTTTTTTCGTGTTTGTTTGAGCAGAAATATTGTTCGTACCTGGTTCGTTTCGGGTACAGCTAGACAGCACGATAGGCCGCGGCGATACATCGAATTTTAGACATACTCGTGAATGTTCTGCCTAATCGAAATACCGGGCAAAGATTCCTCGCCACGTATTCCACATGCTTTTGGCCCTAGCAGTATTTCGTGCTAGTTGCATCTACCGTGTTGCCAGCACTCCTGTTTCTTCATTTAATAAACGTCTTCCGCGAGGAAGCAACGTTGGGGTTGAGGTTTGCGGGGATGGTCATTTTGCTACTTACGCGTACGTCAAAGTGAATCAGTTCTGCCACCTGGCGAGTGCTGTGCAGCATTCATATTTAGTAACTTAGCCGGCGACGTGGAAAGGAAAATGTCAGTGGGAAAGTTTAATGAGAATTTTTAATAGCGTAAAATTGATGAACCTTGAAGGGATAGTTGTTTTTCTAAAGAAAGAAATAAAAATGTACCTACGCCAGAGAGATAGAACATCGGGAGTGTCGATGTCGAGCTTTAAGACTGGTGCTTCCCCGGAGCTTTGGCGTGATTTCGTACTGCGACCTTTGTGAAGCTTTGTCGTAAGACCACCCAACGGGATAACGGAACCCTGATAAGTGAAGAATGTTATATCCGCGAAGGAAAATCGCCGTGACGGGGTCTGAAGATTTCGTCCAACCGCGGTGAGATCTACGCTGCGATTTCGTAAAGTGAAATGTTCAAGCTCGGAAGAAATGGGAATTTCAGTTCGTACAATTGCGAGCGCCCCGTCGATAAGAATTTTCGATAGATCAAAGCTGATATTTTGTGACGTGTTTTCTATTCCCTTTGTAACTTCGGGCTGTAACTGTATAAATAATAATTAACAGTGTTGCAAATATAATATACCAATGTAGCAGAAAATTTTGTTCACACATTTTTATAAATCCTCGGAAACAAATTGCGTAACCCAAACTTCCCTCGAGCACAACCAAACAGGATCGTATTCCAATACAAAATGAAAGCTGAAGAATGAAACGGATTCTACGTAGAAATTCCTGGTGGGCCCATTGAAGGTTCGCTGAAAAGTTACGAGCGACCAGCGGTTCCTTTTTGCTTTAGGGAATGGTAAGAAGCCCGCATACGAAGGGCGCAAGGTGTTGTCCATGGGGTTCAAGAAAGAGTGACAAATGAAAATTTATGACCGAGAAAGCGTGCCGGCGGGGCTAAGGATCCCTTTAGCTTATATTGCTTATAAAATTAGAACGTCGTAAACAGTTTACTTCTAACAAGTTTTTAATAACCAATTACACCCATCGGCGAACGACGATTTTTACAACCTGACGACTTTTACTATTCGTTACACAATGGACGCCAATAGTTGCGCGCAATAGGTAGACAAATCTGCTCGATTGCCCCTTCACAGGTAATACCGGATATCTGAACAAGATAATCGGAACGAAGTACTTGTATATACCACGAACTATTCAGACTGCGTTTCCCGGTATCCTGATATCTCAATTATGGCCCGGTGGCCTGCAAACTGTAAGAGATGTGACATGTTAAACCTAACGCCAGCAGCGTTTCCGGATTCTACGGCTCGATTTGCGCTTAATTCACTTAACACCGCACGTAGGATCGATATAGTCGGTTCACTGGTTACACGTGCCGCAGGTGGCTTCGAGTAATCGGTAACGGAGACTCGAATTCACTTTCATCGAATCTAAATGCGGAATTTTTTCTTCATCCGAGAACATATTTAGCTCGACCACGCCGTTCATTCGCCATAACGAAAATAAATCTGCCACATTTAGTGTCGCATCCACGATGCGCCCGGCTAAAAGGTGAGAAAACATCGCCGCTTGCCTTTCACCTCGGCAAGCGCAGAAACGTGGACACACGAGGTTGCTGGTGGAACATAATGAGCTCGCGTACGTGTACAATACAGTCGTGGAAAAATTCTTCAAAAGGCACGGAGAGCGAGAGGGTGCCGCGGCGCGGTTTCGCAGCTAAAACGGTACAAAAGGAAGCCATTCTTTATTTTAGAAAGAAATAAGTGATTCTTAACGTAATTGCGACGACCTTCGTATATAGGTTAACGCTCAACTTTACCATTTTCATTTCCTCCCTCTGGCGAGTTTTTATCGGAACGGAGGTCGCGTCGCAGAAACGACATTCCGTCGAAGGAAAGCAGACTTATTAATTACTTTAGAATCCATTTTCCTCCCTTATTTTCGTTACCTTACTGTCGTCGCCACTCTCACTTAGAAAATATTAGTTTGCCTCTTACGTGACCGCGACTTCGCCGTTTCACGTACCAACTCGTCGTTTACGTTCAGCGATGAGAAAGAAACAGAACGGGAAAATTACTTCGACCCTACGATGAGATTCTTTCAATTAGTACAAATAAAAACTCCTAGACGCGATCCAATTTCCTCGAATCGGCCTCCAAGCGTCTTTATTGGTTTAAAGTTTAAAGCATCGTTGTGTCTCCCTATATCTCTCTCTATCTCTTTCCCTCTTGTTCCTCCTCTGCTCTCCTGTCCGTCCCGTTTGTTCCACCCCTTCGACGCAGGATCGACTTTTTCGGCTACCAACGAAACACCCCGCGGAGCACAGCACTTCACCAAAGACATTACCCCATCCAACGCCTACGAGTGAACCGTTCGGTTTCCATTCATCGTCGCGACACTGAATGAAGCTGGAAGAGGCACTTGGCTTTTGCACGAGGATTGCCAGGAAGAAAACACCCTCGAGAGAAGCTTCCATCGCGTTTTTACTGAATGGCTGGCGTAAGGTTATCCCTTCTCTTCTCTATGACCACCTTTCTTCCCGTTCCTCTTGCAATTCCTTCCTTCCTGCCTGCTTTATCATTGTATATACCCTGCGCTCGGTGTTTCTCAATGAGAGGCACCTCGCTTTCAAGCCGCCTCCTCCAGCGCGAGAAATTTGAATTTTACGTTTCCCTCAATGTATACCAGGCCGGAGGATACTACAGAGGAGGCCCACTAGATCTTCTAGGTTACAGGTACTCGAAGTCACAATGGATCGACTCGAGAAGCCGGGCCGAAGATTTTGTGAATGAAATCTATACTAGCGTAGAAGAAGCCGAGAAGAACGGGCGAACTTAACATCTGGTCATCCCGACTTACTACGAGTATAATAATGGCCTCTTGGGGATCATTGAGCCCCGAAGACCGAGGACGGGCATCGCTCTCTTCTTCTTTATGGTGGTTTATGGCACTCTGTGAAAGATCCCCGTATCGCTTGACCTGAACCCCGGCTAAGGACACGTGTTTCCTTGGATTCAATGGAAAATCGCGACTACTACGACTCGAGGGGGATCTATGACTACGGTTCTATCCTCTTTCTTCTGACTTTCTGTGTCCGCCGGTACTCGACTTGAACTGGTCACGCTATCGATTTCATATTAGCCGTCGCGCAGGTCAGTATTTCTCAGAAAATGTGCATAACCACTTGCGTCACAGAGCGAACCCTTGCATTCCGTTGTTCGGCCATTGTCGCCTGTTCGTATCAATGAAAAACCCATCACCTTTTTTTTTTATCGGAGCCGAAATAAAGCTTTATCTGGATTCACGAGCCTCCAGAGACCCGTTCATCCCCTTTTATGCGCGGCAAATAGAGAGAAAGGGGGAGAAGTCAATGATACGAGCGTATGCCATCGGTGGAATATTTTGATGCGCGTTGAAAGGTCGCTTGTCCATAGCACGGGAACAATTCTTGTCCTCGATTCGCATCAATTTTTGTCGAATTCCATCTCAGCGCCTCGTATACAGCTCCCTGGAGGATCAAAGCGTTCGTTCATTTCCGTTCCTATATCGAAAACAGTGATCGATCCTGTTGATCCACCGTTAACGACGGCCAGCGATTTTTCCAATCAATTGTACGGATCGCGAAAACGATCTTAACAGCCGAATAAAGGATAAATTGAATTTATTCAATCGGCAATTGAGCCCAGAAAGGATGCGACCCGTGCGCCATCGCCCCAAGGCTGAGCGATTTACAATTCGAGATATGATATCGGGAAATTGAAACGTAGAAACGACGAAATAATTTCTACTTATTTCGCTTCCAGTGTATATTTGACTCCCGAGTGTTCCTAATCGGATTTGAAACCGTCCAAGATATCCGAATGGCGAATCGAAACGATCGACTTGACGGCATTTCCCGTACAATTTACTAACGCTCCACTATTCCGCGAATCCTCCCCGAGTTTGGTAAATACAAACTGTTTGCCGATTCGAAAATGTCGATGCTAGAGGGAAATGCAGATTCTCGTGTACTTTTCAGCTCTCGAGAAAAGAATCGCGAAGAGCCGTTTTCTCCAGAGGTATCGCGAATCAATTTTGCTCGACGTTGAGCCGTGCAAAAAGAAGGGAGTTTCTTTTGCCCGAGCGAGCGAACGCCGGCGATGTATCGGCGTTTCGGAAGAAAATGAAAGAGGCAACTGGCGACGAAAGCTGAACGATTTCCATGCTTTTGTGCCAGCCTGTGTCGCAGTGAGATCGTGATTGGTTGCCGTTGATACTGACTTATCCTTACGCCGGGCAGTTTGCATTACGCTTCACGGTAGAACTGTCGCTATCTGGGGGATCGTCGATTTTTACCGTGCAAACTGATAGAAATGTTTGTCAGAAGGGAAACTTCTTTCCACGAATATCCGTGTTATCGAATCATGAAAACGGTAAAGTTAATTGCACAGCAAAGGTGAATCGCGAAAATACGAAAATGTTTGCCCGTGAGTTCGTCAAAAGGAAAATTCGGCGTTCACTGAATTGAGCGCGGGCTTGCTTCGGCAAGATTTATGTGATACCTCGAAGAAAGGGTGCACTTTGAATCTCGGCGTGCATCGTTTTAGCAAAATGGCAGTGTTTTGATAAGAACCTTCCAGCCCGGTCACAATAAAGCGGAAATTGCCGTCGGAGGCCGAGGAAATAGAACGGGCAAAAGTGTGCTACCCGCTTTAACGTGTCTTTAACCTTTTCACCGTCCGTCGACATTTCGGTTCATGCGCCGCGATTATGCCAAGCTCGTTTCGGATTTACTGGCATCATGTAATCAGTAAAGCTTTGCACTACGAGCCGTCTCACAACTACTCTATCTGTGATTATTTCCCCTCGTGAGTCGAGCGGAATCATTATCACTGTGAAACAACGACTTACAGTCTCGTATTAAACTTCTAATAACCCCCGACGGAATATTCCGAGATTATTCCCTTATTGTTGAGCTTATTCCCGGCGCAGAATTTGTAATTTTTCAATGAATAAATAATTTCACGGCGAAATGTCACGATATGACATTTGTATATTGTATATTGTAATCAGAAAGTCTCGGTGTTTATTACTCCAAAATTATATGTATGAATTTCGTTGCAACACAATTCCCACGGAAACGTAAAATATAGTAGCTCGAATGGCAGAGTGTTAAATGAGAAGTGTATCCTCGCCATGATTTCGGGGCGGATCGAAACAATTTCAGTGGACGGATGAAGCGAAGCAAGGAGAACTGGAAATTCTAGTCAAATTATTGTGCGAGGTTGAGCAAGACTGGACGAGGAACTCCAGGAAATTTCGTTGGATTAACGAAATGAAACGACTGAGTATAAACAGGACAGGAAATGACTGCTACCTCGGAAAAGGATATTAGATACTGCTGGATCACGGTCTCACCGGAGGATATCGATTTCTTATCGCTGAAATCGAAATGTCATATTGTACCAGGACGAGTCGTAATCGACATGGCTTTAAAGAGCGCTGGGAATTGAAATCAAGATTCGACGCGTACAATATCTCGGGCGAAAATGGGGCGAGAAATTGCGGGAAAGGAAGCGAAGAGGCATGTAAGTTACATCTGCGGTCTATCGTAAATTTCGCCCGGTTTCACGCGTTCTCTGCAAAATTGACGGAGTGCCGTGGGTCTCTTGAGTACATTTGCCGATCCCGACCCTCCTTCGCCGTCTTCCTTTCACACGTGGAGTGTGTCGAACACGTAGAAGCACGCGTGCATTCTTCTCTCATCTCCCTTGATTCCACGTAGATGATCAAACGGAGAAGCGACGGCGGCCTGGATGCAATGTATTCCTCGAGGGGCGTGAAATCCTTCGAGGGCCGCCGCTGAATCTTTCCAAGATCCAGCGTATCAAATCTAAACGGGTACCCAGTGTGCTCACGACAAATCGTTCGACCCTGACGCAGGAAATCGGCGTGCAATGAGCCTCAAGATCCAGCAGCTGCCGTGAATCTCTTTGACCGGTCGCTTCTTGAGAGCTTTCTTTCACGTTAGGACACGGTGCCGTATAAATATGGCGATCTTTGGTACGCGCAGAAAATCTATGACGCAGTCCTCCGAAGGCGATCAATTCTTGGTCGACGTTGCTCTCTCGTTCAACGAGTATGCATACTCTAATATAGAAATCATATACGCATACATAGAACGTTTAAAGTGGAAATATTTTGTGCGCGGAAATAAAATGGAGATATATCGTCCAGCCCAATCACTGATAACAGAATACGCATATGATTGTTCCACGGGGGCACCGAATGGTATCAGCTTGATTAATAGTCGAACAGGACATTTCTAGTGGCAAATTGGATAGGTCATATGAAGCTCGATCCATCAATAGCCCTGCAGAGACAAATTTGTTTTCACTCTGTTACAGGCTACCCTCGTCTCCCACAATTTGTCAGTAAACCAACGAGATACCGTGCCACCGACAATACAGAACTGTTAGAAACGAACGACTTCGCCCTTGGACTGTGGCAAAACATGGCCTGGAACTCCAACGCAGTGCGAGAGGGGGTGTCAGCTTGAAAGACGTTTTTCGAGAGCCGGAGAAGAATTCGAATGGCTAATGGTTCTGCTGGTCGGGTCTGGTGACACCTGGTGGATACCTGGACACCGCGGGGTGTGACGTAATTGACCTGGCCGATGCGTTACAGCCACTCCAACCCTCTTCGCTGTTACCTCTTTTTCATTGCCGTGGTTAATAACATCCCTCGCAACAAAAAAAACTTGGAGCATGGGTATACGCTGAAAAATATCAGGAACGTTCCCTATTTTATGCAGGTCGGAAACCAATTACTTACAGCTTTCGAGTAACGATCGATAATTATTGTGGGAAGAAACGAGATTCTCAATCCTGAACGTAACTTACGGCCATTAAATTCGTGCAGTTCTATGCCGCGATACCCTACCGTCATATCTACGTAACAATTTACCCTAATGATAATCATTATCAGTGTCCCGTAGCTCGATAAATCTGTGCCTGGCTAAATTTCATTCCGCTCGGCGTCGGTGCACCTGTGCGGGCCCGTAAAATGGGAATTATGTTCACCCGGTTCCTCAGCTTTCACGACTTTCATAGTCGATGTGTGCAGTTGACCTGACCTAGTTAATTATTCGCACGCTTGTAAAATCGTGATCCTAAACATGATGCGGCAAATACCTATCGTGCCAGATCGTCAGTCACGAAACGGCTCTTCGAAGCGTGATCTGACCGAGCATAAAACCGATAAGCCCTTACACACTCTTAAAGCGTTTCAACTATAAAGAACACGAGCCCCGACTTATTGCTTGATCGAATATGCTTAATATTTTCTTAGCTTTATACATTGCTATACCTTTCCACAGAACGTGTAACGATTCTTTCCGTGTCAAGCATAAGTAAATAGGTATCGGTGCCATCGATACAGCAGTCTGACGTGTTAATTTAGGTAATTGCTCTGGAAACGAACTGGTCCTGGAGTGGTGCTTGGCCGATGCTTATTAATTTACGTTCCCGTACGAAAGAAGTCTCGTTGGGACGGGGTCAGGCCGTGTGCCGAGCAAAGTACACGGGCCATCGAGTTCCCGATGGTATCTTTATAGTGCATTATTGCATTAAGCACTTCTGTACACAGCCAAGGGTAGCATCGTGGATGGCAACAATGGAGGCACCCACGGGCCCCATGGATTCGACTCGCTCGACCATCCTACTGTGCATTATCGACGCACAATGGATCGTGCCTCGATCAAACGCGCGTTGAACATTTTTGCCAGCGATACACACGTAACCGAATCCGTTCGGCTACTTTTCACCAGCTTCGAGTTTACACGGGACCCTTTACGTTTCTATGGTCGCGAATCATCCGCGTTGTTTGTTTGCTTATCGATACTTATTATAACAGTAACCCTGCGGGGCAACTGGTACTATTAGATCGGACTGTAAAAGCCGTTAAACGTTACTTGATCTAGGAGTAGCAATTTCGTACGCGCCTTAAGTGAAAATAATTCATTGACACGTCTTTCGAAACTTTCGACAGGGTGTCCCGGTTCAGATTATAAGACATTTCGAAGTGACCGATCACGAACCCACTCACTTGAACGTACAGTCCGCCGATTTTATGCCCAATCGTCGCGTAAAAGTGTTCGTGCAAAATTGTATTTTCCTTCTTTATAGACAATATAAAACGGTACGAACATTACACTGCATAGTGAAAGGTGAACCTAAGGAACTCTTCGCTCTACTAGAATGCAACGGACATTCTAACGTTTCAAGACACCCCTTCAATCGTTTACTTAGGCTCGTCCGGAGCACTTAGGATCGCATCGCTCCTTACGGATAAAGAAAAAATTATAACCAACCGCCCGAAGCGACGCGCGTCATAACTTTGATCTTTGTTTGCCAAGCGAATGAGCCGTTCGCATAATGCTCGTACGTTTAACGAGCCATTAAACGATCGTTCCCTGGCTTCTCGAAAGGCACACAACGTTCCGGAGCTAGCTGCCAGCACAAAACCGCCGGGACGTGACAAAACTGCCGGCACCGCATCAACTTCATTTCCCAATTTTCCAAACGTTCCATGGAATAATATATTTTCCCGCCCCCTCCTCGCGGTTCACTCGTGTATTACATTTTTTTAAAGGCAGTGCACCGCCGAGGCGCAGTCGATTTATCATCCCCGCGGACAATTAAGAACTGGAGCACGTAAACGTTTCGGTGTGCATGCTTTGATGTAGAACATTGCTCGCGTGTTGTTCCGCGATTTTTCTCCACCGACAGTTCCGCTACTTCCTGGTGAATTTTTTTAATTCGCCGCTGCCGTAGAATTTCTACGTTCCGTATTATCGGGCGGAAGTGATGGCTCCATTGGGGCGAAAAAATTCTACGGTTTCGTGTCCATCGACACGGAAAATGTTGAATAAATCATTTGAATAATTATGAGTATCCTGGATTCGAGGCGAATCGACGCGATCCCACCAGCTAAGAGAAAATAAATCTTGCCGGGATCTGCCCATGGGCGTGCAATTTTCTCAACTGCCAATCCCCCTGTCCCTTTCTAAAGGAGGAAATGTGTCTCGTTCAGTGCTTTGAGCCCCGAAATTGGCCAGTCGATTCAATACGTTGCACGATCTTCGATGGTGGCATTGTGCACCGTGTGTCGGGCCGGTATTGCCCGGTGTATAGGCGACTTTGACAAATGTACATTTAATAAACAATGTGTCGCTTCGTATTGGACAAGACATTTAAGAAAATATCTACCCTCGAGTCAGGCTTACGATTCAACCACCATGGTCTAACAATGTAACCTGTATATATTCGCCTCTCGTATCCCTAATACCTTCTGTAAAACTCCTCGATTCAAGTTTCCACCGAAGGAAGACGCTCTTAATCTTGTGTGCCCGTCACAAGGTTCCGAGTTGCCCGAGGAAATGCGGTTAAACGCTGCGACACAAGAAAACCAATAGACACACATTGCTGCCACGCAGAGCAAATGTGCTTAGATTACCGTAATGGACGAGTCAAAACGCGGAAAGGTTCGTCGTACACCCTTCCCTAATCCGTTTAACGTTTTGCCAAACGGCAAACCTTGCGTACAATAGGGAAATGTAAATACGTGAAAGGATGTACACCGGGTCCACGTCAAATATCTACAGGGCGTGAACCTGAAGAGAATGTGTGGCTGCTTGGGGGAATGCTCGAGTTGACCCATCTCGCAGGGATTTTATTGGCTTAAGTCTATATCGGTGTATTTTGTCGTGGACACAATTATATGACGCGCGATTCATCGGGGAGAATCGTCTTTCGGTATGCACGGGATAGCACCCACTCGTCAAATTTAATTTACCGAATTAAATTCTCCTTTCATTGCGTGGTAGCTGAATCCATTTATTCCACCGAGGTCCTCCATATTTCATATGTTTGCCTTGATTTACTGCGCGCGCTCGCCGCTCCTGTCCTGTTTTATATACGTACATTGCTTCTATTGTACACACGCCGATATTTGTATCACTTTTACGAGACTCCTTTAAGTATCACTCGTGTATAGGGGCTTAATATGAAAAGAATCAGTTAGGTTAGATCAATTTTACTCGCTACTTTTCCGAGCTACGCCATAAATCTCTTGCTTTCGCGTTTCTTCTGCATTTTGTTGCACGCATTTCTTGCTGCTGTCTAAAACCTGTCTCGCTCGCGAACGCTACAGTTCCGCGTCAAACGTCTTGGCACAGTCTCTAGCGCGCTTGAAGCAAAATTGTGAACCGAGCGTAGCAAAAGTGAGCTCCTCGAGTAGGTTGAAACGGCTTGGATATGCAATTACGTTATCATAGGCGTTAGAGCCAATTACTTTTCTACCACCACCTTGCCAAGCGTTTCACCCTCGAATGAAACCGAGAACACTCGAGATTGTGTCGCGCAAAGGTAACCGAGTCGATGCACATTCGGTTGATCTGCATAACGAGGAGCGAGAGGGCAAAAAGGAAAAATCGGAGTGGCCACTTGAAGTGGCTTTTACGCTTCGCGTACCGAGTCGAATCGTCGAATTGAACCACAAGCAACCCGATCTATAAACACATGCGACGCAACAATGCTATTACACCGGAGGGAGGCCCAGAGAACGGGGCGGCCATTAATTAAGTGCTCTCGTTCGTTCGAGTGCTATAAAGCGAAAAGAAGCCAACCCCTGTAGGCCCGAAGGAGCCCGGCTAAATCATATATCGTCGACATTTATGTACGATGATTTACGAGTGCCACTCTCACGCGGCGCGGAAGAATCTCGCCGTATTTCAATATCGACCACGCGAATTTCGCCTGGCCTGCAATTCTTCAACGGAGAACTGTACGACCGGTATCGAGTCGTGGTATAAGAATTCTTTGGAGTAACCCAAATGGAAGGAGACATTGTATTGTACGTAGGTACGCGCGCAGTCGTTGCGGCTGGAAATTAAAGACGTAGCCGAGTGTACAATTGTATTGTATTCCTGTTTCGAATATCGGAAACGAATTTTAAATGCGACACCGCTGACGCTGCGAGATATTTCTCCCGGCATTAAAACGAACTTTTAACCGACCCAAGACTTCGCATTGGACTCCGTCGTCTGCGAGTATTTTTCAAAGCCCTACGCCGCTTCTTCCTCGTCTCTGGGAAACAATTTCTGGCTGATCCTCGCGAACAGAGGCCGTCGAATCGCACGCCCTTGCGGGACAACCTTTCGACCCTAGATGCCTGGAAAATAGGTCGATCGAGCGCCGCTTTCCGCGTTACCAGCAGACTCGGTCGCGCCTCAGCTGTTGCGATAAGCTATCAGCGGCAATGCGATCTACAACAGACGCTGGTGGTACGAAGGGGAAGAATGTGTGTACGCGATACCGTGCCAAGTATCCCATTATCAGGGACGAACGAATCAATTTCGATGGCACGGGAACGGGTAGAGCGGCGAATCCTTGAATCCTTTCGCGAGATGAATCGCGCGAACTCTTCCGCCCGATATGATTAAAAACGGTCAACTTCGCGAAACGAAATTACAAAGTTGGCGGAGAATGAAGGATCCCGAGGTATCGATCCGTGGACCGACGATTACCAGCGGCAGGAAAGTATTCTCGTTTAAGAAACACGAGGCATTTAAAAGTTCCTGAACTTCCGACAACTCTTAAAGACGCAAAGTGCCACTCGTCCGTAATTACAGGGGTCATTTTAATCACAGGATTCTAGAACTCCCGGGGATCGTTTCGTGGCTCGTGCCCACGATGAAATTCTAAACTCGTGCTCGGATGGATCTTACGATCCCCTCCCGTCCCATTCAAAATTTACGTCTCCCGTTTTCTTCCCACGTTTCTTTTCGCGTTTGAGATAAAAGATACATTTATATAATTGTAATTGTGACATAGAATTCTTTAATAGCCCAACGGCCGAGAATTTTCTCGACCACAGTTTTCCACGCTGAACAATGTTCAGCGGACACTTCTCGACCTTACATACCTAATGCAATTGAGAAGTCACACGCTTTCGCCTCCGGGGACATTACAAAGTTTCACGATATACGAGGTCCCGTGCATAAGCATGAGGTTCCAAGGGAGTCGCCTTCGACTGATCGCGGATCTATTAATCATTATCGTCGACGCCTGAAACTTGGGCCAAAACAATCGCGCGTAAGTTCCATCGTGCCGTAAATCATACACGCCGGCAACTTTGCGAAACGTTTAACCCGTCGAACAATGAATAGCCTGTGATATAATACTGTCCCGAGCACGATTAATTAAACGTGTACAGGTGACGCTTGCACCACGGTTTATTAACGCGTAAGACACATAGTGGCACGCGAAGGTGAAGCTAAATAATGTGTCACTACTATAGAATGGACATTTTGGTTGCTTGTGCTCACCTGGTATTTGGATGAAGAGACTCTTTAGCGCAAAGGTGAATTTCATAAAGAGGGAGGCAAGCAGAAGATTGGCGGGTCATCTGTACATCGCGTCGTAACAAAATATCAAATACTTATACAATTTTTTTCTCTCTCCAAACAATATCGTTTACATTGCATTCATCAAAGCAGAAACGAAATACGTGCGGCGTGAATGAAATGCGAATTTTCAATTTAAAGTTTAATCAAATCTTTGAACCAGGCAGCCGTCCGTCATACGCGTGGATAACAGGTTTCGGTTTTACATTCGACTGGTATTCGCGTTGACAATTTTATTTCGCGTACCGCGAAGGTTTTACTATATCGGGCAATATTCGGCGAAATTTCGGGAACTCGCAGCATTTCAAAAGAAACGGGCAAATGGCGCCCGAGAGAATCGTCCGACAGCGGAGCCGTAATCTTGAATTTGTCAACCGGAGCAAGACGAAGACAAGACGAACCGTAATTGTATGACCGTCATTACCCCGAAGAGGCCTGCCGTTTTATCACGGAGAAGATGAATTCCACGGAAAACCTCAAGCTAATTAAATTGCCCGGCCGTCGCGCTGGACGGAAACGAAAGCGGCTAAATAAACGAGAAACGAGGAGAATTATGCTTCAGGTCTGTGCATTCAACCTATTAGCGTGAAAAAGTTGATAAGCCGCAAGCATGGAAGAATCCAACTTCCTCCCTTTCGAAATAAAAGTTTAATAAAAAGAGAATGAAACTTTTGCGTAGACTGCACCACCGTTACAAATCGGTTTATTTAACTCTATTATTGTAGCGGAACAAAAGGTCCAGTAAATTATTGGCATTTCGCACGTTGTACCTGGCCCCGCCAATTAACGGTCGTTCCGCTGATGGCACGTTCGTCCGCGGCGGGTCGATTTAATGACGCGATTGGTCTCGCCGGCAGATAAAATTAGCATAGACATAAGTGGGCACGATTTTTTATAGCCGGTTAATGCGTCGTCCTTCGACCGGTGCTCATTGTCCCGCTATTATGTCGCCGTTGAGGAGGGACATTAAATCGTCGTCGAAGGGTGGCCAATGTTATGCAAATTTCTCATTAGCAGGTCGACACTCGAGCCGCGGTAAATCTTCGTCGGTTTCGTTCGTTGATTCCGGCGATGCCTACGGTCAACTACTGCAATCAACTTCGAAACGTCGACGATTTACAGCGGGTCGAATAATTACGCGCCGTTTCTATGACGTGCTGCACGTACTGTTACGACGCGCGGTATCGTCAGCCCGCGACGAACGAATACCGCTGCAATTCTAGCTCGCAACGAATTTACAAATAGCGCGGAGTAACAAGAAATCACGTTTCAACGATTCCAATCGGTCAATCGCCTGTTAGGAAATAGAACGGCCGTCAATTAATTAACGCGCCGCAACATGCTCAAGATACCTTCGTTCCGATATCTAGCTGATAACGATCATTACTATCGCATTGTCTAAGTACCGGCGGCTTGTCAATCGTGTCACCACTAATTGTCACTTTCGTAGGCCCGGTGTCCCCGCTAATTGCATTCCTTACTCAATTTCCATTACAGAATGGCCCCCGATGACACGTATCTCCACGAGGACTGACAACTTTACAGGCTATCCCGGTGCCTGCACCCCGATCAAGATACCGTCGGACGAAGGTGTAGTCCGAGCTAAGTGGTGTCTTCTCGTGTGACCCATTGTTGTCGAAACGGATAAGTTAATCCCGTCGTTCGATCCTGCCGATAAACTCCGGGGTTAAATAAGGATTAGCGCAGTGACTCGACGAGATTTAAGGTTGGCCCGGTCGATCGTCGAGAACGGACCCGATCGACGTGTACGCGGTACCGTCGTGTCGCGTCGTCTCCCTTCTTGGTCGACCAAGAGCCGGCCAATCGCGGACACGATCGGTTTCCTCGGGACGATTCACGAATTGCCGTGAAAAAGTCCACCTACAGCCGACGGAACATCGGTAGATCGGTATCAGGACCCGTTAAAGTGACGTTAAAAGGCGCGTAGAAACGCGTGATCGCCGGGCAGATCGTGAAATGGAAGTGTTTCCCTGTCTCCTCTTAGAATTTGTATACCGCAGCCCGTGAGAATAAAGAGGGAACGAGTATCTGAGGCGAAGCGATCCGTGGTTTAACCCGAATCTCACGTGGGTTCGCGACCCGGGGAAAATCAATACCGGGACGGCTGTAGGGAAACAATCTTGAGCCATGGAAGTATCCTCGATTACCGTTAACGAGGAGAGCCGAGCAAAGTATGCAGTCGAATCTGCACTTGATCATCGAACGTTATTGTAGGCATTCGCGGCATTCGAACCGTTCGCGTTCGATCGTGTACAGATCACTAAATCGCAATCTCGAATCCTGTTGGGATCAGGGGTGCGTATTCAGTGAGTCGTACGTAGACTAGATTGTGCGTTGCCGAAGGTAGTACATAATCATTGGACAAACGACAAATCTTTCAACCCTTCGCGGCCAACTGCATGTCGGTTTTGAAACTCGTTCAAAGGGCGTACTCTTGCTTCGGTTCGAGGAGGTGACGACGTACAATGAACGTTTTTTTCTTCGACACCGCCACGAGCAATGCGAGGAGAATATTCTTTGACAAAGGGGAGACTGAAATTAAGTGGCTATTTCACGGTGCTAATTATGACAAATGGGATGAGGCAAGCCTTTCTTTATCAATCCCGATTACTGTTTCCTTCGCGAGAATTCTTTTCCGACAATCTCTCGCGAAACTTTGCAATCGCTTATTACTCATTTCTGGAAAAATTGCGGTACGTTCTTGTGTTATATTATAAATCTAATTTATAATAATTGGTAAAAGTTGGTCAGAAAACGTCCAGCAGGTATAATCGGTCAGAAACAGTATCTATATATCTAGATATATGTTCGCTAAACATTTCGACCGATTGACCTAGTTTCTTAAGAAATTGAAGTGGCGAACAACGTCCAACCGGGTTTCGTACGCTTATATAATTATCCTTTGCGATCACATTGCGATCAAGGTACTCGATTGGATATTGCACAGGACACGGTGCTTACCTTATTACACGCATTAGGTGTCTGGCAATTTGGCTGTCTTCGTAAATTTAACAAACGATAGACCGACTTCCGACCAATGTATCTCTTTCATTTCTATAATGAATTCACGTCGTAGATACTATCAGACACTTTCCCACGTCACGCGAGATAAAACGAGCCGGGAATATTTCTGCTAGAAAGTTCAATGGACTGCGATTATTTCGGCCGACGTGAATTCCGGAATACTTTCTTGAGGCTCTTACACTGCCACATACTTACGTGCATGTTTCAATGAATATGATCGAAGGATCGACCTTTAGATAAGTTTCAAACCACGAGGCGTTTCGCGGGAGGGGGGCTTAATTAAGCACGTGATCGCGAAAGTGTGCTACGATAAGCCGTGACGTTCCGTATTAACTGAAAGTTTTCATAAGCGGCTCAGTGGTCTAGGGGTATGATTCTCGCTTTGGGTGCGAGAGGTCCCGGGTTCAAATCCCGGCTGAGCCCAATTTTTTTTTCCTTTCACCAGTCAATGTTTACCAGAAACGCTGACCCGCATCAATATTTGATTTTCTATAAATTAGAGGTGCAATTTTTTTTTTTGTTTTCTCAAAGAAGACACATGAACCTCCACGTTCATATTCTTTCTTAACTCTGTGAAACGTAAAGTACAATATTGCTCGTTTCATTTTTCTTTAAACTCTGTTATATGAACCAGCGCGGCTATGACGATACGTACACCCCGTACGTTTATAAAGCGGCAAAATTTCATGCGTCCAATATTTGTAACAACTTCTGCAGCCGGGGATCTCGCGTATCATCGTATACCTAGCATACGTGGCCGAACAGTTAGGAGCAGCAAGCTCGTAAATCAATCTCCGCCACGTACGCGGCAGATGCTCATTTGCATTTCAGCATTTTATTATTGCGCTGTTACGCTGAACCCGGTATACTGGGCCCTGTTTTTCAACGCATTCAGATAGCCATCTTATATGCAGGAATATGCCACACGCGGTATACTATTGCATGCGAATTTTTGTTTCAATAAAGCCTAAAGGTTCCTCTACGAAAGATAAAAGGAACAAGTGTCTACCTACAAACATGTATTTATTTACTTATTATTATATTTATTATATATTTAGACTCATTCAGCTTCGTTTTAGAAGGAAACTCAGACGTAATAGATGAAATGAAACGATCGGTTAATTTCATGGACGGGCAAGCGGGTGAAATTATAACGCTGAATGTAACCTGACGTTACAGCAGGCTTACTTCTTCGTTCTTGATTATTAACCCTTCTGAGCCCCGATCGTCGAACCATCGGAACGTTACGGTCGGCCAAGTTTTTCGCTTAAAGCGAAATCGATGGAGCCTACAGTAATTTCCTGCAAGTTGCGAGCCAGAATTAAGGAAACGCAGATGCGCGGGACACGTGGGTAATATAAAAATGAAATGGCGTGTGTGGGAGAAAGCGAGAAGAATGAACACCTGCCACGTGCATACAGTTGTCAAACAATAGCGCAAGAACTTGTTGAAACACTTCATTCCCTTTTATCGCATTCGTTGAAAATACTCTCACCCAATGATATTACCTACGGCCAATTTAAAACCCATTACAATTTCTCCAAGCTCAGAAAATGTTCTCCTAGATGGAACTTTCTTATTCGAGGACAATTAACTTGCAATATCATGGAATTAGTTCCCACAGTAAAAGGGGCCAGTCTGGTTCGGCGTTTTTTCTTCGTTACAATACATCGCTGTCCCCGAAAGGACAAACTTGCTTTCTGCGCCGGTATCTTACAATTTTCGAATGGATTATTTTCCCAATAACCGAACGATACAATGCGATTCCCAGCAAAATTCTGCAGTTAAGTGTCCTTCTCGATTCATAAATACCTGTCCTTCGATGACAAGTTCTCGTGCTCAGAAGTTATCAATGACCAACCCAATACAGATTCACCAAACACACTTGTGAATCCCATCGTGGCCTGTGTGTACGTTTGGAATCGGGACCAGGTAAAAAGATACCCGTGTTTGTGGGCGGGTCGACGAAATTATTCTCACGTCATTGGACGTGCATAGTGCGCGTAGCTGCGGTGGCTAACGTTGCCGTAATACAAGCAGATCGTACAATGAGACTGCTTCACAATGAGAAAGCTGCACCGTCGTTTGCCGTCGCATTTCTCGAAAACGTTTGGGTTTTGCGTTGTCATTGGGAGGTGGTAGACGTCGGGACGCCAGAAGGGATGAGAAAATGGAGCTCGCGCGAGCGCACCAACGACGCGTAACAATTTGGCCTCCGAAGAGAACCCAGAATGCACGTTGAAACTATTTATTAGATACGAAGAGAACTCCTTCATCGGAAATATAATATACGAAAGAGAATATTAATTGGGTGCTGGTCGTTAAATTATATAAATGTTGGCTACCCTTAACACCGCGTAACAGGAATACACGAATCTAGTATACATGTCGCAGATGGGCTTCGTAAATACCTGTAGGTAGTAGCACGATCGCAAATCAGTAAATTGGCAACGAATTATAACACCGTTCACGAACTCGACGTTCGTTAAGCAAGTTCGCAGATAATCCAAAAGGCAAATATTTGAATGCCGACCCAATTACCGATATACGGAAGGAACAGTTTCTGATCCCGCGTCACCGTGCCAGCATTCGAAACCGATACACGGTCCCCGCAATCTTCGCATCGTTTTCGATTTTCGAAAGAAAATCGCAACGCGACACGCGAGCACGCTAATTAAAGTTTATCCGCGCGGTCCGTTTTTACATCGGAATTGAGCCGAACAAATTGCCCTGCGCAACGTCAAACGGAACACCCATTCCGTCGCACACTTTCAGCGTCGCAAAAAGAAGCGCTCCTTTGTGCAGACGAAATTCGTTACGGCACTCGTTCAGCGCTCGCGTTTCACACTGCAGAGGATTCTCAGCGTTGACGTTGAAACCGCGCCTCGCCATTGTCCGCTCGCACGGCAAACACGAAAAAACGGTTTCAACTTTCGAGTGCCCGCACACCGTCGGTTCCCTGTTCGTCTTGTCACAGTGTTCCCCCCTTCGACGAGCGCTGGAGTGGCCGAGACAACCCCCGCCATTCTGCGAGCCTCTCGAGCGCTGTCGCGCTGACTCTTTTCAACTTTGATCGAGCGCCACTTCAGTGCGCATAAGATCAAATGAATTAGCGCTCCGGAACCGGAAAGTCCCCGGTTCTCACTTCTGCCTCGTTCCACCGAGGTCGGACGCGTCCTCTGTCTCCTCCTGCTCGATCGTTCGACCACTCTTCCGTTCCGTTCCGTTCCGTTCCAATCACTTTCCTCGCTTGTTTCCAGACTGGCAGAACCGTTGCGGTTTTCCACCCCGAACGGGGGTTGCTGCCACTGTTTTTCTGCGTTGCCGCGAGTCGCGGGTTTCTCGAACTCATTAACGACAACGCCACGAACAATTCCAACTTTCCAGGGGAGCACGGAGCGGAGAGCTTTTTCTAACTTCGTCCGGGCACGTTTGAAACAGTTTCACGGTTGCTCTGTTGGGGCGATAATGTAATGGGCAGGTATTTCCTTCGGACGGATTGTTTTATTATTTAATATCGTCCGGACTGGATTTCGGTGCGATGGATGTCGATCGGGACCAACATCGTTCCAGTTATAAATTCCTGGACGCGATAGTGGTAACGTTAATCGCCGGGCCGCCACGTAATTACAATTCCGATAGTAATTACCGGACTATAATTGTTTACGCAACTACATTTCTGCCAACGAAATATCGCAATCTCTCCGTCGCTTCGTGGCGGAAGAGATTACACCATCGATTAGGCTAAGGACACCCATCCAATATCTGTCACTAGGATACTGCGGGCAAGTCGGATGGTCGCCTCGAGGGTCACTTTAATTCGCTTTGGCTGAAGTTCCAGTGGCACAAAGTCGGAACGTGTACAATTATCTGGCTTCTCATTAGCCGAAATCCTAATTTTCGATGTCCCCGGTGATCCACGCGAATAAGCTGCTCTCCCTTCCTCACCATTTCTCCTTTGTACATCCGACGCGACGCGGCGGTTCGCATATTAATAGGTTTGCAAAGGAGGCTGGTCTCTCGTATCTGCATATCGCTTGCATTAGTCGAGTTCGAATTGAATTCGAGTCGCGACGTGGCTGTGCGCGTAAGAGGTCGGAAAATTGAATCGCAGCTCGTCCATCGACGACGATGGAGCGTCAGAATGATTTAGAATTTACGAACTGCAATCAGACCGCGCGACGTTCGTGCGAAATAACCAGAACGGAAATTCCATGATTAAAGAGAAGTCGCGTGTCGTAGGTTCGAACGTTACACCTCGGGCCGTAGACTGTCGTGGACGTGGCATTTCGAGATTGAGTTTGTCGATTCGAATAATTGACAAAAGTTTGGTGCACGACGCGACGTGGGAGGCACGTTGAGCAAGCTGATTACTCGTGTCCCGAGAAAATGGTATTTTGGAAACGAACGAGACGAACGGAAACCTGGAAATTCTCCGCACGCCATGGGCGCTAATGTGATTACAGCGGGGTCACGCTTGCGCCGTTTCATCAGTTTATATCGTTCGAGAAAAACGTCGGTTTCTTTCGTACGTGCACGCATACCTGTACACGCGTCAGTTCGTCAAAGGAATCGGACGCATCCGGCCAAATTGTATCATTAGCTCGCCGGGAAAATATAAACCGTTTTCCATTTGTCCCGATACACCACTCGAGAGCTTTCAACGACGGTTCCAGCGTTCGAGGGTAGTTGAACATTTGAAATTTCTCGGCTGGCAAGAAAATCCCGCCAGTCAATAGCAACGATACTTTGAAGCGTATTGGATTGGCCGTCTCGGGGAGAAGCGAATTCCAGCAAAGCCAGGTTGAAGTGGCGTGCGCGTTAAAGGACCGCGAAATTCGGAGTAACTTAGCGCTACAGCCACCGCCGTTAAACGTCCTTTAAAGCCAGTGGACTAGACGGTCGTCAATGGGACCGACCGGCCCTCACCGCTTCCCGCGAAACCTCGTCCCCGAAGAAGAATGAAGGTAGGACGGTAAGAAAGCGGAGTCGACGCGCGAAGTTGACAATTTTTTGATTCGGACTTTTCCCGGACACGTCCATTCATCCGGCGCGCGGATGAATGAGACCAGCACGAACCGAGACGCTCACTGAAGGATCCGTGAATGGGCCCGGGAACGTCGGGGACCGAAAAAAAGGCAGCCGGTTTTCACGATCGCTCACCCGCTGCGAGCACGAAAGCGACACAAGTGTCCCATTGTCGATCGACGAGGATGCGAGAGTGCCTCCGACCATTGTCGTGCCGCTCCTTAACACCATTAACTACGTTTTACCTTAAATTTAACCCAAAGTGGGGGCCCTCTTGACAAATTTCCAGGATTTACGGCATCACGGCCGATTTCACGTCGACAATGACCGCGCTCCGGTCACCGCGACTCCGGCTTTTAAGACCTTTCCAACGTTCTGCCCTTCGTTCTCTCCTTCCTTCCGCTATACGCTCGCACCTCGTTCTCTTTAATCCGTTTTATTGCGGCCTGGCAGTCGGAAAATTGCTTCCAACGGATGCTGGACGCGGCGCGATAACTCGCGTGACTTGAACGCCGTCTTTTTACATTTGTAATAACAGCGGGGGGGGGGGGATTAATTGTTCGCCACGCTGCTGAACGCCGGTACGACGCTCCGTTATTTATACATGCGAATATATTAGCGTGTTTGCTGGAAAGTTTGGTCTGGTTTGTTTTATGGGTTGAATTCGAAATTTGTTTTGGTTCTTATTAATTGGCCGAGGGGAATTTGCGAGACCGCCGTTGAAAATTGCCAGATACTTTGTATCGGGAGAAACGAGGGACGGTTTCCCTTTAACGATTCGTATCCGCCAATAAATTCACCGATACGCTTTGGTCGCTATAAATAGAAGCTCGGCTTTTTCTCGCGATTTTTTTACGGATAAATAATCTGAACGGTGTAACGCTAGCTTTGAACGAAACCCGGCAATAACTTGCATAGGTATCGATAGCTAAGCTGTGTATCGGTGATCCGCCAGAATTATCGTTGGAATCGAACATTGAAACGCGTAGCGATATTGGTGCAAAGAGATTTTTCTGTTTCAAGTAATAAAATGTTTCTGAATTTCGATGCTTGCATAGCACACGATCATCCCACTCTTTTATTTACAAATTATTTTATCTCTATTTAAATCTTTTATTTGTATCCAATCATCGAATTTTCGTATGCGCAGAATAAATACCGATATGATTCTACCGTTTCTGACGCATCTCCAAGTGAATGGGTAAACAGCCAAATGGAATGCATTGTATTGTGTTTGAATGTCTCGCATCAACGAGGGAAATTTGATCCTCGGAGAAAGATGGCAAACGCAGAAATAGGTGTACAAAGTAGAGTCACAGATATAAATGTTAATCGTTCGTTTTATTTTCCTAAAAGCTAGTGCAATATGTACAATATTTACAATTTGTCGTGGAGATATTTGCATCCATGTCGACCGTCAGTCTGCAACAGCAAACGAAAGGGTGCGAAACGTAATCGTCCTCACCGTTGAGCGTAAATCTATTTCGTATTTTATTTTCTACGAATTGACGATTCTTTCCACGGTATGCTTCGTGCATCCTATACGTTTGAACGCAGGGCTGACGATAGTGTCCTGAATCGTATTCTGATAAATGGACAACTCATCGATCCGTCTCCTCTTATCGTCCATTTCCTCCGTCGCGTTGCCAATGCTCCTCTTCAAACCACGAGAAAAATTGTACGAGTCCCCCTCGTAACCAGGGCGTTCAACCATTGCGCTGACCCTCGATAGATTTAATTTCTCCTCCGTTTCCTGATGAAACTGCTGCAATTTGTCCGCCGGTGATAGCGATTGAATCGATTGCTCCACCCGATCCGTCGTGAAATTCGACGATTCCTCCTGGCCGATTGTGTCAATTGATTTGTCAGTCGCCTCCGCCTTCTCGTTTCTCATCGATTTGTCCTCGGACTGATCGCACTTTCGATTCATCGAATCATCGCCGCAGCCGTCCTTCTTCTTGCCGCATGTCCTCAAGCAGCAGCACTTCTGATTTTGTCCGGTGGGAAGATCTTCTTTCTTGTACTTCACTCTGCGATTCTGGAACCAGATCTTCACTTGCTTCTCGGACAATCGCAGATTCGTAGCGATCTCGATTCGCCTGAGCCGCGACAGGTACATGTTCGACGAGAACTCGCGTTCCAGTTCCAACAGTTGCGTGCTGGTGAACGCAGTGCGGATTCTCTTGGAGCTGCTGCTCATAGAGTTCGGCGACTTCGGCGGAGGTGTTGGAGTGCTGTTACGCGAAGGTGACTCGCAATGCGCTGAAACATCTGTAGAAACACGGGAACATTAGAACCAAAGTCATAACGGAATATTCGCAACGAATTCTATTATGTAACAAAGCTGGGAAAATATTTACCGGAAAGTCTGCCAGTTGGCGTGTTCAGAGGCGACGGAGGGCTCTGTCCAGGTACAGGTAAGCTTGCCAAAGCCGGAGGGCTGATTGGCACCGGGACAGGCATCGCCGGTGGCCTTGGTACGGGCCTGATAGGTTGATAGCCAAGTCCAAGATTGAAGAAATTGAACATGTAGCTAGGCAACTGGTTCCCGTAATATGGCAACGGGTACGCAGGCGGCGAGTTGTTGCCGATCAGCGAGTCCACCAGGAAACTTCGCGACATTGTGGCGGGGTTAAATTCGGCTTTCACGTCCTTCTTATTAATCGTCTCGAACAACACACGGCCGGGCACACTAAATCCTTGAACCACTGGGGCCTCGTTGCGCACAATTTTCCATCGATTCACGTGTTTCACTTGGTTACTTAAACGTTGCGCCTCTTATCACTGAGACTGTCACGAATCTTCGATGCTTGCCTCCCTTCGACACTCCGATAATTCTGTCACCCGGATGGCCTCTGAGCTAGCGGTGTGACGCGCAAGAACTTGCGAGACGAGAGGATCCTCACTGTACGGTAGGACACCGTGATCTGCACCCCAAAGGACCACTGCACTAACATATATAGGAGATGCTAACTCCACCCAGGGGTTGGTTTCCTTCGGGCCCCTTTCGTAACGGGCCCCGCCCTTTTTCGAGGGTGCCCCTTTTAGTTCACCCTAAACGCAACCAAGGACCAAACGGCACGCTTCCCCTGGGATCGACACTGAGTAGGGCATTTTCTCGCAACGCTAATTCGACGGGTGGCTAATATGTCCGGAAACTTTATACTGCGCCCGTACCCATCTTTCCACTATTATTAGTCCGTGCAAGCTAACCCCTGCGACGTCTCCTTATTATTCCCGGCCGCATTCGTTCCTCGCGATGAATTTGAAGTACGATTTTAAATTGGCGGAAATGATCGTCGAATCCGGCGGATACGCCGGGGTTTCGTATGGAACATTCTGTTTGTTTGTTTGTTCACGTCCATTTGGGTGCGATCGCCGGCGTGTTTCCCGGATTTCCTTCATATTCGGTTAACGGGCGAATTTTCGTCCGGGACGACAGTGAATCATTCACAGAGTTGAAGTCTCGAGCGAAAAGGGGCGTGGAATGAGGGACAAAAAGGTTTTAACTAAGCATTTTTCCAGAAATGAGCGGAGAAAGTGGGACGCGCCGTAACTCGTTTCTGTCATCGGCGATTATCGCCTGAATTTCTACGGAACGCGCTTGGATAATTCTGCAGGAGATCAAGATAAGCTTGAAGGGAGGAGACGTTGTAGTTGGTACAGGTATCTGGCGCGGTTGAGGAAAGTATCATTAGTGGTTGCCAAGAATACAAATACTGCGATGGTGTTTCAGGAGAATTTTATGCTATATCAATTCCAGGCGATTCGATAACGTTTATTCATAGATTCGTCAGATAAAGTACGCGCAATCGTTAATTCCGAAACCTGAATCGTTCGCGAAATTCAACGACCTCCTTTCTCTGCAACAGCTTAGCACTAAATTGTTCCACGTCCCGGTTGTTAAACTATTCCGACACAAATAGCTCGATTCAGAAATGGCACAATGTTATACCGCAATGAATGAAAGTTATCAAACGAAATTCAGCGCATCTTTCGTAGACTGAAGTGCGTAAGAATGTAAAACTACCTCGATTATGCAAACTCTCAACAATATACGATCAATGGTAATACTGTAGTAGAGACCTTTTGACTGGCGTTCCAGAAAGGCTCGGTTCTGTTACCTGCAATTCCGCTGCTAGATTCTTCTGGAGACACAAAGGACGCAACACGTTTCCTCACACCAATGCAATTCACGTTCCCGTCGTAATTTCAGCAACGACGCGAGAATTGCCAATGAATTCGAGTTTCATTGTCTTGATTGGCAACTCGATACCCCTAATCGACCGTTGATCAAGCCAGGAAATGAACAACGAAGCGTGTCCGGATAGAAATGACGGTGTTTTGCTAATGGAAATTTTAACCGGCTCCACGCAACCCGAAATATGGTTACGGGCGTGCAGGTATGTATATAGATGCACCATAGAGGCAAGTTAATTTCGTGATTACTCGTGGGTGCTTTATCGAGCGTGCCCTGCAAGACACCCACGATGTTCACGTGGCGGAAAATTGATATTTAACGCCGGAACGTTCTTTCGCGTCGCCGATACATATTGCTTTCGTCGAGGATTTCCACCTGGTCATTTGCGGCGCATTTTCGTACGACCGCCATGGACCCCCGACACCTGCCACGATTCGTAGAAAACGATTGTACACTCGCAGAAATAGTCGACGCTTACATACCACAACCGTAAAATCCAGATCTCTCTGCACAGATATATATATATATATATATATATCGATTTGTCGTTCTATTTTCCAACACGGACCAACAAGTCCGGTGTAACATATCGAAGTTTCGAAACGAAAGTTCTTTGTACGGTCCGTTTTATTTCCATCGCGAACAAGTGGGCACATTGATCCAAACATTCGAAACGCTGAGGAATTAAACGCGCTACAATACCACATACACGCGACGTACGATCTCAAAGAAAACATAGCCGTGATTTTAAACCCCTAATAACGCAACTAATCCCATTACAATGTTACCAAGGCAGCGCAAGGAGGAGCGTGCGCGAAGCCCTGGAACTCACATTAAAAATCGGGGTAACGTTATCTCACGAGTGGCTCGTGAATAATACAATGCGCATCTCTCTCTCACTTTCTCTCTCTTTCAGCATATGTCCAGCGGATCCGGCTGATTTGAAGGGCTGCCGCACCCTCCGCGAGGGGTTGGAACCTCGCCACCCTTCGTACGCACAACGAATATCGTAAACAAAGTTACCCTGCCCTGTACATAGCATTCACGTGCGTTGTTACCATCGTACCTATCGTCATTACGGCCGAAGGATATTTTAATTTCTCGTGCAACCCCTCCTTGAGCCAGCCTATTGGCTGGCCTTTTTATTTGGGGCGTGTCCGGGCCCGAAGAAATTCGAGGGCAACTTGGTCGGGCTTCCTGTTCCATTCAAGGAAAATTTAAGAGAGTAGGTATATATATATTTTCTTTTAGTTGGGATAATAACGTATATTAGGGTATTTGGTGAAAAGCGTAAATACAATTTGAAACAAATGTAATTTGATGAAACTTCGAAGGGTAATATCAAGCCAAATATTGTTTCGCGCTGTTTCATATTTAAAGAAGTTAGTCGTAAAGCTGTTTCTATTTTCCTGCTCTTCGTGACACTCCGTCATCGATGTTTTGCACTCGTGTATTCGAAATATGTATACACGCATTACGAACTGTCGAGTTTTCAATATTCTGCACTTGAGCGTAGACTGTGACCACGCTGACTTGCTTCAACGCTAGTTGCATAGTTCGTCGAGATATCGGAGTTTCCTCTGAAGTGGCGACATCGATATCGGATGTGGGAATTGTAATTTAGCGTTACGCATAAGGCTAAATTACGTACCTATAAAAAGCTTTGTGATAACGCCAGTGCTGTGAATTAAAGTGACTTATGGACGCGAACATCTCAAAACTATTCTCCGTCGACAACTAGTCAGTATAGAGTCGGAGTAAACTTTCCCCTTCATAGTTGAGAGAACATCACTCTTGTGCAATTTGCGAAAGGTATGCGAGTTAGAGATTAATAAACTCGCCTTTGATATTAAGGATCGCAGAAACTGAGCTGATCGTATATATCGACGCGTATAATACAAAACGCCCCGAGGCCCATGACGAACGAAATATTTAACGACACGGGCAAGCGTATTTCGTGCCCGCAGAAGAAAGTTGACGGCAAACTCTGCAAACTAGTCGAGAACGGGCATCGAAGAAGTGGTTTTCGGTTATTCCCGTTGGATCTCACGAGACGGCTAACTTAAACGACGTTCGCAGAAGAAGAATAAATTTCAAGCCAAAAAGTTTTGCTTTGCATGGCGCAGCGGGTCTTCGACCTTGATTCCTTCAACCCTTCCTCGATTTCTCGCGAGTCACTTTCATATTAAACTGCTGGAACTTTATTATTAGTTCGATGCGATACGGGCGGAACAGTTGTTCGCGAGAGACGCGTAGGTTGGTTGTTTTTGCCGACGGTCGGAAATGTATAAGTCTAATAGCAAGCGAAAACAGTAATAGTATTCCATTACAGTGAATACCTCGGAAAACGGGATACATTTTCCCAAATTTCCAGCACTTAAACCCATTCTTTTTCGAGCCCAGGTATACTAACTAGTTAAAATTACCTATGCAGATGTCTTCCAGTATATATCGTACGAAACGAGCAAGAGAGACAATCAATAAGTAGCGTTCCAAGGAGCAACAGACTGCGTTAAAAATTTTTAAATCAAAAGAAATACCCGTAACGAATAGTTCCGATAAAATTCCGACACCCTCTTTCTCACGGGAATAATCAAATACAAGGCCGACTGGAGTGATGCCAACGATTTCCGCTATCGGCGTCGACGATAGATTTGATTTCGACTTCTCAAACTCCCCGGCGGCGCAATAAAACTCGCGATCGATGCGATTCCTACTTTAAACCATCGTACATTGTACTCGTCTGAACGGTCCAGCTACTCGATTACTCGAGATTGTCGACGAAATCCCAACAGAAGACGAAACCGGCCGAAGAAACACAGCCACGTAGTACCTACGCCACATTGAATCTTGCGCGTTGTTCCAGCGCTCAAACAACCGAGACTGATCCTTCGATCGACGGTACGTACGTCGTACCGAAAATCCTTCGAGATGAACGCGATAAAGCGTGACGCAATAACGACAGGTAGACAATGATCTCCGTACGATTCTAAGGGTGGAGAAACGCAGGACAAACATTCGTCCTGCTCGACGAAGCCTCGCCGCCTCCGACCAAACAGATACACGGATCGAAAGAGGTACACGTGTGGTCGAGTTGGTATCGCATGGGGTAGTGAATCAATCTGGTTTCCCGATTCCTGCGTGGATGAAAGAGAATTGCGAGATCGATGTCGTCTTCGGTAAACTTACTCCTTTTTTTTTCCCTTCGAACCATTATTCGCCCCGGCCGGTTCGTTCCACCGTTCTGAGTTCGATCTCGAGGCAAGGATCCGAATTAGCTCGCCTCATTTCACCCGGCGGAAAAGTGCATTCTTAGGGCAGAATGCAAGATCCCAAAGGAGCATCCCATTCAGCCTCGACTCAACCCACGCTATTGGTCATCTGTAAAAGGGCCTGATGAACGAGAAAGAAGAAAAAAGGAAAGAAGAAGGGAGGACGAGGCGAAGAATGAAACGGTGCCGGGCACGGCCAAATAATCATGGGAATGGCAAATACGATTTCGGATCTGTCCTTTTGCTACCATCTGAACCAAATAATTCGGCCATAGTCGGCGTAGAGTGCGAGAGGGAGAGGTTTTTGGCGGAAATTCTTTATTCACCTTTTACCCCTTTCGTCTAACGGCATAATCGTATCTGCAGGATACATCGGTCGTAACAATTTCCTTTTTGTTTTCCGTCCGACAGATTGATAGACGGTCTTGCGTTGGAAACCCTTTCAGGGACGACGGCAGATGAATTCAAATGAAAGCGATCGATCCGCGGAGATAATTCATCGATTTAAACACGTCCGTTCGTTGATTCAGGTATTGGCCCTCCGTATTGTAATCATGTTTCGCTGCCGATATTGGCGATTGGAACGATCAAGCGGACTCGTTCAAAGAAAATTTTCATTATTCTTAGTTTTGCCCTCCGGCAAAAGCTAATTGCAGATGCTTCCCAGAGAGAAAAATTGTATTTTTTTCGCGGATCGCGAGACTTGTTTAGCCTCGATGTATCGAACTACAATTCCAACTGTACCATGCCCAGAGGACCGAAGTACATACATGCGTACCTTGCTACATATATTATACATGCATACGCTTAACGATACCGAACTTCCCTCGAACTCAACAGCCCGCAACTCGATAAGCCAAGTTCGCGGGCCACGATCGAGCGAGGGTAAACTCGTCACTGGCGACAGAAGCAAGATGGCGAAGTACTTAATGCACAACGTTCGCGGGGTCTCGATAAGGAAGAGTCGTACGCGACACGCGGTTCGTCTTTCTTTCTTACGACCAGCTGCCGCGAGAGCTCCTTCGCCGGAGGGCAAAAAATTTATTCTGACGGCGTATGAAAATTGAAAATATTCATAACTCGAAACGGTGCGCAAAGACAGAGGAGGCCTGGGAATGAGCGAAAAGTCGATGAATCCGAACGATCGCTGGAAAACCCATTAGATCGGGGCCACGGTGGCGTGGTTGTAACGCGAAAATCCATAGATTTACGCTGAATTCACCGTAAGCCTGCATCGATGACCTTTTTGTCGGCGTCGCCCTATTGTTTCGCGCGGCCATTGTCGGCAACAACGAGCATTTCCGAATCGCGATGGTCATCCCAGCGTGGTTCATTCGATAATTTCGCTAGGTTACGCGCCCTCCTTTCTCCCTTTCCCATTCACATTTCTGCCCCCGCTGCCCGGCTCCTCTTCCGCCGCCGTTTTCACTGTTCTTTCCGCCTTGCTACCAGTGTTTTGACACGCGCCGAGGAGCCCTCACGAATAACGCAGTCAGCTTCGGATTTGTCGAACGGTTCATGGATACAGCACGGTTTGTTGAACACTGTGAATCGGCCACGATCTTCTTGTACGCTTCATCATTTCTCCACGGCCGTGAGAGTATCATGAGTCGTAATGACCGTGCCCCCGCCAGAGGCTAAGGAGACTCTACCTTTTCCGTCTCGGATAAAGGAACGGTAAGCGCATTTCCCCTCCAGATCAACGGCGAACGCGTACAACCGGGAGGGCGAACAATTTACGAGAGGATCTTTTTAACGCTGGACGCGCATTGCAGCACGCGTTACGCCCGAGTTGTTCGCGCTTCGCATCGCCGTTCGCCGTTAAAAGTACGCTTCGAGGTAGCGTGATCATTTTGGTGTACTCTCTGCGAGAGGCGGACACACGCAGACCTCGACGTTTTACGACACGGCTGAATTAACGGTGAAATTTATGCGCCGCCGGCGAAATATGAACGAGGTCGTTCTGGCAAAGATTGAAAAAGGGTATAGCCGACCGGGGGCTACTTAAATATCGACGCGACGGTACAACTTTCGAACTATCCGTGTTTTCCACGGGCACGGACGTGGAATGGGCGAAGGGATTACGAACGGGAAAGAGATTTCCGCGGAACAAAAGCGGATTGCACCCTGTATACGATGACATTAACGGGGACCACGAACACGGAACCTCTATCGGAGACCCAGTTATCCCGCGTTCAAGCTACACGCACGTGTATCCGCGCCGGTTAAATTACGGATTAAAATGTGTCGTAGCTTCCAGCGAGGGCGGCGAGAAGTACACGCGGTCTGCGGTGGAGTCTATGTTGCGTGTAAAATTTCGTAAAAGTTCCGATTACGCGTTCGCCCCTCTCGGGCGAAAGGATAAAACCGAATCTGCCTGGACAATGATAATAGGCGAACGAGGCTGGTCGAAATTGGGCGACGCTAAAGGCTGAGACGTACAAAGGGACGGGGAGTTGCATTTTGTTCCACGACCTTGCGCCCCAGAAGTTCGCCATTTTCCCTCGCCCTTAAGTAACAACCGCGAAAAATGAACTTTCGATGACAAGGCGTATACGAGAGCCATTCTTCCCGCTCGTAATTTCCTACCGTACCCCTAGTCGCGAACCATTTTATAATATCATCAGGGTGCCGGTAGAAAGGGTGTTCGAAAATCTACCCTCCTTGTACGATGATCCACAGTGACGTATTTAGCATCGTACGTCCAGCATAGAAATTATCATCTTGTAATTCGCGCAGCCAGCCCAGCGTTCGTTAACATTTTTCGCCGCCACTTTAGGACCCCGCGAAGGTTCCTCGAGTGCGCCCACCCATGGTACCGTCCGAACACAAAAGGAGCTCGAACCGCCGTGAATTGCACTGTTCCCAAGTGATCCGGGAAACTAGGTACGTTCAGTAGCCACCGCGGCGCACAATAAACGATAGATTGCGAAGTAACTTCGTTTCGATGTGTGCCGCGGGTGCACGCTTCCGATCACGTGCCGCATAATACGCGCGTGCCGGGATAATAATTCCTGAAGACACCGCCTGATGAAGGCAACGTCCTCGCGCTAACAGGCCCATTGTTGGAGCCGCGTCAATTCCATGATTAATTCCATTATGGCGTCGCACGCGAGGCCCGAGGAACGCGCAACCGGGCACGGAACAAAAACCAGTAGCCGATGTGCGTACGTTTATCAAACGGATTACGCGCCACGAACGCACGACAATCACTGACTGGACGCTGCACCGCGAAGAACCGGCGAATCGGATTACCTCGCAACAGGGAGAAAAAAAAGTTGAAACGTCTGAATGGAAACTCTGAAGCACCCGGTGCTCGTCATTTCTCTGTCGTCGTAATTGATTTCGGTTCGAGGAGCTTCTCGTCGATCGTGAAATTGCAGGTCCGATAAAATGCAATTTATTGGTTAAATAGAAGCGATCGCGCAAGTGGTGCGCTGTGCAATTTCACGAACCGGGATCACGGGAAGCACTCGTAACCCTCGCACACCTTTTGTCACGTTGCGTCCACGGGGGCACAAGGGAACGCCGTAGAAAACGAGTAGGAACGGCGCGCCTAAGAAAGACCTTGCACCCTTGCGGCTTTCTGCCTTGAACTCTCCTACCTGCCCAACGAAAATCGAACTTACCGAGTACGATGTCGTGGATGACGTTCGATAGGATAGCAATTTGTTCGATGCTTATTCGCGTTTTTGTGCAATGGGCAGAAGTGCCTTCTTGAACGGGTTCGCGTTTCAGTGCCACTCCAACTGCGAACGCATTGTTCTCGCAATAATACGCTTTATTAAATGCGCCGAGAACGACCCCGTTCTGACTGAAAAGTAATTCGCGATTCAGCCGGGCCCCGCGAACGATCGAAGCACCGTGAAAAACGAACCGTCGGAAAAACGGGAAATGAATGGAAATGTACGGGCGACATATGGAAATAATTGTTATCATCCTTAACCCCAGATTTTCCTCGAACCAGCCAGGTGCTTGCGGTTCGCGCCACCTCTTACGTTCCACCCTCCGCGAACAAAGGGGACACGAGTCCATAAAATCCCATAAACATCCCCAAGAATCTACTCAACGCGGTTGGTAAATCGTGCCTCTGAAAAGAATAAAGTATCGCTTTTGCGACAATTTTACGGCAATTTTCCGACTCGATGGAAACGCGTCGCGTACAGGCTAACGTGCTACCAGGTGTCGAGAAATATACGTCCCTCCGTCCCTTCAACCCCGCCTCTTCTATACCTCCCTTTCAGAGGAGACAGTAATCTTTTTTTACGCTCATCCTTGTTCGTTCTAACCAACGCTAACCAGCCACTCGATTAACAGGCGGCCAATGGACAGTATCCCCGGTGGGTTTTCCACAAAAACAGGTACGGCACGATCGCGGTGGTTTCAATGAAAGAAACGTGTGTCCCATTGAACGGCCAATGGTCCGTGATCGTATTCAACGAAAGGCAAGGACATTTTTGGCCCCGTACGAAACGTTTGGTCGCGTGATTCGTGCGTTGAATGATTTCGTGATTCATATCGGAATCGTTGCGCACGATACACTCGAATGGTTTCCAATATTAGGACTATTGCCTGTAATACACGAGACGGTATTAATCATTCGTGTTTTCTCCTCTATAGGTAAATGGGTCTGTTATGAAGCTTAAGCGTGATCGATAATTGTATCGGTGATTAATGGCCAACCAGGCTGTGGTGCGAATATTCCGGTTGTCTGTCGAACAATTTTTAGATCCGAGAGACCGTGTCCCAGCAGTTTCTATTTGTCCGTTCGTTTCTCTTCGCAGCCGAGGCGTTTATTTGCTTTCTCAAGTATTGTTTTAGCGGGTGGTAAAGCATCGAAGGCGGGGCCAAATCGACTCGACGCGCGATATATTGGACTTCGGTGCGAAATAAGAAGAGGGATATCGCCGGGCGGCGGGAAAATCGATAACAAAAGGATCTCGGATGGTTTTCCGTTTCTGAAACGCAGAGGGATATTTAATTTGGCTGGTTGCCGGGCAGGAGAACCGAAGCTGGTAAGTTTGCAACTGCTGGGATTAACTTTTCTTTTGGTCCTGCCCTTTTTTTGTACTTGCGTCTGAAGAAAGTGTCCCCGTGTCTCGACTTTAATGAAATAAAATAGAACGGAATGAAATAAATAGCTGGGTCCAGTTTAATTTAAACGCCGACCCCCGTCTGTACACTCTACATACTGCTAGCTTTAGCTTAGAAGTTAATCATTTTGAGCGAAACAATATCCCTGTATTTTTCTGCCCGTCACCCTGAAACGTTGCAACCGTCGAAAGAAAAATATCGAACGGAAAAAGCCGTGTAGCTTAAACCATCGAATTCGAAACGAAATATCGTTCCATATTGTATTGGCAAGCGCGATTCGCATTCGACTGGTCGTGGGAATGAAACGTTTAAATACCATTTAATTACCGAACACGGAACACGGAGAATTGTTTGCGGGGCGCGCGATGCATTTCCATGTTTTTCATATTTATTCTATACTCTTCTGGCAGTAACCGATATCCATTCGAAAGAATTAATCTGGAGTGGTCCGCCGCAGGGAAGTAATGAAGTGGGGTACTTATCGGGGAAGACGTACAGCTAACAAAAGTAGAGTTTAACGATCCTTCGCGAGAGATACCCCAGGAAGAAAGCCTCGGAATTAATCGCGGTGGTCGAAGAGTGGATTTCCCGAATCGTCGTTAAAATAAAGTGAAACTGCCCTCTGATCATTAATTTGTGCAAAATCCCTGTCGAAGCATTCGTGAATGATGGTCGTATCCTTTAATGTTCCCCGCGTCGACCAGCTTCACGGCGTTTCGAAGCCTAAAAACGACAATCCCCATAAGCAGAGAGAGAGTGGAATACGGCTATACTTGACGCATCTCCCCGGCGCGTAGTCGTAAACGCGGATCGAATCGCTCGTATAAGTTGACAGTGTTCGAGCCCCCTTTTACTAACGTAAACTCGAACGACACGGCGAGAGACAACGTTTCAGCAGAAGCATTTCGATATTGTGTTCGAGTGGCGTCGAGAGCTAGTGGGGCCCGCCTTTAGTTATGGCACGTTAGTTACGCAATGCTTACTTCGCGATAAATTACATTTTGTTGAAGAGAACGCGTACGTTTTATGCGAGCGTTTCGCCGAGCAAATTTATTCTCACGATTGCATTAGTGTAAAATCCTGGCTGGCCGTGTTCGAACGGAATTCTGTTTCCGGCGTGTCGAAACGAAATTGAAGTTTGTCGAATATTTGCGATACGCGCATGAGCATATGCGGTGCGTATATTTAATTAGTGCAGATTCTTCTTACGTGTGTTCGTTTCAGATTGTCTGTTTGCCGATTCGACCGACGAAGCGTTTTAAGCGTTCTTGTGGACAGAGCCGATAAATTCGTCAAAGCGAGCCTAAAATAACACGTCCGTGAAAAAGGGAAGTGAAATATTGGGTTTTTTTTTTTTTCGTCGACAAGTCAGCTCGGAAGTGTATTGTATCGAGTGCATTTCGTGTGAAATATGCGCCCGTACGGCATAGCAATTTAAATATTGTATCGCAGCGAGCATATTCTATACAAAATATTGGGCATGTCCGTGTAGGAGGATTAAACGTAGATTGAAGCCAGCGAGCCATACGGTATTTGATTTTCATTATTTTTTTCACTATCGTCCACATGTACATATGTGTGTCGTCTCTCGATTAGGTATCACAATTATTAAGTGGAAAACACAAACGTCAACCCCAGCACGCTAGACACTAATTACTAAATATCCCAGATACTAATCTTCATTGAACCAAGATAATCGAAAGCTTAACGTCACAGCAGCTTCCGCTAATTAATTCCATCCGGCTGCATTTACTCTTCGTCCATCCATCGAACGACGAAGTCCTCGAATAAGAAATAATACCAATAAAGATACACAATCGGTAAGTAGGTAACCCCTCCCCCCCCCGCGTTCCTTTCTTCCAACTATTAATTGCAACCTCTTAATTAAAAGTCTTCGCGGTATTGGTTTTCAATCGCGCCACTGGTAAGTTACGTTATGACGACTCGTTTTCGACCAGTCGAACGTTGAATAACGATTTAAACGGTAGCCCCTGCTAAACAATTTTTACTTGCTCGTCCCTAACTTCGGAAAACAGATACGGATCGCAAATCGAACAACCTATTGCCACTGTTTACCTCAAATTTCCAATCGGATTGCGACACGCAGGGCGGGTGAAATTCTGTGGACTGTTGCAAATAAAAGCGAGCGCAGCATCGTCGACAACCGGGAACAATTTTAACGGCTTAACGCCGAACCGATCATCGACCAATTCTTTCGGGAAATGACGTGAATTATGCGATTTCCACTACAAGCATATGCCACCGTTTCCACGTATTCACACGTATTGACTGCGACTCCAGAGGTCAATGTTGAAGTTACCTCTGTCGGCAGGCTACTTGCGCAAGGGCCCAGCTAGTACCATTCGTCTTATTTGCTCAGGCCTGCGGTTCTCCTTTCAATTCCGCATCAAATGGGATATAATCCGGCGATATATGAGGCTCATTTGTAACTTGTAATCTCGAGCTATACGTTCAACATAATTCAGAATTAGGCTTGCTCTCGACGACTGTTACACAGCTCGTACGGTCGAGAAACATGGAATCGTATGACCGTTAGAGAACAGAGGCTCGTATTTTCGGGTTGCATTATTTCTCTGCATAAAGTTTCGAGGCAGAGCCGCAATAGAACTACGGTTCGGTCGTAGGAATGCTGTAACAACGTTCGTGCATGTCCAAATGAACGAGAAGTATGCTCGTAAATTGTTTTACCCAGCGATGAGCACGTTTTCAATTAATCATTCGCTCAACTGTTACGGCAAGCTCAGAATTCCATATATCTATATAGGTATATGTTTTAAAGCGAGTTTTTAGTGAGTTAATATAAAATTATTTTCAATGGAACTTCACGATCGTCGTGTTCAAACAGACGACATTGATGTAAGCGACATTCTACGAAGGGTTCGTCCACATACGTCCCCCCTTAAATCGATTATCATTTCATTCATACGAAATTACCGATAATACTAATGCCTGACGGATTAGGGATAGATTTTTCCAAAAAAGCGCAAAATTTTCATGAATTGACGTAAGCGGATTAGCGGCGTGTGTCCACGGCAGCTGTCCTGTCGATCTATCGAAAACCCATCTCTTTATAGATATTGTTCATAGCACCAACATTAATCCCGTAAATACCGAAATTATCCGCGAAGGGCTAGTCGGAAAGCAGAAAAGGACGCAAACAGGCCAACGTATAATAATCAGCAATCCAGGTAGAGAACTTCGTGCTTGGATATAGGAGACAGTTCGTAAAGCAATGCAGGGTTGTTTGTAATTTTATATAGATCTTAATATTGTGTCCCGTTAGTTATTTTTGAATTATTTGTACTCAGTCAAATGTCAGGGCAGCTTCTTTAAATATTAGGTTTACATTAAAAGTTTTGACATAACTGACATAAATTTATTTATATCGGATATTTTATATCGTGTCGCTTATTCGTTTTCCTAACTTCTGAGATGTCGTTGATTAAAATCGGCCCAGTAGAATACGAGTTATTTGAATTTGTTTAAATAAAGTATAAACAAATGCCTTTATCTCAACTTGCAGGCTAGCTGCAGCAACTACCAGTGAACATAAATTAAAGCTAGGAGGATCAGCTAGCATCTCCAATGGGCGTGAACAATGTAACATGAGTAGTTCATTTGTCATTAACAATGAAACAATTGAAAATGTTATTACGGGGCACTGTATATCATCACATCGGCGGGGTAGTTTTTATCGTGAAGCTAATTCGTTGCCCTTTAATTTCAGACATGGTTGATTAAAATCGGCCGAGTAGATAGCGGAATAATAATTTTTTAATATTTTGTCGTGAACGAAATGTCGGTAATCGTGTATGTGGCGCCATCTCGCGTTTGCGGCCTTTTTCGCAGTTTGCCGGGGCTTCAAAACCGAATTCCTGGATTACATCGTTAATTTAAACAATTACGTTTTCCTCGGCTTCTACAGCGTATTTCTTATTTCTGGTGGTGCTAGACCAATGACCGACTGCTTAAATTAAAGGTAAAGGCTGCCGCTACACGCCAAGAAACAATGTATGAGCGCTGTACGCGCCGTTTATTTTTGATAAACAATTAAATAATAAATTTGGGAATTACACAGAAACTATACGTGAAGTCCTTTTCAAAAGTAAATCTGATTGTTCTCCGAACCGAGAGCTTCAATTTCGGCCCAGCAGAAGCCGACATATTGTAATTTGTTTAACGAAATTATAAACGAATACGATTATGTCGGCTTGCAGGCGAGTTACATCAACGATAAAATTACGGATAAAGTTACGGCAACGAGGTATTTTTTTATCGTGTATCTGTTACGTTTCCCTGTCCTTTGAGACGTCGTTGATTAAAATCGACCGAGCAGAAGCCGATATAATTGCAGTGACCCGTAGGTGGTTTTTGCCGATTCTTCAATTGTTAATAACTTTTAAACCACACATGTCATAATGTTACACCTACTGGAGGAGACAGCTATGATCCGTAGCTTTAATTTACTACTAGCCCGGTTAAAAATACGCAGTAACAGCCGAGAAACAGGCAATGGTTTAAATTAACGATGTAATCCAGGAATTCGGTTTTGGCGGTGCGGAAAACTGCGAAAAAATCCGCAAACGCGAGATGGCGCCAAATACACAATTACTGTGGCGACCGGGATTTACCGACGTTGGTCGCGAAGTAGCGACCTGTGTTACCGTCGGCGGGCGTAACTAGATTTAACTTGGTTAGTGTTATTATAGTTAGTTTTAAGACTTCAGTTCTAGTTGTTTAAGTACTTTAGATTTGTAACACTAGTTTTTGAATCTAGTCATTAGCGCCTAGCATACTTTAGTTGATAGTTTACAGTTTACAAAGAGCTACCAAAGTAGTAGGAGTTCCACCACGACAGTTCGTTAGTGTCGATAATGAATAAAGATCCAAAGTCGGTAGAAGTGCAAACGTTTCTCTTTCCATCACGTATCACCGCCACATTACCGGCATACCATTACCGACAAAGTATTTAATAATTATTATCTCGGCTTCTACTGTGCCGATTTTAATCAACGACGTCTCAAAAGACAGGAAAACGAGTAAGCTACGCGATGAAGAATACCCCGTTGCTGTAACTGTATGAAGTTCACCGTCATAACAATTTAAATTCTTTAATTGTTTATAACAAATGAACTGCACGTATCATATTGATCGCACCTATCGGAGATGTTAGTTTATCTCACGAGCTTTAATTTACGTCGTCTGGTCATTGATGTAGCTGGTATGCAAGTCGAAATAATGAAATTTGTTTATAATTCCTTTAACCAAATTCAATTATCTCCGCATCTACGTGACCGAATTTAATCAACGACATCTCAAATTGAAGCTTTCGGATCAAGGAACAATCTCATTCACTTTTAGAAAGGTCCTCGTGTATAGTTTCGGTGCAATTTTCAACCGTATTGTTTAATTGTTTATCAAAATTAAACAACGCATGCAGCGTTTCTAAATTGTTTATTGCCGTATAGCAGCATCCTATACCTTCATTTTAAGCTAACGATCATTAATCTAGCACGTCGAGGAAGCGAGATAATTGAATCGACCCGGAGTGCATTTTTTCGGATTCTTTAATTCTTAATAACTTTTAAACCACAAATGATATATTGTTGCAACTGTGGGAGGAGGTAGCTCTGGTGTGTAGCTTAAATTTAAAACAAGTCCGGTTTTGAAATACGTAGTACAAGCTGAGAAAAACGCAATTGTTTGAATTAACGATGTAATCCAACGATGTAATTCGGTTTTAGCGGTGCCGAAAACTGCGAAAAAGGCCGCAAACGCGATATGGCGCCACATACACGCTTACTGTAGGGATCGGATACACCCTCCCTGCGGATTGTGCAGGAGGGGCGGAACCGTCCCGGTCTCCACACGCCACGTCGTGACTTCATTATTATCGTTCGAGGAGAGTCAGCGATCAGTCGTCGTGCTAGGCACACAGTCTTTTGCAATCGACATAGAGACACAGAGAGCCAGGTATAGGTGCCTCTTCGACTAATCGTAAGTTGAATAAACGGATGCAGACAAATCAGTGTTGTAAGCTCCTTCTTCCTAACCGACCATCCCCGGGGAAGATCCCTGTTCCACCCACTGCGTAGGGCAGCGCAACAAGTCGAGGCCATATCGACGACCCCTACATTACCGACATACCGTTTCCGACAAAATATTTATAAATTATCTCGGCTTCTACTGTGCCGTTTTTAATCAACGACGTTTCAAAAGACAGGGAAACGAATAAGCTACACGATAAACATACGCTGTCGCAGTAATCATATACAGTTGCCCGTAATAATATTTTCAATTGTTTCATTGTTAATAACAAATGAACGGCAGATGTTACAAAGTTCAGACCTATTGGAGATGTTAGACGATCTTCCCAGCTTTACTTTATGTTCACTGGTAGTAGCTGTAGTTTGCCTGCAAGTCGAGATAATGGCATTTGCTTATTCTTTAATTAAACAAATTCAATTATCTCGCTGTCTACTCGGCCGATTTTAATCAACTACTTCTCAAAAGAAAGAGAAACGTATAATCTACACGTTAAAAAATACCCGGTGGCTGTAACTGTATTCAGTTGGCAATAAAAACACTTTTAATTGTTTACGTATTCAAGAATTAATATGCAGCATTAAACGCCGTATGCACTTTTCCTGCAAAATCATCTGGAAGTCGAGGGAACAAACAATATCGTCGTTGCCCTTTGCAGCGTAGGTCAAGTGATGGTAATGAGCCTCAATTCTAGCTAGACGAGAATGGACCGTCGTTGTTCATTCAAAATCTTTGTATTATTTTTATTAGATGATAACGATCGATACACTAATGGAATGGATCGAACTTAGTGGATGTCGTTGTTTCCTCATATGTCTTCCATAATCTACCATTTTCAGTAACAGCGAAAATTTTGAATTTTTGATTATTGAAACCATCGTTATTTTCACGGTAATCGTCCGATCGAGATAAGTACCTGACTTTTTTTCATTTCGTCTGTCCGATAATGACTAATTAATTCCCTGCGATGGTACCGCTTCCTGTAATGAGTATAGCATTTGCGGATTAAACGAAGGGAAACAAATTGTAACGTCATCGTGACGAGAAAATTATGAAGACACTTGTGTTTTATATATTTAAAAGTTTTCTCACAACTGAAATCCTACATGTTGCTGGATCATTCTTATCGTTCCAACAACTGCAACTTGGACGCGTGAAAGACCTAATCTATTAAAGCCACGTCCTTCCGCAAACGATAAACCACCAAGAATACGGTCCTTCAAGGTGGGAGGCCCGCCCCCCCAATGGCGCACGGAAGAGGACGAGTTTAAGACAGTTTAACACCGGTCGCCGTCTGAAGAGCTCGTACTTTTAGCTAGGCTTCCAGTAAAACACAGAGGAAGTGGGTCATCTCTAATTTACTCATGTCAATTTACGGTTTTTTTTAACGGAACCTCGCTATTACCGTCTTGACGGCACCGGTTTGTGTGTTGTCGAGACTACCTTCACAGAAAAACACAAGGCGTTCCGTTCCAGTGCCTGTCAGAATTTTGATTGCGTTTACGAATCGATCACGACAAACAAATAAAACGGACAACGATTCTTGGAATAGCTTCGGCGCCCAGGAAGAACAGTACTCCTCGTGGAAACCGGTTTACAGTTGCACAGGAGACGAGTTTTATTCCGTGGACGAAGACACCGCAGGATGTTAGGGGAACGAAGAATATTACGGTGGTTTTATGTGACAGCTTTGGTGGTGGGTCACGTCACTGCGACAAAGCAACCACACATTGTGTTCATTTTGGCCGACGACTTGGTGAGCTAACAAACCATTCCTTGTCGTGCCACATTGATTGCATTAACTTTTCTTTTATGTCGCGGTAACTTTTGTGTAGGCGGTTCGCTTGTGATCTTTTTACTCCCAATGTTACGTTCGATGCAACTTGAAGTTTATTAATTTATATTTAAATATTCTTATATCTTCCTGGCTAATTATAACTTTGACAAACGTCGAATGTTTTTCTACCAATGAACCTTACGATAATTCCAATCAGCCGAGGCGTGTATGATACCGAGCATGCACAGTATGCGTTTAACTCAACTAACTGAAGTCATGAATGTAAATGATTGAACAGGGATGGAACGACGTTGGTTTTCACGGATCAGGTCAAATCCCGACGCCAAATATCGACGCTTTGGCGTACTCTGGTCTGTTATTGGATCGATATTATGTCACACCGATCTGCACACCGTCACGGAGTGCCCTGATGACCGGCAAGCATCCTATTCACACAGGAATGCAGCACGGGGTACATCATTAACTATTTAACCGCGCAAACGACTTGTAAATAAAGCGCCCCCGCTTTGCGCCGCTCCTGTGGTTCGTTGTACTTAAACTATGTTGCATTATGGCGAACGAAAGTTACGAAAAATCGTTTCGCGATAATTGCGAGCACACAGTTCACTATTCTCGCGGTCAGCTTTTACTGCGTCGTGGACGGACAAGACACGCGATCCTTTTCGACGCACCATTTCACCATCCCGACCTACTCTTTTCGTTCCGTTTCTGGAAAGGTGGCAAGATCCCTAAATAATAATTAAACGATCCCGCGAACAGGTTCTAAAATGTGCCGAGCCAAGAGGACTGCCCCTTCAAGAGAAGCTTCTGCCGGAATACCTTCGCGAACTCGGTTATAGCAACCACATCGTAGGGAAATGGCACCTGGGCTTCTATACGAAAGAATACACCCCGACGTACAGAGGTTTCGAGTCGCACCTTGGCTTCTGGAGCGGCCACCATGATTATTTCGATCATAGCGCCGTCGAGAGTGTAAGATATTTTATCAGATATTCTGGTACACTGTTCGGAAGTTTGAGTAAAATTTTGGCGCAGCCGTACTGGGGCCTGGACATGAGAAACGGATTAAATCCAGCCTGGGATCTTCACGGGAAATATTCTACGGACATATTCACAAAAGAGGCTGTGAGACTGATCGACAATCACAACAGCAGCCGTCCAATGTTTCTGTATTTAGCTCACGCAGCGGTGCACTCAGGAAATCCTTACAACCCACTTCCGGCGCCTGACCAGGACATCGCGAAGTTTACCAATATCTTTGAATACAATCGCAGACAGTTTGCCGGTAATTGCAGCACGATTATTCATTGGGATGCACAAAGGTTCCATGTATTTCGTAGGAGTCTGCGACCCAGGACGATCGATCGTAATTGAATTTTAGCGATGCTGAGTAAGCTGGACGAATCGGTTGGTCAGGTGGTCGAGGCGCTGCGCAAAAAGAACATGCTGAAGGACAGTGTAATCGTGTTCTCCACCGATAACGGTGGGCCGCCTGCCGGTTTCAATCAAAACGCCGCCTCGAATTGGCCGTTGAGGGGCACGAAGAACACTCTCTGGGAAGGTACTTGAAAAAAAAGGAACTTTTACACCCTTTACATTGAGCGCAACTAACCATCCCTTGCCCCTTTTATCGCCACAAAGAATAAATTGCCCAACCAACGTACTTTCACTTAATAATCTGATGCACTTTTCCGAACGCGATATCCTACGAACGTGAGAACAAATTTCATTGCAATTAGGCGGCGTTAGAGGCGCGGGCTTGCTATGGTCGCCCGAATTAACGCGTCCCGGAAGGGTCAGCAGACAGCTGATGCACATAAGTGATTGGCTGCCGACGCTTTTAACCGCCGCCGGTGGAGATCCGTCTGGTTTAAGCATCGACGGCGTGGATCTGTGGCAGGCATTGAGGGAAGACACACAATCGCCTAGAAAGTCGGTTCTCCACAACATCGACGATATTTCTGGCGTAGCTGGGATTACCATTGGAGATTGGAAGTACATTCAAGGTAATGAGTAATCCGGTTAGTCTGAGCAAATTCTTGTGTCGCGTTTAAGATTCAATTCCACCGCGACTAACTCTTTATTTCTCACTTTTAACGCCGAACTTTTTACACAGGATCCACGTATAATGGGCAGTGGGACGGATGGTACGGTCCGTCCGGAAGGGAATGGGTTTACGATGTCGGTGGAGTGATCGGTAGCACTGCCGGAAGAGCAATGGCCACTGCTGGCTTTAGTCTGTCCGCGGAAAGTATTCGCAGGCTTCAATGGGACGCTATGATCAAGTGTCCACCGAGGAACGACAGTCTGCCATTATGTAAGCCACTGGTGTCGCCTTGCTTGTTCAATGTTCGGGAGGACCCTTGCGAGGATAATAATGTCATAAATCAGTAAGTGAAAAAATGTCCGAGACACGGGCGAACGTAGAAAACAATATCGGACAAAAGGATTTCGTTTCGTTCTTAAGGTATCCAGCAATCGTGAAGCAGCTGAGGGACGAGTTGAACAAATTGAACGCGACAGTAACGCCAGCTGGAAATCTTCCGTGGGATAAGAGGGCGAATCCAGATTTCTGGGATCACACGTGGACCAATTTCGGGGACTACCTGAACGTTTTCGCGAACAACGTCAGTTGAGAGCGTACGAGACGGGGAGAAAATTCGGTGAAGGAATAAAGTTCGCCGAAGCGTTACGTTTGCATATTTTTATACGATATTATAGATCGAGTCGATCCAGAAGAGCGTTCTCGTTAAACGCGCGGATCGTTCACGGTTCGCCTTCGCACGCTCTGAAGTAGATGGCCAACAGGAAGAACTCGGACAGGATTATAAATAGTATCTTGTTTTATTTCTTAATCTATACACTTCGATCTTGCTGGGCCGCAGTTCTATCCAAGTGCGTACAAAGTGATAAACGGAATAGAAAAGGGAAACGCGTTTTCGAAATTGAAATGGAACGTCCTTATCTTCTTGGCTAGAACGTCAGGATAGGTCCCTCTCGATGATCGAGAATATCTGTAACAATTAAACAAAGCAATTTTCTGTATAACGAGCCGAGCTTCGACACCTTGTAGATCTGAATTCTATTCGTTGAATCACGTACCTTTGGCAATGGACCACCAGGGTAACGTAATGTACGTGAGAAATGCATTCAGTGGAACGGATTGGGCCCGCCTGGTCTCCTTCCAGAAGTGGAAGGTTTGCGTGAAACCTCGCATTGTCCATAACGGATTGTAAGCACCGTCGTCCAGCTCTACAGGCACGCAGAAACAAAACAAAAAACCAGCTGATTATTACTAACGGTTATTAATCATTCCAAGCGTCGATAAGAAGCTCGACCTATGCCTACGATCCTGGAATGATTCGTGTCAAGCAATTAGATGGGAATAATCGTTCAATAACGAGCCGAAGTTAATTCGGACAAGGAGATTGTAGTTCGATAATGGATGGTTGAAATGATGGGCAAGAATCGAACGGGTTCAGCATGAAATGTGTAAAGGTGATGCTATGATACACATCAGCTACTGGTGCGCAGAACAAATAAATACGAACAGGGATGCATTAATTATTCTTTTTCTCTTTGTCGAATGAAAAAAAAAGTGGTTAGCAGATATTTTGTCTGTTTGTTGTGGCCACGACACGAATAGTTCGCACTTCGCGATTCTGTCCATTTCTTTTTCTCTTTTTTCTCGATTCTATCGGTGTCGTCGAATATTCGTTTCCCATCGTGGATGACTATGTTTATACCGATGGTGAAACTCGCGAGGTAAAATAGACCAATAGTAGTTACCGTTTCTCGACGTTATCGCAAAGGTGTTCGAAATCGCGCGCTACGAAGGCTACTCCTTGCAACGGATCGTCGCTGCAAGAAAACCACCACCAGCACTACGGAACATCGTCGCGACACTCGTGCCGACACACGTCGTTCAATTACTCCGAAATCGCTACCCCCATTGCTGTATACCGTTGCCATTGTAATTTCACCATTCTCATAAACACAGTCATTGGCCGAGCACGGTCGTGCAAGTTCACCATTCTAAGGAGAGATGAACGGTACGGATTGAATACAATGGACAACATGACTGCTCCTCGGCTTTGCCCGATTAACTCCGTGAACTACCGATTTCCTCTACACGTGTCGATACTGAATGCAACTAAATGTATTCCCAGAACGCCACGCTGCTACTGCACAACGGCCGCGCGAACATTACCTCTCGACGTTAAACATACACCAAAGGATCTCCCTGACGAGAATCCGAAGACGTTTTCTACAAACTGGAATGTTCGTGCAGGAAACTTTTCATCCACCGAGAAAGACCGTTTGACATCTACTTATCTTCGATCGCCTCGCGTTAATCGCGGTTGAAATCGGTCGTTCACGGGATAACCCGGCAATGATTGTACTCGTGGCTGCGTGATCGGTACTATAATCTATATGGGGGGGTAGTGTAGAGGTGTGTCAGGCAGGGGGAAGAAGAATTTACCCTGTGAGCCGGGGCGGCGCGGGAGCTCGCACCAATAGTAGATGGCTGTGCCGTCTGGTGTGACTCGGTGCGGCGGAAGTGGGTTGCCCGCGAAGCTTCCGGATAACGCTCGTCTTCGCCTCCTTCTCGGCAGGGTGGCGCTTTGTCTGTGCGTGGTCAGGTTTCCCCGCGTGATACGTGCATTGGCGTTCTTATCTTTCATCGGCTCGTCGTTTTTGTTCGCGCACCGACCGGCGTAGTATTCCTCCTGATCGGAGCCGGCGGATCGCAGACGTCGACGTCCGTCCGCCCGACGCGCCCTCGCCAACTCGTCGTCGCTGAGCCGCTGATGTTCCTCGTCGTTCCCGTGATTGTTCATCCCCTCGTGATTGATCTGCCCGGTGCTGTACGGCCTTCGTTTCCTGCTATTGTCCGGCTCCTCGTAGCCCAGGGGTAGTTCTTCCTTGCCGTGCACCAAAATGGCGCCCGCGTCCAGCTTCTGTCTGACGTTGTCGTCGGTCAGACAAGCCGCAGCTGGCACGAGTATCTCGCTACCAACCTCGATATGGTTGTTCTGGTCGTTCTGGAGGCCTGCCACGAGATAATTTGTTCGCCACTGTGCTCATGCTTGTGTTGCGTGTTTTAAGATATTATCGTTGCATCGTCTCTGTGGATCTGATTGCTAATCGACGTATAATTATCGTGGGACTCGATGCTTTCTTTATCGGGGGACATGTTACAAGAGACGAGGAACGATCGTATGAAACACACAGGAGCACGCTCACCGTGGTTCTCGTGATAAGCCTCCTTTCTGTTCGGCGAATTTTCGTTTCCGCCACGCTCCCACGAGTTACGTTGCTTTAGCTTCGGCCGTTGCTGCCCGCCAGGATGATGGGGGGATCTTCGGCGTCTGGCGTGAGGACTCTTGTGATTTCCTGGTGAGCCCCGGCCGCCCCAGCTGCTATCCTGTGAGTCGGCTACAAAGGAAAGAGTCGCCGTTGCACGTGACACAGATTACAGACTGGGCATTATTATTATTTCTTTCTCGTCTCCGTATCATTCCGGTTTCGTTTCTCCTGCTTATGTTCGTTAATCTCTCTCTCTACTTTATTTTATTCGTTTCGCTTTTCACACGCTCGTCCATTTCGTCACACGCGACACGATTATTCGCGTGTAGCTGTGTGTTGGTGGTGGTGCTATGCTTTTCGTTTCCCCTCGACGTACTTTATCACTGTTCGTTTGTCCGCGGGTTTGCCGAACGCATATCTGAGAACGTAAGATTCTGCGTCTCACGGCGTGGACAGGTCTGAGGGAATACAAGAGCACGGATCAACTCGGTCCATTACGACCGATCTCGAGCATCGCGACTCGACAATGAAGAATCAAAGCGAACCTCGACGAGTGAAAGCTCGGCGACTGTGTACGCAATTGTCGAACGAGCCTCCTGTTATTAGCAACGTAACTGCAGCATTCGTTTCGCACAGATTAAAGAAGCATTTCCCTAGAAGGCATGCACAGCTCTCACACGATCGCGAAGCTTGCGTAGCTAGTCGAACGCGGTATCGATACAAAAATGCGCCGAATAATAAAAACAGCGATTGTCAAATCGAACATCGAGGACGACTCCAACGGGGTTGGGGGTTGGGGGTTGGGGGTGTTGGGGGGGTCAACTAGCTATCGAGAGAAACAAGTGTGCAGAATATAGAGATACGTGACACATCGCATGCACGAACTTCCTTGATGGACGCAGGCACAGAAGAAACAAGGAGAAGGTAAGTAGTACAACGTGTCGTCGACTTCCTTCCCGCTCTCGTCGAACTCTGACGAATCGGCGCGGGGGTGTGTTAAGTTGTTCTAGTTACCGTCTCGAACGTCCCCCGCTTCGATTTCATTCAATCCGTTCGCCATGGAGTCCAGGCCCTCGTTCTCCGATCTGGCCTTCGTCGCCGCCGAGTCCGGCTTCGTTCTCCAGCCGCCGCGAACAAAATTGTTCAGGTTCGCACTCGGATCGGACAGCCTGCGTTGATGCCGATACATGAACAGTTCCTCGGCGTCGTCCCAGTCGGCGTCCCAGAGGGCATCAGTGGCGCAGTATCCCGGTTCCGAGGTCGGCGTTTCCGCTCCCGAACCCTTCGGCTTTGTCACGGCCATTTCCGCGTGTCCTTTGCCTGAAAATGGGAGAAGTAAAAGTCCGCTGGTCCCTACAGGGTCGAAGGGTTCTTGTCGACAATCGTACCGCGGGGTCCCTTCATTCGGACGAACTCTATTCGCTGCGAGGCTGCACCGGAGAACAGACCGAAGGTCATCCGTTGCGCCATTTTGGTGCTCAGGCTGGACTGAAAATGAAAGAAACGGGATTGCGTTAGATGTATAACTATTGGTGATAAGCGTTGAATAATAGTTGACAGACAGAACGTACTCTCGCGTCGTAAACTTTCTTCAACGCGTCGTATCTGATAGAGCCGAGGAAGATGACACCCTGAATGGCGCCATCTCTGTCGGAGGCGACCAGCTCCACGCACACCATCTCCCCGTCCCTGACTAAAATATCACAGAAAACTTCGTCGAAATTGTCCACCATGAAGCATATGTGCGGGTACGTCATCTCCTCGAGATCTCCCTTAGCGTCCATACGCCTTCGACTCGGACTCGCGTACACCTTCTGCGAGTGCCTCCGTAATACCTGAAACGCGTGACCGTTACGAAATGTACAGAGGAAAGGGTGGAATGAAGTGGCTCACTTGCAATTCCTTGGGACTCGTCCTTGTGCAAATCGCTAACGTGAGGGTGTAGTCGAACTGATGTACGACCAAGTTCAGGTACACGGTTTCCTCCCAATCTATATCGGGATCGCCGATCGGCAGTTTCTTGCTGTCCTTACGAAACACGTCCACCTCTGTCTCGAACTTTGGCAAGTATCTGGACGACGTTTTCACGTGTTTCTTGCGCACGAAGAACAATAGATCGTCGCCGTCGATCGTGTGCTCAGCCTGGAAGAGAAAGTGCCTGACGAACAGGTCCGTCCAGTATGTTGTACCTTGCAGCATCACGAAACCGGAATCTGCAGTAATAGTAGAGGCATTGTTAGTTACACGAATAAAATAAGGTGGTGCAATATAAGGCTAAAGGGTACGGAGAATAAACAAATTGCTCCATATTCGATAGGGTTGATATTTTTGGTTCAGGAAGAACATCGGTGCTGATTCGATATTATCTGAGATAGAACGGGAAAACAGAGCGGTGCTCGAGGGAGCGGGAAACGACTGCAGAGTGAATGTCAGCGAAGCCAATCGATAATCGATAAGAATGTTCTGCGAGGACTTAATTGCAGCCTCCGTTGGCAGCCTGGCGTGTCGCCTGATCCTCCGTCTCCTTCGTCGAACCGTCCGGACGGTTTATGAAACGCTGGACGAAAGTTGAGTTCTGTCGTTTCGTTAATTGAAACGGAATTAGTTCGTTGCGATACGGATATAAATAATTTGTTAACGAAATCCTGGATGACACGTGGTAACATGTTTCATTTTCTGAGCGTCACACAGACGGGAGTTCCCCTTGGACGCACCAGAAATACATACAATGTTCGTTCAACGAAAGCGTTATTACCATTGAGCCATATGCGTAGCGTGCACCTAATTGCTTGTCGACATCGCGTTGCGTCACCTTGCATTTATAGAACGAACGAGTTTGCGAGACCTGTTTACCGTTCCTGGGGAATATTTATCCTTTGCGTGAATTCGTCAACAGTTACGATGAACGTTAACATATATTTAAAAAAAAGGAGAAGAAATAAGCACAAAATAGACCGCAAGGGATTGACAGAAATTCGTCGAACCGAAGAACGATTGCTAGCGCAAAACAGAACATGCCTCGAGGGCATGCAATAACTACTAGCACAGGGCCCCCATGTCGAAGCGCCTCTCGCGACAATGTGTCCGGCATCGCGTCACTGTTATTAACGCTAATGCATGCAAATATACTATCCGCAATCGTCTTTGCCCAATAAGTCGAATGCAGCTGTTCCAGATATTATCATTGGCCCAGTCAATAATTCCGTATACATACGCCACCCAACCGGGAGACCATAATATAACATCAACCACCTTGGAATCGAACGCGCAACCACCCAAGTAAAACCCAACAACCATGAACAATCCGGAGAGCTGCAGTTCGGCCCGTTTACCCCTTACGTATTCATCGATCGTGCAGTCACCCTCGTCTGGCAGGGTCTACCAAACAAAGGGACAGGTCCCTCCAGGAACACACCCTCGCCGCTCTGTGCACCCTTCCAGCATTGAAACCGACTAAACCTCCGCCGTTTAAACACCGACGACTACTTCAGCGCGATACGAACCGTCCTTCAGCATCTGACGAAGCTCCTTGGTCCTCTGGAAGTTGATCTCCTCGAGGAGCTGCTCCAGCATGGTCGGCTGCCTGGCCAGGCCCGACGACGAGCTGCCCGCCAGAGTAGCCATGCCCTTCCTCGCGATCGGTCCTCGTGTCCCACGTTTCCTGGTCGGTTCCAATGATTACTCCACGGACGCACACGCACAGCACATCGACGCGCGTCTTATTACGACCGGCCGAGAGAGCCGGCCACGATGGAACCGAACGAGGCGAGAATGGTCATCGCGAACCGGCTGCGAACGCCATGCTTCCCGCTTCACAGAGCTGCTTCCCGCTGCTTCGGCCGACCTTCGTGCAAGGCGAATCTTATCGGATCGTTCTCCAGAACGCCATCATTTCGCAGCAACTGCGTATCCCGGTGCGATTTGTCGGACGGTGAACGGCGATTCGCGTGCTGGCTGAACGACGCTGGTTCACTGGGCGCTCGGGTTCACGCTTCTACGGCGGATGATAGGTTGGGGACTCGATGACTCGTCCCGGCTGTGCGAACGGCTCGATAATTCCGCGCATGCGAGCCATGCTTTCGTGCTACCCGCGCCAACGATGCGCTACTTTCGAACGGAGTTTATTTCGGCGATGGCGCGGTCACCGCTTTCGCAGGGAAATTCGAAAGTTCGGCCGTGGATAGAACTTGACTTTTGTTATTACGTTTTAGGTAACGCGCGCGACGCGAGGATCGCACGAACGGCCGAGAGGAACAGAGCGGAGTGACGCCGGGGCGGACGAAGTGAAATAAGATAAAACGAATTGGGGGTGGGTGAGATTTCGGGTGGACGATCAATTGGTCCGAGGACGAAAACATTGGAGAATGCAAACGTGGGTGTTTATCTGGCTGACGTTATCTGAAATACGGCGCTGCTTCCAGGGAAGATACGACGACCCGAAACTGACCTCGTGACACTAGATAATGGCGGTCGACTCGCGGCTGCTGGCTTGAAGCGCTGCGTGCGTGGCTGTTCTAAGTAGAATAAAATTCAGGGTCTTGGCCGTTTACGGCGTTTTTGATTTCAGGAATATTGTCACGGCGGTGTCGTGATGTAAGACGTTCGTGTAATTACTGCAAGACGTTCATTTAAAAAGAATAATATTTGTTATTATTATTAGTACACGCATGTGCTCCATTCAGCTCCTTTCGTTTTGATCAAGACGGAAGTATTTTTATTCGAACGTTGCATTTTTAAATCGACGTTTTGTCCAATCGATAGCCAATGTGCGCAACGTTTTAATAATTGTATCGACGAATTCAAATGAAAATGGGGCCACTGGGGATTCGTGGAAAAAATATCAGGGACGCGGAGGACCTTCCGGAGGGGGCATATTTCTAATCGCCGCCGTTGGCTTTTCTGATCCGCGATATCGGCCGTCCGGTTCGTCATCTCGTTTAGTCGTGAACGATCGTTCCCCCGTCTTACTTAACATCCCGGTTGCTCTGTTGTGCACCACGCGATATAGACTACTTGCTGCCTCTACGGAGCCAAAGAAATCCGCATAATCCGTGTCGACGAGTTTCATGTGCAGTGGCGTAGCAGGTGTGCACCTCTATTTTGTTTCGGTGAATGTAGCAACAATGAATTGATATAAAAATTTGACGTGCCCCCGGGCTAGATTTGCAGGAAGTATTCACTTGGAACTTTCACGAATTTTGATCCCGAATACATTATTGGAGTTCGACGGGGATGAAGAATCTTGCGTGCAACTATCTCACGGGACGACCGCGAGAAATATTCTCTAAACGATGCATGCGCGCCGATTTTTACGCGAGCACCGTTAAGTAATAGTCTCTGGGTGAAATGTGAACCACTTCGAATTTGGCCGTAAGCGAAACACCCCGAAGCGATGGAGAGCGCGTGAAAGGGCGAGCCTCATAAAAGAAGCTGCATCTCGTTTCGTTCGGACACTTCGGTCGTTCTAATACACTGCGACGCGCAGAGTCCACCTGCTGTAATTTGCATGTCGGTCTACAGCTGCGTGAAACTGTGCGACCGATAGTGAGTTTGCCAATAGAAGCGATTTCCTTTCAGCAGGACGCAATGTTCCGAGGAAGAGGCGACCGAAGGATGTTCAGTGCGATAAATCGTGTCCGAGGAATTTCGGTGACGGCCGGTGTAATCAGTGAATCAGTTCGCGATTAAACGATGTCGCATCTCGCGTGCTTCGGGGATTCAATTATTCCGCACTTCTGTATTGTTCAACATTTTCGTGGCGAGCCTAGCGAGCACGGGCAGCTGATATACGCGACCGCTTGCGTCATCGTCAATTTCCTTTTCGATAACTAAACGTTCCACAATCGTTCGAAGGATTCCTCGAAGTTCAAGAAAATTGTCGCGGTGCCTAGCACCGTTTGCACACTGCGCGTCGCGAGCGAATATTACAATTGTTCGTTTGCAAACAGTGTTTATGACTCGCGCGAAATCAGTCTGGTGTTCGAAACCGTGTGCTCGCGATGTTCGACGAATATTTCACGCTGCCACGCGTCAATTTTTCGTTCACGGTTCGTACGGCGGCGATAAATAATAAATAATTGCGCGAAATCAAAACTAATAAATAAAAGTCGATCGGTGTACTGGGATTTACGTATTTTGGATTTCGCGTTAGTTCGACGCTCAGTTCCCAGTGGAATGGTGCTAGGAAAACGTTTGTCAGGCTGGTCCGGGTTACGTGAAATTTCACAACGTGCAGACCGATAGGGTATACCCGAAACGCAAATGAATGGAAACTTCAGGTTGCCGGCATAAAAGATAAAATGCATCGCGGACGATTACAAGGACGAAGCGGCAATAAATCAACCTCGTTCGTTGAATGACTCATTATCGCGGCACATTTTCCCCGACCGCAGCTAGCTCGGTCTAAATTCTACAACGAAGTTCAAACGTTCCACCCATTCACGACGACGGACACAATTCCCTTCTTCTGCCCCGTCCACTTTTACTTGTCCCGACCGTTCTCTTCTCCGTTTCGTGTATACATACGTTTGGCAACGTGTCCGCGAAAGACGGCGGTCAAAGTTCGTTCGAGGACGGAAGCGCGGCGCGTATTCCGCCCGCCGAATACAATGTCCCTGTTTCTGTGATCCATGGCGAGTCCAGCGTTCTAGAAACCTACACCTACATGCCGAGAGTGGAGATCTCGAGAGTTGGTTCGACCTCCCGACCCACATCGAAGACACGCGTCTCTAGCTCTCTACTGTCTTAATAGTTGCCCCCTCATTGTAATAATCCAGTTCTCTCGAACGGCCGCGTCTCTTTCATTCTGTTATCCTCGTGGTCCGGAATTGGTCATAGGATACCCGGAGAACGTAGTCTGCGTTTGGTGAATGTTCTACGTAGCATCAACGCGTATTAGGGTAAAGTGTCTGCGAATGTAGCGTTGTATCCCGTTTGCCGTTCCGAAGATTGCGCTATATTGCTATTTTTCTGACACTCTCGTGAATAGAATGGTTGATAGTTCCGCGGGCGAGCAGTTTAAGGAGTAACAGAACTCTTCCTCGGGAATTTCAGAATTGAAAGCGTTTCTCCCTGCGTTGGTTATATTGAAATCGACACACTGTTCGGCACCTTGGTCGTGGAGGATCGTTGCACGCCCCGATCGATCGTACCGCGATACTGTTAATATACAAAATTTCTCGTCGCGGCCAGTTAATTCGTTGCACGCCTCGTAACTTTATGCCTTACGTCACGTTGCAAAGGCACGCGCAAGACGAGACGCGTGCTGCAAACGGATCGCGCGGTGATAGGATCAATCACCGGAGAAAACTTTTGCCCGAGCGGAGAGCAGGATCTCTGTTTGCTCAAGAAGAGTAAAGAGCGCGAGTTGGATGCGAACGAGATCGGGGACGTTTGATTTCCCAGTTAAATCCCCGATCGGGTGCGGGAGATGCAATCGTTTAAAGTGCAACAGCCTTTTGTTCGCTGTTGAGGCTGATAATTCATATCATTTTTTTACCGACAAGGTAATCGAAGCGAGAACCTTGTACGGCACAACGATCAATTTCCTGTTGCTTCTCTTGTTCGACATCTAATAAATGCGTACACGATTGAATCTATCTATAATTGCGTAACATTGGATGGGCACAAACATCGGCCAATTACTTTGCAATAAGATTAGGGAGCACAGTTTAGTTTAAACGGAATCGATACCAAATGCGTCGATTATTTCAGGCCGCACCATGTTGTTCCTGACCGTGACAGCGTGTCTGGTGATCGCGGTCCAGGCCGGATGCCCTATGAGACCAACCGCGGAACAAACTTCCGCATCGAGGACCACAGGCGACGGTGGTTACAGGATTCTGGTTAGCGGAGAGGGCAATAAATATATTCCCAACGCCGTTTACACCATTAGTTTGCAAGGTAACGATATTTACTTCACGTTCGCCGGCTCTCCTTTGAAAGATCGCGATATTTAGAGCGTGAGCGCTTTTCGACATCGCCCGAGCAGATCTCGGGACCAAGGATTTCCATTCATCCGTTTCCGTGCATCCTACATCTTTTCCGCCAGCGGTAAACGATCTTCCGATGTGTCTCAGAAAGATTAATCGATTTCAGGCTCGCGCACACACGAGCGGTTGCAACAGTTCACGCGTTTCACGCTCTCCGTGCATTCGCAACACGCGCCGAGCAATCCCGCTGCTAGAGTCGGGTACTTTCAACTATTCCCGGATGCCCTGACGACTTTCAACGAGGACTGCGTCAACACGATCTCCGAGGCGTCCGATTATCCAAAAACCGAGGTACATTGTTTTCGAAATAAGTTAATTATCACCTGGCCCATTGGTATCCGGGACTGTGACAAGTGGTGCACGCGCGGACGTATCCGTCTCGAAAATGTACCGCTGTGAATCGCGGACAAATTTCTGGCGACTGGCCGCCGGCCAAGTGTCGGCGATGTTTTCGATTTCTCCGCGTTATCGTGGTCAGGGACCGCGAATTTCCGCAACGAAACGGTAAAAGCGTTTTTACCTTGGCGCAGGTCCAAGTGATGTGGAGGGCACCGCCGCCAGGATCAGGATGCGTTATCTTTACCGCCATGGTCCTGGAGAATAATGTGCGCTGGTACGCCGAGGACGGCGGACTAACCAAGACCTTCTGCGAAATGGGCCCCGCCGAGGTCGAGACCTTCGACGTTGGCAAGTGCTGCGCCTGCGACGAGGCAAAGTACTCGGTGAGCTGGACAGATGTTTAGTTGCTGAAGCTTTTAATACAGGTGGAAAGGTGGAAAAATATTGGAGCAGGAATATATAACGCCATATATTTATCTGCTGACTCATAATCGAGGAACTTTTACTTTTAAAATTTACTGTTCACTATAAATTTGAAAAGTGAAAGATTGCAACAGCGAATGGGTGTTCTACACGCGCTAGATAATTTTTGCCGAAACACGGAAGAATGAAATTCGGTATATTCGTTGGGAGTAAAGAAAATTCAAATATTCATCGCTGCGACAAGAAAATTCAATTTTGGCAGGTAACCAGTGTAGGTAAGTTGAACTACCTTTCCCTTTGCAGCTGACAATGGAAGGAATCTGGTCGAATAAGACTCATCCGAAGGACTTTCCCTTCTCGGCTTGGCTGACCCACTTCAGCGACGTGATCGGCGGGTCTCACGTGCCCAGCTTCTCCTTCTGGGGCAAAGATCACACCGCTACCGACGGCTTCCGGCAATTAGCTGAGTGGGGCTCAGCTTCCGGGGTGGAGGCAGAACTCAGAGCTAACTCGAATCAATTAAGAACGCTCATTAAGGCCGCTGGACTTTGGTATCCGAATGTAAACAGCAACACTAGCACCAGTTTCAGGTATTTACCTTCCACCGAAATATACCCCCACGTTCGAACTTTCTACCATTCATTCCCGTTCAGCGCAAAGTTTCTATCAATTTGAACATGTGCCGGTGATTAAGTAATTGGTTTGAGCGAAAAATCAGAAAGAAATTTTCATTTTTTATTCCGTCATCATTTACATTGCAACAACGCGGAACTCTCGAAACGAAAAATATACGATTTCTATAGACCTTCGTAATAAAAAGCAAATACTAGTCATATTACTGTATTATTGAAAAATCTGATTTGCAGGGTGGACAGGAAACACCCCATGCTATCAGTGGCTTCCATGTTAGGACCGTCGCCGGATTGGGTGGTCGGCGTCAGCAAATTGAACCTGTGCAGAAAAGATTGCTCGTGGACGAAGAGCGAGATAATCGATCTGTACCCGTGGGACGCCGGCACGGATAATGGAATCTCCTACATGTCACCCAATTCCGAGACGAAGCCGCGCGAAAAGATGAGACCCATCACCACTTTGTACCCCGAGGATCCTCGGTCGCCGTTCTACGATCCAACCGGCAGGCCTATGCTGCCGTTAGCCAGGCTGTACCTGAACAGAGAAAACATTGTCCCGCGAGGATGCGACGAGGAGATTCTTCAGCAGCAAGTCACGCAACTCGAGGTCGCCGAGAACACCGAGGACACGTCAAGACGTACGAAAAGCTTTTCAGTCGAGCGAGAATCACTGGGACGACGTTTTAATTCGATGTAACTTGTTCTGTGCTCAGCGGAATGTCGGACTACGGAGTACACAGCGTGGTCGAGTTGCTCGGTAAGCTGCGGCAAGGGGCTGAGGATGAGAACTAGATCGTACCTGATGCCGGAGAAGTCAGCGATGGTCGGGTGCAACAGGCAATTGGTTTCCAAGGAGATGTGTGTTGCTTCGATTCCGGAGTGCCCGTAAGTACCCTAGAAATTGCGATCGAAGTCGTCGCGCAGCGATGAACCCTCGCTGCTTTCCATTCTGACGCCACTTACAATATGACATGTGTATATTTGTTGGAGGATATTCGAAGAATGTATCACTTGAATCTGACTTCAGGGGCGAGGCTGAAACGGACGACGGCGGTTTGTTCCCCGGTAACAATGCCGCTTGCGAAACCACCGACTGGGGCGAGTGGTCCGAGTGCTCTTCCACGTGTGGCCCAGGCACGAAGCTGAGGACAAGGCGGTTCAAGGATCGAATGGGTCGCAAACGGTGCCCCCACGTATCCCTCGTCGAGAAGGTCAAATGCATGGAACCAGCCTGTTCGCCCGGCTTGCAGGAGACGATCGATCCTGCGTGCAAGGTATCCGCAATGCCGTCACAGATTTCAGCCACTTACGTATTCTTTACTGGGAATGTTTAACCCGTTCAAGGTGACTGAGTGGTCCGATTGGTCGCCGTGCAGTGCCAGCTGCGGGAAAGGCGTGAAACTGAGGACCAGGTTGCTGATGGTTGACCCAGCTCAGCAACAAGAATGTTCCTCTAAAATGGAGTTGCTTCAGCAACGTCCTTGCTTGGAACAGGCCGACTGCACCTTCGACATGGCGACTGCGAAAGGTAGAATTTCGGAGAATTGTAAAGTACAGTAGTAATATATTCAATTAATTGTCCAGGCTTAGTAATATTTTGCGCACGATTGGGAAGAATATTTTCGTGTGAATCGTTGCGATCGATAATTGTATTCGGAGACCTAATTGTTTGTTTATTTGCTGCGGCTGTAGTGGTCTGCATGGAGGAAGCCGATGCTGGGCCATGCAGGGGATACTTCCAGAGATGGGCGTTCGTTCCTCAGAAGTTGATGTGCGTCCCCTTTGCATACGGTGGCTGTCGTGGTAACAGGAACAACTTTCTGACCGCCGAAGAGTGCAGCAATACCTGCGGTATTGTAAGTAGAGCGTTTGTACAAACGTTTAAATCATGGTTGTTAACAGTAGCGAATTCTTGTTGGACCTCAGGTCAGAGCGATTCTGAGTGGGCAACCCCTGAACGGTAGTGGTCCTCCGGATGCCCCAGCACGACTTCCTTTATCACCGGTAGATTGTATGGTGAGCAGTTGGACATCTTGGTCACCCTGTAGCGTCTCGTGCGGCACCGGTCGTGTTACCAGTTATCGTACGATTAAGGTGAGTCGATATTATACGTCCTAGCGAAATAAAAAGGAACCACCCTTTTTGCGAATAACGGTATAAACTTTGGATGTGCAGCTAGAGGCACAAAATGGAGGACGTCCGTGCCCAGGAAAACTTCAACGACGTTCCCGCTGCCAGCTGGCACCGTGCGAGTAATCATTCAAACGGGCTTAAATTATAATTAATCAAAGCGATATAACGAATACAATCCGGTCTGTTTATACAAAATATTTTACGACAACGTTTTTACAATCGCAGCGTTACAATTTTAGCGAAGTGAGGGGGATGAAATAAACCGATGTATCAGAATAAATGGTATTTTATTAATGGTCATTCGTGATCTTTCTGCCGCCCGTTAAGTTACTCGAATACGCTGGGATACGATCGCAAGCGAGCGTAATTGGAAAATGGAAATGGTCTCACTATTGCGTTGAAATAATTATCTATTTCGCAAACTGCGCTACGTGAAAACTTCCCGGTCGTAGCAATTCAATGAAGTTGTCGCAAAGACAAGCGCGGAAGCTCCTTTCAATAATAACTTCTTTTTTTTTTCGAAACATCGACAACTGAACACATATCCCACAAATTATACACGATACGACCGGGTTCATCGAACTCACACAACAGTGTTTGGAATACTTTCAAAATTTTCTCAAGCTTTAACAAATTCGCGAAACGATAACGCGACTTACTGAACGCCCAAATCTCACATAATCTCCCAACTTTAGTCCTGTCTCGTCTCCGATTGATCACGTGTTCGCTATAAAATATCTGAATTGTCGTGACGGATGCTGCGCTGTCGGAAACCATATTAATTTCGATCATTAAAAAATTCTGCTAAATTCTATGATTCGTCTTCAAGGTATATTGTTCCATTACGATCTATTGTTTCAAGCGGCTTAGATTGTTAATAAAACTTGGTTGGTTCCGTTTTGCGTGTACTCTCGTTTCGCTGTGCGTGCTATTCCGCTCGATTCTCCGTAATGTCTGTGTCCTTGCTTTTCACCCGTCGCGGTGGTAACCGCTCGCAAGATAACATTCACTACAACGTTTGCCAAATGGACATCTAACTTTACATTTACAATAATAATCTCATAAATAGTACACGTAGGCGGTATAGTTAGTGTTACGTACGGTCTGTCGGGATCGTGAACGTGATCGGAACGCGATAGACTATCCTGATACCATTTCTCACGCTCCCGACAACGCGTTTACATTAATTATAATTATTATTATCATACGTACACGTAATATCTAGGAAGTAGTACGGATCTTCATCTCTGTTAGGCCTCTACACGACTACGCTACGGTTCGTTCTTTATTCTGTTTTTTTCTTTGGTCGTGACTCGTTCATCCCGTCCTCCCTGTTTCATGATCCGCTACAATGAATGGGGGAGAAATTTCGCGAACGCGAAAAATCGAATCCGTCTAGAATACGTTTACTTCTCGTTTGCTGGGGCCGGGAACAAATCGAACGTTCGAGGAGCGAATTCTGTTGCGTTTCAAATGTCTTGGAAGCGAAGGACAACTCTTTCCCCGATCGATTCGCTTATCGTTACTGTCAGCAATTCCATAGTTATTGGTCGACTATTTCCAGAAATCGATATCGACCTGACGACTCGGGGGGAACATTGTCCTAATTTTCGTGCGCGATCATCCTCCCCCCCTCCCTCGCCGACACGATATCTGTTTGTCCGTTAAGGCAAAAGGAAGAACAGCGGTTTGATTAGATTACTGACTAGACTTCGTTGAATTGGTAAAATAAGAAGACACGACAGTGTTAGTTGCACGTACACACAGGGAGACGAGGGAAGTTCGAAAAAAAAAGGTCCGATCTTCAGTAGACCAGCTTTCTGAAGTGGCCAGGATAAATTCGACGCGCTCGCCCCGTCCATACCCATGAACGACGATAACGATACCCCTCCATCGATAACATAATTATAAACGTCGCTTAAACATTAACGCAACGACGCGGTTAATCGTCGCGAGTCTCTCGTTTCGCGAGAGATCGACTGGACTAGTGCTGACTAGGTTAGTTGTCGTCGACCCCGCTTGCCCCTTCCGTTCTGGCAGTATTAGCAGTAATAGTAAGAGTAGTGTAGCAACAGGTCGCGGGCATCGATATCGAAACGAGCCGAGACCCTTCGTCGCGCGGACGAAGCTCGATCGCGTCGGGACGCGTACGCTCGTTCCGGTCGGTCCCCATGCGGTACAAAATCGAATATGCCGAATACGACGCGCGAAAGTATTGTCCACGGCGATGGCGGGTGAATGGGTTGACGGTAGGAACACGACAGATCCCCGCAATCGACGCGACGAAACTCCCGTTGCGTTCCATCCGTGGCGACTTGGCTCACAGTGCGACCTTTAGTTGAACGTCGAGGGATATATATGCGGCTTGTATCAAAACGAGACTCTCCTGTCTTTTTTCGTACATTTTTCCACGAGATATTGAAGGGGACGGGGTTTCGGGGAGTCGGCGGGCTCGCGTTCTTCGAGGTTCGCAGTCGACGTTCTTAATAATACTAAACATATACATATCTATAGTTTGTTTGTCTCGGCGATGTACGTCGTCGCGAGAAGGCATCATTGTGCGTGTGCCGACGACCACGCGATATTACGTGATCCCATTATGATCGATGTCATCGGCCAGACTAGCCGGACTGGGAACTTCGTGCATGCTCGAATTTCGATTTAATAGTTGACCAGTCGCCTCGTGGCGACCGATGGGTTCTCTCAGAGCCAGCCGTCGGATACGTCGTGTCCAGATATTGGTTCGATGCCCGACAATCGCTGCAATTGCGTCGCTGAACCGTTTCTTTTTATGGTCGCCGGAAGGGAGCTGCTTGCGACCATGCTCTCTTCGGTGGTAGACGGTGTTAGCGGTGTTGCGGGAACAACTGTGAACAGAGAAACAAACGGTACTGTCTAGCTAGCAGGTGCTGGAATTCGCTTGCGTTCGTCGATTGTCCATATAAATATCCTAGCCGATACTTATGTATTCCCCCGGGTTTTTCTCTGAATTTGCGTGGAATTACTTCAGGCTGAGTGAAAGACAACCAATGTAATTTAAAGATCGGCGAGCGTACCATTGGAGACACCAAGGTTGGTTAAAAAATTTAATTCAATCGCTGCAAAAGCTGCTGCTGAAGTTTCGTTAAGTATTTGTCCGAATTAACTTACCGGTTTGCTCGCGAGTGCTGGTGCTCTCTGGTGTATCGATACTTGGCTGCTGGCTCTGGGTCACCTCGTGTCGCCTCGGTGGTACCGTCTGCGGGCCCAATTCCGGGCCCCTAGTTGGTACGCTGCTTGCCCTTTGCAGCTGCTGCTTCTTCGACACTTTCGAGATAAGGGATGGAATGGGATGCATGGGGTTCGTTCCACCGCTGCTTCTCATGGCCGATGACGACGATCTAGAGTCCGAGAAAGCCTTGCGTTTTATCCGGAACGCCTCGAGCATGCTTAGACCGTGAGGAAACATGTGATGTCCGTCGTGATGATGCGAATGATGCGAGTGATGTGTATGATGGGTCGGCTGGACTTCGTGACCAGGCGTTTCCAGGGAGGATTTCGAGTCGGTGGATCCTTCTGATCGCGAGCCGCCGTCCTCGGATGCGGGAGAGTAGACGGAATCTTCCGAACGAGATCTACCTGAAAACGTGACAGAAGTATTAAAAGTAATAAAAATAAAAATGCTTGCTTCGCTTTCGGTAGAGGTATGGAAGTAGCGTCTATTCTCGAATACTTTCTGCTAATCATAGTTAATATAATTATAGGTAAGACCGAATTTCGGAAGTTGGAAGTTGAAAATGTATAGAACTTGAACAGGTAGTATTTGATGAAAATGTGGGCCTGCACGGTTCTAGTACCAAGATCCTCAATTATTCGTCTCTTCTCTTCTTCGGGAGGGAATTATTTAACATTCGGAAGTTGAACTTACCCATCAGTCTGGAGACACCTCGAACCTTAGCCGCCTCGATCAGATGCTCCCATTTTTTCTTCTTCGAGCTTCCCCTGATTCTTCGTCCGTGTCTACTCGAACCAAGTCCAGGCACGCTATTGGTGCTCGTATGATGGGGACTCCTTTTGGGAGCGGTGCCTGGCCCGAATATACCGCTGAATGTGGAGCCAAATAATTCGTGAGAGTTCTCATGCGGCATTTGCTGCGGCGACGCTGAAAATTCGTCGACCGGAGGTAGAGTGCCACTTCCGCCCGGCTGTAGCGCGATATTGAAGCCCTTCATCAGGCGCCGCTCCTTTTGACGATTCTTCTTACCCCCCGCACCTATGGACAGCTCTTTAAGGCTACCGTCTATGGGACAGAGAAAACCAAGGACTACGCTGAAGCATCTACTAAAAAAACTGAAAGGAACTTAAACAACCGCCTATTTCCGTGCGCGCGTAAACGATTAATCGAGTTAAAAATTGGAATCACGATAAGTGCTGTTCGCATACTATGAATTCGGTAAGTGTTCACATTAAGGTGGGCCGAACAAGCCGCCTGCGACACAGTATTCACGGCGACCGATCTCCGGTCGCATTAATTAATCTACCGTCTCTCGCCGGATGATTGATAGCCCGTCCTTAACGAACTTCGAAACTTTCGTTCGCCAAGAATCCTTTCGCTCGAGCCTTTCTTAATGTCGTACCTGTGTCACGGCGATGGCCGCTCGACCAACGTTTCATCCACGTCGAGCAAACTTTTACGGCGCATTGGAATATACATTCAAGATAGAAACAACGGATCCTACAAAAACACTACGACGAACCGATACAACTTATGTCAGCCTATTACTTAATAAATTTGGGCATGTTGGCTCACCAGTTCCCGTTCCGCTTGCCGTCGACGTGTTCATGCCGTAGTTCTTCAAAATCTCGATCAGCTCGCATCGAAGGGCACTGATATCTTGTTTAATCTCGTTCACGTCGTCCTCCGTCACACCCTCGCTCTCCGCCTTCCTCTGCTCCACCGTGACGTACCGCCTCACCAGGTTTCTCATGATACTTTGGTACCGGAAGTCCCTCTCGGAAGCCTGTTTAACCTTTCTCTATTACACAAAGGAAAATCAGTGAATAAATAATTTAAAGAAATATTGTCTCTCTAGTTATCCCTCTGGAATTGTCGACAATTTGATTAAATAAACAGGCTGATCTAGAATTGGTCTCACTCTGATCGTTCGCATGTGCTCCTTCTTCGCCGCTCTGCTATGCCCGCAGAGTTTCCGGTACAACCATTGGCCCATGTACCAGACGCTCTTCGGCGTCGGGATGATGTTGAACGGTGGCGGTGCCGTCCCTCCTTCCTCGAAATAGCTGATCCAGAGCTTGCTCCTGGCGAACTTCCATTCGATGTCGGCACGCTCCTGATCAGGATTAGAATGAAAACTCGTTCGATTGTTACCCGGCGGCAATCAGGGCGTATAGAGATCTGTTCACTCACGGAGATCAGCTGATAGGAATGATTCATCATGGCTATTAACAGGTTCAGTAAAACGACGATGTTGATCACCGAGTACGTGCCGAACATTAGCATGCCCCAGAACCTGGTGAACGCTTTAATCCCGTCGAGTTCGAAACTCTCGAGGTCCACCAGGCCGAAAACGGCCCAGAAGAGCGTTTGCGCGGTCTCGAATAAACTGGTAACGATAAATTGATATTATGTTGGCGGATTAAATGGCGATCGGTGTAACGTCAATATTACACAATACGCGACGTGTATCGAAATTTTTACGTCGAACAACGTCACGTACTTGGCGAATCGACGCCAAACGATGCAGGCATTCGAGTCCGTCGTAACGTTGGCGTTGGAGGAATACGACATCGCAGTGGGGCAACGTTTCTTCTCCATGTCCGCGTAGTACCACAGCAGCTGGTTCAGACCTAAACGAACGAATAGCATCGTTTGGTCCTTAAATTTGCACGGGGCAGACAGTTCGATCGAACGATTAAGTCGTATCAACGCGTAGATTTACCGCAGGAGAACGCGAAAAGCACCAGCACGTAGAGGAAGAAAAACTTCATGATGTCCATAACCATTCTGGACAGAGAGACTTGCAGGGGCCCGAGGTGGGGATTTACGGAGAAAATGTAGACGAGTTTCAGAGAGCTGTAAACAGATCGTGAAACCACCGTGTTGAATTTCATCGCTCGTCCAAAGAGCACTTGAATACAGATTTAAAATGCCAACAAAGTAATAACGAAATGTAAAACAGCTATTACTCATTCTCGTTGCAAGCGAAACAGAAGTAAGATAGATTAAATAAGCACCTGAATATATTGGCAGCAGAGAAAAGGCCCTCGGATATGAGCATCGGGTCCCACGTGTCCCATTGTTCCCGTTGAAGCTCGACAGAATCAGGCTCCTGGCTCTCCTTCAGCACCCTGTAGTAAGCGACCACCCTGAGCGCGGCTGTCGCGACGTACAAGGAGTTCGTAACGAAGTCGATCACGTTCCACATGTCGTTCGCGTATTCCTCGAGCCCGACGTCCCACAGTTGCTTTACCTCGGACCAAATCAGCCCGGACACCCAAGCCAGGATGAACCTACGATACGTGGTGTTTACGATTGACGGAGTTGCGTCGATTCTCGCGGGACCGTGCGGGACCTCCTGGGTACTCGGTCGGAATCTTTAAAGCGCACGAGACGTTTGATTTCCAACGTCCTTATTCCCTTTCACGCGTTCGCTCCCAGAGAAATCGATCGGGACTGTAGCTCGAACGAGAAGAGGTCCGCGAGAGTATTTATTTTCGAGCAGACCGATTTATTTGGATCGGAATACGTGTACGCTTGGTTTGAGTAGAAGATCAAGGGGCAAGAGGATGATCTAAAGTTTCGCGAGATCGGATAGTTTCTGATGCACTGGGGAATATTTGGTTGAAAAACTCTGGAAATGTCTCTTCCGTTTTCCCGTCGATCAACGATTCCTTAGCCGTGTACGAATGAAAAGAATCGGTAGTCAAATGTTGCATAGTTACTTACCACTCGACGATCGTTGGAGCGGCGCCCCTTTTCGTCGGTGCAGGCTTGTATTCCACAACGTCGTGACCCATCCAGTTGCCAATCACGCTCTCTATCCTTTGACTGGCCAGAATCAGCATGACTGTGGACAAATCCGAACGAGCCCCGATTAGAAAATGTTTTCGAACAGCGAATACCGCCAGCGAAACGATTAATATATTCGCCGTCGTTCCAAGGCCGAAACTTATTAGAGGCTAATCGTCAAGATTGTTCTGATTTCAACGCCAGATTGACGCGCTCCGAAACTTTGTTCCAGCATTGTTGCTGGTCCCTTGATCTCCCCGTCTGACTGGCAAGTTCTTGTTACCGTTGCTGGAAAGTTCAAAGCCGCGTGCTCGTGAAACTTTGCCCGACTTCGGTCGACTTTGTAGCGAAACTAAAGTCCACTCGCCGAAACCAAAATCGCTTCCTTTGTACACCGTGCAACGTTATCGCTGCACGCGAAATTAATGCGAAACGCCTGGCAATTTTATTGCAATTGGTGTTCCCGGGTGTATCGATTCAGAACTTTGGCCCCCATTTATATGTCACCGTTCGAACTCGTTTCCGCACTTGAAACAATTAGGGAACATCATCCTAGCGCTCTACGCGCGAGGAAAACCGCGACTTGAAGTCGTCAGGATTAACCTGGCTTGCTCGTAAATAATCTGCCGAAATTTCTTCCTTCTTACTCGTCTTCTCGAGTGTTACATTATCTAACCACGTTCGCTGTACGACTCAAAATATCGTTAGCCTAACTTCGAGCTCAATTAAGCTTTTCGTGGACTCCACGGCATCCAGCTTTGAACCACGGACCACTCCCTTTACCATGATCCTTGGAGTGTCGTTCTCGTGCTCGTTCCACGACCGACCAACCGCATCCGAGTTTCCAAGTGCCGTCGTATTCAAATCCTCGACCGTTTCCCTCGAAACGTGTCGCGATAAAGATTCGCGTAAACGTCCACGCGTTTCGGCGACGACGAGTAAAAAATTCCGCGCCAAAGGAAAGGACGAAAATTGTCGAAGCAACAGCGGCAGGAATATTCGCGAATCCGTGTGGAAGTTTCGCGATCGAGTTTCCGCGGCGGTGTACGATCGCGCGATTCGATGGAAATCGGTTACAGGGTGTTCCCATTCGGTGTACGTTTCAAATGTTTATCGTTCTCCGGTAATGGTAGTTGATGTCTCAAATTTAGAGCATTACCGCATTATGCTATTATTGGTAGTGAGAGGTATTCGCGAGGCGCGGTTGCCGTGAGAGGTATTTGTAAATTGTTTAGAAGCGAACTTCTGATGTTTAATTCGCTGACGTGCCGAACGGTGGAATATATATCGTTGAGAAACGAGGCCGAACAGATTCGATAAACCTTTGGGACTTGGAAATCGGGCCACCCTTGTGTCGTCGTTTTATCGAAATCGAACGGGCGGACTTCGAAACGGTAACGCGTAAATTATTTGAACCATTACATTGCGTTATTGAGGGGAACAATTTTGGGGATCGTTCTAAATTCAGAGATAGGGCATATACTCACACAGGAAAGTGAAGTACGAAGCCGAGTGACAGATGAATTTGATGAACGGTTTCCTCATGGTCTGTCCGACCACGCTGCGCGGCGCCAAAATATAGGCAACACTGAAGAAAGGAAAGAGCACGCCGATCCGGACGATCTCCAGCGCCTGGAGGAACATGTTTTTCCTCCGGAAGCCCGGAAGACCCTCGTACCAAATCGATGCGAGCAGTTGCTGCACGTTGGGATGCGCCACGAACTGGAAATCCCGAGATAATCTAATATTGGTCGACAGTTTCCGGTCATGTCGCTAGGAAATTGTACTTATTACGGTCTAATTTCGGAGTTGGGACTCGTCGCGGGTTATCCCTCTGTGGTTTAACAAGGTTACGTCGATACTCGGCCCGACGGCTATCTCTTACAATTAGAAGCGATTCGATCGAATCACTCGTCGAGATTCGAACTTGAGACGTGCAATTAAGTTGACGATGAACAATTTGCTCAGCCGATGTAAACAATTTGGACGTACTGATCGAATACTTGCTTCTCTAATTTTGTCATTACTCAATATATGTATTTTTCCTTAATAAAAGTGTAGCAGTAACCGCAATCATTCTACGTACGTTCTACTGAACATTACAATATTATCGCAAAGGGGTTACCCTTTTCTGTCGAAGTTTAATGGCCAGTTTCAGCCTGTTCAGATGCATCCTCTCGCCGTGCTCGAACGCTGGTCCGGTGGGATCGTGATTCAGGAGCACCTCCAGCTCGTAGGAACTTCTAGTGTGATCCAGCAAAGCGGTAGCAAAGTCCTGGCATTGTCTTCTAAGCTCCTGGAATCGCAACACTGCTGTTTCTAACAAGAGAACGCACGCGTCGGACAAAGTTTCGTGAACGACGCGAGAAACAAAGTTGCTGGACAGCATCTTTCGCTGCAAGCGTGTTACAACTTTCACTGGCGCAAGTTTCTTCGGCGGGGAACTTAGGCGCAAGCCGCGACCGGGTTGCGAAACTTCACGGAACAAAGGAAAACCCTTTTCCATCGGGCTGAATCCCGCGACTCTGTGCCGATATTTAAAGGTGTTTCGATAGAGAAAATACGAGGGGAAGCGTGGACGAGAGTGTTGAAAAAAAAATTACGAAAAAGACGGCCGGATCGTTTATCAATCCAGGCCGGGGGACAATCAACCACTCGATGCGGTTGGAGACTCGCGAAAAAACGTGTGGCAAGACTCGTTCGAACCTCGCGGCAATGGAGGGACGACGATAATTTATTCCCTTTTACGTCCGCCGATCGTTTGGAAGATTTAAGCCGTCATTTCCAGCAATTTGGTTAGAAGTTATTGCGTTTGAATCGATGGGGGATGAAGGGAGGATTCGTCCCGCGGCTCGCATAAAAGCGAGAAAAAAAAATATGTCAAATACGTTGGTCGGTGTGGAAGCGGGTTCAGTTGCGACGATTCAGTGACAGAAAAAGTTATCGAACGTCAAGTTTCCCTATAAATGTCGATTTCGAAAGGAGGACCGCAGGATGGTCGAAAAGTCAATAGCCTGTCGTTCCGTGCGACGAACTGCGGCGCGAAGGATCGTCAGAGGGTTTTCGTCTCGTCGCAAGAACAATGGCAAGGGTCGACTACGTATAATCTATTCTCGTTAATCGTTCGCGGATACCTTGCCGGCTCCGATCAATTCGCTATCGGCGACGATTCATCTCTTTATCGCCGGCGGGTCTTCATTAGAATCAGCCACGAATCACGGGTTCCACCGTGGACCCCGCGAAACCAAGGAAACGTTAAACGCGTCCCGAAATTTCGCTCTTCCCGGGCCCATTGCGTCGCAGTCTTCTCATTGTCTCGGGCTTAAAAAAGATTTGTGTCCCTTGGAAGACACGTACCAGCGAACGGACAGAATGTCCGTGCATCCACGCGGCCACGTGCCAATGCAAACATTTCCGACATCAAAGCGCGATACCAAACGGTGCAAACGTTCGCAAACATCTACGAGCGGCCTCCTGTTTCACGATCGCCAAACTAGGCGTCGATATCGACGATTGACCGCCGCGCCACGATTATCTCGAATAATTGTATTGACTGCCGCTGTCGGTTCGTTTCGTTTCGACGGCGATCGATCCGGAGTATTTCGAGTCGTTCTCGAATGCGGACCACGTGTGTACCCGGGGTGTTTACAGGAGTTAACAATACCAGCATTTGCAACGCGAGGAAGTCGACGTCTTGAATCAACAAAGATGGCCGGAAGAAATAAGCAGAGACCGGGGCGAGAAACGCAAGGAATGCTTCTTCGCGTTAATTCCTTTTTGCCCGTTCCACGATTTCGTTCTTTGATATTCGGCGTTCGACCGGCTCGGCTTCCTGCCCGACCCTCCCCCTCGGCCCCTGCGAAATTTCGATTTGCATTACATCGGTTTATATTGCAGCTCCTTCCGGCCTTGAATTCCAGGATTTGGTGGAATCTCCGCCCGCCCCCGGTATCTGGTATATATCCACGAAGAAAGAGCATCCCTTCCGCGCGGATAAGCGAAATAAATGACGAGAATAATATATGACGGGGCCAGTGAAAAGCCTATACGTGTATGTGTGCCCGCACATTCTTTCTCAAGATGTTCCGTGGACCGTATTCTGATGATCCGGCACATCTTCGTTGGAAAATTCCGCCGCGACGTTTCGAGAAATATTTGGCAGTTTTATTTCAGGTGGAGCGTTCGCGCAGCTTGTTTTCGACCCGACGAAAAAGATCCGTCGGGTCGAAAAGGGGGTGGGGGACACGCGGTGGAGGAGGCCAGCGCAAATTTCGTTTCGCGTGGAGCCGACGAAACGGGCGATTGAGCGAAGAGAAAAGTGGGCCAAAGGGCGAGGAACGGGCAACCTCGGAAGTTCCGCGGTCGTTTTACGTGCCCTTCCGCTCGAGGTTTCGTGAACAGGTTGTCCCTGCCGCGAGAATCGCGTTTCCCCCACGGCTGAAATAAACGCCGGACTCGATTACCCGAGGTAAACGAGATCTTTAAGGGACCTTTAAAGCGGACAAACGCAATTGCGGTACAGGATAACGACACGCAGGACAGAATAGCGTCACCTTCTCGTTATCGGACAATAAAAACCTTCCGGAGCGGGAACCGAATTCGTTTCGCTTTAAGCGGGAGTAAAGCTCGCTTTATTTCACCGGGCTGTTCAACGTCTGCCATTCGAGAGGAGACAGAATTAAACGCAACGCTCCTTGGATTATGCTTCATACAATGCACTCCATTGTAGCTTCATCTTGTTTTATTTTAATTTCCACCGCGCGTTTCACGTTTGTTATACATTTATATTGGACACCAGCTTCGATTATGCGGAGCATGCAACAACGGATGGAAATCATAATACGTGCCGTGGCTCATTGTCTCACCTGGTATTCACATTTAAATTCGTGCTCGAGAAACGAAAGCCGCCGGAGTTCCCAGGAGAGTTCGAACGCAGTTAGAATAGGATCCTTTGAGGACAGAGCGATTAAGGACGGCGAGGCCAGGGCTCTGTACGCATTTATTCGACTCCTGGAATGCCTCAGAGAATCCTCCCTTCGGGACGTCACACATTCGTCGCACCTGTTCACGAAGGGGCTCCAATGAAACCGGTCATCGACACAATTATATTACTTTCAACCACAGAATTTCGGTGCGGTTTCAAATAACTGTTTCAAATTACAAGCCTTCTGGCAGATATTATTTGACGAGTTAACCGTTCTGCGAATCAAATCTCATTTCGTTTACAGCCGCGATTACACCACCACTTGCCGTGGGTTAAGGAAAAGAAAAAAGTCTGACCCGCAGCGAACATCGTGAGGCATGGGCAACGTGGATCCACGATCTAGAAGGATCTTAATGATCTCGTAATTGTCCCTGTGAGCAGCTAGGATCAGGGGTGTGATGTCTGGCGTGAACGTAGCAGTCTCGGATGGTAGGGCTTCCCAGCTCTGAAACAATGACACATAAACTTCCACGTTTCCCCGTGGCACAGCGAACGAAGACAAATTGCTTCTCGATACGAAATCATATACTCATCCTTGCAAATGATAGCACGCGCGAATGGCAAACCCCACATAGACGTATTTCGATTTTTCGCAAATTCAGCGCCACACAGAATCAGGTGGCATCGCGATAAATACTTCAATCGTACATTACGGGGGACCCTGAACAATTATTCCGAAACTTTCGTCTAAGCCGATTTCTTTCTAGGCGATAGGCGAGGAAAAGCCGATTAAACTCTCTGGAAGCAATTCCCGGTCCCTGTGCACCTTTATTTTCCCTTTTCCCTCGGCGCTCAATGGACGCGCGATTTCAGCCGGTACACGGCATTTTCAAGCTTTGCCGGAAATGGGATACGGTCAGCCGAGTTTCATCGGGACGCGCTTTTCGTCGAGGGCGTCCGCCAAGCCTGTCGGGGAAAAACTCTCCGTGCTGCCTGATTAAAATGTGGGTCGACCTATCAGTCGACGGAATCTACTTAACCGTCCACGCCGCGCCACCTTCGTCGTCGCTGGAGCGCGGAACGAGCGAGGCTGTGGCGAAACTTAAGGGACAATTTCGATAACTGAAACGAAATTGTCTGGTCGGAAAAACGCAATCACTGCTTAATTGCCTGGCGAAGCTTGTCGCTGCGAAATCGGTGTCGCCGAGGACGGAAAGGGACACTCGACGAACAGTAAGATAGAGATAGAGAGAGACAGAGAGAGAGAGGGAGGGGGAGGGAGAGGAATCGTTGAATTTGCGAAGAATTTTTTCACGCGTGCACATTGCAATAACTTTGCATACAGGCTGTTCTAGTAATGAAACTAATTACTTGGACACTCTGTACAGGGATGTGATAGGAAATTGAATCGATACAGTTACGTCGACTGAAGCACCAAAGCGACTCACGTATTGTTCCCCGTATCGGTGAAGATTCTCCTCGTGTTCCAGAAGCACCTCGACCGCCTCGACGAATTCCTCGGAGATGGCGTGGAGTAGAGCATCCTTCGTGTCGACCTTGTGTTCGATCAGAAGCTCCACCATTTCCAGGTTTTCGTTATCGATCGCCATCAGAAGTGCCGACCGTCCCAACGGGTCCACGCAATTGACGTTCATTTCGGTATTTTGTGCACCCTGCAACATCCTGTAACAACATCCGTCAGAGATGTCCCCTCCGGCTGGTAATGGCCGCGTCTCCCTGCTACTACGAATTCCCTTCATTGGGCGCTCATTCTACCAGCTCCTTTTGATTTTATCGCAACCAGGACCGTTTCCACATTACGCTCACCGCGACCGTTCAATCGACTTGGCAAACGTATTTCATTGTCCCGTTACCCGGGAACGAGCCAAATGAGAATTCCACGGCCGCTAAGATTTTCTGGCAGATCGCGACCGGTATTAATTGCTCGGCACGAGCAACTACGGAAGAATTCCGTGACGGCTCGAGATCGCTGGTCGATTGTTCTATAGGATAATTAGATCTTTCGTTGGCGCAGTGAAATGTACGATATATCCACCGCACCTTCGACCTTCCCTCGCGAGATACTCTTTAAGCGTGCAGTACGAATCTAGGAGATTCGTATCCGTTTCTAGCGAACCGTGTGTACGCTCGCACACGCCGTTCGCTCTCGCCTTTCACATTAGCCATTGTAGAGCCGGTTGCAGTCGCGTTGAATGCCATCCAAACAACGTGTACGTTGCTTCGCGTTGATTTTCGTTTGACGTACGTTCACGTGCTGCGTGCATTCAGAAAGGACACGGGACCATTCTGTTGTATAATAAATATGTATGCATGCGCTCCCGTTTAGCTGTCATTTTTTTAATTTTTTCTTTTTAGACACGCGTGTATAAAATAATAGTATGGAAGTAGCGCGTCTATTAATTACTCAACGGTTAAACGAAACAGTTCAACGACGGACGAAATAACGAGCAACCACGGGTGCTTCTCGAATTTTCCGTTAAAAATACCGAAGAAACGTGGCTCTTGCGTGGAAGAAGTGTGTGGTTTTTTTGGGGGGTTGGGGGGATACTCGTGATATTAAGGATACCATCCTTCGTTATCCTAGTTCCGTAACTCGCGGTTACGTGCTTCTTAAATTTCCACCTGGATTACTCGCCGTACTTCTCTTCCGCGTCGCCACATCACGTACGCTTTGATTCTCCAAAGTCTTACCTTCTGACAGAGGCAACGTCCCCACGTTCCACCGCGAGAAGGTATTTCTTCTCCTGGTAGGACAGATTGGCCATTTCTTGGTGCGGTCTAACCATGTTCTCCTCCTCTATCATACCGTGGATACTGTGCCTCTGAAACCATCGTAACTTTTTATTATAACCCTGTTACCGCGGCTCGGTCACGTTGCAAAAAATGAAGCCTTCCCACGCTTTGTTTCATCCCCGTGCTATTCGTCGTCGTGACAGGATTAATCAAAATACGTCGCTGGTCGTGAACGCGATCACTTTCGCGCTCGTCTCCAACGATCCGGCTTCCTTTGGGATTACGTGCACAATTTCGAGGAGTATTTAAAGCATTCGAACCGCGTGCAGTTGTTTTTTTCGTTTTTTTTTTAACGCAATCTTGGCAACCTGCGATCCAACGCGCCGTTGCAATTATCGTTTGCCTTTCCGTTTTCGAAAACGACGCGCCGTTCTGCTTATCGTTTCTCCGACAAAAATGGTCGAATTTCCTAGATACTCCGGGATATTGGCCGCGAGGGTTATTGATCGACGATGAAGCTTCGCCGAAGGACGGATGAAATTAGGATGATAAATTCACCGCGCCTCCCGATGCAATAGCTTAAGCAGCGACGAAGGATACGAAAATCGTGAGGGATCGCATATACGGAAGTTGAACGGCAGTATTGGTATCGTGGGTCGTTCGATTTAAGGCCTCGCGACTTTATGAACTTCCCCGTGCGGCGATGATAACGTACGAGTTCGATCAGAAAAGACGACCCTATCGTCTACAGTCTACACGACGCGCAAGTAATTCTGACAACTTTTCCAATTTAATACCGACATTATGCCCTCGTGTAGCGCGCGCATCGCGATTACAAATTGGACTCTCTTCAAAGGGATGAGACTCATCTTCCGGCAATTTTCAACGCCTCGATGTAAGACAGTTTTCACGGATTATTGTTCGCTTTTTGGGTCGCGTCGAGTACGTTGAAAAATATTCGTCGACATCGGTGTTCCGAAGTCGCCGTCATAGGTAGCGACAGAAAAGTTGAACCACGGTGATCCTCTGAACGCTTAACGACTGTGTTCTTGAAATCGCTTCACATTTTCGCCCCTATCAACGACCGTACGATAACTTCCACGCGATCGCACGCCGAGCAAATAGCGCACGAGATTCCAGCGTCGCAGCATCGTACGGCGTACAAGCTATCGAACACGACAAAATGCGATTAAACAGGCGTAGCTCGCGTCTGTATCGGAGATGCTCGATGCTCGTGGACGAGGAGAGAAAGGGTTGATCGAAGGTCCGTACGAAATTAGGACGATCGTAGGAGGTACGAGGGGGGCAATTAGCGACTCGGATAGCCGTCCATTGTTTCGGCAGGGAAACCTCTAATTACGAGGCAATCTCTTGTTACGCCTGCCGTTGGATTGCGGACCGGGAATGGTTACCGATGCAACCCCGGCACAAAGTGCAAAGATCAAGCGTGAACGAAAACAATACCGACTACGGCCGGCAGCCTATTGAAAGGCGGCATCAACCCTTATTCTTCCTGGCACCCACTGAAACGAGAAGCCGTTGTTTCCAATATGTTAAAAAGTTCCATCTCTCGGACTATCTTTGACGCAGAACCTCGACAGAATGCGTCGCTGTCGCGGTGCAATTGTCGACCTGTTCTTCGCACGAGATTGCTGCCCTTTCGATTATCCGATTCGAGGGAAGAATCGAGGCAAGCCGCAAGCAACGGGGAAGTGTGCCGAGGGCATTAAGCCAAGCGGGCCGTATTTGCTGGACGTGAGACAACGACGGAAGGGCAACGGTCCGCAAATACGTGGTCGTTCGACGCGGAAATGAAATTGCCGGGGTAACGCGAGACGGGGTCCCGCGGCTAACGCTGGCGTCTCGAGCAATTAAGCGACCCTTCGATTCTAATCATAGAAACGTCCGCGTCCTTTGGCCGCATTGGCGCTCTACACCGTGCACATACGAACGCATTACATATATCTGATCCCAGTGGAAAAATGTCGGATCACAGGGGTTGATAGAGAGGAGGAGGCTGGAAGGAGGGGGTTGATGGACAGCGTTTGCCGAGGGTGTGACGGCTCGACAATTAGGGTGCGCCCAGACAAACACTCGTTCGTTGCCGGTGTTGGCCCTTGGCGCAGTATGTCGTCTTCTTGAAGCTGAGAGGGGTAATCGTGGGGTAGAGAGTTCCCCGCGTGTTCCCCTCCCGCTACCTGTCGGCCTTATTATTTCTCGGCCCCCGCCGCAAGGTCTTCAAGGTCCTTTCTGCCCCGGCACCATCGCACAATGGACGGCTGGAGTCGTTACAGGAGACCCGGTTGATCTCTATTCAAACTCTCGGCGCCGGGTTCTGGAGTCAGTCGATCGTGCGCGGGGATGGTTGGTGATTTAACGCTGCTTCCCGTCCAGCTTTTAGCACTGGGGCAGATTTTAATGCGCCAGTCGTCGTGTATCAGACGCTATCGAGAGTGACAGATTGGTTACGGGCGATCGGGTCAGCATGTAGATTAGATGGAAGCTAGGTTCGACCGGAGTGCAGTTCTATGCATGGCTTGACAGGTAGCCTATCTCCAAGGACGTTTACGAGGTGGCGAAGGATGGAAAGATCGCGGGTTCCAGATTTCTGCTATAGGCGGGGCTAATCGTGTGTCGTAACACGGAAAAGTAATTCTTGAGGGCCTGTATAATGGTTCGGAACAAACGTCGCCGAACGAACGGGCGAATGCCCTTTAAGATACGTTCGATTGAACAAGATACGAGTTGCCTCGATGTTCACCGTGTTTATCGTTTCGCCTGCATCTGTGAAATCAACTGGATCGAAGCTTTGCGGGACACTAGCGATAAAAGGTTCACCGTCGTCTCGTAAAAGCACGCGTGTAACCGTACGCGTTATCTTCGGTTCCCAATTGCCTCGGCAAAATAGTTTCCTTTTTCTTTTCTTACTCGCTCGTCCGTGACCGATCGAAACGAAGTGGGCAATATCGGTCGAACCTGGTTCGAATTATGGATTTGAGAATTATGCGCGTCCCTCCTTAAAGCGCAATCACCTTCGTCGACCGGTGGAATCCGATTATTCACGATTATCGAGATAGCATTGAGGTTCGTCTGCCAAGGGCTAATTGCAAGACTCGTTCCACCGCCGTGGATCCACGGGATCGCGGGATAATCGGCCGCCTGGATGGAACTTTCGAGAAGGAAATATAAAAGGGTGGGTCGCGACGGAAAGGGGGAACCTACGACGCGCAATGGTAACTTCCGTAAATTGGATCGAAGTAGTAACGCCGTTACCCTCCGGCCAATTTCTATCTTTTTCCCACTCCCCGTCGACCAACCCCCGTGCTTGCACAGCTTATTGCATGTGGGAACGGAATAATTTCCGAAGAGGGACCATAAATAAGCCTCGGCAAGCATAACAGAAGAACTACGCCTCTAAGCTTGTATCTAAGTACTCCGCCGATGTCGAATAGTGTCAACCAACTTTCTGTCCAGCTTTGGTGAGCCTACCTTGACCTTTTCGCCGATCTTTCTGGGGAACTGCTGCATGTGGGGCGGCAGTGGCGGCGCTTCGGGGTCGAAGGTCACGCGTTGCCCGGCGGCCCGCAGGAAACCGCCCCCCACGGCCGAGTTCCAACCCCTGCTCATATTGCTATCCATCCTCAAGGAAGACTGCGCAAGACCCTCTTCACGGGCAGCAATTTCTTCGCCGACGCCGTTTTCACCAGGGGTTGTCGCGCCCCTGGCGCCTTGCTCCTCATCTTCGTACGGGCTTTCTGAAACAGACAGTAACAATTCATTCGTTGATCGTTTGCGTATCTCGATATTATGTTCCAAATAGTCCCCGGTGACCAGAGAGTTGTTAAAGATGGCAATATATTACTTCGCTCTTGGCGTTCGTCGTTTATACTGTATTCGATAATACAAATGCCGGCGGAACAGCAAATAAAAAGTGCGCGTGAAATCGGGCGGCTGTGGCCGAACGACAGAAGGACTGACGGAACTGGATACACATTGCTCGTAATCCAAACGTATGATGGATCACCCGATACACTCTCCCTTATTGGTCTTACGCAAACAGAACGCGTGTACCGTCGCCGGTTGGCTGCGACTATTCGCGACGCAATTTTCGGGGCTTTTGCGTTTCTCGTTCCACGGCATCGATTATGGGGCAACCGCGAATCGCGGGAAGCTTTTCACGTTGTCGCGAACGAGAAACGACGAACCGCTGGATACCTCCACTTCGGTCAGTTGTTTCCAGTTTGATGTACGCGTTTTTTAAAAGAGCGAAGCGTCGATTGTTCTATCGCAGCGCGGACAATGCGTCGGGAAGAGCAATCGAAGATCGTTCCGTGGCTTTTGGGACAGCGTTCAACGAACGCGTTGTTCGGGGAAACAAGTGACTTCGCGTTAGTTTCTTATCGATTGCCCGCCCGGAGCGACACAAATTTTTCCCATCGAATACCGCGCTATCGTTGCTGCATTATTGTCGCACCATTTTCTAATTCATCCGGTTCATTTCGCCGCGATTGTCCGACATGTGCTCCTCTAAAAGACGAAAGCCAATAACATCGCCGCACCCGCTTCTTGCCCCTGCTCTTTCGTGTCTGCGCGCTCAAAGAGCTGCACTAAGCACTGTCGCGTGTAACGCTTCAATCCATTTCAATCGTCGATCGTTCCTGAACAGTCGGACCCGCAAGAAAAAGAACATATTACAGTTAACTCGCGGAGAGAAGGTTTAAGCGTCGGGAAGTGTTTTCGACCATTTTCTTCCGGGCCGTTTAATTACAAGGGTGAATATAAAGGGATGTCTCGTCATTAATTTATTGGACGTCGCACCTTTGTGGCGTGACGGCGCAACGAGATCGTTGCAGGCTGATAATTCGCATGTGACGCGATGCGTGCGTGAATCGTAGTTCGCACGAACGAATCTCGAGACGATATACTCGCGTGCATTGCGAAGCGAATTGAAGTAAAATACCAACGACCCACTTTAAAATGTCCCCCGCCGGTTTCATCTTGCGTCGCCAGTCATCCGCGAGGAGTTTCCTTTAATTGTTTATCGCGGCCAGGGAATTAATTATACGCGCTACAAACGAGGCGAATGAACATTTCGATCCGGCGCAACGTTGGCACCCGAGTATCCGAAAACTCTCGTTATTCGAGGACGAAACTTTGCCCGTGTCCGCGAGCTCCGCATACTTCAGCATCGAGCGCTGTCCGAGCAATTTCGGGAATGAAAAAATAGATACGCCCAATAAATCGGCGGAGAGGAAGGCCGAAATTTTTCCGCGCTGCAAAATGTCACGAGTGCATTATTTACGCCGAGCGAATCCTTCCCGAATCGCACGCCCTGCACCGGAATACGAGGCGCGTCGTTATTTTAAGCTGGAGTTTTATTTAACCGGAGTTTCCTTCGTACGCGTTCGATCGCGTTCGATTTGCCTCGTCGAGGAAACTTGTTAATTCAGGAACGAATTCCCTTTTCAACGTACATTCGCACGGTCGAACGAATCTTGTCGCTCATCGATGTGCGCGATCGTTAATTTTATACTAAGGATTTACAATGATCCGTACGTGCACGCTCGTCCGTTCTCAATTCATTCGACCAATTCCATCATCCCGGAGTTGAGGGGATGTATGCAGAAAGAAGCGAGGACGGAGACGCAGCGAGACTGCAATATTATTGACGATACAGCGAAGAAAATTCCGCTGAAGAATAGGAAATTGTGTTTGCGCTACCATCCAAGCTGAAGAGAACCGTCGCGCTAAGCAGCTTTCGAATTCGTACGAATCGCGGGCTACAATATTCAACAGTCTCCGCTTTCCGTGGAAAAACTAGATACGCCACACTTTCCGGACTTTTAATCGGCCGACACGTTTGTGTACTTTCTTCCGAGGAAAGACAGACTCCTTAAATAGCCGGAACTTTCAGGCACTTTCTTAATATCCAAACAAAGCACGCCTCTAGCAACAGTCCTCGGCACCGGCTATCTCGAGTAAGCAGAAAAGTTCGTGGAAACGGGCAACTTCGTAAAACCATTTCGGGCGCGTTCAATTCGTCGGAAGGGAGCCTGACGGAGTGCAGATCAGATTCGGCAAATAAAAGATACTTGGCCCGCTTGGTGTATTAAAAAACTTCTCCAACCGTTTCATAATAATGTGCTACCCTGGGTGCTTAAGATGCCACACTTACGATTACATTTCTCTGCTCCTCGTTTAAAAGATGAGCACCAAGGGATACCGAAACACAGGGGCAAATGACTCAAGGGTTGGTTATCTGTTAGGGGTTTCACAGCCGTTGGAACCTCGACCTCGCACGGGTCGTTGAGCTTACCGTGCGAATCGCGTGTTTCCAGCAGAAACCTAGATCGATAGACCTGTGTGTGCGAACATGCACAGAACCGTAATGGATAGGAGAGTTTCGGAAACGTATCTCTGCATAGCGTTCGTAGTTGTGCATATATATATATGTTAGCAACAGCGTATTTTTTTAAAGAATGGAATAGGAGCGGGTGGCGAAGTACTAGGCCCCCTGTGGATAATTTATGATGGGGACGCAGTCCTACTCGTGGTCGAAGAGTGCTTAGGAATGTCCAAGGATTGACATTGTCCTTGCACGTATTGGAAGTGCATGAATAGAACCAAACATCCTGTCGGCAGGCGATGGCTGGCGACCACCTTGGGTCTTCTAGCTATCGAGTGCCGAGGGATGGTTTATTATAAACAAGAGATAGAGACTTTGAGTACGGCAAGTGACCTGACGTCACATTGCTAAAGAATAGGGATTCTGTTTCTGGAGAATCTGGCCACGGAGTGGGGAAGGCAATGCCTTTTGGTAAGAGGACTGTGATGAACCCCATGGCACTTACCCCAGAACCTCCATCGAATAAGCATACTTTTAGTAATCCTGACAATTTTATAGAAGTAATTATATTATTTCTAACATATATATGTGTGTGCGCGCGGGATCAAAAATAAGTGGCAGCACGACGATACTGCAACCCCCTTAGTAAGAATAGAAAGAACTTTCGGCGAACTATGCGGCGGGCTATTTTTTCAAACAATGATCGATAATCGCCCCCGGGCATCCAGTGTTACGCGGAACGGCATTTTTCATCGCCTTCGTTTGAGGCCGCCGCGCTATTATACCCCCGGTTTCATACACTGAAATCTCACCGCTGTATATGCACTCGGTGTAACCGCACGCGAAATGAGCCAAGAAGACACGAGATTATGTACGAGCTCGTTTTTTACGCGATTCACGACCCCGCCGTGGTTCAAGCCCCTCCATTATACTTCCCCTCGCTACTGGTAATTCTTCCGGCCACCGGTTCTTCTCTTGCCGGAAGAGCGGCCGGTCTTGCCGGGGAAACTCGGAAATCTAATTTCTACCTGTTCGCAATTCTAATTGGAGGGTGGAATATTTTTCGCAATTCGCCCGGACTTGCTTAATCGTTCTGCGCCTGTTAGTCGTATCGCGTTGCGTTCCGTTCGCGCTGATTTTCCATTCACCTCGGCCACCTTTCTATCCTCCTTTCGATACGCAACGGACATACTCGCGTACGAACAGACTACGATTAGCGGCGGTGACTATGCGCGACGCGATTGCTCGATATCGCAGCGCGAACGTGCAACGCGAACCATCCGAATTCGCGGCCAAGTTTGTTAATGGGACCGTGTCGTCGAAGTTTCGAAATCTGCCGCTTAATCGGCGATCGGAGGGAGGACGGAACTGCGGGTCGGCCTATGCGGCAACCGAGCCTACGTGTTCTACACCTGTTGCACGTACGGGTAGGTGAAACGAGTGGTTTCGCAGAATCTGTGAATCTGGCGTAAATACAAGCGCCGACGTAACTTCTCAGAAACGTCGCAGGCTGGCTGAAGACTTCGCCACGATTGAATCGATCGTGTTTGTCAGACGAGCGACTCGAACGCTGCCGTTTACATCGAGGATGCATCGCCTCCTCGATGTAACACCGTCGGATCTTCCCCTAACTAAGATATCAGGATCCGTGTACCGTAAAGTGGAATTACCTGGCGAATGTTTCCCGGAGACTGAGTCAGCCGAGCAGAGGAGCATTAAGAGGAAACGCCGTAACAGCTTCCGAGCTTGTTGCTAGAAAGATTCCATCATCGCGACGGGGCGAATTCTAGGTTCACCGATTCCCGGTAGCATCGTGGACTTTAACGATCGAAAAATTGCGGGAACAAGCGGCTGGTAATGTTATCCCGAGAGGTGTAACAAGTTATTCTGGTGGATGCTTTCGCACGGTAGCCCGTAACCGAGAGAAAATTGGCCCGGCGCGGGCCACGACGACCCCGCGAACGATCGAGGATATTCATTCGTACACGTTTCCATGGTTGAATTCGCGCGCAATTATCCGATTGTACGGGTTGCAGCTGTGTAGAGAAAATGGGAGGTGAGAGTGCACGCGAGCGAATAATTGCCACGAAAGCGAACAGACTGCGAGTTCGATTCGTAAGTGGCGATGCTAATTATCCCCCTCTAATACCTGTCAATTTTGTGCATCACGTGTCGCCGAGTTACGTGTAATGGTGAGTTACCGCCGCCAACTGGGCAAAACTGCCTACCCGCGTTGCAAATTGCGCGAATGACGCGGGGATTAATTCGATATCGACACATTATTGACCGGGGACGTCGTACGACGTCTTTTGATAACCGGAAAGTATTACTCGGGTATTGTGCAATTTAATTGCGGGCTTCGTTCGCATTCTGCCCCGTTAGGTTTGCTTCACTGACGATTTTATTGACGAGCACGCGCTGCAAAGGCCATTAAACGTTACCGTGACATTTTTGGCCGAAGTGTTTTGTTTTTTCTTTTTTATGAAAATACTTGCCTAATGATAACGGTAAGGATAATAGCGGTAATAATAATAATAATAAAAAAAATAACGTTCGAAGTGCGCGCGTTGCACGGAAGTGTACTGGAAAAAACCTTCAAGCTTCATAAATCCGTCAGCAGCAAGGCTCGAATGGAATCCAGCAGGGAAAAAAAGATCCTCCCCGTCTACCTTCCGCGGTTCATAATCTTTGGCCACTCGTAAATGTCTACTGCAGCCGGCGGTTTACCCGTCACGGGAGGAACAACAGAATAACAGTTCCGCCATCAAAGGCAATGGTTAAAACGGCGAAGTAGTTAACCTCGGTGGTCCCGTTTTACGGCCCCCTCGAGAGGAAATCTGCGCCTCGTACGTTCGCGGTGAACCGAAAATCTGTACAAACTCGCGTAAATCAATGCCGACCAGTCAAACAGGCCACGCGTCTCCGTCGAACTCATCGTAACTAGACGCGCCTCAATAAGGGAGAGGCTCGGGGAATATCGGTGGGAAAATGTACGAAAGAATCGAGTTTTGTCGGGCGCCGCTTTTGTCCGTCGACCGAATGATTTCCAACGCAATGTTTCAACCCTCGCGGGAGAAAGGTTCGCGCGAAAGAAGCTGGAAAACAGTATCGACGGGCGCAGCTTCGTTATTACTTCGCTAAACGAGATCACGCTTACAATACGTACAAATCGTTTCGAAACACGCGAATGAACAAAATTCCTCCGCTAAATTTCGCCGGCGGTCTTTGAACTTGTCGGCTTTCAAACACGGCTAATCAGCGGTCGTTTCGCGAATTGGCTTCGAATTTCACGGGGGGCTCCGAGCGGCGTAAAGACTAGGGAATTACCGGATTACCGGGCTGGTATTGAAACGATGCCATAGCAATTGAGTCATCCGTCCGGGATACTGATATTCCGATTCATAAATCCAAGATTAATCCGTTAGAACAATCGTTCAGCGAAACGCGATGCCGTCGCTCGAAAGTGTTGGACATATTCCCGCCCCCGCGATGAAGGAGAATATTTAATTCCCCTGATATCTGCATGGAAATGAAATTCCCAGGAGGCGGACGTTCGTACGCGGCGTTCAAACATCCAGGACTTTTTTTCGCCCATCCGGTGGGAAAATAGAATAGTCGTCAGCTGGGCAAAAAATTAACGCGCTGCGTCCCTCCGTTCTACACGATTTTCGTGACGAATTTTGCGTGTACCAGCCCGTGCAAACGCGCTGTATTTATGCGAATCGCAACTTGCGGCCGTCAACAGGAGAGCTTTGCTACCTGACACAGCAATAAGCGGATGGCGATGGATCGCGTGGGAATCCTGGTCCGGCGAGACGCAGAAAATTCTACTTACAGTTTCGTTTGAACGAGAAAAACTAACGCTCGGCGTTGCGGACGAGAACTCGCGTGTCCGGGTATTTTTTTGTTGTTTTTTGGATCGCATAGAAATAGGAGAAGCTAGAGCGCAGTTTGCGCCGGGAAATGGTCGTTCGCCGTTTGCGCGAATTTGTCAAATCCGCATTTATTATTCGTCGACAGAACCGAATTTCGCTGGCAGTTCGTTTTTCGCCGAGGCGAAACGGATGCAAATGATTTATTTCGAGATACCGACGAAAACGAAATACGATAGAAGTGACTTATATGCGGCAAATGGAGTACAGTTGTCCGTGCGGAGACGCCGCGGACGCGGTATCTATCATCCTTTTCCAGGAATGCATCCGTTGTCACGGGCACAGAGATCACTAAATCTGCCGGACGTGTTCGTGAGTAGTCAATAAATGTCCGGCTGGGATTGAAATTCCACCAGTTTCGAACCTTTGGGACGATGCACTCTATCTTTCCCCCCCTGCCCTTTTTTTTTACCTGCTGCCCTCGTTTCGCGCGTCTGTTCCTGCTCGACGGACCATGTTGATCAAATGTCCTCTTTCTAAAAATCTCCCTCGAAATTCGCCTTTGCACGATTTCTAATTGGAAACAGATTTGCGTACGCGTGAAACGAGTATCTGTAGATATATATATTTTCTTTAACGAATTATAGATATGTTCTATTGGAATGTTAATCAGCACCCATTTGTTTATCTACGTATGCCCAAGGGAAAATACGCGAGCTTTACAGCGAACGGTTCCACAAGAGAGACATATGTAAACTCGACGGCACGATAATGAACGACGAGAAATAAAAGCGCGAAACAGTTCATTTGCGTCGCAAATGAAGAATCGATAGCTCGCGGATAAATCGTATTTGGGAAGCGTTGCGAGTGTCACCGAACGAGCAACCTGATTTTTGGTGGAATAAAAACGGAGCAAAATATTGGCCTCGATACAGCCTCTCGAAAGTTCAAAGCACCAGTTCCAGACGAAAACGAGATACAAGGAAGAAAGACTCGATACGCTTCCCGGTCGAAGAAGTTCCGTGAACATTTCATTGCAGCTTCGCTGAACGAATTATTGATGCAACGAAAGAAACGGTGGTCCAAGCCGAGCGAAATCCGAGACGAAATTGGAGCAACGACTAAGCATTCCAAACGGTAAACTCGCCCGTGCAACGATCAACACTGCGAGATGAAATTCCTTTTGCATACTTCAATTAAACGGGATGAAATTGATCGTGCACGTTTGTTTCGATTACTGCAACTGGACGCACGAAAGCGCGAATATTGTAGAAAATATTGGCCGGCAGAAATGTCGCGGATCCGTTGCGGGGTGGAAAAAAGAAAGGCCAAGTTATCGCGACAGAAGAAGCACCGCGAAATTTTGCTTGTGACTCACGGCACGCTTTTATCTTGAGCAATTTTTTCTCGTCAAAACCGCGTCTTTCTGACGTTTATTTCAATGCAACATAACTTTCGCCCCCTGTACCGCGGCGAACATCGTCCACCTCACGCGACGACCCCTTATCTCGAAAAATTCATTTCAATTAAGGACCGAATATCGAAGGCGCACTATAATTCATCTGTGTTTTTACTCGGCTCGCACAGAACACGCTTGTATCACGCGCGGGGGCTAATTTAATTTGGCCACTCGTTACCGGTTCAGCGTGGTTTTTGTCTCGCATTTTTATTTTTGTACCGGTGGTTGACGGTGCTCGTTGCTTTTGCCTCGTCGGCCGAAAATGGGTCGCAGTTCGAGGGAAACAGGGCGTAAGTGCAATTAAGGCGTACCAGAAGAGTATGGCTGTTTACACCTGTGGTAAAATTTCAGTCGACCGGTAGTTGTTGAACGGTAGATGCACGCGCACTAGCGTCCATGATATTAAAACGAAGGGAAGCGCACTCTTACGTTTCGATTTCTGTCTAATCTATTTTTTTTTTTTTTTGAGCTCTACCGACTTGTCCAGGCAACATTTCTATACCCCTGGCACAGGAATAGCTTTCGATCCCTCCTTTAATAATTCTCACGGAACTAGAGCGTTATCAATTGCGACTTCTCATTTCTTTTTCTCCGCATCGGTTCGTCGATCCTTTCGGGGTGACACCGTGCAAATGCGTTACGCAACCCGCCACGCATTATTCCTACAGCGACTTTCGATTTACAGGGAGGAAGTCTCAGCGAGATAGGACAGCTCGCGCCGTTCACTTCCAGCGATTCTTTGCTCCCGCGACGCCCGGACGCGTCTACAACAAGGGGGATGCGAGGAAAAACGAGTGTCGCGGCAAAAAATGTTGGAGCTCGATGCATCGGAACGGACAGCTTCGTTCGACTGCTTGCTTATTTATTCCAGCGTGATCGGCGGGGCGAAAAACGTCGGGCGTTCTCGTGCACATAAACAACGAGCGCGATATAAATAAATTCTAAAACGAGAAAACCGTGGCTCGGTGAACGACGGTTTATTGTTGCTAAAAATTTGTGCAACGTTTGTCCAACGTCACTTGTGATTCAGTCAACAAATTTCAAGAAGGGTGCCGGATGACGTTAAAGAGTGGAGAGCTCGTCGATGGCAAAAACGAGCAACGCTGCTCGTCGCTCTTTGACCAGTTTCAGAAAATTCATCTCGCATTCAGAAATTAGAATTCTCCGGCCACGAAACCTCGTAGGGATTACTCGATTCTCCGGTCGGCTTGTCCTCTTCATTTCGCCAGGATTTCAAGCTGCACGGTGGCCTCGACCGGGTAAAATGGTCGAAATTTCCGTATAATTATCCTCGAAGCCCGGCCTCGTTCCTTCGAGTTTAACTGTTACCGAATCCTCCTTGGATGATTGTTCAAAAAGAGTTCGTCAAACCAACTCTTCTCCATTTGCTCGGAGTAATTAAACCGCTGGGGTAAAACAGGGATTAATTCCTGGATTTGTCAGCGTCGATAGTGCTCGTCTGTAAGGCGACGAGTAAATCGGACGTATGTATTTTCCAGGGTTAACGCGAAACGTTAAAAGCCGTTGTCGAAATTCTACGCGTAACATTAACCGTGTTTCCGGTGTCTGGCATTTCGAGAGCGTCTCAATATTGGCACCGTCGACGGGGGTCCTTTCACTTTCTAAAAGCTTTCCCTGGTAAGGTAACCCTATCCGTCCGGATGCGGATCGATCATGTGGATCGTTCCTCTCCTCTTGAGAAAACAGAATGCTATCCGCGTTGAACGCGGTTGTTAATCCTGGAATTTCGTCTCCCTTTACCAATACAAGGCAATTGCGCTCTGATAATCAGGCATTCCTTTGTGAAGCGCAAAGTCGTGTTATCTCGTGCAAAAGTCACGTGGCTCGGGGGGCAGCTTTGTATCAAACAGGCCTTTGCGAAACGGAAAGGAATCGAGGATACACGCTGCGCTCGAGGAGAATTCATCGCAAACTGGAACTTGTACACCAAGGGTGGTTAATTAACGATTGCTTAAGTAAAGTGGACGTTTGCAATAGGCAGGGTCAGATACGCCAACGGCGTGGATCAATTGTTAACGAAGCCAGGGGTCATTTGCCTCGCGTTGATCACACGAATAATTGTAGCGCGAATTCATTCGTACTTACAGTTTCGTACATTCTACGCAGCCAGTGCAACTTTGCGATTACTTTGACAATAGTCCTTTGGCGCTTAATTGCGTCGATCCAGCCGCGGAACATTGTGATCCCGTCGAGGCCTCGTTATTACTTCGAGGACCATTTCGTTCCAAGCCTCACTTCAGACTGCTCAACGAGGGTGTCCGGCGTGGTGCAGCGTCCTTATCGAAACTCCATCCCACGTGCAGCGTTGCACGCTTCGATTATGTATCCGTGTGAATTTTTCCGAGCACACCGGAACATGTATCGGGCGTGTTTGTTGCCGTTCTGCACGATCAAGCTGATTAATTAGAGGAAACGCCGAGCATCGGTAGTATACAAGACCTCCTCGTTATCGCGTCTTCGACGGCCAATTACAGTTTCTGCGCGCTGGTGGATTTCCACGACAATCGTTACGGGAGGGGGATGAATTATTTTCTCGTAATTCGAATCGACAGCAGTTCCTCGTGGGCGTGACTCGGCCACGATCGAAAGCTGCTCGGGAACGACGCGAGGGAAATGAAACGCCGTCGAAATGAAAAGAATTTCCGCGAGCACAATTCCGAACCACCTGAACCGGTTCGAGGGTTAAAAGATTGGTTGGGGAAAGGTGTTGTCGCTAAGGACGCCGCCCGTTAAATTTTATAGCTTCGATCGAGCGAGCTCGGACGAGCATCGCAGCGAAGCTTGCTTCTCCTCTTGTGCGGCTCTCTCGGCCGGATCCTCCTTTGTTTATTCCCCTGTACTTCACTCTCGTCCATTACTTTATTGCTGGCCCTTCGGGCAAGACGGAGCCCCGTACCGGTCGAACGGCCTCTTTAAAATCTACGATTTATATTTGTCGAACGTAGGTACGCTCAGACGACTGGACGTAGATAGACGTCTGAAATACGAGCGGGACCAGCTGCTTCCATTATCTCGGTGAAACTTGGCCAACTTCTGCACCAGTCTAAGCGAGAAAGAGGGAGCGAGAGAGCGAGGGGGGCGACGGCTTAATGCTTCGTTTATCAGAGAATCGATGGTAAGTTTGCCGAATCGACGAACCGAGATCCACATGGTTTGTCCTCCGACCGAGTCTGCCTGGTTGTTACGAGCGACGTAACCATTGGACTTCCGTCAAGCTACTGTGCAACAACGCGACGTAAAAATTGAGTTTAAATCACTGCCCCGAAAGCCTTATCGTTTGCACGTTGATCGAATTCTCGTGAAGAAATATTTGCCCATAGCCCATCCTTCGCATCGGGTTGTTTTTATCGAGATAAGCGAAAGCCTGTTGGTTTTGTAAGCCGTCATACGGCTACTTATCGCCTTGCAACAGCTTACCGTTGCGAGCAATTTCACGGCGTGTCGAGCGTTGTTCGGGGCATTGAGATCTGATTTAAAACGGTTGAGAGTGATCGATGCAGCCACGTATATAAACTGCGCCGGGAAACCCGGACGGTGCAGCGGAAAGTCTTTTTTTCGCATTTTCCCGACTGCCAGCTGCAGAAAGGAAACAGACCACGATTCGTAAGCTGCGGGGGAGTAACACCGACCGGACGGTTCGATTTCTATTCGGGGATGTTTCTCGGCCAATGATGATTTACGTCCGGAACAATAAATTTCGCGGTCGGCGATTCGTCGGAAATTCGTTTCGTGTGTAAAAATGACACGTCAGGGGCGGGGGAGCGAGCGGTTCTTTTCGAAAATAGGAATTGACCGCGGCGTACATCATCCATTCGGTCGATGCCGTCGCGATAGTTCAACGGGCATTTAGATAGAAGGAGAAGAAAGGGGCGAAATTTTATGGGGCAGAAGTTCATCTTTTCTCGGAATTCTAGAATATCTTGCGCTAACGAAAGCCGTAGAATAATTGCCCGCTCGAACGCTCTTCCGTGAATTATATTTACGTGCTTTCGGGAAGGCAATTAAATATACCAACAAATTGAATCGCGCAACCCTAATAAAATCCACGCCCCAATTTATTTTTACGAGCAGAAGAAAGCGGAGCGCAACGTTCCGATTTGTTTACAGGAAATAATGAATTTCTCCCTTGAACGGGGTGCGTGGAAAGTCTTGTCGCGCAGGGTTATTCGACATCCGCACGACATAAGCCTAATTGCAAGGGAGGTAAACTTAATTGCGCTATTTCGTATCCCCTTAACTAAAGGCGATCAACCGATTGACCCAGATTCGTCTGCATTACCATAGCCGACCTCCTTCTGGCGAGCATTAGAGTTCCTCTCTCTAATCTTCGACTCCTGTGTTAGACGATCCGTCCACCCGTTTCCCTTGCACTCCTTGTACAAACCCGACTCAACCGCCGTAAAGGATTCGTCCTGAAAATTAGCGAGACAGGCATGACTCGAAGAGAAACTGCTACGTGTTACCGCCGCGTCTTGAATTTCCTCGCAGACCGCCATCATTTTCCGACCGGACGCGAATAAAGACGTGTCCCGAGGAAACCGCGTATCATGTCTGCTGAAATGCAACACCGGTCGCACCTTCGGGATAAACGTGGCTGGACGAGACAAAAGACTCCGATTACGCCCACGCAAATCGGTTTAACGCAAGATGTTACCGTCCGTTAGGGGATCGAATGTACGAACGAGCGGCGATACATTTTCGTTCCGGCGGCTTTCTGAAGTTATAGGATCAAGCTGAATGAATGTACAGCCTGTAAAGAAGAGTTCGAAATTAAGCACGATGCTGGTTCGCACATAATGGCGGTCCACTAAAAACTTTGTAAATAATGTATTGTACCGCGTATATTGACGAGCAATTAAACCGAGTTTCATATTAAATCCAGTCAAGTTTATTACGATGACTATTCAAAGTTGTTGCCCTGCAATCCTGCAGAGCAATAGTTCGATCGCATCGCCAATGAAACGAAAATAAAAAGGGAACGAAAGATGAGAAAAAGTGTTCAGTTCGTTTCCGTTATATCCCCTTCTAAACGACACTTCTACGTTTCCTTGAAATAATCCTTTATCGTGCCAGCATTCGACCAACAATATCGGTCTCGGTGGCATTCAGTGAATCGTGCATTGAACACGAATAGGCTATAGCGTGAGGAATTTCGATGCCGCTTATCATCGCAACGATTGATGCGGGAGCACACCTGAAGCTCGCACTAGGCTCACCCAATACGTTAACGCAGTTAGTCGGCCAGGAAATGTGTCCTCGCATCGATTAGTCCCTTGCATCCTGTCACACTGCAATTCCCTTCCTTCCGACTGTCCGGTTATGCGTATTCACTAGACCACGGGAGCTCGCGGGTACGTGCGCCAGGACGCGAACAAACGTGCAACGCGGAGAATGTACACACACCGCGTCGAAGGATTCACACCGGTGCACTCGGGTGTTGGTGCACGGGTACGTGTGATCGTGCGTTGGCAAAGAGCCAGTGCCAGTGAAACGCCCTTTGTAAGTTACTCCGGCGACGAGAAAAAGGTATCTGTCAAGCTTAACACAACGGAGGCGTCATTTCGTGTGGACCGAGTCGTCCCCGGAGATATGCCCTATGCTTTACAATTTTTTTTGTTGCCCCCCTTTTCGACGACGAAAAAGAAGGAAATAAAAGAAGCAACGCGAGTAAGCCTCAAGCTCGACAGGGGATGGTTCGCCCGCATTGACAAAGCCGATCGACAGCGACATGCAAAACTTTCCTCGGAGAGTTCGTATAAATTATACCGCGACTTGCCGCGGCTTTTCCGAAAATACGGGAGGGCGGCGTTTGAAATTTTAAAACCTCTCGGTCGAACTCTTTGCCAGGCGGTTTCTTATTTCTGGACGCTGCACTGGCTAAACCAGTCTGACCACGGGCCATTCATTTGGACCGTGCGCTGTTTTCTGTTCGTCGTATACACCCGCTACCGCAAAGTATCCCTCTTCCAGTGGATCTTATTTAATTTCCATTCGCAAGCGACACCGTTGCGGGCCAGGGAAAGAACGACCCAATGTAAGGGCAAACGAGCTTTTAAAAATTCGATACCCTCCTCCGCCTTGCTTCGCGCTACTTGTGTCTGACATCGCGCGGTCCGTTTCCCCTTACGCCTGACTGTGCGCATTCAAACTTTGTCGTATTATGGGGCCGCTCGGTTGATCATGGTATGTGTTCAGGAATCACACGATTATAGATAAAGGTGAATGTCCAGCTCTAGGCCGTATCGTATTGTTATTCATTTCGCGTCACGTGCGCCCAGAACGTATACTCGTCTCGCGGACGAGTAATGTCTCGTGTAATGGACGAATCGTGTTTCACGAACGAGTCATACGTCGGCGCAGGTCTTATTAGCCCAATTACGATGGCACTATAAAGCACGCGTGACTGAGAAATATCTTCCTAGAATGAAGAATACTTTCACTCGCCGGGTCCTCTCCCGGTGTTCGCTTTCCTCGCGGTATTCCCGGTTTCGGTTTCATCGAACATTTTCACGCCGAGCGACGACGCGTCGAACGACGAACATTCCGCCCCATTGAGGCATTGAACGAGTACGAAAATTAATTACCGCTGAAATTGACGAGTGCCGCAAATTCAATTGGAAAAGCCCCGTCATGTTGGCGTTATAATTATAATGTCATAAACGCCGATAGCCCATTAAAGAGAATAGCATGATCTGGCGAGCGTTTGCCCCTCTCCACCTCTGTTTCCCACTCGTGAATGTACAATTAAAGGGGAATTCATCCTGTGTCGAGCTTCTGCCAAGCAATGGCGATCAATTGTAGCCTATCGTAAAATTTCATTAGACCAGAAATACGCGACGATTCGCGGTTCACCGGGAACGATTCCACGGTCGAATAAATCGATCATTTACCTGACGAACGAAAGTTTATTTCCCGTCGTATCGACGGTCGACCAATAGCTCGACGACCCCGGCGAAAATTTAATAAAACGATGGCCGTTGTCGCGAAGATGGCTTTACACGTTGATCGTGCTACGGGGACGCATTCCGACCTGGATTTTTAATCACGCCCGCGATTCGCGCAAATAATCCTCCGCGGCGGGTGAAAACTTTTCTAATTAAATGCGCGAGTGCACGAGGCAAACAATAGGCCCGGTCAACCTATCGTCAGGCATCGTCGCGTTAATTTCCTTTCGCGCGGCTCCTCCCGTTTTGCGTTTAATTTACGGTCCGATCTATCGGACGGCTTATCGACTCGCGGCGAAAACGAACCGGGGTAAAAATGTTTTCATGCGGTATCTTCGATCTGCACGGTCGTTTCCATTCCTTGCGGTGATTGTCGCGACCGAATGGAGGGTGATAATAAAACGGACCGCCAGAGTTTTGCTCGACTTTACGACTTTCGCGCTTTTATAGACTTCATATTAAAATATTAGAACGCGACATACACACACACAACAGGGATATACACGTACCGCGTCTACGCAAAAGTGCCAGAGCTCGATCATGAAAATTTCGAATTTAATTTCATACACCTTTTTCTCTCGCGGTAAGGTTCGGATAAATCTGTGAAACGCGGCGGCACATATTCCACCCTGCATGTTCCCCGGCAGATCCTTCTTTAATGTAACGAAATTTTAGTCATTCGTCCACCATTCGTCCCTAAAACGCCAAGTTGAAACGTATTTAAACTCCGACCACGTGACGAATGTTCCGACTCCGCTTTCCAGTACGACGACCCGTCGCGACGTTTCCAGCGGCACGGTGATCGCAGATGTTCCTGGAGCGTAATTCCACAATGGTATATTGCGTAACAACAGCTGTAGCGGCTGTCCGTAACCAACATATTTCACCTGTCTCGAGAACGACCTCTGTTAATCGTTATTATTTCCCATTCCGCGCGGCGATTCGCACGACGTCGGCGTTTCCATTGCTCTCGTTCAACGTCGAAAGCGATCCGACGTTTATCAGTTCGCCAATACACCGACGTATTATATCGCGGGGGTCGGTCAACCGTGCATAATACTGTAAAAAATTACAGCTGCCAGCTTAAATTACCGAAATTCCTGTGGCCCCCGCTCGTAAATTGCCCGCGACGCGACGTGCGCTGCCCGCTCAGATATTACAGAGAGACAAGAACTTTTACGCGCCTCTTTGCCTTCCAATGGAACCGCGAACGGCCTGGGAAAAAGACGGAAGCGGAAGACCGCGGAGATTCCTTCGTGAAATTCCAGTCGCCCCGTGTCTCGAGGTAATACGAACGTTTATAGTCTGGCAGAATGACCGAACCTATATATAATACCGCGTTTGCAACAATCGATTTCATACCGGACGATCGAATATGGTTTTAATGATCCGTGCTTCGACGGAATCGGCAAGAAAAACAATTACGCGAGACGCGCGAAACAAAATACGACGAGCCGTCGCCGTAAACTGATTTCTGACGTTCGAGGAGCGTCGAGGCCGTTCCGACTCCGGCACGGCCGGTCGCGATTCAATTTTCAGCAAAGGGAAAAAAGGAATAAGTCAATTTCCCGCGAGGAGTAGGCTGCGACGGACGCGAATTGAAAAGACATTCCACTGCCGAACTGTTTAAAAGCACGCTGCGAAAAGTTCGAAATAAAGTACGAAGTTTGCAGGTTTACCGGGACGCGAGTGCGATCGCGTTTCAACGCGATGACAAGGCGACTCTGGTCAAAGAAACGCCCGAGTACTTTCAGCGTCGACTTCTCGCTAACGAAGGTCCGCAGAGTGTCGCCTTTAATTGGATTCGCACCTCGTCGTCCCGTTCTTGCACGCTTTGACTTCCGTCGATGGGCATTAGGCGCCCACTTCGACGATCGATCGCGTCCCTCCTCCGGAACATCGAAACTTATTAACGATTCGCGTGCACACCGATTGCGAGCGCAGTCACTAACACCAGCAACGTTCGCCCAGTTCGGTCGAATGCATCGTCGCGTCCAGCGGTAAATTCGTCCTGGCGTATCGCGGTGCCGAGTGAACGAACCTGCACGCCGGTCTCGTAAACGGGATCGTAAACGATGGCGACGAGCGTGGAGTGGAGTACGCTGCGGTGGAAAAATTGAACGACGCACAATTCGTCGAAGGAGTGTTTTGCGCCGCGAGCGAATCGCTTCGCGTGCAATTAAAACCTTGGGCGTACTTCACGCGAAAGCGGAGGACCATGGTCAGACTGTCCCACGCAAGCTGTTACCGTTAATTGGGATTAATTGGGCGGGGATGCTATTACGTAGGCGAGGTGATAATCACCCGGCAATTAACTAATAAGCCTATGGGCAGGTTTCCAGCTGTTGTGCGGCCTACGATTACAAGTCCCATTTGGTGTTGCCGAATCGATCTGTCGAACGATCCGCGTACGACGACGTTGCGGATAAGTTCGTCGACTCTCTCGTTGGGTGTGCAATTCCAAAATGGAAAAAAAAGACACCCCCTAAACCGTTCCGAATTACAGTTTGCCGACCCCGAAACGGTAGTTGAACGGAATTGATCGCGTTCGTTAGCCGCAAATGATTGGGCCACACGCTAGCCTGCCGTGTTCGTTCAACCGGCAACTGTACCACCTGTACATTGTGCGCCAGTGATTTACCAAATGGAACGCCAAGTGTACGGAGTGACGGTCTACGGGAGACTGCAACTGAACAGATATTCACTGACGCGTTATCTATCGATACGTTTAACCCAAAACGTGGCCCCGCGATAGCCCGGCGAATTGAAAGCCGACCTCTCGGAAATTAAGCGAGACGCAGAGGGGCTTTGTGCCCGGTTTGCGGAAGATTGATTCACTGGCAAATTGAGTGTATTTGTGTGTGTGTGTGTGTGTGTGTGTGTGTGTGGGGGGGGGGGGGTCCAGTTTCCACGTGCGTTCTGTTTTCATATAATTTCCTTTAAGATTGGTTGCACAGCAAAGCGAGGCTCTGGCGACGTATCTGTGCACAGAATCGTGGAAACACGACGAGGCACCGAGCACCATGGAGTAACCGACGAAAGTATGTTCGTGGTAATAGAATTTTCCGATTAATTTTGCGATACAGCTCGCATTTAATTCGCGGATGTTTTACGTTCAGATGAAATGGTGCTGAAATTCCACGTGAAAGCAAAAATCGCCCGTAAAACAACGTCGGCCATCCGGCGATCGATTATTCTTGGCAGGCGTGATTCTCGCAAGTGGCGAATGTATAAACAAGCAGCTGCCCGGCCGAAAGTTGCACGACGTTTCATTCATAAATTTCAATCGCCGTTGCCGACGGTTCCTCGAATAACGTCCCTGCCGTCCGTGACAACCTTCGACCCTGTATATTTTCCGCAGTCTGGCAGGTTCAACACCCCCCGAACCCCGTCCATGGTAGCGCCAGCCACCCCCTGGCTAATCGAAGTATGCGAGAAAGTAGTTTGGTATTGGCTACTAAGTGGCCAACGAAATTCCCCGGCAATCAAGTGGGTTACGTTCCTCTTCCTTTCCCGTTGCGTTTCCGTTTCTGGCGTTCCGCCGCGGCCCAATTAAATCACAGACGATGGTTTCGTCCAGGGATTTCTCCCTAACATCTTGGCGTCCCAAAAGATTTTCGGAGAAGCTCCGCGCCCCCCGATGTTGCGTCGAGTACATTCCTCGGGCTTGGGTCCCTCGTATCCGGGGTTTTTCTTATCGACGACGCTGAGAATATCGTATCGACGCCTGGAGCTCCACGAAAATAGAAAACAAACGACGCGAGAACGGCGAGGGTGTGCCGAGAGCGAGCAGATTGTGGGGAAATATCTGCCATCGTCTCGTCCCCGAAGCCCGTCGATTTTCAATCTTTCGCGCACGATGGTGCTATTAAATTCAAAGTGTTCACTCGACGGACAAATTAATAATCGTGCACACTGGAGATCATTCAACAACGCTGTATCGAACGAGAAACCGATTGAAACGACGTCTCGTCTAGAACGAGCGTTCTGCGATCCTCGGTGATAATAAGTAACGTTTAATAATAGGCAGACGAACGGTGCGGTTCGTTTACGAAGAAAATTCTCGATTGTTTTCGTTGTCGGAATCGCGAAGAATCGCCCCTGAAATATTTCCAAGCCGGAGGATCCCTATTGAAATATTTCCAAGCCGGCATTCTTCAGACTTTAGCGAACGATTTGAGTGTTCGATACCGTGCCGTAAATATTATCGTAAGACGCCACGCGGCCATTTGCCTTGCCGAAACGATCGCTCATTGTGATCAACGACGTGTACTAAACACGAGGCGGCGACCGTGCCACCGTGCAAATGTATCGATCCGGCTGTATTCAATCGAATATGCAACGTTTTTCACTGCTGAAAATTCATACGACGCCACGACGGACGAATCCTCGCAGAACCTTTCAAATATTCATGCCTCGCCCGCCCAAGTACCAGCCTCGCAGTTTTCCTCGACTTCGTAAACTCGACGTGAAACGAAATTAAAACTGGATGTCCCGAATTCGGTAGCCGGATTCGAGCGTAACGTTGCGCTGCCTAGAAGGGACGTTCGATTCCGAGACTACATCCGCGATGCTCTCGAGCGTTCCTCGATAACGTTGCCCATTGTTTTACAGGAGCACTGCACCGATAGCATCGCGTTACGCCCGTTCAAAAGGTCTCGGTTCCTACGCGCGCGCCCGCTGCTTTCAGCTTGCCGTCTCAAGTGAATTAATGGGATCGTTCGATAGCGGGACGAAATTGTCCACGTGCCGCGAGTCATCTGTTAAAAAGCCAAAGTCTACGTGACCCTAGTCGACGACCCGACTACCACGAGATAAAGTAGAGTTCGCGAGAATGTTTTCGTAGCGTTGCAACGATGCACCCGAAAAGCTGCACGGATCGCATTAATCATTTCGTTCGTTCCTCGACGTCCAAGTCGAGGTCCAAGCCGATCGAGATTGCCCCGAGATTTACTCGAACGAAGACAATTCGATTGGAGAAACAACAATGGAATCGGAATGCGCTGGAAATATTTGCTTCCGTGCAGTTTCGCGTTGACAGGTAATTTGCGGGGAGCTCTCAGCGCGATCGTTCGCGGAGCCAATTCCCAATCGATAACGTCCGCGACGGAGGGACCACGCGAACAACCGGGGGAGGACGTACAGATACGAAAATAAAGCGGGGACCGGGAACAGGGGGGCAGCGTGGCAGGATTTTTTGCCGTCGCTGCCACGGTCGGCGCGGAAATTTATGCGAATCGACCGACACGAACAACCGGCTGACCAACGTTCGAGAATGTCCGGGGGTACGTGTGCTTCTTCGTACGATAAAGGGTTCGCGGGGACGGCAGATTATGTGCAAGTATGCGCGTTAAAGAAATGGGCGTTCCCCGCCGAGTGCATCGTGCGAATTTACTAGGGATCGTTCAGGGTCCACCAACCAAGGGAAAAATCAATGCAGCGTGGCCACAGAACACGCGACCCTTAGAGCAAAGAAGTTCGAAAGAGAAGAGGCTCCGGGTCGAAGATCCGCGACGCGAGAGCGTGCGATGCCAACCGGGTGCTGAGCGGAAGAATAAAGGAGAGAGAACGACTGGCGTTGTAGATGTACTCACCGATCTCCGGTACGTTCCTGTCATGATTTCCCTCGGTGGAAAACTAAAACAGAAAGAAGAATAGATTGAACGCTGACGATCCCCAATGGCGCACGATTCTTCGGCGTCGCGACGCGAGCGAACGCATCCTCTATCTACGCGCGTCGCGATAGAAATCTCGTGACCACTTTTTTTATGTTTCCCCGCTAATGGACCGTGCCCGTTGGAACGCCCTATTGACTGGGAACGAAATTGATAGGCGGGGGGACGCTTTTAACACGGGACAGGCCTCCGATAGGAGAAGAACATTTATTTCCCGATGCCGGCATCGAGCTCCAAATAGCGAAGTACAATTCGCTCTGCTAAATTCTAAATATCCGTCGAACGGGTGGAAGTATCGCAGGTATAACCCGTGAACCAGACACAGACGCAGTTACAGAAAGGTGCTTCGTTTATTTTTCCAACCAAATCACGTTGCGCGATCGCTCATTAGCACCAAGAAACGCGGAGAGAATGAACCCCTCGGCAGTCTCGGCCTCTATTTCCCTTTCCGTCGCGAACCTTTCTGTTAAAGAAAGCGGATCCTCCCGGCTCCGAATGTAAGCCGGGTTTATTCTAAACTAACCTCGGGCGTAAAATAAGAGGCAACGAAAAGGAATTTCGGAGCAGCGCGCTGCGTGAAACTCTTCGCTGTTCCCGGAAGGTGAACGAACGCCGCCATTCAAAAGCGTGGTCCCTGTTCCGCGGGCCGAGGAAAGCCACCGTCACCTCAGAGAATCGATAGAAGCCCCTTTATCCTCCGCCTCCTTCGATTCACGAACGCTTTATCTACTCGAGGCGTCGATCAGTTTGAGATTTCGATTAAACCGTACATAATAGAGATTCGTATCGTTCGTCGAGCGTTCGGTAGAAATATTAGCTTTCTTTATCGAAGGTGGAGGCGAACGATGAGGTTTTCTTCTGATGTTGGACCGTTCTTAATAATACTTGTCATTAATGGTGCAGTAGGTGGAAAAAATATGAGTGCATATATTTTTCTTTCTTACAAATGACCGAGGGATGAAGAGGACGAGGGTCCTCCGAGTCGATTGAACGAAGGATCTACCTTGGCGAGGGTGAGGTGGCAATTTCTACTGTACACGGACGGTAGGCTTTTACACGCCTGGGACGTGTCTCGAGATTTCGTCGGGTATCTTCTCACGAATCGATGCGCGAAAGATTCGATGGCGATTGCTGCTCGACAAAATCGGCCGCGATGCCAATAAGATACGGAGTAGAACAGAATTCGGGAAACTGTTCGAGCGATCGTGGAAATTTCGCCATTTGGATGCAAAACGAATCGTCCTTGAAAATAGCGATGCTTTCGTTGTTCCGCGGAGGAGAGGGGCGAGTAAATTGTTATCTCGAAGTGAAGGATAATGGACGTGAAAATTATTGAAATAGAAATGCGCGAAATAAAAATGTCACACCGAGATCCGTCTCAGAAACGGAGAGAATGAATTCCACCACGTGGAAACAAAAATTATCCGCCGTTCGAAATAATTGACACCGCAAAATTGTTCGTCGGATCTGCCGCGAATTACGCCCGTCGGTACGATCGTCTCGCCACCTTGCTTTTTACGTTTCACCTGGCAACGAAGTGGCCGTAATCGTGCCTTCCTCCGAGAAACATCGACGATAACGTTGAGCATTGCTCTACTCCTCGGAGGAACGTTAAGCGAGAACAATTCCGTGTGACCCTTCCGCTGGTCTCGTCTACAAGAAATCGTTTCCATGCACGTTAACCGGGCCGTCTAGCAGTCGTTCCGCAAACGTTCACGAAAACAAGGAACAAGCCGATCCGACGTGCCGCCTCGAATTTCGCGTCATTTGTCACGTCGACATGCTTCTCTCGGCATCGAATTAGTTTAGGTCTACTTAGGGCAATGAATGATTCAGTTCCCGGGGATTCGACAATTTGTTTCACTTTCATTCTTCATGCATTAATCCTGCCCGTGGCCCGAGAATTTCCCGGTTCGAGGATCTATTGCGTAGTTGAGCAATTAATCACCGGAGATCTTTATTACGTGGAACAGGAGGAGAGAACTGCGTTCTTTCATTCCATTATTTGATATCCTGCAATCGTAATGAGCAGCTCGCGATGTTACACGAGCATGGCCGACTAATCAGTCGACCATGAATTGAAATATTGAGAACCGACCGGGCGAAGATTTATCGCCGCACGAATTAACGATTTGAAAACAGACTTTACCCGCCTCGGTTCGATGATTAATTAAACACCGATGCACCACGATACGTGCTCGGTGCAGCTTCTATGCTCAACCCCTTTGCCAGTTGAAACAGTTCAAACACGGAGCTCGCGACGAACGAACTGCGAACCAGTTCAACGTTCGATTATCGTTAATTGGTAATTGCGGACCGTGAAAATGAGAGGGGCAAAGAAGATCGAGTTGCGATAAAACAACCCGAGAAGAATTGATAATGGCTACGGCAATGCTTGACCATTCCATGGAAAGGGGACAAACACGATTTCCCTTTCGCCCCGTTTTCTGATAGCTAACAACGCGTGACCTTCCGTCCGCTCTCTATCATTTACGATCCGACAATCCCTTTCCCGGGAAAGAATACACGGACAACCGTGGCGGAAGGTCGGCAAAAACCGAGGAAGCGATAACCATCGAACGATCAAGGGATTTATTACATTCGAACCCCCCGACCGGACTGTTTGCGAACTTCCTGGCTGTCGAGCTACCGAAATTTATGCGCGCTACTGAAATCGAACAAATCCCCGTCGGGATTCGTTTGTTACGATTTCTTCGACATTAACGCGGATACCTGTTCCGCGTTGTTTAAAGGCTGAACGTCTGTTCAAAGTCGACACTGTGTTACACCGCGCTCCAAACACGCCACACGTTCGCATCCCTCCGCGTTATAAAATCGTTCGTTTATCCGAGCGCTCGAAGGATTTTATTATCGCGATGAAAATTCCTTCTTAATTGGGACGCGTTGTCTGTCAGGGTGGAATTGTTACGGAACGAACATGATCGTTACGCCCTTCGCTCGATCCTTTTGTTCTTCCCCGCAACGTTTGTTATCGGGGATTGTTATAGATCGGGGGATAACTCCGACGAGGACCGTCAGAAATGCGGTTTATTGCCGGTGCAGCTTTTCACCGGGATCCCAAATGTCCCACCATGCTCGCGTAATCGTTCGGCCATTGTGCGACCGCAATTAAAACGCCGTTCGAATTTCGATCGTTGCAAAGTCGACGGGGGGGAACTCCTGAGCTTGATCCGCCGGCTAAATTCATTTGCTTGCGAATCCGCCGCGAAATTTCAGCGGGGGGAATAATGCCCACGTCGAGTCACCCCGTTTCGTTTCTGACCGTTTCAACAAACGATCCGACGTAATTATGCCGAATAATTGGCCCTCCGCTGCGACGATGCAATTACTCGTTTGAACAAATGCGTATACAGTCCGCGACGAAATGAAGTTGGCGAACGGTAATAATGGTTACCATCGTTGCCGCACTCAAAGCGATACCATTTTTCAATTTCTTCGCGGCCAATTATAATTATTCGTATTAGCTAATTCCATGTCGCACAGTTCGAGGAAGATTGTTACGCGTGCGAGTAGCGGAAGAGGGATCAGGGAATAGCAAGGAATACAGAGCGACTGATAATTGACCATAACAGCAATTTATACGGCCCGAAGTGCGTAATAAATATAGCTTAATGTAACACTAAATAGTCTAGTTCTGTTTCGAAATTGGATAATAACTACCTCCACCACTTGTCCACATAATTCTCTCGCTGTGTCCACGTGTACACGACCATTATTCCGTACGCAGTTGGTCGCGTAGCACAATAACAACATTCCGAACCGCGGTTTTCAATGGTCCTCGTTATCTTTCCCTCGCAGGACGAGATATGACGGAAACCATTTCAGCATGGCGCGGTGTCAGACGGTTCGCAAGCGTTCCCTCATTGGACCTACCGAGATTCGAACCCTATCACGACGGCTCGCCCGTGGAAAGTGTCCAGATTTTCCGATGCTTGATCCTCTGCAGCTGACAACGAACGTTTCTCATTCTCGTCCCGTTGACGCGTGGAGTACGTTCCGCGCCGGGAGAAGTACGGGTCGAAAATGACCACGGCGAGGGACAGTTTCGGAACAGTCGCGAAAACGAAGAGAAAAACGAGCCCCGGCTATGAACGCGGGGATAAAAACAAACCGGGAAGCACGCGGTGATCAGGAAACTAAGAGCAACGAGTAGCGTTCTACGATGTCTGTGCACCGGATCTTCCTCCGTATCTCCCGGTATGTTTTTCTTTCTTCGCGTCGAAACAAACGAGCCGTCGGATTCAGCGTGGATTTACATCAAGTGGCGTCCTTTTGTCAAATCATGAAAATGGAAAGAAATGCTGGTGGAAGCGTTCGGCGATGAGGCATCATTGATCCAAGCACGACCGTGATAATAGAAAAATTCAGCCGGATTCCGGAATATCGGTTGCAGTTGCTAGTTCGCCGCCATAAATCATCCATTACCGAGACGATCGTCCGTCGCTTTCTATGATACTGCGTGCAGGTATCTCGAAATCGATTCGAACGAATTTTTCCGCCCGTCCTTACGTGACCAGGCGAGTTTCAATGGGGCTGCTCCGTTGAACATTTCCCACAGGTATCATAACGCATCAATCGGGATCGTGAATCGGCGAATCAGTGACTAGCCGAGCGCGTTTATCGCCACTCGAACGTACGGTGTTCCGCGTCCCGAAACCAGGTTGATACCAGGTGCGCGATTGCGTTTCAAAGGAACGTCGAGCGCCTTCGTATCGGCCGGCCCACTTTCAATTGCGGAATATTCAGCGCGTCGCTTGAACAGAAGGAAGCATCACGCGTTGTTCAGAAGGAAACCAACTGCGGGCAGGCGTTAAAGAGGGGCCGGTTGAATCGCGACGACGAATCGATTTCTGTCCCTTGTTAGCCCCCCGAGATTGACAATTTTTATACGAAATGAAGCCAGGCCGGGTTTTAATTGCGCGTTAAAGGGGGCAATAAGAGGGTTTCATGTATGATGATTGAACGATACAGGGGGAAAAGAAAAGGGGCTTAACAAGGAGAACGTGACTCTATTCCTCTAGATGCGGCAGGTTTATTTAGCCCGGGCGTCGTAAACCCCATACTGAACATCCGACATCTTTGGCTCAAGTTTCTGTCGGCATTCAGAGGCTGACGCTTGGAAGCTCTATCGCGCGGGAAGGAAATTGCTCGACGCGTACGTGTAACTGCCCGATGAACGCGTGTGCGTGATGGAACTCGGGGAAATTCGAGGCGGCAATAACGTAGGAAGCTCTTTTTGCGATTTACGCGTCCGCCACAGAGTTATTGGCGTTACCTGGATTTTCATCGGGACAGTGTTTCACCGAGCAGGTGGGCAAACGGCACGACGGTCGCGCCAAAATATCGAACCCTTTAATCGAGAAACAAAGACAAAATTACTGGTCAAAACTTTCCCCTTCGTTATCGCGTCGCTGTAAAACATTCTTTCCGCTGTCTGACTAACAATCGAGACCGCCGGTCTAAGAATAAACTAGGTTCTATGTGCGGGAGCAATCATCATCAAACCCGACGGCGGATTCGAATCGCGTGAATTAATAACTGAAACGTGAATTCAGGCACACCCTCGGCATTCGAACGCGTTTCAGACGCTGCCCGGGCTAGTTAAGGCATCCCCACTTGAAACCGAGGCCGGTCGACCTCGTTCTGAATATTAACTTCACACGGCCATTTTCGATATTCCTGTTGCGCGCGGGCCTCGAGTTTCGCGGAAAAACTACGGCGCGAGGTGCGATCGGAATCCGTTGGCCGGTCATACGTTAAAATTAGTGGATCGGCCCGGAAAAGATTCGAAATTATAGATAGCCAATGAGTCGGCAGGAACGGCTATAAATTTGAGGAAATTGCTCGCGTCTCAAGTACCCGGAACGTTGCGAGGGGGAATAAAGCGGAGAAATATTTGATCATCCAATGCTGCATTTCTGCTGCGTTTCTGCGGTATCTTAAGGGGAAATATTCATAAATTAATGAACATTCCAAAAGATAGTCGTACGGGATGCATACGAGGTAGAAATAAACGAGTGCTTCCACTCTACGGATCTTTCGCGAACCGTGGACGGTATTTTGTTCCGTTAAGAGAGAAACGCGAAGACTTTCTGCCCGTTTCCGTTCCTTCTCCCTTGTAGAACTGCATCCTCGGGAAAATCTCCGGAGGAGATTCGTAAAAAATATGAGACGCTGAACACAGGAAACGCTCGAGGTTCTTACCCATAAATTCCATATCCGGCTCCCTACCGGCATCAACGAATGTCTGGTGCTACGGTAAACTTGTTTGCTGCTCGCAACAATCTTACGTTTATTCCCTCTACGTAGACCATGCTTGCACCGATAATGTTGGAGAAAGAAATACCAATTTAGGTAAAGGCGTTCGACCGTTTGAGGGAACGGAATCCATGGCTCAGTTTATAGAAGTGGAAATATTCGAACCGCCGAGCGAATTTTCCTGTGACCGGTAAATCATCTGGCGCGATTGATCGTGTCAGCCATGCGAAATTCAAGTTACCGGGTATTAATCGAACGGAACGTGAAGTCGAAACGCTTTACGATCTCGCTAGTTCCGTTGTGCGACCGCGGACGCGTTGCCTCGTTGCGAATAAATACGCCTTTCTATTTGGTATTATCGTCGGACTTTTGAAATACCCTTTCGCGTAAGAGGTTTCCTTTCGACGGGTTTTTCTGAAACGCGACCTCCGTGAGGAAGGTGGAGTGTAATGGAGAACGAGATACGCCACGCCGGGAACGTATTTCGATCACGTCGCGCTTCCACGTGTGTTCATTCCCGACAGCGGAATGAACCGGTTTCTCAATAAAAGCGTAATTGTCTGGATATACATGTGGACAAATGAAAGGAGCCCCCGCGGCGATAATCGCGATTATCAGTTAAACACGATAAATCGACCAGCCCCGTTTCAGAGGAAGAGAGTCAATTTTGTGTAATCGCACTTTATTTAATTATACTCTCGACTCGTCGTTTAGATCTAATACGACGATAACAGGTGTTATGTAATTTATAGAGAATCGGAATTAATCATGTCCCGATGCGAATCGAACGGAAGTCGAACGGCTTTGGCAGTCTGCCAATGATTCCTAGTTCGTTCGTCGTTCCCTTTCTCGAGGGCGAATAGTTTCGATCGGAATCGTCCAGGGTCAATGAGACTGCTTTGCAACGCTACGGGCTATGCCCTAATCTTACAAATCCTCGCGTATCGAATCCAGAAAAGCGGCTATCGTTTTAACGTCGAAACCGAAACTGCTCGCGGACGCGCCCAATTGCGCGGTCGACGCTACTCCATCGTCGTCCCATAATTATTCCAGTCTGGCGACGCCTACTTTGTAAATTATCACCGGTACTGTCATCCGCATACGGACCTATCGATCCAGCCTTAAACATCCAACGACCAGCCAAATGCAAGACCCTCGTTCAGGTGTCCTCCGGGGCTGTTTCTTTCGGAATTTCTCTTTACCGCGGAACGCTAAATTCGCCGTCGATAATTCGACATCCCGACCGATCCAATCGTGTATCGCTTCCCAAGCGAGACAATTTACGCGCAACAATCAAACAAATTTGCGAACACGTTGCCGTATTCCGCAATAGCTTTTATTCATTATATTTAATAAATTGCGACAACGCTTTAACGGAAACTTGACGAGTCGTTACAATTCGCTAGAAGAGACTACGTCGATGAAGTTTCTAGCCTATAGGCAGCCTAATTTTTGGGATGTGGTTCCGTATATATACATTGAGGAAAAATAGGCGAGTAGCGGTTATCTAGGATTTTGCAGGGAACAGGGAAAAGGGTTTGAAGTTCAAGGGTTGAACACGACTGGTGGCAAAGGTTGGGGCTGTTGTGCATCGCGAGGAGGTTCGGAGTATTTGTCATCGGAGCGGAAACGTGAAAAGCACCGAATATCTACACTAATATAGACTGCGAGCAATTCGCGGGTCGCGATTAAAGTTCATAATAAAGTTCATAATAAATAAAGTTCATAATAAAGGTGATAATCATGCCGGTGCACAACAACGTGGATGGATATAACGAAAGGGAAGCGAATCGATAGAACTTCGATAACTGTTTCTATCGGTCGATGTCCGGCCCGTCAACGCGAGCAACGCAGAAACGAATCTCGCATGCACGACGGTTACGGCGAATATAAAAATCACTCGAGAGATCTTTCACAGAAGTCGCAGCTGCACTCGCGGCCGGTAAACGCTCGGAACTTTGTCGTCGAACTTCCAGCGAAACTATCCAACGAAACGGCGCGCCGTTTCTGTCTGACATGAACGAAGACGCGGAAAGTTAACATCGCGGGAAATCTACGGAGCGGCTTTAATAAATCGTTCACGAACTCCTCTCCCCCTTTTGACAACTCCGAGTTTGACCGCAATATCCCGTGAAACAGCGCGCACGTCCCAGCCGAGTCATCGCATTATTTTCGACTTTCTGCGGAAAGGAATTATCCGTGTCTTTGCGGGGAAACGCTGAAAGGTTTCCGCGTCCGTTGGAACAAGCCCGATGCCACTATAGCGGGTGGAATATCGTTATCGGGGCCAGAAACGAGGGGCGATAACGGAGTTTGCGTTTCTATTATAATCTTTGCGCTGCCACCATCCCCGACCTACCCCCCGCGGAACGTTGTTTCCTCGAATTTCCGCGAGCATTAAATTGTCCCGCGAGCAACATTAACTCGTTCGCAATTATTCGAATCGTAGCCCGAAATAATTCCCCGCGCAAGCTTAACAACCACCTGCTCCGGGGAACCGTTTGCCCGCTAGACGATGATTAAACAATTTCGTAATTCTTTTACGCAAAAACTCGATGGACCTGACATAGATTAAACAACTATTTCCGCGGAGCAGGGACGGCTGGTTTTTTTTCCTCCACCGAGCTTGGCGAAGTTCGGCCGGCGTTTCCTGCCAAACGGAACGAATACAATAAAAGCAGAAGAAAGAAACGATCCCCCGCTCGGATTCACGACTCCCGTTTCGGGTTCTGCCCGAGCCGGAAGGCACACGTGCCGACTCCGCCGAAAAAATAAACATCCGAACAGAACGCACCTAGTACACGGTTTCCGTTTCGATTCCCCGTCGAGCAGCGGCAATGACTGCCTTTCGGTTAAATAGCGTTCGACAAGATGGGAGGCGCGCGATTCGCGTGCGCACAATAGTTGCAATCAACCGCAAACTTGTACCACCGGCCGAACGATTGTTTATTCGAGGATCGACTTCGATTCTCCACAGCGCGTAACGCTCGGCGTTTCAACTCTGCCCCTTGTCTGCTATTTCCCGGCGGATTCTGGTTGATCCCGACCAAAACGAGACGGAAGACAGGACGAGAATTGGAGTAGTCATTTAAATTGACGCGACGCGCCGATTCGCATAACGTTTCGTTTCATTGATTGATTTACACTCTCTATACGTAATCCGGAAACCTGACGTCTATCCACCCTTTAATGCTTTAGCACAGAGAAACGAGAGATTCATTGCGCGAGCATCGTCCGGCGCAAAAGTGCAATCGGCAAGAATGCTCGTTATCTATGCTATTACAAAACGGGATCACAGTCGGGGCTTTCAGTTCCAATTAGATTCGTATTCAGCGACGAGTTCCAATCGCGCGTTTTTCCGGATGCCGGGCAGGGAACACAGGTAGATACACCGGCCGTAATACTACGCCACTGCCACTCAACTTTGTCTAGGGACTCGGTAAAAGCAGCAGAAAAAGCTTTCAGCGTGTCGAGTCGGAGATAAGCCACGTAACCCCGTCCCTTCGTCATTCCTCCCTCGCGCTTCCCCTTTTCTTTCGTACGACTTTCACCCCCTTGGTCCGTTCGAGGGTTTGCGCGTCGCTGCTTTCCTTTCCTTATGCGCGACAAATAAAAAGGAGCCAAAGGGATGGCAAAGCTGCGAGGAAAACAGAAGGCGCGCGCAAGGAAAAAAGTAGGGCTGCGTGTAAAGAGATTCGTCCCCCAGTCTTTTGTTTCCTGAGACAATTGGCGAGGTGTGACTGGCGTTCCTGATTTCTCGATATTTTTCGTTTCTCGAGAAACGAGAAACCTCCTGTTGGACTTATACTGTGTCCGGACGACTTTTAGCCGGACCTGTGACCCTTAGGTCAGACCGATTTTTTTTAGTTCTACATTTTCTGAGCAACGTTTACCAATTATTACGTGCGTGATGTTCTCGTAGCGAGCGACGAAAGGGTGGCGTTAGAAATGCGGCGAAGTGCTCGACTAGTATCAGAACCTCGCATCCAATTCATTCAGAAGGCGTTGTTACTGTGAGAACCGCAGCTTTCAACCTTTTAATTTCTGAAAGTGCATACTTCACTGTAGTATTCCCGGAGCAAAGTATACTTTGCTCGTCGAGGAGTCGGGGTCAAATATTTACGAAGGGTTGGTTGATCTTTTCTGTTTTTGTGCATTTGGGGATGTTTGACGGGGCCTGGTCTTATAATAATGGTCCCCACAGTTGTTTACATATTCATGAGAAACGAAGGTACAGTTTTTATTTCCCGTATCGAAGGAAAGAATGGTGGGCCGTGTTTTATGCGACATGGATTATTGCGAACCGTATTTCGCGAATTAGATTCAAGTATCGCCGTCCCCGCGCATGTGTTCGACATTTTACGCTCGAATTGTTCGCTGTGATTTATTATCGGGAATCCGAACTTTGCTTCTTCAACTGTTCTCAACCACGAGCAAAGAAAACAGAGCGTTTCTGTTGCCGTCTATTTGTTTTCAATCCCTGCGGCACGGTTCAACAAAAGCAATTGAGAATCGGGCCCGATTCATAGAATACGAAAAAACCACAAAGTATTATACGAATCAGACCAATCAGACGTATAGAATTTTTTTTCTCGCAATTACTATCCAGTAAAATACTATTCAAATGATTGTGCGGCGCGCGTTTGATCGAATTCGATGAATTCGATTCCGCCTCTACTTTGGCACAAGTTGCATGCATTTGTAATCTGATATTGCTCCAAACGTCCAGGGTGCTCTCACCCTTGTTTTTCCGTCGATTGTAACTCAAGCGAGTAACGGAATAACCCTGACTGTAGTCTTCAGTTTATAGACTGAAGCTCGATACGTATACATATATCTATGCCTCCGTTGCAGACTCCAATGGAATCTCTTTGAACGCCGCGTCCACCGTTTCCAACTGTTCGACAGTTTGCGGATCTTCGGGGGAATTCCACGAAGATTAGTTCGATTCTCTTCTTGACCGCAATAACTCCAACCAATACGATCGATTATGAACCTGTGCCCGATAAGAAAAGCCCCGGCGATTATCCAAGGTAACGGAATTCGAGGACGCCAAAAAGGGGATTATCTTTTTCGTGGCAGACGAAGTGAACGAGCGGAGATGCGACGGAACGCCTCAAAACTCGTCCGACCTAAATCGGCCAGCCTAATTGGGCAAACTCTCCCGACAACGTTCGAATAATGTTTTGCAAGAAAGACCATCGGTCGGGAAATCGAATATTCGAATAGGGAATTCGAGCGAAAGCCACGACGGGGTGGCTTCTAAATTATTTCCAGGCAATACCTCTGCCAGTGCTGAACCCCGTTCGTCGGATCAACCCTCGCGTCCTCGGCGCCCCTAGAACGGACAACGGCGTTTCTGTTAATTAGTACACCGTCCGTGCGAGTAATTAAGAGAATGCAGTTGAGGAGATAGGAAGTGCAGCCGTGTCGCGCGTTGCACGATATCCAATTTCGAAGTCGGCATTATCTCTACGCTCTTTACACCAACACCCCCCTCCGTCCAGCTCCGGAATTAAAGTAACTGGCACAATAAAGCCCCTGCGACGCCGTATTGTACACTCCTTTTTTTCCCACCCTCGTCCCCTCTTTAAGGAGTCGTTATTGCGGAGAAAGCTAGGAACATCGTTGCAATAAGTACACGAGCCCCTTCTCGCTCGACTGTTCCTCCTACCGCTGGTCTTTTCCTTTATTTCTGTTACTGTTGTCGTCGTGCTACCTACAAAGTATTCGAGGATATTCTGACACCTATCAAAACGCGCCAGAGCGGGCAACGAAAAATAAAGCGAGATCTCCCGTAATAATATCTTACACTTTGCTCGGTATTTTACAATTACCTGACACCTTCGAAACAGCCAGCGGGGTATGAACGAACTTTACGAGCAGCTTGTATTCCCGGATCACGAACTAATGAACTCGGAGGTTCGACCGCTGGAACCCAGTTATATACCACCCGTATGCTTAATCGGATAATCTAAACTATCTGGAATAGCCATTGAATTTCAACCACGTACTGCACGAAATTTTCCCGAACGTCCATGAACGTTGGAAACGGCGGGCGTCGCGACGCGTCCCGTTCTGCCAAGTGTAACAAAAGAAGACGAATACGACGGACGCGACGAAAAACGGAATGCCGCGTTGATAACGTGACGAGTTTCCCGCGGCTCTTGCGTGTTGGCGAACGAGAATCAGTGAACACGGCAACGAAACGCCGCAACAGGATAGTCGCAGCGACGAAACGGTGCCCGGGCAATTTCCTTCTGAACGATTTCAGTCGGGGTGGATCGGTCGGTGTTTCGTATACACGTTCTCGGATGGTCTGCAGCTGTGGTTGAACTCGAGATCGCCCACGTGAACCTCTCGTGTTTCATTCAGTGACTCCCCTCAATACATTTACGAGCCTCGTCAAATCGGCCATCACGTTTCCGCGGCTTCTACGAAATTAACGGCCTCGATTCGGTGTCGATTCTCGCGCCCTCGAGCTCGTCGCTGCGAGCGCTCAGACGGAGTATCTGAATGCCCCGTTGACGCGGAAGAATTGAACTCGTGGCAATTATTGCAGCGGGCGATCTACAAAAGGCGATGCTAACTTCGGCGACCGAATTGACGCGTCGCAGAATTCGCACGGCAATTTGCATTTCGTTAAATTAAACAACGAAATTCATCCGCAACGCGAAACGTTAAACTATCGTCAAATTTTCACCGGGCACGATCTGCGCGTATGTGTCTACGCGCGATGACGACGTTACGATAACTCGGTTCCCCGGTTCCATGGAAAGTGCGGCCGCGGGGGTGTACGATTGTGAACATTGTAACAGAACGCAATGCGAAGGAAAGTTGGAAAAGAACGAGAGCTCGACGTTCATTTGGTACGCCGCGTCGGGCAATCAAGCCTCGCATTCGTGAAACGTTCGTAGTACTGTCGTTGCGCCGGGCTAATAAGATGAATTGTTGAAGGTGTGATGGGCGTGAAAAACGGGGTTGTGTTTTCGCTTGGAAAACACTATTCCGCTGAGGCGTCCGCCATTTAAGGCCGTTTGTACCGGAGTGTTCATCGAACGGAATGAAAAATTGTACGCGCAATACATAATTCGTATCGCAGTTACGTAGGTGCGACAATTTTTGTTTTCCTCGCGCCGGCTATTATTTTGGAGATCGTGTTGCGCTGCGACGCGATGCCATTGAAAGACTTTTCCCATAAATTAGAGATCCTGCGGCGAAAATTTATCATGTGTACGCGAGAGAAGCTTTTCACGCCTGGGCAAACATTTGCGACAATAAAAACGTACCGCTGTGCACGAGTGTTATTGGAAGGATACAAGCTTTGTTAGCTCGTGCACAGGGAACGTCCGACCGTGCCAATAACTTGGAGTAGATGCCCGAAAGAATCTCGAGATGTATACCCGTTGCAACAAATATTCCGTACAATTCGAGAGGATAAAACGACGAGGTACTTGCGCGATATCATTTCGGTAAGGAGTTTACGCTTCGTCGCGTTCGTTTATCGATCACCCAGGAGAAGTGTTCGTCAATGTTCCGATAGAAGTCAACTTTCTCCGCGTATCGTCGCGACGCTTATAGAATCCATTGGTAACCGATTATGTCGTGTAGCTTGATTTGAATTTATTTCTCTGTAAAATTGAAACTTCAAAGTGCCCGCACGTATCGGGGAAATACATCGAGCTTACAATCTTAGCGAACGTTCGATGCTGTTCGACTGGCGACATCCCTTGTGCGATACAGCTTATCGTTGCACGTGCCAGTGCGCTCGCATTCAAATTATATCGAATTCGTGCGCATCAGAATTCAAAGCAAATTTCCATGGACTGTTCTAGTGAAATTATTTCGCATCGGCTACCCTAAGTTATCCAGATGTTTGAAAATTGCACTCGTCGCTGCGGGGGTTATTCAATTCTGAACAAAAGAGAAAATAACAGCGTAGACACGCGGGACAATTTCACGACGGGGTTAAATGAATGCGACACGTGGTTACGACGAGACCGCTCAATCCTCGTGTGTACCCAGGCAACTTGCTCGAAGGAATAGCATCGTGAACCTGTATCACTGTTTGCGAAGTGCCTAGAAGAGAGACGTGATAAAGTCGGGTGGAATGCGCTAATCCCTTGGCTCTCTTGTGTAAAGGCAAAAATCGTAAAAAGCAGCGCGCGTGATGTTTAGCTGCTAGCGGCGCGAAAGGTTTGTTTCTCGTAAACAGGTAACTCTTTTTTAGTTCCTAGGAAATGAGAAAGGCGAAGGAGATCGGCCGTCCGCGGTAATATTTCTAGTCTGTCAGTAACGACGAAAACTTTGTCCGGCGAGAAGGGAGAAACAGGATCGAAGAGGCGAGGAAAGATCGGGGGGATGAATCTGATATTAGATGAAACGAATCGACCGATCTGTTGGAATTATTTTCTTAAATTCATTTTCTGTCTCGCGGCGCAATTCTGCGTTGAAACGCCGTTCCATGTGGCGCCGTAAAATCAATTGCACTGGCAGATGCAACGCGAATTCGGCCTTCGAGATTCGCGACTCGTTCGCTAGTTGGATTCGAACGTTCTCGATAGCTGTGCAATTACACTCAAACGTTTAATTCATTCGTGTCTGGGCATACGAATACCGCGCATTGCCGTCATATATTTGTATATTCTGAGAAAATGAGAAGGACGAATCGAAAACATGGATGCCCGCTGCGCAATTCAACGCTGAACATTACTCGAGGCGAATCGACGGAAAGAGGCATCCGAGTGCCCGGTAGACGACGAGCTTCTTCGCTTCCGGGTCGTAAACATCGAATTATCCCGACAGACGCGAGGGCTGAAATTAAAACATCTATCGACGCGAACCTCTTTACGTAATTACGACGTTCTTCTTCGCCAAGCACCCGACAATTCAGCGCAACCTTACGAATTTCCCGCTCCTCGTTTTACTCGTTGAAAAAGAATACAACTGCGCCGCGAGGAGAAAATTTTCGTTTAATCCGATAGACCGAATGGTGAACGTCGCTCGACTGGTACCAATCAACGCGCCGCGCCACAGGGTTTTTCATCTCGACTCGCAGAAATTAGGTTCTCCCTGGCAGGATATTAGATGAGTGATTACAATGTGGCAGACAAGGAGGATGCGACGGGGGGTCCCGTATAAGGATTATTACCGGAGAGTTTCGCACCACGTCGGCGGGGCCGGCAATGTTTACACGAGCGCCGATATTAAATTCTATTTTCATAAAAGCACGAGGGACTGGGGCGGATAGTGGCTAGATTAAGACGCACGCTCTGCGATCTGATAGCGCGAGATGTTTTCACGAGAGTGGCCCGGGAACTTTGCCACTAAAACTCGCCGACCCATTTGTTTCAACTTCGTGTAACTCATGCCCGCGATTACAGTAATTGATACCGCGAAATGAAAATAAGTTTCGCGAGAATTCCGCCCGAACTTTCGTAGAATAAGCAGGAGTAAAATAAATACCGGCCAAAATCGTGGCCGCCGCGTTGATCGGGCTGCGATTCCAATCCGTCCATTGGAAAATCGAAGATCGAGAGGAAAATCCTCGCTTGTTCATTCACGAAAACTCCCCGAATAATTTTCAGCGTTTTCTGCGCCACGGTATCGTGGAACGTTCCCCTTGCGCCGCCAAGATGACACGGGAGGACATCACGGGCGTGTTCACGAACTTTTGCAAACGAGACTCGATATTTCACGAATCCGCCGCTACCTCGAATCCCTCGTTCTTTTATTCGACGCTCGTAGGACCCCCTGGCGCCGTTGAAACGCACCCATAAATATACGCACGTACACGCGCACGTGCCTTCCTGTGCGCGGAAGTAGAAGAGGCTGCAACGAGGACAGACGTCGAGGCAAATTCTCGCTTCCTACCTGTTCGCACGGGCTCTCCGAAATGTCGAACGCGGAGAAACTTTAACCAACACGGGGAATAGAGTTTGGAATATTGTTTTTCTTGGCGGAAACAGGAGTGCTTGGACGGGTTCGTACCTGTCGCAAGGATGAAAGAAGAAGATGAGAAAGATATTCGCTTTTTCCGTGTCGCAGCAGGCTGCGTGCCTACCAACGGTTGACCTCCGCGCTACCGGAAACGGATGCGAGCTTTGTGCGTCGCGGTGGCGAGAAATAAACCCCGTGAATTGCGATTCGTCCGTTCAAATCGGAATCGAGGGGTTCATTGATCAGAATATCGTGGTAACCAATGTAAAGGAATAGGAAACAAATGTGTTCAATATTCGTATCGTTGCTAATTTCGAACAAATTATATGATTTCGGAGTAGAAAAAAGAAGAGCTGGACATTCATTATTTCCATGCGGCACCAGGTCTGAAGGAAAGGTCATCGCGAGAACCTTGAACCCGGATAATTCGAAGAGCTGTTTATATTTCATCCATCGTTGGTAGCGTTCATTTTTTAATTTTTTTATTTCGAAGAGCGGTGACCCGTGTACCAGATTTTATTGCACGTTCGCTGAAATTTTGAGGGCCTGTGGTTAGCGTGGAAATCGTCGATCGTTGAACGACGAATTTGGTCGGACCTGTCAGCGAACGAAACGCCTGATCGATTGGAAGAGTAATTGCGGTCGTCCGGTTGGACAGATTCCAGAGCAACAAGTTTCGTTGCGTGCCGCGAAATTGCTGGATGACGGGAAAAAAATTCCGGAAACCGGTAGCAACTAGCATATTGCCACGTGACTGAAATTTCGTTCGAGCCGATACGAAATACGCGTATTTTCTTCGCGATCGACGAACGTCGGATGAAATGGTACAAGCCCCCGAATATTTGCACAGTCCGTCGAACAATACTTTAATAAAAGTGTGCAAAACGAAGTCGACGATGCGAGTGATTGCGTGGACGTCAAGGTTTAGGTCACGTCGCTGCGCGCACCGTGGGCCACATTAATGGTTGCCACAAATCCCGATTCTCATTTACAAAATCGATATCGCGCCAAATGTGCCGGGACGCCCATTTATCTCCGATTATTAGATAAGTGCGATATGCGTCGCGTACATTCCGCGCCCACCCGACGAATGCGAAACGCATTACCGTGCAATTTCGGGGGGGCGATCGGTTATTTACGACGTCGATGGCAAGAGTCTGCAGTATTCGAATCGAATTAAAGCCGCGCGATGTCTTATTTCAATTCCGCTGTTCACGGCATCTGGCACGGTGTCACGACTCCGCTGTGATATGTCCCGAGCACCCGGTTGTATATAATTTTCATCCCCCGATTCGGCGTAATTAATCCTCCGGTTCCCGCGAAGATCCTGTGGCTGAGAGAGTCAAAGGTACCGGCGGTTACCCGAACATTGAAATGCCAGTCCCGCCGGCCTTTTAATTCGCGAATCGTCTGAGAACTACCACACCGCTCGGCCGCCCCGTCCGCTCGTTTATTATTCATCCTCCGGAAATTCGAGATGCTTCCGAAGTCGTCCACCCTGTGACTGAGGGGTCGTAATGTCGATGACAATTGTCCCCCTGCAATTCCATTCGTATGCGGCCGCGCGTGACCGGAATGAAAGAATGCGGGGAGGCACCAAGGAACGAGCTACATGAGAACGATTTCAAAGGGAAACGATCGTCGTGCCGTGACGCGGCAGCGGTCTATCATTTCTCGAGGAACAAAGGACAGATTGTACCGTCTATTAATCAACGTTCGCGCGTAAATGTTTAAACGGCGGATCGAAACGAACGTTCAGGTTTTGAACATCGTGGCTAGAACCGCGTCCATCCTGGAAAGTTTCTTAATCGTTGACTTTGCGTTCCCCACCTCGGGGGAAATACGAGCCTATGGCGAGAGAATTTTGCGAAAATTGAGAAACTTTCGACGACGACCGACAGAACTTCCCACCCACGTCGCTTCCATTCGAAACCCGTTACAACAATCTTAAGGGATTATTCTCCTGTCCGTCGAAATGATCGCTCATCAACGGGTCGATTTAAGAAGAGGGTGAGCGCGGAAGAACGGCGGGAGCGTTGTGAATGACTGGGCGGGATCAATGAGGACATCGTCGCTCTGGCGTGTCGACGTTTAGCTAAGCGTCGCGACGCCCGCCGACTCCTCGCGAGGTCCCCGAGCCTCCTCAAACATTGACCAGAGAGAAGGTAAACAGAGAGGGGAATTCGCTCGATTACCACGATTGCGTTATTGCCGTTTCGTCGGCTGGATTGCTGTTTGCGTTCGACGCGAAACTATCGCAGCCTGTCGAACAGCCTGTCAAAATCCATCCACGGAAGAAGATCTTTGTCGAATGAATGGTCACTCGAATCGCGCGATCTATCGAATAGCAGTGCTCGCGGTACGCGCTGCGAGAAACGACGCGTTGGAAGTCGAGTTCTGCCCTACCTGCGGTCAGAATCTCTGTCGCGAGTTCTCAAGATCGTCGACGCTCATCCGAATACCGTCGACACGTCGAAAAGAGCCGTCCCACTTCGAAGCGCATAGCGACAGTGGCTCGAGCTTCCGAATCAACGTCGCAGTCGTTAAATATGGATCAAGGGTGGCGTACTCGCGACGCGCGTACGCGCCGCAACGCTAATTAAATGAAATCGGCGCGGCTGCCCTTAGGGTTGCTCCGCGCGCAAACGTAATTTCATCCTCCACTCGAAGCCGCTCGACAGATCCCGCGGAAAGTTTCACGCCACTTGAACGGAACGATTTGTACGCGCGACATTGCGTCGAGTGCTTCGCCCTTAATCACGCGTACGATTTCATTGGGAACCATTCAATCTTCCATTGTTTACGACTGTCACGGCAGGAAGGACGGGTGAATGGCTTTCGGCGTCGTGGAATCGTTCCCCTTGCCGCGCGAGGATTTACGAAACGCCGCAACGTATTCGCGTTTCAACAAGTTCAGAATCCACGCTCTTTGGATGCCAGTGGACGCGATAAATTCTAATCGTTATTTGAATACGGCGCACTATTGCCGTCCGGTTGCGTGTGGATCGTATACGTATCGTCGAAATGCTCGATCCCGGATGGTGCGTATCGGTGTTGCCTGCGATCGAGCATCGAGAAAAACGGCGCTGAACGGAGCGGTACGCTCGTTCCGGTGGCCAAACTAACCAGCCCCGTCCGTTTGCAAATTTCGCACCACGGATCGACGATATTTTCCGTGCTAACGTACTAACGCGAGACAAGTTTATATTCCTGCTGGAGCAAGCTCCGCTCGCTAATCTGCATACGCATCGACTGGCGCATACAAATTACACGCATGCAAATAGCAACGCGATAGGCGCACGTGCGAGCACCGTGACATTGTATGCCGAAGTGTATCGAAGCCGGCGCGTGTCGATATAGTAAACGCTACACGCGTGATTACGTGTACTACATGTGTGCGCGCACGACAGGGTACTGTACACACGTGATCACAGTGCACATTCAGGGAACAAGTATTACAAGTATTTTACAAGCGTAACCGGTCGACGAAATCGTCGCATCCGGACGATGGACTCCTAATTTCGTAGATCGGTGAACAAGCTATGCAAGTGTGCACGTCGTACGGCGGAAGATGTAACCGTCCTCTTCGTCTGGCCTGTACGTGGCACTTAATTTCCGGCCTCGCGATAGACTCGATCGCGATTCTGGAAAAACTTGTACGTAGCTGGTTCCGAGAGATCGTTGCAGGCGATCGGGAATCGTGCCTCGTCTTTATCAAATTGCCGGCGAAAGAGAAAAACTGGTGCTGTAAAGAGAAAAGGAAAAAGCGCATCGCGACTTTGTACGAAACTGCAGCGTACACTAGCGAAACGAAAGGAATACATTCTTCGCGCTGGATGCTGTAATCCGTTGGTGAATATTCTACCGAGCAACATGTGTCGCGGTAATTTTAGAGCAGTTTTGATAGCTGCCACTTCTTTATCTTACCAGTCGAGGCCTTTCGGCGTTTCAGAGTCGAGTATACAGAGTATACGGTTAAGTTATGTCCCGCGAGTTTTAAGCTACTCGTAATAAACGATACGGTCTTCCGCGACTGGGAATGGGTTCCGTGAAACGTAGTTATTTTCGGCGGCTAATCAGCTATATCACGTTTTTCCCTCTCGAGGCTCTATCTGAATTGTTGCGATGGTCGTTTCGTCTTTTAAAACGTCTTGGAGTTAAGATCCGTATTGCGGCCATTACGCTAATTGTACCACCGCGTCCAAATATAGAGAAACGCATCAAGCACAACCCTCTCCAATCATTCAATACCCTTTGGTGATCGACAACGCCCGGGGGTGTCGAAACATTATTCACCGCGTTGCATCGGACGCCTGAAATTCTCGGGGCGCGGATAATCGCGGTAATTGTTTCGCAAATTCTTCCCAGTCAAATATGTTTCAACATTGTTTGATCGCGCAGGAAATATTTATAGCCATCAAAATATTCCGTGCAAAGGCACGAAACGGTATCTAGCCTCGGATGACCCAAATAATTGAGTGCTCCGATAACCTCGATTCGGCCGATGAAGAAGCATGAAAATAGGATAATAAGAGTTCGACCGAGGGATAAGGTAAGAAAATGGTGGTGAAAAAGGGCGTTTCAGTTAAAGTTCCTCGGTGTATCCTACCCCCCCTTCTCTATTCCCCCCTCGTCCCTGGATGGTTCTTTAACGAGAACTTTTGTGCACGCCGCTGTGGCGAAAGGGTAGTCCCGAGCCATACCTGTTCGTGCTGCTTGGGAGAAGAAAGAATTGCGCGACGAGATTGCGCCAAATGATCGGGCCGCGATTTCAGTTCGCCGGGCGACACGCGTCGTTCAATGAGAAATGATCGCTACGAATCCGCTGTGGAATTCTTTCGTGGAATAGAGAGGAAACAAGAGGGACTGTAAAGAGGCCGTTAGTTTCTCGATTAACCTAAAGTTGCGAGGGATCAAACGTGCAAAAGTGCAAATATCGAGTTCAAAGGAAGCGAGTTTCGGAAACTCGGATACCGAATCGAGGAATCGAGGAAGGGAAATGTGCGCGGCATGTTCAGACGTCCCGGGGAAACGTGAGTAAATTTGTGTAAAAATGTCCCGGCCGATCGGAGCGAACGCCCATCTTGAAATTGAAGTTTATGTACAGATCGACGGGCGTGCGTTCGAACGGGACGCGAAAAATTCGCGCTCGCGTTGTAGCACCGCGAGTGACCCGATAGCGCGAAAACGCAGCTCAGTGAAATGCGTACGTAGACGCACGGCGTTCCGATAAATTGCTTCCTCGTTATCGATACACGGCGACCGCAAAATTATTAAGGGACCGGAACAATAAGGGAAATCGTGTTATTTCGTTGCGAGTGTAACATAAATGCCCATTATCCTCCTTGATAGAACTAAAATACATCTCGTTCGTGCCCAAAGGGGTTTCGCGTTTCGCGCGTCACCCCCCGCGACGATTTCTATTTTGAAAATGTCATCGCCGACCCGAACGTTTCCACGACCCCCCGTGGAAAACTTTCAAGCGGCGTCGCCTATTCCGGCGCGCCGCAAACTTGTCTTACCTTAACATTTTCGGTGGATTCAGGTCGCGATCCAGAGAAAGGGTTACACCCGAGGTAAACACGATTAATTGTTCGACCCCGAGGGGGGTTGAGGAACGGTGGCTCGTTCGATTTGTTTGCAGCGAGGCGAGTAACAATGACGGTGATTACTACGATGAATTTATTCATTGCGTGCCGTCTTCGGGGTGGTTTATCAGACAATGGATGAGAAATCCTACCGGTTAAACTCGAGATCGTGCAGACAGATTGAGAAGTTCACGCGAATACCGACGGTAACCTAGGTCTTGCTAGGAACTGCTTAACGGGGTGAAAATAATCTCGATCCGCTCGAAGAAAAAATATAACAGACGAATAAGCGAAAACCTACGCTTTCAGCGCGTTTAAAAATTAAATTTTGGACGGTGCTTTCCGCGGCGCAGCAGTATCGAATGCTGTCTAAAGATTATATCATTTGTATAAATCACTTGTATAAATATTATTTGCTAAATTGCACCGTGTAAAAGTATTTGTCTTTCGTAACATTGATCCTGATGTCATACACGGTCCCGTCCGTGCAACTTCTAACTCGTGAAAACGAGTAACAAAAGTACGGGGGTAAAAGTTACAAGGTTCGCGTTCTCCTTGTGATTTTGAGATATTAGTTCTGTGTCGCGTTATTTCATTTGCCGGGGGGGTTTCTAATAAATAGCGAGACCCTCGTTGACAAATGGAAGGAAAGAGTCGACGGAAGTAAGAAAAAGGTCCACCCAAATGTTCCGAGAGAGACAGAACGCTCGGCGACTCTGCGAGGCAATTAATTTTCTCGGACCTTGCGGCTTCTGGACCGTAGCGTCAGCTTTTTACACTAATGTTTATAGTAAACTTCTGTTTGAACACAAGTATCGAAGATAAAAGCATGTTGATACTTCGCGCCTGGGGAAAGAGGTACTTCACGGGCATTATCTGTAAGGTCTTCCTGGTTCAATGCCGATATTGCCTGGCTGTCTGAAGAATTATCGACGGTCCGTACAACAGTTGGCCGCAGTTCCAGTCGATTATTCGCCGAATCATCGAACGAGCCACGTTCACCACGGTCTTTTAAGGTACTGAATGAACATTCAAGTGTCCCTCTCGAACTGGTTTTCCACTCGTCGCTCTACGAAGCAACGCTTACAACGACCACTTTCGACCACAAACTATTGAAATAAGGGAGCACCTTGCGTTCGCCAAACCACTTTAAAAGTCTTTCTTGCGATATCGGTTAACGAATTTGTCTCTCTATGCAGCGACGTTGAATGGAACTTAACGTTCAGAGGGAATACGCCGATAGCATGCACCGATGCAAAGTTACTTGTTTTCGTGGCAAAATGTATTGATAGGTGCTGTGCGGAAAAACCACTGAACAAATAGCGCGCTAACGAGTAAGCGAAGATTTTGTTTTTTTTAATGGTAGCTGGTTTTTTATGGCAGGATGGAAAAGTAATTTATGATCGAAAGATAGTACCCTATATCTGTCGATTTGGATTAGGGAACACGGGGGAACCAGATACACGATTTACGATTTACGATTTATCGTGTAGCCGACGGTTTACGAGACGACCGGCTAATGCTGCTTAATCTACATTAATAGTTGCGCCGATACTCCGAGCCGTTTTAAATCTCGGAGAGCCAGTAAACGTCGACCTCGGATGAAATTATGACAACGATTTGCACAGCGGCATAAAAAAACAAATATTTTTAATCCACGACCATCGAGTATCGTTCAATCGAATAGTAACGTCGAGTGGAAGTTTGCACGGAACGATCATTTTTGTTCGCGGTCGGCCGTTATAATGCGATTTTTCTTTCATCCGTGTTCGATACACAATTTCGATATACACGACAAAATAGAGGAGAGTGCGCGACGAGAGCTATTAATCCCCGAACTGAAAGTTTACGATCGACACTTTTCGTAATTGCACGGGCAACGGAAATTAGGCTCCATCGGTTTTCGATGCGTGCATCTCTTTCTTTCGCGCACCATGATTAACCGATCCACGGTTTATCAACTTCGTTGCAGTTCCTGCGCCGCGACCCCCCACAGCGAAGCCTCGACTGCTAACCATTCGAAATTAATTAAAGTTATTCGGCTACTTTGCTCTCGCACCGTTCCCCGTCACTTTGCCAACCGTAACGGTTCAATTAAGGCGACACATTCTGATCGGGATCTGATATTTTTCCCGCTTCGAACATTCCCGCCCGAAGCAGGCGAATTTGGGAAAGAGCAAGAAGAAGAAACAGAAATGCCGGATAAAAGTTCCGAGATATCCTTAAGACTTTGGGAATGCCCAATCTCCGTTCAGCAAAGAAAAGTTTGGCGAATCATCCTGACGGGCCACTTGTCTGTAAATTACCCTCGTGATTGACGATCGATCGGCCAGCAAAGTATACCGCCAACCAGACGAACGTTTTCGAGGGTGAAACTGGACGGGGTTGCGAAATCACTTACGAAAGCCCGTGCACTCTTTCTTGTAACGCCACTGTCTGTCGCGACAACGAACCGTAAGCTCTTATCCCCTTCGAAGAACGTTCATTTCCTTTGTTCATCCCTGGTACCAGTACAGGGTTCGAGCCCTTGAGATTCACAGAAATTCGTTCGACGATCTTTCCACTGCGAATGACTTCTACGATTTTTTATAACACGCAGGCCGATCGAATGGAACGAAAGTGCCGCGGCCAACGACAGGGTTCAAAGGGGTAATTTCCTCTGCGTCTCGTTATGCGCCACACGCGTTAGATATTATACAGTTTTTGTCCCCCCACGAACGCCTCGAGTTCTCCCGTGCCGCGTGACCCAAGCTTCTTTGCCCTCGGCGAAGTTCTCAAAGTTACGACCCCACATTTTCCCTCACTCCCCTGCCTCGGATGTAAAAGAAAAAAACGATATTCGTCGACTGTGCTTCCGCGTTTAACCTCCGCCCGAACGATTATGCTTTTCGAAAGTTTCCAACGCGCCGGCGGAAGGGACGCGCGAGCATTATTCAGCCGCCCAATCCAATAGTGAGCTCCAAGATAAAAGTTGCCCCGCAAGTATCCACCGTGTGCACGGCCCGCTACGTTAACGTTACCACCGCGGTGTAAATAAAACGACCTTGATTCTGTGACATTTCCGATTGGCGATGGATCGTGATTGCTTTCTGAGTGTCTCCAGAGAAAAGCGAATTCCACAGGATGCGTACCAGCCGAATCCACCACGGCACCACTTTTGCCTCGCACTGTCGTTCACATGATCGACGCAAGAATATCACACCGTTCGACGCTGAGGGATCGCGCGATCTCGCAGATCCTGGGATCAACGCGGTCCTCGCCGGGGACAGCACCGACCGACAGATATTCCGTGCGAACGGCGGACGGAAAACGCGGCCACGTGCGCCGATCGTTTCGCACAGCGCAACCGGAAATCGCGATGCATTCGTGAGACACAGGATTCGTATTCGAGGGACTGGAAAATAGAACAAACGATACCGACACGAGATCCAGTCGAGGCGCTTGAAACCTCCAACGTATGAATCGCTCGCGGCGCGGCCTGGGCGGTGACTGAGCGGACCGAGGCGTCCCGACGCACGGCATCTATCCCACCCCTCTCTCTTTCTCTCTCTCTCTCTCCCTCTCTCTCTCTCGACATCCTGCAAGCCTGACAGATACCACTTTTCGGTCGCCCCGGCTTTCCCGCGTGGCGTTCAACGCCGTTGTTATTTACCGATGGGAGACGCGACCAACAGCAGCGCACGAAACGTAGGTGCTGGCGTCTCGATGAGCAAATTTGGTAATTCGAAGAGGGCGCGTTAACTTCGTTTAACGCGACGCTTGAAGAAACGAATTGGCGCCAGGAATGGGACGCCAGGTAAACGGGATTGCTGGTGTCGACTCGTTGCTAAACGTGCTTTCACATTCTCGGGGGGACATAGGATCATGTTTGCGGGACAAGGTACGCGTTGTTACGATAGACTAGAGGGTAGACGAAATTGCGGATTGCTATATCAATGTTCGGGGGTGACGAATTCTGACGGCGGATCGCCATGGCAATACTCGAGTACCGGGGCGTTAAAAACTTGCAGATATCACAAAAAGCTCCAGATATTGAACTCGACGGTAATCCACCCTTCGTCTCGTCTGTCGCGTCCTTCTCCCTATCTCTCGCTCTGTTCTCGCGTTTTTCGCTGGAATAAATCGACGGACGTCGAATCTCCTTATCACTTATCTGCTTTCGTTTCGTTTGTTAACGCCGTTCGGGTGGCTCGCGGCTCAACCGTCGAGCAGAGGGGAATCAAATTTCCGCGCGGCGCGTATACGTACGCTTCGGGGCGTGTGTAGCACGCAGGGGCTTGCCGAAAATAGTACAACGTTTCGATGAACACGGTAAACGACGCAAGGAAACGATTCGAGGAGCGCGCCAACTTCCCCGCGATCTCTGAACGTTCCGGAAGAGACGGTAGGGCACTGTTGGAGCAAATCGTAATGCTTGGAACGTGCATTTCCGGGAAGAATTACGGCTGCAGGAGCATTTTGCAACAGAAACGTTTTCCAGTAGACTGGTTTCGTTCAACGGCACGATCGGAGTACAAAAAGTTGTTCAACGTGTACGACAATCCGTTCGGAATGAAAATGATGGTAATAATAATGAAAATTAAGCACGTTACTTCCTGATACCCGCAGATGCAAGCCAATCGCGGGCAAACACACGCGTTCGCTTAAGATATCGACATTAAGAGGACCACCCTTCTCTGAACATATACATATCATCTGCGAGTTAATTACCAAGCGATTAATCCATCGCAGTTCTGTCGAAGACGTCCAATATTAAAAGCTACAATCACGGACTCAACCGCCTCCTCCTCGAGTCCGAGCTCTTCCCCGAACGACAAGCCGTTCGTTTGGAAAAACCTTCCACCCCTTGCCAGCTTTAATCTAATTAGTCCGATACCGGTGGCAGTTTGTAAATTACGCGCATGCATATTAAACAGGACGATTCTCAAGAACGTTTCGCGACCCTTAACGCGGTGACTAATTGTTCTTGCAAAAATGGAAATTCGCCGGTAGAATTTTTCTTCCCAAGAGGTGCTTGCGAAGCGTCGAGTACGCCGGGACGCGGCCGTTAAGTTTCCTCGTTGAAACTTAACCTTAGTACTCGACGTTGGATCGGTTAAGCGCTGTTACGCGTCGGGACGCCCTTATGTAATGTTTCACCCGTCGGCTTTGCATGACGTTTCTTTCTAACGACATCCGGCTATCTTCGACCGGTTTATTTGGAACGCGTTGCTCAAGCTGACGTATAGCGTTTACATCTCGTTCGTGGATGCTCCCTTTGAAACGTTACCAATAACGTCCGAGGTGGAACGCTTTGCGAGACATTTCCCTTCCGGTGTATATTAATGTGCGAAAATTGACTAACTTACCACGCGCTGTTTTTCGCCCTTCGACGAACGTTGATCGACAGAGTCTTCGTGCTTATTGCTGAGGGAGCGGATCGCATGTTTTGCTGGTAGCCAGTGGCCGCCATTTTGGTTCAGAAATTTGGTGGGTCGAAGACACGAATGTGTGTCGTTTTTCTTTCGGCGAACAAATTATCGGATACCGATGAATATTATCGGTTATCACTTGATTGCAAAGAAGATTAATTGTCGATAAGTTCGGGACGAAAATCTGGCACCGTTTCACGCGTTTCGCACGTGATACTTTCGAAAAACTTTTCGGCCCGTGCGGTTCTTAAGAAGTTCGAATCGTGACTAGTTTAGATTTGAACGACCCTTGGCGCTGTATGCGCATTGCCGCGCCATCTATCCACCGTCGCCGGTAATTTGAAATAACAGCTGGCCAGGATTCTGCATATGTTGACAGTTTCTCGCGTAATTGTTTTACGCGACTACCTGAATAATTACGCTGCATTCGTTATCGTCCTGGTAAAGTAATTATTAATACGGAATGGCAACAAGTATTTATACCAGTAATGGTAAGTGAGCTTCATTTGATATTAACGTTAAGGCTTAATCTCCGTGCAATTCAAAAAATTGCACTTTTGCGTGCAAGTTCCAGTCAAGAAAAAATGCCCTTACATGGAAAAATGTTATCGCAAGAATCCAATCCATTTCAACGAGATGTCGCACCCGCATCGTGAGTAAAAATTAAATTACATACGTTGTCGCAAACGTTTATTCGCGAATAACCAACGATACTGTGACCGTTGCAGTGGAGAACATTATGATGGACCAGTTGGAAGGAGAAATACAAATACCCGACAAACTTGATTTCGAATGCTCCGATCGATCTCTCTTGATGGATCAGCTGAAGATCTTGCAAATGGTGCTAAGGCGGCAAAGGAATAACAGTGCCTGTAGCTTGGCCAACAAAGCGCAAGGTTGCCAACTAAGAAGCGTCGGTTCGGTGGCAAAGAATGAAAGCGCTACGGCTGGGCGAACTTTAAAGGATAAGGTGGAGAAGCATAAAGAGGTGATGTCTCAAAAGAGAGAAAGCAAGCTGAAAGAAATGGACGAGCAAGCAGAAGCGTTGTTCAAATCTTCTAATGAAAAGACCAAGATTGACAAGAGTAACGTTAATGAAATGAAGGACGAGTTGAACAATCTGAAAATAATCGAGGAGAGCATAGAAAGGAGTTGTTCCTCGCAGGAGAAAAAGAGAAACAATAGCGACTTTGATGATTGTAGCAGAGAGCTTAAGAAATCCAGATCAAGCTACGGCAAGTCCGGAGAGGACGTCCAAGAATGTGCCCAACATGCGAACAAAAGCGTGGAAAATAATCAAGGTCCTAGTTCTTTAAAAGGAGCATCTATCATCGAGGTTTTCGAAGCAAGCAACTCCTCGAAGTCCAGAAGCGCAGTTCGGGAAAAAGCAATTAAAATGTTGAGGCAGCAGGGGTTCGATGTATCAGTAGTTGAGCCTGGAAATTTTGCGATGAAATATGCACTGTCGGCGCCGTATCACCTATTTTTCTCGAGGGTCGAAAAATCGAAGCCAACGTACGAGCAAGAACGTTCTATAACGCTTCCGGAAATTCTGGACACCAGTCTAGGAGAAATCGTATGCAGTTTGCAAATCAATTTTATGGTCGACGTTGGATGGTTGTGCCTGCAATATTTATTGGCCGGGCAACGCACAGACATGACAATTTTGTTCGGAGAAAGGGTAGACGAAGAAAAGCTGGGCATACATATCAACATGGTGCCCATACAGATGCCAACCAAGTTTGGCTGCCATCACACTAAAGTTATGATCTTAAAGTACAAAGACGATGGAATACGGGTCGTGGTGTCTACCGCTAACTTGTACTCGGACGATTGGGAAAATAGAACACAAGGGTTTGTCACATAATTTTATAGACCATACTGTCATTCTTTTAAGGAGAGAGTCTGAATGATTGGTTCAATTTTGTTTGATCAGAATTTGGATATCGCCGCACCTTCCTCCGCTGCCAGAATCTGCGAATTCCAGCGATGGGGAATCGCCAACGAATTTCAAGAAGGACCTGGAACGTTATCTGAATAAATACAGACTGCCAGTTTTAACTGAATGGATTTCTAGTGTGAGAAGGGCCGACTTCTCCTCGGTCAATGTATTCTTTCTAGCTTCTGTCCCGGGAAAACACAAGGGCGTCGAATACGATTTTTGGGGACATAGAAAATTGGGTTCCGTTCTTTCTAAGCATGCCAAGTTACCGCCAGACGCGCCACGATGGACGTTGGTCGCTCAGAGTTCCAGCATTGGCAGTCTGGGACCAAACTATGACAGTTGGGTTCAAAAGGAAATAACATCGTCGATGTCAAAGGAAAACCCGACAGGTTTAAAAAGTCATCCGAACTTCCAATTCATCTATCCATCTTTGAACAATTATAAACAAAGTTTCGACTGCCGAGTCGGATCCTGCTGTTTACCTTACAGTAAGCAAACACATTCCAGACAGGAATGGATAGAATCCTACATGTGGTTAGTTATTTAATTATGTATACATGTTTTCAATACCTAATAAATGTCAGACGCATGATTATTATTTGATTGTCTTTTAGCCAATGGAAGGCTACGCGCACTGCCAGAGATAGAGCAATGCCTCACATAAAATCTTACACACGATTTTCGCCAGATTTCAAGAAAATTCCTTGGTTTGTCCTGACCAGTGCGAATTTAAGCAAAGCCGCGTGGGGAACGGTCGGGAAAGACTCGCATTATATCATGAACTATGAAGCGGGAGTTGTATTTATTCCAAAATTTATCGTACGTAAAAGTACTACAATTTACTCTTATTTCACCGTACAAGACATGATTCACATATAATATACTTATGTATTATTTTTGTCACTTTTTTGCTTTTAAGAACGGATCGACAGCATTTCCTATTCAGGAGGAGGAAGTGGGCGTTCCAGTCTTTCCTATTCCGTACGACCTACCTTTAACTCGGTACGAGGCCGAAGATGAACCATTTGTAACTGAATTTTTCCGCACCTAATAGTATGTGAAAAGTTTTTTAAAGTATTTATTTTCGTCCACATTTTTGGAAAGTAGCATGTTAAATATTATGCAATGTACAAGTCTCTCCTTTTTGTAATAAAACACAATATCACTTGCTTCAAACACGTTCCGCGACTCATCGTTCCACGAAAGGGCACGTTCCGTATTCTGGATTGATTCTTGCACGTGTCATTTTGTATACAAGATCCTTTCCCCTTCTGTCAACTGACAATGCGATATCACCGATAGACTAATAGAAATTTTACGACGTCTGGAATTCTTACAATGAACGTGACTCATTTATTGATTCACCTATGATTCGTGCTGATTTCGTGGTTGCTTTATCGCAGATCACGTGTTTTCCATAAAACATCAGGACGAAAGCGTTTCCTGATCAACGTCTTTCGGACGTGGCGTCGTACCGCTTGTGCATGCCGCGCCTTTAAACAACGTTTAACGAAGCTGCGTTTGCTCGTTTCTTCCGCAACAATTACACACAGTGTACTTAAGTATGTCTTGAAGCGAGTCACCGGGAAATAAGATTACGATTCTTTTTATATTACCGCGATGCTTAAAACGAAAAAAATTGGTGTTAAACTGGCAACGAAAACGCAGCACTTTCATTTAGGGGTGGAGGGCAGGTTTTCCAGATTCCTGGAAACCCTCTTTTTTTATTTTCTGTTTCATTTATAACAATATATGCATGTCGCAAAGTGAAATTCCGTGTAATTTCATATCGCCGATGTCTATTATTTGTGCGTTGTTTTTCAAAAACTATAACAACCATGTCGTTTCTATCGGGCGGTAATGAAACCGAGCTATCGTCGCAAAACTTTTTTACGCCACGTACATAATTGTAAACTTGAACGTCTCGTTTACACAGTCGATATATCGTTTATAATGATTACAAATGAATTACTTAGTATCCAGTAATAATTTGCGAATAATGTGAATAAATTAAAGCGTAATAACTTAACATTATGATAATGCGATGATGCGAAGACATTATGGGAAACAGGATATCGATGAAAATTAGCGTCGTGCAACGATTAACTCTTCAGTATCTCATTGTTGTACATAAAGGCGAAGCTTTATTAATAAATATCGGACCGGACGATGCTGTATTTTTTCCTGTTCATAAAAATAATCTGCATAATCCAGCAATGAATATAAAAGTAGACCCCGCACTTTGTATGGATCAACGCGGAGAAAAGTTTGCGAAATGTCAAAGATTCCAAAATTTTCCGCCCGTTTCCTCGCGGTTCCTCGAGCCGCCCTAAAAAAAAAAATTCACTCGCGCACGCTTTCAACTTCCGTTCACCACCTCCAATATCGTGCACTAGACTATCCAGCGATTCGGTGCTAGATAAGCCGTCAAAAGTAGCTCGACGTCATTTCTCCTCGCCATCGTTCCTCTTGCCGCGACGTTCCGTGAACGAGCGATACTGGACAAGCGGGGAAGACACCATTCAGACACTGTCTGCAATTGAAGTTCGGTTTCCCATTAAGAACAAGGCTTCAAGGTTTCCGACGTCAACGCGTGGCGAGGCTTCGCCTCCCACTAGGAGCGAGTTTCATGGTTTGATGTCCTCGGCGCAGATGCGATTCTTGGAAAGGGACGTTTCGGCGCCCGCGACGGCGACGTCGACGTCAAGTCCCGGAGCAGGTCGATCAGCAGTCCGTGGTACGTCGTCGACACGAAGGGATACGACATAGTCTTACCCCGTTGGTCCACCTGTGTTCCCGTGTGCGTGCGCGTGTTTCCAAACATGTGCGGATGCGTGCCGTCGTGAACAGTCAGACACAGGAATATCGCAACGCGTCCTCGGCATTTCCATCTGGCACACTGCCGTCAGGTAGGTGCGAGCATCTAGTGGGAACTGCTTTTCGTCGAGAGCGCTTGAACAGCGACGTGTGGAATAAGAATCAGGCGACAGACACCGGCGGTTTGTCATTCACTTCGTTCCGGGACGGGTAGAGGCACGGACATAGTGGCGCATTGCGAACTCGGACTAACAATAGGAGCACAGCAGTTTTGTAACGATTATCTGGAGGAACACGACCAACCGGGAACGTGCTTTGCCTGGGAATCGCGCGACTCTACAGGAGCGAAAGTAACGACGGTAGCTTTCGCTGGAAATTGTTCTATCCTTCCTAAATTGCCGGTCGCCGTAAAAACACCACGCTCGCGACGTTACCTTGATTCACCCTCGTCCCCGTGTATGTTTGTACGGGATCCCGGGGCTACTTAATCGCGAATCCTCGTCGTGTCGTTTCTCCGTCGACGTAACGCGACGGATACCGGCGTCGCGAGGCACGCGCGATTCATCGACGCCTATTTTGGACGTTCCGCTCGGTCATCGACTACCCTCCGCCAGCTGGTAGGAACAGCCCACTCGATTCCCCCTAACTTGCACTCTAGATCGAGATCTATTTCTACGTATAATTAGTTAGCGATATTGCCGAAGGTTCGTCGTGTCGTTCGGCTTCGCAGCGCCTCGGCAACGCATTTTTCTGGTCGCGGTGGACGAATCGCTCTTTGATAATCGAAATCTCGCCACCGATAGATTGTTGTCGCGCGACTTTTTGATTATCGAACGCTCGCCACGCGATGACAAGAGATTCTCGCTGCTCGAGTGGAATTTTCTGTGTGTGCACCGTATCAATGAAAAACGTTGCCATACTCCAAACCCGCGGCTTTCGACGATGTTTGCCACGAGCGTTCAAACGTTTTTGCTTCTCACGTTTCAGGCCCGTCTTGTTCCCTCTGTAAAAGACCGTCGAAAGGAAGCTGCCTTGCCTCTTGACACGCACGACCATCGCCAGACATGACCCGATGCCTTTCAAAATGAGACTGCCCGCCGCGTGTCACCGGTTCATCCGCGATCCTTTGTCATGCTAGTCGAGCGACGAGGCTTTTCATCGGCTAGGTGCGAGCCAGGAAACGTCGCCAGTCTCGACGACGAATCGATAAAGTGGAGTGCGGCTTTCATACGGTGGAGAACTTCCAAAGCCTGACCACGCGGTGATTTCCCTCTAATTTGTATCCGAGGGTTGGCGGAAAATCGAGCTTATTAGAATGTCTACTTGCTGGGTATTAACCGGTGTCTTTGGGGCCATCGTGCTGCTCTACGGCCTACTGGAGGTCCACTATTTCCTGCGCATGTGCTTCACAGTGTTTTTCGCGCGGTTCTGCAAGAAAAGGGTTCACATCCTGGACGAGACAACCGTGCACGGTACGTTCGTTTCGTTAATTCCTAAATGAAAGGCGAAGGCGGTATCGATTAGCGACGGAAAAATAAGGATCATCGTACTGCCCGGTATCTTACCCCCGTTGAATGTGGAATTGACGATCGCGAGTGATCGAAACATTATTCGAAACCCGGCGAGATTCCATTCAAATGCATTTCATACACCACCGCCAGCTACGTAAGTCCAGAATCCTTACAACTTACCGACTTATCTCGGACCCATTCCCGTAAACCTTGACCTACCGTGCGCGAATCAGTCGGCCGGCTCGTGTTGCTCGTGTCGCAAATCCGTGCAAGTATTGATTGTACGACACGGTGCAGCGAATTACTGCGAAACTGGACCAACGGACCGAGATGTAAACAATGGAAATTTTGTTCGCAATCCAGTGTTCGTTCGCGCCTTCCCCGTTTCATTAGCATCCCTGTTTTCTGACGCCCGTTTGCTCCTCGAGATGCCACGGCAAATCGTGTATGTACACATTCGTATATTCGTATACGTTTCCCGATAATGCTTGCCAGTATGATTCAATATGACATGATCTCTAATCTCTAATTATATTTCCATTCGATACGTTACCCCGCGGCTGTATGATCGTTTACTGAACTACACTTAGCACAAATCGATCTAGATAAACGAAGTATAATTATTGCAGATCGTAGACGCAGCAAGCAGTTGCGTGATAAGTAAATCTCGCAACAGAAACGTGTTTATTTATAATTATATGCGATAGATTAAAATTGCGTGCCCAATCCGCGACAGTGGCTGCTCGCTCAACGAAAGCATCATTATGTAGAAAGAGGAAAGTAATCGGAAAAATTAACGTCCTTCGCGGATTCCTTTCTAATTTACAATCTTTTATCCTCTAAACGTACACGATAATTGAATCTCGCGACACCGTCATTTGTCTAATTCTATACGTGCTCACGGTCGCCCTACTGTTTGTCTTTCACAGGTATCTGCACCACCACGGACGTGGACACGCTGCTCTATCACATGAACAATGCGCGATACCTTCGCGAGCTGGACTTCGCCAGGGCCGATTTTTACGAAAGGACCGGCCTGTACCGCGAGATTTGCTCTCAAGGATCGGGGGTGGTGCAAGGAGCGGCGACAATACGTTACCGTCGTTTCGTGAAGCCTTTGTCCATCTTCAAAATAACTTCCAAGGTATACACGATCGGTGAAATCGGTGAAGTCGTGTTCGTTGTACTTTGAACGATCGCCTTGGGAATCCTTAGAGACTTTTTACGATTCTTCTGCAAAGAAACCGCGGCACTCGGCCGATTATCAACATTTGTTCCTGATAACTTCCCAGAAAAGCGATAAGAAACGGAAATGAACCTGTTGGTATTGATCTTGCTAATTGGAGAAGCAATCGTTTCACGTTCTGCCGAGCTTTTCAACGTCGACGGTCAAGTATTGGCGATCGTAAAATTTGCACGCACGTCGATCGTCGTGTGACGCACCGTATCGAATACGTATTCGATTCTTAATCACTTTTCATGCCGGTGTCATTGTACCGGCAAATGCAACGCATGTTATAAAATATAATACAAATCTCATTGTCTGTCACGCGGAACAGCATTTAATTAAACCGATCACGTCATCGCGGTAAGATACCTTCTGAGAGTTCTATATTTTAGCATAACGTGACCTTGCAGATTATATATTGGGACGAGAAGTCAGTGTTCATGGAGCACCGGTTCATTACTCCAAATGATGGATTCGTGAGGGCCATCGCGATATGCAGACAAAGGCTTTTGGATTGCAGCGCCGAGGCTGTCATCGGTTCCCTCATGGAACGTGGTGTGAAGCAAAATGGTAGCGTTGAGGCAGGTGTTACTCAGGTAAAAGGATGTTCCTTTAAAAAAATCTCTAAAATAAATACGCAGGCAATATTCTCGCAGCAAGTACTATCCTTCGCACTCTCAATTTGCACTCGTTGCAGGCGCCTCTCGTGAGGCCGCAAATGCCACCGGAGGTAGCCAGGTGGCTGGAGAGCAACGAAATCTCTTCGGCGCTCCTTCGTCAAAGTCCTGCGGTGACGACAAACTGCTGACAAAAGGAGGATACGGCTTCCACTGCAAATGGCGCCGTCTCAACTTCCGTCTACGCGACCACCGCCGTTTAAGGTCGAAGACACGATCGGCCATGGATCGGCATTGGTCGTGAAAACGTTAATAGAATCTTCCCGTCGTTTCTTCCACGAGTGACTCACGAGAGAGCTTCGAATCGATTTTGTAGGTCGGACAAATTACGGGTGGTCGTTAAGTTTCAGGCTTTTATCGATTGCAAATTAAACGGTCGGGCCAACGATCGAGCTGTTTGAACGCTTACGTTCGTCCGCCTGAAGATTGATTTGAACGCGGCGCGAAAGGGCGAGCGTGTAATGCACACTGTGCGGGCAGAATGTATCTTTGGATCGATAAGAGTACAAAAGTTACAGGAACTATTTTATGTATACGGCCCTCCTCGTGCCTCAGGCGAAACTTGTCCGCGGATCCTTCACGAATGTATTCCGCGAGAAACCTGCCGAGCAGCGGAGTGCATATGTACTTAGAGAGACTTTTTGAACGAGGATAGGCATTCAGGACCGTTGGTCCTTCTTCGAAAGAGCTTCCAAAGCTGACACGCGTTTGTTCAATATTCTCCGTGTAAAATAATCGCGACGCGCGATGCGCAATTCTCCTTTTTTTTCTTTTCTTGCGAAAGCGGAGGCGACGTGACGCGAGTGTTTGTACTAATACTATAACGTGCTACAAATGCCTTCTTATAATAAGTCACAATTACTATTAAACTTCCGGCTACTAATGGGCGTTCGAACAATGACATTCCGAAAGTAATGGCCATCGTATTTACCACGTGTCCATTTACTTTGACTTCAAGTCCCATTAATATCATTACGTTTCTGGTTTTATAAGTCGACATGTTCGGTCTTCGTTCTCGTAGCCATTTGCACGGGCCAATCAGTTTCCTTTGGACCTCACACTGTGTCGGTACCAGTAGTTTGGCCATTAAGTAATTAACCAACGACGTAGCGAATTTCGAACAGCTGCATAACATTGTACACCCAATTGCGCGACGTTACTGCACTTCTAGGTTGTAATGCTACCTTCGTCCGATAATACTGCGTTGAGCATGTCGCTAAAAGTACCAGTGTCCAGGAGAATGAATAAATCTTTCTTAGATGGCTCATGCGTTTTACTCGAAATAGAAATGTATTTAATGATTTCGATCGATTCACTGCGGATTTAAACATAAGGCGCCTTGCGTACTCGCTGTTGAATATTTTATGAAAAGTTCACGATACCGCGTAGAGGTGTGCGCTTGTGTAAATATTCAGTATAAATATAAATATACCACAACGCAATCGCACACCACAAATACTTTCAAGCAGTGATATAATTGCCCGATTAATTTGCATTATTATATATCTTATCTGCTTTCTCTTCAAATGGAGCGTAACATGAATTGAGTTTATCATTGTCGATAAACGTCCATATTTTCTCACGAAACGTGACAATTATTGACGGAAGCATACAGTTGAATCATATTATCATTTAATAATTCACCTATGACTCGCGTTAAAGTGCATGTAATCGCGGAAACGTTCAAATCCCATGCACCGTATTTGTTTTGACGCGACGCTGTGAAAATTCGTAGCAGGAAACGTATGGAACTGTCGTGTGACGTTAACTGTCCTGTCCTGGCCATGTGGAACACTTCTACATACACACAGCGACGTGGAAGCACCGTTGAACTATGCCAGCGGAATGGTATCGGTCGGGGAACCGGTTACATCTTCGTGCATTGTAAGAAACGGCCCCGAGGCTTGGAATTTCACAGCAACTGCACGCAGTCTTCCCTAGACTGTGACTTCGTGAACGTCGAGTGCCGTTTGTTCTTGTCCCCCTTCTTATATTACGGGACAGCTAAAAGGAAAATGGTGTGCGCCTGCCTCGTCACGATCCTCCTTGTTCTTTACATACTTTTCGACGTTAATTACTTTCTCAGGATCATATTCACGATTACCATGGGCAGATTGTTCGAGAAGAGGAAGAAGATTATGGATACCACCACTGTTTATGGTAACAATTGTTCAGAATTTTTTATTGAAACTTTTTAGAGTTGTAATATTTATGTTGCCATAACATTTCTATCGTTGATGTCTAATTGTTTTGAACAAACGTATGTTCGAGCTTCGGTGAATTTTCATTTGTCGTGCCCAGTGTCTTTTTATCGCGACATTGGTGATCCACACTGCTGGCAATGAATCGTTTATCGTAATGCAGAAGATACGAACCGTATCTCAACAATAACCGTATCTTTGAAGAAGCGGGGGCGCACGTTTTACCCTGCCGCATTGGCAATTAAAGTTGGTTAACATGTGAATAGAGCGGGCCAAAAAGTTGCTTTGCACGCACCGTGCATTCGAGACGGTATTGACGCCAACAAAGAACCGTCAGCAAACGAACGCGTAAAGTGTGGAACCTTCGGCTGTATATCAAAAGAATTCGAAAGCACTAATGTTCTGAGTACTGGGGCTGCCTTTTGGTCGGCATGACCAGCAAAATTTCAGATACGCTTATCATTCTTTGCCCTACGCGCGCACTGAATATTAATGCGAAAGGCAAAAATCTTGGTTTGATTGAATTAAAATATGCGATGGTAGGTCCCGTGGAATTTCTAAAGAAACCTGTTTCGCGTAACATAGTAAATTTGCGATCACAGTAGTTATTAGTAGATATTACAAGAATAATATATAATTTAATAGCCGGACGTGAAACTAATTCAAGGAATATCGCGTGACGATAATTTTATACAATTTATCCTGCCATCTTCATTTATTCAAGAATACCAAACATTATACCATGCTTGCACGCGCAGCACAGATTTATATACCTACGGAAGGATAAATGCGCGAGCGTGTCGTTTTCGAGCGCAAAGAAATGAAAGTTTTCCGTGGCCGATCCATCTTCTTTGTTTTTAATAATGTTTTTGTATTTGTCACGCTTGTGTTGGCCAAAGCTGCATACGTAGGAGCGTACGAAATAACGTTACTAAACAACGGAACAAGTTGAAATCATATTTGTTTCAGGAATATGCACCACACAAGACGTCGATCTGTTCTTCAAGCACATGAACAATGCGAGGTATCTTCGTGAATTGGATTTCGCTCGCTTCCATTATTACGATCGATCTGGAATTTACGCTGCGATAGCAAAAAGAGGAGGAGGCGCGGTGCAAGGTGCATCGTCGACTCGGTACCGTCGAGCTATTCCTATTTTGACACCGTACAAAGTGAACACAAAGGTGAGATAAGTCCCCTGATGCGCATCGGTTTTTTGTTTTTTTTTTATTACGCAGCTCTATAAACGAATACAAATATTCTTCGTGTCCGTAGTTAATTTATTGGGAAGACAAACATTTCTATTTGGAGCACGAGTTCATCAGCTTGAGTGACAACTTCGTACGTGCGGTCATTCTGAGCAGACAAACGGCCACTGGATTAAAGGTTCCCGTATCAGAAATCATAGCAAACGTCGAACCAAACGCACAGTTACCGGAAATGTCGAAAGATCTACAATTGTGGCTCAGCTCCATGGAGGAATCCTCTCAGAAATATAAGAAACAAAGTTAACGATGATGTCGGTGTCGCACCGAAACCTTTTTGACTTTGCTCAATTTCATGTTTTTGTATCGCAAATTTATTTCATGCATATTGTCTGTGTGTCGAGAGCGAAGGTGTGGGGAAGGAAATGAGCAAGAACGTATGGCTTGAGAACTCTCCTTTGTTACTTACATAATAAATATTCATTTATCTGTTTATGAATGCGGTCCGTCTTGTTCATTGTAGCTGCCTAATGACGAGAATATTTTAACGAATCGAAAGCAAATTAATACAAACGTTCCCCCGCGACTATTTTAAATAAACGTCGATTTAAATTTTCTTTTTCTTTAGCAACACAAAGTGGCGTACAATTTTAATGCACATAGGACCCCATACATTTTTACCTGGACCTTACAAATGTCAATCGTCGCATTCCGTTCAATAAATTAAGCAAACAGGTAAACGTTTTATTCTGAAAAATTAAAAAGAGAACTTTTATAACTGAATTAGACGCAAAATATTAATACGAACGAATGATAATAATAATAAGAGTAACTGATAGAAGAAACCTTCTTTCTATCGCACCGTGTTTCTTCGCGCCGTCAGATTTTTACGGCTCCCGTCAGATGGCGACTTTCGTTTCAGGGTGCGCGATGGAGAACGGATGTGCGAGAGTCGTGCGCGTTTCTCGCGTGCAGTCGATCCGGGAACTCGAAACCTGCCGCGATCGCAAGGCGACCTTTGACTCCGCTTTCCATGAACCTTCGTGGTCCGTTCAGTGTCGAAGAGCTCGTGACAGCTCCTGTCAGCAACGCTGCGCCAGGTCGTTCTCACTTTCATCCCACCTGTAAGTGCCATCGGCGAATTTCAAATAACATCCCCGTGCATTCGATACTTCCGTCCATTCAAATTTTTCGCGCAGTTCCGCGGACACTTGTTGTTCCACCCATTGTTCCCGACATCGAGTAGAAATCAAAGAAGGGACCGCATTGTCGCGGTAATCACGAGACTACCGTCGAGTTTATCGTTTCATCGTGATGTAAGCGACAGTACGCGGTGAATTTGTAAGTATCAGCATTGTATCGCGCAGCACGAGCGTTCGTATCGTTCGCATGGAATTTCGCGAGGCAAGCGTAAATTAATCGAGACCACCAGCCGATGATTAATGTGACGCGTTATTACGGTGGTCCACTTTGATACTATACGCTTTTTAACGAGTTCCCATTGGCGCGTTTTACACGCGCAGTTCCTCCTTTTCGTATGCGATGCGCTTGAAAAGAATAATGATTTGCGCCGCTGCGCGTACGCCGCGTCCGCATTCACGATGTCTTTGCGAGAGGCACCGCGACTGCAGATAAAATTGCGCAGTCGAGTCGAGAAAATTTCCACGCCTATAGGTACTCCATTGCTCGCGTCGTTTCAACGACACCTTCTTACGCGGAACAAAATTTACGACCTCCATTAAGCTCGAAGCGAAGCGGTCGATCGCGAACACCGAAACTCGTGAAACGTTGCAACTGATTCGGGGACCCGCTTCGCGCAGCAATTTAGCAAAGCTGCAAGGCTGTTTTCGTCCCAAGGTCTAGATAAGAAACGTCTGTAAACCCACGACAGGAAGAATTCATTTGTCACCTACGATCACGCGTATCTCAGTAGATTAAATCGTTGAAACAATTTACACAGCAACCACGTTACGCCGTACAGTGCGTACCTCGAAGACCTATCTGCATTTCCCTTCGGCGTTTGTCGACGACGCGCTTCGGAAGAAAGGCTTTCGTCGCGGCAGCCTCGTACGTCACCTAGTTCGGCACATGGAACCGGTTACGCAAGGCAATTTATCCCATGCATTACATAATAATGATTATGAACGAATCACATAATGAAGCTAATCCGAATTGTCCAATGACACCAGGCCCGTTGCGGCCGTGTTCCCCAAGCTTCCCCCGTGGCCACGTGAGAAACAATCTCCTCTAGCATCGCCATTTACGATCACGGTCTAAATTGTAGAGCGATCTTGCATTTACGGGTCGCCGCGCCGTTTCCGATTGTTTTCATGGCGACCTCTTTCTACGTATACTTGTCGTTATACCGTTGAGTGCCCTCAGCTTTGATTCCGGATAGATCTTCGAATTTGATTTTATTTCGATCGAGACGATCGACAAACGTTCACCGATTGTTCGAGAAAGAGGATTGCCCCGAACGTACGCGCGTCTCCGTGTTGCGGCTACACGCTCGAGAGCTATCGTTTTTAACGATCCCCGATTAGAACGGGTTTGTAGATCATGGACCGTAATCCGCCCCCGCGCACAGGGATTAGCGGCGTTAATTAAATGTCGCAGCTGGTCGATAATCCGCGCGATGCGATCGCTGGATCGAGGAAATCGATCGTGCGAACCGTCTGAACGTTGGTTTCTCTTCCCATGTTCCTTTTCGCCGAACAATCGTCAGGAGATTCTGTTCGACGCGCGCGCTGCTCGTCTGTTATCTTGTACTTTCTTTCGCGCCCGTGGGAAATGCGCTCTTCCCGTTTGATCCGCCCCCGGGGTCTTCACTCGTCGATCGTCCGCGAGAAACAATAAGCGAACGCTTTCATCCGAGAGCCTGTTCGTTATTTGTGCCAGTAGGAAATATTTAAATTGCACGTACATTCTGTCCAGGGACTGAATTGTGTCTAATGGTAATCCCTGTGGCAATCTGCTCAACAATCCGCATCTCTCGTTAATTCTTTCTGGTCGGATACTGTGCACGCCCGAGTTTGCCTACTGAATAGTGCGCGGTAAGTATGTATTATGTCGCGACAAATCGATTAACAAGCACGCATCATCGCAGTTCGCGCACACCCCCTCGCCACCCACGTATGGGGAAGGGAAATTATTCGTATCGCGTTCCCATGCATAATCCCGCGTTTCAGAAACGAATCACGTACACCTAGCGAGGGATTAAGGGACGGGACACGTCGACGGCGTTCATAAACGGGTACACGTATGCGCAACCCTTTGTTCGACCCTCCGTTACGTCACGCGCGTGGAGAAGCGCGCACTCTCTCGCATATCGTCTCACGATTAACGAGCGCATTGTGACAAATTGGGAATTATGTCGCCGGTCCCTCGGCCCTCGGTTCATCCTTTCGTCTCGCGCAATTGATGCGCCGCGTTCTCTTTCCTTCTCGTAACGACCGTCCAGCTGCGCGAGCAACCCGACGATCGCGTTGAACGATCGATCGACACGTTTCCTGCGGAACGTTTCAATCGCGATTACTCGTCAGACGTCGAGAGGAACTTCGTTGCGGTCAACGGGAGTTCGTTTCGGATTCCGGCGGTCGAACGGTAACCACGGAGAAACCCGCGCCTTCTCTCCGCGCGAACGGAGTTTCGATCGCGATCGACGATTCCCGGCCGCGGAGAAATCGAGCACGCCGGATCGATCGATTCGATTGTAGCGCACCGAGCGCACCGAGTTGCGATGCTTCATTATTCTCGTTCCTTTCCTCGGTTACGTCACGCGGAAAGCGAAGCGCTTAGGCCGGCGACGACGCGACGGCGCGTATCGCGCGAAACGCGAAACAGCGGCGAAAAGAGGGAAAGAGAGGAAAATAATCGTGCCGCGTTAACTCTCGCGCTTAAGCAACGTCCACACCGCGCGTCGACGAGGAGACGTGTGGGGAGATCATAGATGATCGCAAATTGTCCGCAATTGGCAGGATGTCGCGGCAAGGGGGACCGTTCCTACGCCCCCTCGCGCTCTCTACGCCGTTCATTAGCCGCCGTGTTTGCGGTTCCATTTCGCTCCTACGAATTGATTTCAAGCACGATTAACTCCGTTTCGCGACGATCCCGTTCAATCTTGCACGGCGTTTTCCTCGCCGAAGAGAAAACCTCGACGGATCTCGAGGAAGTGCGGAACCCACGTGGCGGCGTTAGATCCGACGCTCGCGGCATCGGCTTCGGATGGTGGATTCTCGTGGCGGACATCAGAATCCTATCTGCAAAGGCGACGCCCGCTGGCGATCGAAATCACGGGACGGACGGAAGCTGGGGATCGCGAGGAAACTATTTACCCGCAAGTGAGAATCGTGACGCTTCGCGCGGTATTTTGGAGAAGAGTGCGCGGCTACATTTGCATACACAATGCACTTATCTGTCAGCGGGTTCTGCATGCGTGTGCCTCGAGGCGAACCGAGGCACGTTCATCGGGCTCGTTTGCTTTACGAGCACCATTTGCAGCGAGTGATACGTTACCGCGCTACCGTATTCCGTTGGCCGATAAGGCGAAATCAATATTTTCGAATTTTGATAAGCACATTCCTGATCGCGTTGAAACAGAAGGACGTTTCCCGTTGACCCTCCGGCCACGAGCAATCGGAAGCGCGGCTTTTCAGCAACGCGAAATTCTATTCTATGAAAGGGGCAGCGCATCGCGGCGTGCGTTGAAAGACTCGCGGTCCCGGGCGACAGAAAGACAAATCGAATCGACGATCGTAAATTTCATTCGCGCGGCAAGCATAAATCACGTGCATCTTCACCGACCTGCCCGGGAACGTCTGACGAACGAAACGCGACGATTCGTCGAGCATACGAATTTCATTCCGCCGCGTCAACCCGTGCCGGTCGACGCGCAGAAACGATGGACCGAAGGAAACGAATGTCGCGCTCGACAGTTGCAGATAAGCCGCGTGGCGGACCCCCTTTCTTTTCGCCCCTCACCTGGGCAAAGAAACTCGCGGCTCAGTCGACCGCGTTCAGGTGAGAAATTCGCGTCGCCACGCTCTTTCGGCGAAGTCGCTTACTGCCAACGCGCACGGATAAACGCATCATTGCGTCCACGGGATTAGAGAGTCGGATAATCCGAGTTGGTGTCCCCCGGTTGAATGCACCGGCGCCGCGTTCCGTCCGAACGAAAAGCCAACGGCGAAACCCCGGTGAAATCGGCCGGCCTAATTACCAGGGAAGATGCATCGGGGATCTTTTATTCAGCGGCTCGACGCGCGCCACTGGATCCATTATTTACGCGCATACGCGGTTCGGCATGTTTAATGCATGCAAAAAAAATCCGTCGGACACACGGCCACTGTTTCCACGAGATCGTGACGTCCCGATACAGTGCGCCGTGCGCGTCGTGGAATCCCCGGTGCAGCCTTCGCGATTCTCTTCCCCGTCGAGATATCAATAGGGACGCGTGGCGATGAATCGTGGGAACGATTTTCAAGTGCGCAGCTTGAAGCTTATTCGAACCATTCGGAATCTCCTCGCGAAACGAGGAACGCGCGGGTAACGCCGAGAGGAAAACGCGATCGCAGATTTCCGGCGACCTTGCCGCCTCGCCCGTCTCACGGCGTGCGTTCATAGGAAAGTGACGTCTCCGCGCGAGCACACCTTTTCATAGACGCTGTTGTTTCTGCCATGAAGCGGACCCACGCGGTTCGTGATCGGGATCGCGTATAGGTGAGAGGCATCGTTGTCGGCACGGTGTCCCGTTAGGGGACCTAGAAGGCCCAGAAGGGGCCACAAGCCAATCGTATCAACCTGGTTCCGAACACACCGGAACGGATTCTCGTCCGATGAGGATCGGCTGTCAACCAGCCAGGCTGACCAGTCAACCGGTACAATTGACTTTTTCCATCGATAGAAGTTCATCGTTTCGTTCATTTTTCTGGACATTTCCCTGGAATATCGCGGTTCCCCCTGTTCGGGGAGAAGTTGAAGTTACCGTGCGGTATGGACGACGAGCGCTTCGATGTCTGTTAATTAACTGTAAGTCTGTTCAATACTTTGTACGTTCTCGAATCGCGGTTCGAAATCGGCGAAAATATTCTGGAAACGGATAGATCCACTGGGTGGGCCTTTGCTGGGTCGCCGTGTGAAACGCGTATTCA